>JANTQA010000047.1:16250000-17500000 GCA_027625915.1 Anaeramoeba flamelloides | reverse complement strand
GATAAACAAGAAAGATAACCTTTCCAAATAAACTTGTTGGAATCTAAGAATGAAAAAAAAAAATCAAACAAAGTATATGTTAGACTATTTGTTTCTTTTTCTTCTTAATCCTGGCGAGAATAGACAATTTATAACCTTGAATATACCCTTATGCTTATTTATTGTTTTTTAACCAAAACATTTTTTTTTACAAATTGTTTTCAGAATCCTTTTTTCAAATATTTTTTCCAAACTAATAAAAAACAAAGAATGGTGTTTCTAAGATTAAAGGAAAGGAATTGAATTATTGAAATCAAAAAAGAAACTAAAACAAAAGATTCAACTCAAAGAAAAATTGAAAAATTAAGAAAAAAATTCAATCAGATTCATAATTATTTTCAGTTCTCATTTTAATGGAAAATAAATAATTATAAAATCAAACAAATGTGTCCAATAAATCTTTATTTCTGAAGAGGAATAAAAAAAAATATCATTATTTCCAGAAATAAAACTAGAATTAGATAAATCAAAATTAAATTAGATGAATTAAATGAAAATAGGAATTTGAAAATTTATTTTAGGAATTCTTTATAAATAAATAGGAATTAATTAATTAATCACAAAAATTTTACAAACAAAAGTATTTGATTCAAAATTACAAATAAAAACTGAGAAAATAAAAAGAAATTATCTCAAATATTAAAGATAAGATCAATAAATAAATGATTTTATGTTATTTTTTCTTGTATCAATTGTTTAATATTTTTGATTTCTATTTTTGAATTTGGTACGTAAATATCTTATACTCGGATATATTCAACCCCCACCCTTTTTTAAAACAGTCATTTATTCAGCTAAAGAAATGATTTTAATAATTCAATTTCTCATAAACTGAGACATTCAAAATTTGATAAAATGTACTTACCCCATTAAAAAATTATTTTACAAAAATAAATGATAAAAATTTAAAGTAAAAAAGGATCTCATTAATTCGATACAAAATAATAATAACTTTTCTAAAAAAGGATATTTCTTATTAAATCAATTTTCAATTTTAGTTAAATATTAAAAAAAAAAAAAAAAATTAATTTGATCGGAAATTATTAAAGAAAGAAATTATTTTTTTGATTTTTTTTCTTAGATCTTTTCATTTTCATCACTAAATAAGATGATTTTTTTAATGTATTTTATGGAGAATATTAAGAATTAAAATTAAAAACACATCGCTTTGTATAATAACATATTTATACCAGCTTTGAAATCTACGTAAAGTGGCAGTTCCCCCTAAATTGCAAACTGAAACTGAAAGAAATTTAAAAAATTCAATAACAAATTTTTTTTTATTTTAATTTAAGGGTTTGAGTATAAAGCCAGACCTTCCACTCTATTCTTTTAAATTATATATGTACAAAAACACCCCATTGTTAGTTTTTCTGCATTTTTTGAAATTAAAACAAAAAAATTAAAAACCTGAGAAAAGCTAGATTTTCCATGAAACACCACGCAATTCTACGACACACAACTGAACTTCACGACACTTTACGCTACTCTGTAAAAAACTATAAACTTAGATTCAAAAATGTTGAATTTTAATTAAAATCACTAAAAAATTTTTTAGAGATATTTTTTTCTTTATTTAATTGTTTCGTATTATACAAAATAATTTTAAATATAGTGATTGATTAAAAGAAATATTCTAAATTTTAAAGTTATTTTTTCTCTTTTATATTTATTTTTTCTTTTTTGTAAGAAGTGAAGAAAATTAATATTCCCATGAGTTTTAGGAACAATATTTCGAAAAAAAAATAAAAATAACCCCAATTCTTAACTTATCCTTTTCGTAATTTAATCAAACTCCTTTTTTTTTAATACACACACATATAAATATAAATAATAAAAGTTCTAACAAAATATAACATTCCACATTTTCTGGATAGGGGGACATTATTATCTCTATACAGAGAAAAAGTTAGAATTCCTTGGGATACTGATGAAGATATTTCGATGTTACAAAAACATTGGATTAAATACAAACAAGTAATTACTGATGAACTTAATGCACGAGGATTCGAAATAGATGGAAATAGAGGCTGCAAAATTTCTTGGTCAAAGATGAATAAGAATTATATTGATTTATACCGATATACACTCGAAGAAGATAAAACTAAACCATATATCGGCTTTGATGATATTAAAGTTAGACATGGTATCTTGAAAAAAAGATATTTTCGACATGATTTTCCCAGTGAAATGATTTTCCCAACAAAAACATCCCTTTTTTTTAATCACACACACCAAATTCCCAAAAAAAGTATAGAATACATCGAATTATTATTTGGCAAAGATTGGGAAACCGAACAAAGATTTTATAGAACTCACCAAGCACTCAAATGTCCAGTGTACCCACATAAAACCGTGGAGCCAGTTTGTTGATAATGTGATACAATTAATTTTATTTATATATTATATAGTTACACGTAAACAAATTTTCCAATTAAAATCAACTTTTTTATAAATTAAAAGTGAAATTGAAATTTATCAAATCAAAAAAAATAACAAATAAATAAATAAATGCCATAAAATCTCTTTTAATTTTTTTTCGATTTAAAGACAAGCACACCCTTTTTATATCTTTCATATAAAATTCAAAAGTAAAGAATACTTCTTTGGTAAAAAATCGTAAAAAAATAGTAATAAAAAGTATTTGATGGTATGATAAAAAAAATGCAATATTATCAATAAATCGTTATTTTTATTTAGTATTACTTCGATCTTATCGCGGATACTTCACAAACCACGAAATGTTATAAAATAGAGAAAAGGTGAAATTCTTTTTAAGGTTGCACTTTGAATAATAAAAATGAAACGAAAAACAGCGAAAATAAACGCTATGGTTCACTCATCCAAGAAAAAATCAATAAAAAAAGTGAAACTGTTAATGAATAATAGTCTTACTCTAATTGAAAAGTCTTACCCTAACATTTAAAAGGATAGTATTTGTTTGAGAAAAAAAAAGGTTAATATACAATCTTGAGATCTGTGATTGTAAGTATACCTTATTAGTGAAATATTTTTAATTTGAAATATTTTGTTATAAAAACAGGAATTGGGCCAGCGGTTGTTTTAACCAAAGAAAATTAAAAATTTAGTAGGAATTTAATGATTAGGATTATCCTCAGTATTTTTATCGTTAGTTAGATCTATTAATATAATAGGTTTTGATGATTAATTATTCTTACAAAATTAATAAGGTATATCTATTATAATGTTTATTTAACCCACCAACCAAATCAAAACTAAATGAAATAAACTCTTTTTCAAACAAAAGGTAACACCTCTCAAATCATCAATACTATTGGATTTGATTTTTAATAAGAGAATTACTTATTGGTGATTTTCATATTACTAATTCATTTTTTTCATTTTTTGTTTTTTTTTATTTATCGGATATTGAACACTTGGAAAAGAAAAAAACAAGATAAGAAGAAACCAATTTTGAAATAACCTTCCAATGGAAATAGTTTAAGTTTGATTTCGAATGAGTTATATATTTTAATTAAGAAATACCATTATTAGATTGATGCATGGAAAAAAGGAAAAAGATAAAATTAAGAAAAAAACAATTCCAACAAAATACCCAGATGAATTTCGACTTTAATCGCAAACGAGACTTTAAAGACCAAAAATTTGGCTTGTAAAGAATTATCAATAAAATGTCAAGAACTTTTTCTCAATGTGCCTTGTTCAAAGATTGTTATTGATTTCATAATTTTTTTTCTTTACAATTTTCAAAATGAGATTTCTCATTTCAAATAAAAGGGTGCATCAATTTGAATAATATTGAATTTTAATTTTTATTGTTCTGTTTTAATGTGTTTTAAATATTTATTTGAGTGTTTTTTTATGTTTTAAAGAGTTGTTTATATTTTAATATGATTATACAATTAATTTGATTTAATTATAAATAATTCTTAAATATTTTTGTACCCTTTTATCTGAAAAAGAGTTTATTATCTTTTGAGATACTCATTGGATTTATTTCTTTCTTTTGTTTCATTTTTCAAAATTAATTGTTTTTTTGAAGATCTTGTCTTTCAAAAAATAATTATTTTTATAATTTTAAATATTATTTAATTAACACAAAATTTATTAAATTGTATATGTCCTTAATAAAATTAAGTACTATTTTTTTCTGATTAATATTTTTCGAAATCTAACCTTATAACTTAATTCCATTAACCACTGTGATAATTTTTTTTAGAATAAAAACAATCTCAACTTTTGAATATCGAAAATATTTTTTGAAATTACTGTGCACTTTTTTATTTTTTTTTGAAAAATTGAGGCTGAGAAAAGTTTGAAATCTAAGAATAAGTTAATATATTAAATTAGAATGCTTTTACAGAGAGTTTATCTTTTTAGTTTAACCTTTTTTTAATTTTACCATTTAAAAATAGAAAAAAAACATTTGAAGACCAAATTAGTTCCTTTTGTGAAAATAAAATTCCCCATAATTTAGAATTTGTTTTAGTAAATGAGTTAAAACAAGAAAGTTGATCTAAAAATAGGCATAATTTTAAGTTCGAATTTAATGATTTTGGCAAAAAATAGTTTCAAAATAAAAGTTAAATTGAAACTTTATTTATTTTTATTATTTCATTTAGTTTTTTTAATTGTATTAATGGTAGCATTTGATCATTTTTCAATTTTTTATGTTTTTTTTGGTCGTAGGGACATATTGATGATGAATTTTAAAATGATTCAAAAAAAAAAATATAATATTTGGCAACTCATTTCCTATTTATCAAATAACATAATTTCAAATAATATAATATTTTTTAATAGTAAACTATTTTTCAAATATTTTGACTCACTTTATACTATTAATGGAAGTTGTTTCAAGGTTTTATCCATATTTTTATCAAAAAAATAATATCAATTTCTTGATCAGATTTATTTTTTTTTTATTTCATATTTTAGATTTTCTTTCCAATTTTTTGTTTTTCTTTTCTTTTCTTTTTTTGTCAAAATATTCTTTTTTTTTTTTTTTTTTTTTTTTTTTTTTTTTTGATCAAGATCAGCTGGAAAAAACAAAGCGTCTTCGAAAATACAAATAATCATAAAAACAATTTCGACTATTTAAGATCTTTCAAAATTCATTTAATTCTAAACAATAAATCTTGTTGTTAATTTTTTTCAGTGAAAGTTCAGTAATAAAAAATCGATAAGCCACATTTTAAAAATTGTTACACACTGTTTTTTAATTATTGGTTTTATTGTTTTTAATTTTTAATATATCAGGTTTTAATAGATTTAGAAAGATTTTCAAGTTAATTATATATCATAATTAATTATTTGGTTTTCTTGAATATTAAAGGGTAAGTTTTTTTTTCCAATTTATATTTCCGGAAAGTCACAATTTTTGAAATGATGTTTAATTGGAATTGAAAAAAAATCATAAATTAGTTTGAAAACATTTAAAAGAATAAATAATATGAAATGAATATTTTTTTTTGAAATTCTCAAAATAATACATCATAGAGATCTAGAAACTCTTGAAAAAAGTTATTTTTTTATTTTATTTTTCAAATATATTTTTTAACATTTACAAGTTTAATCTGAGACAAAACTTTTTAAAAACTTTAATAAATCCTAAAATAGAGTTTTTTTAGTAACAGTGTCCCAGTTTTATTGAAGAAAGAGGCCATATTCTATGATTTTAATTCATTATTTTTCTCAATATATTATTTGATGTTTTTAGATCAATCATTTTTTCTCAATTTTGTACAATTAATATATATATATATATATATTTGCTTTTTTTGCTTTCTTTTTTATTTTTATTTTTTTAAAAAGTTAAATTTGATAAAAAAAAATGTTGAAACTCAAAATTAACATTAAAAAAAGTGATTCTATGTAGTTTCTTTTAAAAATCAGACACTTATTATTTAAAAATCTTATTCTCAAAAATTTGAATTTCCTAAAGAAATTGAGAATTTTGTACGAGGCATTCCAATGAAAGGTCAAAAATTTTTTTTTAACATTTTTACTTTTTTTGAAATTTATAAGTCTATTCATGCATTTATTTCATGGATCATACACTAATACGAAGTTTATTATTTCTCATATTTCCAAACAATCTTATTTCAGTTTTTTCGTTTAAAAAAATTGATTTTTTAATTTTTGAATGGGAAATTTTTAATGAAATTGAGTGTATTTATATTAAAATAAAGAAAAAGAAAATGCAAAAAAATCCTTCAGAAATATAAAAATTCACTTCTAATTATTGTCATTGATAATAAAATTTGTTATTATAAACATAATTTAGTTAGTATAAATAACTGTTAATTTTTTTCAGAATATTTCATAATTTCGTTCTATGATTTGAAAGTTAGAGTTATAATTTCAAAATATTAAAAAATAAAAAATTAGAAAAACCATATTAGTATATGGATGCTATTAAAAACATCGTTTGTAATTCAAAAGGGACCCCCCCCAAAAAAAAAAAAAATAAAAAAAAAAGAAAATAAGTTATTTTAGTAATGAAAATGAAAATTAAAATTGAATAAATATCTTTTTAAAAGGAGTTTTTGTGAATTCTTTACATATTAATAAATTCAAAAAAATATTTGAAAATTTTAGTGACATTTTTCTTTTTTGATATTTTTTTACTTTAGCTTTCAAGAAGCATTTTATTGCTGTTAAATGTTAAAAACTCTGTAAAATTAGTTTGCCTTCAAAATATAATTTATCGAGAATTGTTGTTGAAAGTAGAATGATAAAATTTGTTAAAATATAAATTGAATCTTTAAAAGTTCTTAATTTATTTCGAATTAATTTATATTATAAACTACTAATAAAGATAAATATTAAAACACATATTAACACATGGTTTTAACACAATAAGAATAGTGTGAAGTTAGGGTTAATTAAATATAATTTTGAGAAAAATTAATTTCAAAAAAATCGATTGAACTTTGTAGGAAAATACATTCTTATCTTTTAAAAGAGATTTCTCTTTTCCTTGTTGTACTTTTTCGTTTTGAGATTTTTTGAAAATTTTTTTGTTGCAATGGTGTCAATAAGTCATGTGAACAAACTTTTAAACCAGAACTAAAATTTAATTAATGTTTTTTTTTCAGACTTGATTAATTGAAACACCAGAAACCACTTATAGATACTTGGTTCAGATTTAAATTGTCTTTTGAGGTTAGATTTTTGATTTATATGCCATAGGATCAATAATATTAAATATTTGTTTCAAACATTTTTGCCATATTTTGACAAAATTTGTGAGAATAAACTTATTTTCTTATTAAAATTCAAAAAATGATCTATTTCGAATTTTTTTTTCTCAAAAAATTACATTTTAATCTTTCAATATCTTTTTAATTCTTTTTTTAACTGTATTTAAATAACCCTATTTCTTGTTTAGATGTTGTTTTCTTCCTATTAATTTGTTTCTTTTAGTTCTACAGTCAGCCGATATTTTTTTTACACGTAAGATTTTGAGAAGGAGTCAAAGGAAAAACTATTTGGTTTGTTCTCTAACCAGAAATAATCTTTTGCTTTTTTTATATTTTTAACAAGTTTTCTTTGAGATAGAGACAAAGAAACGAGAATTTAATGAACTATTGTACTAAATGTTGCAACTGTCAACTTTTCTGATTTATGTTGAGTCGTTCCTCCCTTAAAAACTTGAGATTAATAACAAAAGTCTGGTTCTTTTTTCCAATTAGAAAAAACATCAGAAGTAATTTGAATGAAAAAGAATTCTGTAAGAAGATCAAATTTGGATATTTAAACAACAATTTACAAATTATTGTTTATTTTTAGTTTTTTTTTCTCAAATGAAAAAATATTTTGTAACACTGTTCTTAATAATTTGTTGTTTTTATTTGAAAGTGAATTCGATTGTATGTGATCCACCTGTTGGAAAACCAATAAACGAACCACTCGGAAAAGGTTTTGGGATTAACAATGGACGGGTTGTTTGGGTAATTAATCGAGATGCAACAACATGGGATGGGTATTGATCTTTATTTTCTTTTTTTATTGTTTTTTTCTAATTGTTTTTTTTCTTAGTTAAAGAATTTTTTGTTGCTTGGGGAACATTTGGTTAAATTATTCAATTCTTAAATTACGATTCTGTTTTTCAAATAAGGAGTTCTGATCTCAATTATCACTTTTTTTTTTTGATTTTATCACCTTTCTCAACATTAAAATAAAAAGTTGACTAGTTTTCATTGCCAAATACAAGAATTTTCAAAACACCGTAAATTCATTATCAGTTGGGAAACGAAATCCCACTTTATTTATAAAACACCATTTAACAATTTATAAATCGACCTAAAGGCTACAGCCGCTTTCCTCGACTTTGCTCTATACTCAATGAGCGGCTTGTCACTAAAAATGATTTTCTGAAATTCTTCTTCTTTTGGTTGAAAAAATTCAAAGAACAAAAAACAAATTCGTCTGATTTAAAAAAAATCCACTGAACAAAAAAAAGGTTCACAGGGTTTTTAATTCAAAAAACCAATCCTTCTGAAAAAAAAATTCTGGATCTTAATTACAAAATGTAAGAAAAAAAAAAATTTCTTCAGATCTAATTGACAAAAAATTCAATTGTAAAAAAAAGTCTTAAAGCATTTAAAAAAAATCCAATAAACAAAAAAAAAGTATCGAGGAACTTAAAACAAAAAATTTAATTAACGAAAAAAAATTTCATAGGGAACTCAATTTCGAAAAATTCTAAATAACAACAAATAAAAAACTTTTAACAATTATCTATCTCTCAAAAAAAAATTAGATGAAACAAAGTTTTAATTGATCTCAATTTCAAAAAATCAAAATTGAAAAAAAAAATTAATCTATCTTGTTTTAAATTTCCAAATGCTTAAAGACTACGTTGACAATTTAAATAAAGTATTTAGTATCTTTCATGACTGTAACTGATGTTGGTTAATCTCAAAAATATTTATTCGGTGGGATCTAAGAAGGAAAAAATACAATTTTTTCAGAATTTTTCCTTACTTGTTACTCAAAAAATGAAAAAGAATGTTGGGCAAATGTGTACTTTTTGAGAAAATTTTCCTTTCAAACAATTTGTAGAACCTTGTTACACTGTTGATAAATTCCATGTTTTGCTTTTGTTTTGTAGGTTAAGTTGAGAGGATCTAAAAATTGTTTTATTAAATCAAAATGAAGTAAAATCAAAAATTGTAGGAATTTTTCGTTGTTATTTTTCTGGTTTGGTAAAAATAAACCAAAAGCTTGAAAAAGTATTTGGTTTTGTATTGAATAAATTATTCTAATTCCCATTTACTAAAATAAAGCTCGCTTTTTTCTTTTTTGAACAAAAAAAAAATTATTGATAAAACAACTATTTGAGTGTATCTGCAAATTTTATTTTCTTTGAGGTTATTGGTAGTCAATCTAACTTCTCAAAACCTTTCCCCATAACCCCAATCCAATTTACATTGATCAACAATTTATCTTGATACTAAAAAATGGTTTCTGAAAGAAACAATAAAAATAAATAAAAATAACCAAATGTGAAGAACGTTTGATTATGTGTATTTAGTTCAAAAATTCAATAAAGCCAATAGATTCCCCTAAAGCATTATTGGGAACTTCAATTCAAGAAAAAACAAAAATAAACAATGTAACCAAAATCAAAAAAACAAAGGAACCAAAGTAAAAATCAAAAAAAAATAAAAAAAGAAGAGAAAATCACAATTCCTTTTGTCAAAGAATTCTTATGATTTGTGATAACAATAAAACAATTCAAGTAAATTAATGGTCAAAATTTTTAGTGAACGCGATCTTTTAAAAGTAAGGGTTGTTTATTGAGAGTGTTTTAAACGATTGTCATTTCTATAGCAATAAAATCGTGATTATTTTTCAAATATTTCCCCAAGTTTCTTCAGAAGGATTTTCGAGTTTTACGTATCTAAAATTTTCTTCTTCTGAATTTTTCATTAAAAATTCCAGGTAAAATGATTTTTTGAGCTAAATTGAAGAATATTTGGATGAACATTCCTTCACAATTTAAATGAAATTGTATCAAAACATTTGAAGAAAACTTGGTAAATTGCAAACGAAGTAGTTAAATTTCATCTAAACTCTGTTTCAGTCAAAGGGGCCCAACGTTTTTTTCAAATATCAATTATTTTATATAATTGACCTTTGAAGAACAAATAAGAAATAAAGAGAATAATACACTTCAAAGAAATGTTGATATATGTCTGAAAGAAAACTAATTAATCAATAGCTTTTCTTAAAAATTGAAAAACTCAAATTCTTAGGGCCACATTGAGAAAAACAAGGATGTTCGTTTTGAACTTCTACTGGTATTTGAATAATAAATATGAAACATTTTTCACTTCATTTTCCATACCTTTCTTTTAGAAACCAAGCCCCCAAACAAAGTTTGTTGGTATTTGTGGTCTCTATTTGAAAAAGGAAATGAAAATTAAGTGAAAATTTTTCACATTTATTAAACAAATATCAAGATCAAAGATCGAATTGAATTGCAATAGAAATCAATAGATTTCTCAACAATATTTACATGGTTTCAATGGCATTAGAATAACACGTTTTTACCAAGTGACTATTGATCTTGCAATAAAAAATTTTTTAGCAAACTGAATTAAGTGTTGAAAAAAAATCGAAAAAAAAAAACAAAAATGTGAAAAAATGATTTCAATTTTGAAAATTTCAAAAATAAAATTTTTCTTCTAATATCTATGCAAACCCTTTAAACACGTGTATTATACCCATTACAACTGGGCCCCTTTGACTGAAAAATAGTTTACTTTTAAACAAAAAAATTTCTTTCAGTACAAAATCAATTTATTTCGATTTAAGCTAATTTGTGGTTAGATTCTAACCCACTGTATTTAACTGAGTAAAGATTTTGTAACATTCTTGAGAAAAAAATAACTCATTTGAGAAATGAAAAAAATGAAAAAAAAAAAAAAACCCTTGAGATCTCAAAAAGTACCAAAGATCGACACTTTAAAACCAACATAGTTGTATTCAAAATTAGATATCCTAACGATTTAAACTGGAAATTATGTTTTGTACTTTGCTGCTTTTTTTCTAAAAATTTCATCTTTTTTCATTGTGATTTTTTTTTTAAATGTATCACAAACCATCTGTTGAATTTTTTTTAATTAGTATTGTACACTGATAAAAATTACTAAATTATTTTTTTTCATCATGATGATTCTTCCCTTATCAGAAAACTTTCTGGATTATGAGATAAAGGATTATTATGATTAATAAATGAATTGAAAAAAAAAGGTAATTTTTGTTCATGTAAATGATATAATATTTTTTTACTTTAATGTTTTAATTATTTTTCTTCTTCTCTTTTTTTATTTAGTAAATTTTCTTTGATTACTCCTTTCTCACAATAAATAAATAAAAAAGAGGTAATTTATTCTTTATTGTAATTTACACAAGTATTTTTTAATCCCTCTTATTTACCGTTAGGTTTTTTTTGATTTTATAAATAAGAAGAAAATTTTAATTTTTTTTTTTAATTTCTAAAATTAAAAAAAACCTAACCAATTTGAGAAGAAATTAATCCCCCCCCTTCAAAATAATACATACATATATACTATTTTTAGCTGTAAAACTAATTTTTCGACTTAAAAAAATGTTGAGTAAAGAGATCCTGTTCAAATTTAATATTTCGTATTTTGTTTACGAAAATTTGTCATTTAATGAAAAACTATTTTTTTATTTACCAAATTTGAAATTTGTCTGGAAAAGGTTCAAAAAGAAAATTTTTTTTATGCTATTAGTTCAAACAAATTATTTTTAATCACATTAAAGTTTGCTTCAACTGTACCAATATGTTTGTAAACAATTTGGATGGAACTAGTAGCAATTTCAAACAAAAAACCGCTTTTTCATTTGCCTTGTTTTGTTCAAGAATTATATTGAAGTTTTTGAGATAAATAAATGTTTAATTCAAAATCCTCAAAAATCCTAAAATATTACAATATCTTGGCTTTACTTTAATTTACATCATTTTAAGGGGGTATCTACACCATTAAGATATGATAAAAATTGGAGAGAGATGAGAAAAGAGTATTTTATTTTAGTGACATGTGATTGTAGATTCTTTAAATTTTTTTTTTTTTGTAAAGCTAAACAATCAAAAAAAGAGAAAAGAATTGATAAAATTGGTTCGATTTTTCTTTTTCTTATAATAAATATTTTTTTTGGAAGAAGATATTTTTAGATTCTTAGACAAAAACCTATAAACATTTTGTGGTTTAAAATTTGATAGAATATAATTATATTCACTTCTCCAATTCCACCAAATCCAAGTGTTTAAAACCCGAACCAGAAATTTTTTGGGTTAATTATAATTTTTTGGAATCCTTCTCGCTATTAAAATCCCACTTGGTATTTCCTTTTGTGATTCTCCCAATTGTAATGCTGTTTTTCTTTTTAAACAAAATCCATTTATACCAAATTTCACTCGTAAAAAAAATATTTCTAATTGCTTTATGTTGTCTTGAAAAAAAATTCAAAAATGATGAAAAAATTAAATGCCAAAAAAGAATGTTGAGATAAGGATAAAAGATAAGTCACTCAACATTCAAAACATTATTTTAAGCAATTCAACTCAATATTCTTTTGTGGCAATTGCGTTGAGACTTTGAAAAAAAAATTTAAAAAATCTAATGAATGAAGTACTTTAAATAAAAAAATCAATGAGTTAACCCAATTAAAAAATTTAATTTTCTGATCCTTTTCAAAATTGCAAAAAAGTGAAAAATTTTCCTTTACTGTGGTTACCCACTTAAATCATTTTTATTGATTATGCTATTGTGCTTCAATCTCCACAGATCATAAGATATGAATAGTACTCAAGTAAGAAACCTAATAATGATCTAATTCAATTGTGTTAACTTTTTTAAGAACAAAGTCTCTAAATAATCCTTTTAAACACTCATTTATAAAAATTTCGTTTTATCCCCATAATTTCAATAAAGAATATCCAAGTTAATAAGAGACAACATTCCTTTATATTTGGCTTGTAAAGATCTTTGCATTTTTTTCTTCAAATAGTGAACAAGCTTCTTTATTTGGAAAGTTTAAATATCAATAGTTTATGTTTTAATCCGAAAATAACCATTAATAAGATGAACAAAAAAAATTTAATTCTAAAAATCAACAATCATCAAAAAAACATTTTCTTTTCTTTTTCTAATTCTTTTTTTGACTTACACAAAATAAAAATAAAAATAAAAAACGAAAAATAAATAATAAACAAACTCAATAGAGTAAATGGTCACTGGTATGATTCCGAATATATAGATCAATCGAAAGTCAATAATATGATGGATAAAGCAATTAGGAGTTTGACTGGGAATGAAGATGTAGCTCTTTCATGGGATATGTTATTTCGTGACTTCAATAAAAGAAAGCATGGACAAGATGTGGGTTATAAATCTGGCCAAACAATTGCCATGAAATTAAATTTGAATGGGGATTATGGTTATTATATTGATAATAACGGCAACGGGGTCTCACCACAGTTTTTAAGAAGCTTGATGACACATTTGACAAAATATGTTGGTGTAGATCAAAAGGATCTTTATATTTATGATGCCTCGAGAGTTATAATGCCCCACTTCCAAAAAATGTTTAGTCAATATTTCCCAAATATCAATTTATTTGATAATCGTGGGGGAGAGGGTTCAACCCAAAGAGTACAACCGGATCCAACGTCTTATCTTCAATTTTCGAATTCTGAGGTTCCAGCACAAAAGCAAACTAAATTGCCTACATTTGTAAATCAAGCTGATTATATTATTGAAATAGACAACCTGAGGGGCCACTCAATGGCGGGTGTAACGCTTAGTGGCAAGAATTGGTTTGGAAGTATTTATCGGCCAGATGTTACCTGTGACTTTGAAGCAACTTCAAGTGGCCATTGGTGCCCAAGAAGTTTACATAAATTTGTAAACATCACTGCAAGGAATATGGGCACATACACGCCACTTGTTGATTTATTGGGACACCCAAAATTGACCAATAATGCCCTGTTTGTCATATCTGATGGATTGTATGGTGGACCTGCAGAAACAATCCTTGTAAATGGAATTTTTGCACCTTGTCCACCAGTTACCTTCGAAATGGAGCCATTCAATGACCATTGGTCTTCAAGTATTTTGATTTCTCAAGATCCCATTGCCCTTGATTCTGTTGCTCTTGATATTTTAAGAACAGAACCCCATATTCCAAATTCGAGAAAGGGCTGCATAGATAATTACTTACACGAAGGCGCATTAGCCAATGACCCACCCTCGGGTACCGTATATAACCCATCTGGCCAGGGACAATTGGAGAGTTTAGGTATTCATGAACATTGGAATAATCCATATGAAAGAAAATACACAAGGAATTTGGATCCAGTCAATGGGAAGGGAATTGAATTAGTTGAAATAAATCTTTCAACAGATTAAGATTATTATTTTTATTTATCGTTTAATCTAATTTTTTTTTTTTTTGTTTTATTTCTTTTTGGGCTATCTGATATTTTTTAATCTTCTAAATTTCTTTTCTCTCTTAAAAGATTTTTAGCAAATAATACCTTTTTATTCTTTTATATGTCTTTAAGGAATCATTTCTGTATTTTTCTAGAATAATCTATGCTATTTTTATTTCAATTCTTAATTTAATTTTTAATCAATTAAATTCAGTAAAACTCAATTACATTCAATTAGACTCTATTTTTTTTTTAATATTTTCAATTTTTCATAATTGTATTTTATTCCATTGTAAACATTTGTAATTATCATATTAGTAATTTATAAGATAATTTTTCTCTCAAAAAAGTAAAACAAAAAAAATAGCAAGTAAACATAAAAAGATTTATTTTAAATTTTGTTTCTTTCTAAATTAAGTAAAACAAATAAAAGTTTAATATTTAAAAATAAAGATTATTTAGAAGAAAAACTCAATAGCTTTTGAAAGTAAGAAAAAAAGATCATTTAAAACAAATTATAATTTTCTCAAGTTGAAAAAAATAATCAAGAAATGTGAAAAATCCACTCATTTTTTTGATCTCTCTGCACAATTGTCATTCCAACCTTTTTTTGAAATAAAATGGAAATTATATCATAAAAATTAAATTAATTTTTTAAAAAAACAATCAAATCCTTCATCAATTAACTTGAATCATAAATTTGAAAACGTGTTAGCATCTACATACTTTATCTTTAAAAATATTTTTAGTAAAAGTTTATAAAGTACAAAAAAATATTTATTTAAAAGAAAATAATGACATTCTTTAGAGAAATTGATTTACAAACCTAATTATAAAATTCAAAAATCCAAAGACCCTTGAAGACATTTATTGGGAAAGTTAAAAAGGAGGATGTTTTATTTTAATTATTTTTGAAAATGAAAATCTGAATATTGACTTTTTCAACTTTTTAATTTTTATTTCTGGTCAGTCTATTTGGACACCTTTATGTTTTCTTTATATTAATTACTAACATAACGGTATCCAAAATGAAAAAATTCGAAATTATCCGAAACTACTTGATTGTAGATTCATAATTGAATATCAATTAATTTTTAAATTGAAGAATAAGAAAAAAAATTGGTGTTTACTTTTTGAAAATGACTGAAAATATTCTGGTCTATTTGATTTATTTTTCTTGCATTAATAAAATAAAATTATGGTTTCAAAGCTATTTGATAATAAAAAACCACAGAAATTATAGAAAGTGATATTTCCTATAAATAATAATGTTTTTCAATTTTTTCTTTTTTGTAAATTGATCCAAAATCTAAAAAAGGAATAATCTTTTTACTGAAAATTTCAAAATGGCAATAATAAACTCTTTTAAAAATGATATTTTATTCCCCTAAAGTCGATAAATGAGTTTTTTTTCAAGTTAAATTGTATCTTTATATCAACAATTATTTGTTTACCTTGGGTAAAAATAATAATAAATGAGATTTGCTAGCCACACGAAGCCAGAATGTTTTATATTGGATTTACTCAATACTCAATGAGTGGCTTGAAATTTAAAAAGGTGGTGTCAATGAAAAAATCATGAATAAGAAATTAAAATTCAGATTACAAATAAAAGTTTTAAAGTATTAATTCGAAAAAATCCAATTAATCAAAAAAAGTTTCAAAGAATTCACAAAAAATCATATGTTTCAAAAAAAAATTAGATATTATCAATTATTTTCCAAAGATTTAAATTTCTTCAGTTTGAAAACGAATTGTTTTCTTTAAGTACACATTCAATTTAATTCGATTTAACCAAATTTGGGGTTATTTTGTAACTCTTTAAATTTAACAAATTAAATATTTAATAACATTCTTGAGATTAAAAATTTCTTATTTGAAAAATCAAAAAATGAAAAAAAAATCTTCAAGATCAAAAAAGTGAAAAAGAGGAACACCTCAAAACTAACAAAGTTGTTTTTAAAAAATAATTATTCATAATCATTTTAATTTGGGAATTGAGTCTTGGTCTTTGGTGATCTTTTTTCTAATAGTGTCCTCGTTTTGATGTTACTTTTTAGAGATCGATCATGAATCACTTGTTGGTGGGTTTTTAATAGAAATGGCACTTATGAAAATTACAAAAAAATTTTTTTTTCTGTTTCAAAATATTATATTTCGCTGTACAGTGATCAAAATAATGGGTGCACAACAACTATTATCTATGTTTCAAAATAAAATAAATGCTTTTTTTCTTCTTTTTCCAAGGTTATATCTAATTTACTAACCCCAAATAGTATACCTAATGTCCAAATCAATTTTGATGGTAAATATCTCGATGTTTTTAGTAAAATTTATATTAGGAATGCAATTAGTTGAAAATATTTTATAATATTCTCAATTTTTTTGATTTTTTTTGATTTTTTGAAGGATCGAAATATACTCCTATTTTTTTGAGATAGATTTTCTAATTTGTTTCTTGATTTTTAAAACTTAAAGAATGAAAAAAAAAATTGATAAGTCTGAATTACATTGATAAATATAAGTTAAGACCCTATCAAAAATATATTCATTTCAACACCTTTACTTTTATTAATTTTATTTTTATGTATTCAAATTTGTTGTTAATAATTAAACAGACAACAAAATGATTCCCTTTTTTTTCAATGGCAATACTTTCCAGCCTAAAAACAAAATATTGTTTTCATATTTTCAAGAATAAAACTATTTATCTAGAAAAATAATATGCTACTTTTTTTTTATTTTTAACATATAAACATGCAAATTTTGGATTTTAAAAAAAAAAAATCAAATTAATAAATTGTTTATATTATGTTTACTTATGTCTTTGAGATGATTAAAAAAAAATTTGTGGATCATAAAAAAGATATCATTTTATATTGACAAAATACTTGCATCTTCAAAGAAATTGGATAATGCCCGGTAATTTGGTATATCAAAATCTTTTAAATTAAACAAAAGGAAATTATCATATTATGAATAATAATATAGAATAGATTCAACTTTTGGATATTCAACAGAGTTAAGAACTTTATTTTATAACATTTATATTGTATGAGGTAGATATTTTTTGTGAATTGAGTATAAAAATTTTAATTTTAATTTTTTGTTAAATGTATGTATAGATCTATCAAAGGTTCTTGAAAATCCCTGAAAACCGAAAATAACAGAATTTTTATTCAAACTCGTAAAACATTTTTTGAATAACTTCTATCAAACCCTAGTACCAATACACTAAGTTTAAAATTGTATAATTGGAATATTATTGTAGAAAAAAAAATTTTATTTGATTGAAACAACAAAATTCCAAAAATACAAAAATTCTAGGAATAGTATTCAACCCATCAGGTGTGAAAGGAATTAGTATCTTAGGCATGTATAAAATTACTGATGATTGCTAATTGATATTAATAAATGAGAGAAAATGTCTTTGTAAAGACAATTTATAATTGTGTATCATTACCCATAATTTTGTAATCTTAAATACAATCCAAAAATAATCAATTAATACCTAATTATACATATTCTACCTTACACAAGGTTAATCAAGCAAAACCCAATTTAATCTTCCATTACAGAAGAGAAATTGGTTTAATCAGATACCGCATAGTCCCGTAAAGACAACTAAAACCTAACCTACAGACGCAAACGTTTACCCTAACAAGAACAAATATTCCCAAAAGATACCAAAAAAAAAAACCTCTTTCGAGGCTTCAAAGAAGAAAAGTCAAAAAAAAAAATATTTTGTATTTAAGGAAAATTGTTATTTTACAATAAATATTTATCTCTGAACATTTGGGTTTCTTAAAATTCCTTCAAAAAGAATTTTTTAGTGGTAAAAAAAAATTTTCAAGTATTTTCGATTTTCAGGTATTTTGGTGAATATTTCAAACACCCATATCTATCATCAAAAAAAAAAAAAAAAAAATTCTTAAAAATTGTAAAAAATAAAAATATGAATTCTAAATGAAATTTTATTTTGAAATATTTATATTCACATATCATTCGATAATTTAATAAAAAAAAAAAAATAAAAATAAACAAAAATAAAAATATTTATATAGAGGTAAAAAATAAAATAAAAATAAAAAATAGAAAATAATAATAATATCATAGTAATAAAAAAATGAGTAAAATGAAAGTTGAGTTAATTAAGAATCAAAGTCTGAGATTATTCAACTATTTACATAAATATACTTTTCAGCAGATAAAAAATCAAAGGAAAAGAAAAGCAGCTCTTGAATGATTTCAAATTTGGAAAAGTAAAAACTCTATTTGTATTAAAAATAAATCAATAAAATAAAATATTATTTAATTCCCTAATCAGGAAGCAAATCAATTATTAGAGAATTTTTTTATTATCATTTAATAATAAATTAATTAATTCTTGATAATAAGTGCTTTTTATAAATTTAGGGTAGCTATCCTTTTTTAACATTTCAAAAATTTGGATCATTGCTTGATCGAAAATGGATAAATCGATATTTTGATTTTTGTCAATTTTGGTGAGTATATCTTTTCTAATTTGGTAGTCAATATTTATTTCGTATTGAGAATTTGTTGAAATATAATTTTCAACAATTGTTTTTACGGCAACATTTATTAATTGGCTTTTTTCCACTTCAATTTTTTTAAAACTTTTAATCACATAGTAAAACATTAAATTTTCCTCAGCAAATTCATTTTTTAAAAATTTGGAAAATGCATCTAGGCAACTTTGGTGTTGGATAATTTGTTCAAATGGTATTATCTCTTGCATTATTTTCTTCTTTTTTTCATTACAGTCCAATTTAATATCATTTTCATTTTCATTTCTCCTTTCATTCTCATTCTCATTTTCGTTTTCGTTTTGGCTTATGTGACTAAAAAAGGAATTCAGAGAATTTTGATTGGATCGTGGTGATGTTATTAGAGGGAAATCATTTCCATTGATCACTGGCTTTAAAAGTGTATTTTTATTTTTAATTTCCATTAGGATCAGTTTGAAGGCTAATTCAACATTTAAATTGGCTTTGGATGAAACGCTTAAAAAGGGGCAATTAAATTGCTCAGCCAAATCTTTTCCTTCTTTTTCCGAGATTATTATTTTACCTTTTAAATCGTTTTTTAAAGAAACTAAAATTAAGGGCAATTTGCCCTTCAAATTACTTTTAATATTTTCAATGTTTCTATAATAATGCTTTAACTCCTGTAATGCTTCAGTTTGGGCTGTGGTATCATAACACAAGATAAAGCCATCAGCTTGTCTTATCCAATTGCTTCTGAATGACGAATAAACCTTGTCTCCGGATACGTCCAAAATATTGATCAAAATGCGAGTGTCCTCGGCAATTGATCGGAATTTTCGCATCTTTTCGATTGTGGGGAAATATCGCACAGTGAATAATTTGGTCACAAATCGTTCAACAAATTTTGTCTTACCGCATTTGGAGGCGCCAAGTAGCACAATTGTATAGGAAAAATAGGATGTATTTGATTCAGCAATTTTGTGGTTATTTTGTGCAAATTCTTTTTCATGTTCCCAAATGATATTGTGTTCAAATCGAGATTTAGGATCCAAAACTTCTTCAACTTTTGCCTGTCCAAATACCCGGGCTAAAGCAATGGGAGTGTTTCCTGCAAAGTCAAGACTATTAATTTGTGCGCCATGTTTTAATAGCAAAACTACACACTCAGTCCTTCCGTTGCGTGCGGCCCGATGCAACGGCGTGGAACCAGAATTGTCCTTTTGATCAACATTGCCCCCGTGCTGCAACAGCAGTTCCAACCCCTCCGCAAACCCGGCTCCCGCCGACAAGTGTACAGATGTCACCCCCTTATGGTCAGGGTTATTCGGGTTGCTTCCATTTTCCAATAGGAGCAATAAGATCTCTCTTATATTCTGGATCTTTTGGAAGCAATGTAGCAATAATTGCATTGGTATCCATCCCCTTTTGTCCCTTGTGTTAAAATCTGCCCCGTAATCAGATAATAAAATAATTGACTCATTGTTAGGGCTTTTCATCATTAATTTGTGTAAGGGTGTTAACCCCATGTTATCTTGCATCTTAATAATTTTTTCTGCATTTTGTTGTAGCAATAAAAGAGATAACAATTCTATATTGCCAAATGAACATATATAATGAAAGCAAGTTGATCCTGTTTTCCGTTCAACAATGGCAATATTTGGTTTTGTTTTTTTTATATTTTTATTTTTATTATTATTCTGTTGGCGATTAGATAGAAAAAGCTTTTTAATAAAAACCGTGTCATTTTCTTTCAAAGCATTTAACAATTCTTGATCTATTTCTTTCAATACAAGGGGTTTTTTTTTTTTTTCTTTTATATTGGCACTGTCACGTTCTTTTTCCCTTTTCTTTTGTTCTTCCATTTGATTTTCGTTATTAATATAATTTTCGATATCAAAATTATTAAAGTTTAAATCTTGAGTTTTCAGTGCTTTGTCAAAATGTTCATATGATTCTGTAGACGTGTGCCTTTGTTTTTTCATTATAGATCCATCAGTATCTTTATTCGTATTATTGCTCTTGATATTTTCTTGTCGGTCAACTTTTATTCTCTTATTAGTTTCCAACAAATCATTTAAAGTTTCAGTGATCTCTATAATTTTTTGAATATTCTTTTTTTTATTAAATTTTTTTAATAAATTAACTGGCTTTGGGAAATTTGTTATGGTTTTGTTATTCAGAGAAATTAAATTGAAAAATTTTTCAATTATTGGTATTGTATATTTCCCATATAGATCATCAAATATTATCGAAATTAAATTTTCATTTGTTATTAATGAATTACTTAGGAACTTTAATCCTTTAGAGCCAATTTGGTTATAACTGATATTCAGTCTGTTTAATTTTTGATTTTTTGTCAAGCTTTCGAAAAATGGATTCAAAATATCCCCTAAGTGGTATTTTTTAACACCACCTGAAATATTTAAATCTTTACATGTATTGTTTTCAATTGCAAAATTTCTTAGGACTAATGCTAGTTCTTTGCTTCCAATCTCATTGTTTTTTTCCTTTTTGACATTTCTTGAGATTGAGAAATGTCTTATGGATTGGTTATTCACAATTGATTCAAAGATGATTTTGACACCTGCAATTTTGAAATTGTTTTCATCCAAAATTAAATATTTAATTTTGGTGCATTTTTTTAAATTCTTTGCAATAATTTCGGCTCCTTCTAATTTGGAGTTGTTTAAACTTGAATTTAAAAAGAATTTGTTTATGTTTTTATTTTTTTGGATCGATTCAAAGATTAATCCTAAACTTTTTGTGGATAAAAATGTTCTTGAGATATTTAAATATTTGAAATTTACCGACCCTTCCAGAAATTTTGATAATGTTTTACAATTTTCATCCGTAAGTTTGGAGCCAGATATATCCAAATTCTGTAACTTTGTTTGAAAATGGGTATGAAATAAATCCAAAATTTTGTTTAAAACCAAATTTCCAGATCCTAAATTTAAGGAATATAATTTCTTGTTATGACTAGTCATTGTTTTCAGCCATAAATATAATGCTATTGATTTGGTGTTTTTTTATTTTTTTGTTTTGTTTTTTATTATTTTTGGTAATTAAAATTATAGATTAATATTAATTATTTGAAAAAAAAAAAAAATTACTAAAATTTTAATTTTTTTCTTTTCATCGATCATAATGTGTTAGTTAATATGTTAAATTTCGAAACAATTGTGAGATAATTTTTGGCATTGATGAAAATTGTTTTTTTTTTTTTTTGAGAGGGATGGGTTTACCTTTTGATCCTGCTTCTCCGAAATTATTATTGGAAATATCAAGTTTTTCTAGTGTATTGTGAATTTTTTTAGCGTCTTTTATGGAATTAAATAATTTTGAAATTCCTCTATTTGTTAATTGACAATTTGTAATATTTAACTCTTTAATCCCACTTTTTAGATTTGATATTGCAATCATTAGTTTTTTGATCATTTTGTCACCTAAATTGTTGTTGGAAAGATCAAGTTTTTCTAAAGGTAAATCTTTGTTACTCTCTAAAGCACCAACTATAAAGTTAAAATGAATAATAAAAAAAATTAGTTGTTAATATATTTATTTTTTAAAATAAAATTAATTTGTTTTTTTTTTTTTAATTAGCTGATAAATTCGAATTTAATGTTTATTTTATTTTATTTTTTATTATTTTGAAGGAAGAATGTTAATTTCCTCTTTCTATAATTAAGTTTTCCAAACTTTTTTCTTTATTTGTAAAAATAATTAAATGCAGCGAAGAAAACAAAAAAACTGCACTTATGCTTTTTATTGTTAATGTTTCGATTGGAAAATCAATCGATTTTTTGTTTAAATAAAAATGAATTAAAAAAAATTGTTATTTTTTAAAAAATTGAAAAGGATGGAGGAAAAACAACTATTTTCCAGATTTTAACAGAATTCTGGAAAATATAAAGACTGGTCGATAAATTTTTAGTACTTACTCTTCCAGGATAAAAAAAAAAAAAAATTTTTTCAATTGTTTTTTAAAACTTTTTTGAAATTATTTAAAAAAAAATCCTTTTTGAATAGGATCTACAATATTAAAGAAAATAGTAGTAGATTTTCCCTTAACCAGCAAATAATCATTTTAATCAAAAAAGGATTATTTCAAAGTTTAATTGAAAAGTTTGCCAAAAGTTAACTCACACATGCGAGGTTTGAAATTGCTAAAGCATTGAGAAATTGGATTATATCTTCAAATTCAATTGTTTGTTCTTTTTTTATTAAAAAATTAATTTTGAGGTGGTTTAGTTTGAATATAAGTTGATGTTGTAAATTGTGCTTATAAGGTTTTTGTCAAATATTTTTTAGAAAAGGTTACAATTTTTCCTTTTTGAGTAATGTGCGTTAATACTGATTAAATGAAAAAAAATCTAAACAAAATTTTGACTTTCATTTCGATTTTTTCGAAATTTTGAAAACTATTCTTTTAAAAATATTTGTTTCCAAAGAATATTTTGAAGAAAAAGATAAATTTACCGAATTTTTGGGCATTTATAGTTATAAAATGCTTTATTTGACACTAAGTTGAAATTTTTGAAAAGGGGGAAATTGTAAAAACTTTTATTTGAATTTATTCTTATATATATATTGAATTAATTTTAGTGACCTTTTTTAGATAAAATATAAAAATTTAGTTAAAAATATAGTTTTTTCATCGTAACTGTCTAATGTAACATCTTGAAATTCGAAAAAAAAAGGCAAGTTCATTTTTTTGATCAATTGGGAATATTAGTAAATATCGAAATTTTTACTTTCGGTTTTTCAGAATACTTTACAAATTATCGAGTAACCAATGACAGTTCTGATTGGGATATATTGTTTACATATTCTAAATCTATCAATTTTAACCTTTTTGTTAATGTGGAAATCAAAAAATTAAAATTTGAAAAATTTATAGAGAAAACTGACTAAAAATTAAAAAAGAATTTGAGATTATTCCTTATTCAAATTATAAATTTATTAGAAAGCATCTATTATGATAATTACTTTAGTTGTTTACATTCAAAAAAGATGAGTTTTATTTTCTTTGATAATTTTATTTGGGGTATTTTTTCATAATTTTACTTTTAAATTGGATAACTTTGAGGAATTTTTTTTTTGAACAAATGGTTTTACTCAATTTAATATAAATTCCAAATAATCAAAAATTATTCTAAATTTAAAATTCATTAAAATTTTTTAAATTGTTAAAAATAATTCTGATTTAAAAATTTAATGAATTAGATTTTCTGTTTTTTCGTCATTTCCTCTCTTAAGGATTTTTCAGATTGGGGATTTTTTTATATTTTGGCATCTAACAAAGTCTTAGAATAGATGGATTTGGGATATTTAAACAATACAGCCGAATTAGAAACTTTAATGGTTACTCGATAATCTATAAATTTATCTGTAAAATGGGGGGGGGGGATCCAATTTTTACAAATATTTTCAATTGATAAACAAAAATTGAATTTATTTGTTATTTGGATTTATTAATAAGAAAAAAATTAATAGAGATTGGTCTCTTAAAAAAATGCTTGCAGAAAAGTTTAATCCGTGTTTCAAAATAAAAAGCGTGTTCTTTTTTTATTTAGAAGACCAATACATCAACCAATCAAAGAAACCAACATTAAAATCTCAGTAAATTTGTTATTGGTTTCTTAAAGTTCTATTATTTAAAAAGAAATTCTAAAAATGAAGGATCCAAATTGTAAAATTTATCTCAATAAATAGAGTTAAATTTTTGAAGAAATTTTTATCTGAACAAAACTAAAAATTTCAAAAAAATTGAGAAAATTAAGAAAAAATTTCAACTATTTGCCTGAATAATTTAAATTTTACAGAAAATAACCTGACCTTTACTTTCAAAATTGTTTTTAACTTAGGTATATTATTTGGTAGTAGATTGGATGTTGCCTTGGTAACAAGAATAAAAAAAAGCACGGATAATATTTTGAAACACGGATTATAGTTGCTGTGAACGAATTATTTTGATCACTGTAAAGATAGAAATCCAAATAATAATATTTTTGGTGTACAACAATTGATATTTAGAACTCCAAAACATCAAAATCTTTTTTGCAAGTTTGCTTTTATAGATTAACTCAATAATCGTCAACATAAAAAACCAAATACTGATTAGTTTTGTTTCCTTTTTATAAAGATTCTTGTAACATCAATATATTTGCAATATTTAATAAATAATTTGTCAAAATAAAGTCTATGGGTTTATTTATCTAATTTTTTCAAAAATAGAATATTTAAATTAAAATCTAAAATTTCGCAATATATTTTAAAAAATATATTTTTCAACTATGGAGTCTAAAAATTTGATGACTCAACCTTTAAATTTTAGCGAAATTTAAATTTTTTTCTAAAATTCTGTGGGGTTTTTTTACGAAGAAAATAGATAATTTTTAATTGATGGGATCACGAAACAGTACTATTTTACTAATCAGAATTTTTAGACCCCAGATTTAAACACATTAAACACATAATGCTATTTACACCCAATAACAGCTTACTTTGGTCTTAGACTTCTCAATTGACTTTAATTGCGTAAATTTTAAATGATAGATGCGAAAATTTGTAAAATAAAATAACAAAAAGAAAAAAAAAAAGCGAAAAGGTTACTAAATTTTGAAAATCCATCCAAATATTTGATATTGCTCATCATAATCTCTGAGATTGTTTTGTTGACTTGAATGACTTTGGACAATAAAGGCAGTACCTCCTTTCTTTCAATTCCAGAAATGTCGATTGATTTAAAATATGTAGAGTACCTTAGGGAAGAAAAAACAGGGTGCATATCCAAATATGAACGAGATCTTGAATCTCCAACAACACCATCGAACATGTTCAATTTAAAGGAGTTTTTTAATTTCGTTTCGGTTCGTAAAAACTTTTGTAGAAATAGGGTAAAATATGTGCACTTTGGGATTCCCAAGTAATCGCAGTGTGATCGGTATATTATTAGGAAGTTATTTCCCAGATGGTCGCTTGACAAAAGTTCTTTTTTCCAATCACAAACTTTGAAAATATTTAAAGATAAAGAGAATAAAAGAAAAAAAAAAATACAAATCGATAAAAAAAAAAACAAAAAGCGAATTAATTTGGATTTTTGAAAAATTAGGTTTTACTTATTTTATGTGAAAGTTCTTCAATTGATTTTTTTAAATTCAATTCTCTTTTGTTTGGTTGAATTACAATTTTGGGGAAAAGCTTTTGTGGGTAGTCGCGATAAATTTGCTTTAGTTGCTTTAGGATAATCATCAGGATTTGGTTTGTTTTTTCGGTTATTAGTGACAATGATGTGTTGGTACACAGAAAAGTTATCTGTTATTGTTTTGTTTTTTTTTTTGGTTAGAGTGTGTTCAAGTGTAAATTGGTTTGGTGAGTATAATCAGTTGGTTAAGAGATAAAGAAGAAAAAAAAAAAAAAAAAAAAAAAAGAGGGGTTTTGGTAGAAAAAAATTTTTCTTACGTGAAGGGAATCCTTAGTTTCGATTTGTGTTATGTCATAGAAGTGAAAATTTGCGTATTCCTTTTTTAATTGAAATTCTCCTTTCTTGGTCACAAATACAGTGGCTCTGAACGGTGTTAAATACATAATTCCTTGAAATTCATTTTTCTGTTTCTCGATTGTTACTTTGAAAATTTCTAAAGTTTTTTTGTACATTTGCTATTTATTTATCAAATAAAAAAAGAAATCAAAAAAGCAAGAAAGAGTAAAAAATAAATGGAACAATTCTCTTGAGAGACTACATGATTAAAAAAAGCATTGGTTGAGTCCTTTCGAATCATTTCCAAAGTGAAATTATTTAAAGTTAATTTTTTATTAACTTTTTTTAATTGACAAAAAATTAAGCAAAACAGATTGTTAGTTTTCCAACTGTAAATAATTAACTATTTGAGTCCGATTCGTTTCTGATTTTTTATTTGTTTCCAAAGCAAAAATTGATTAGTTATGTTATTTTCAATACTTTTCTGTGTTAATGTTCTTGGTCAATTGACAAAATTGTAACTATTTATCCCCTTTGTTTTACAATTGGTGTATTTATTGAGAGAGTTGATTTACCTGATTAATTGTTCGGAAAAAAATTTTTTTCATTAAACTTTCACTTTTTTTACTTGCGAACAGTGACAAACTATTTTAAAACACACCCAATACCACATAAGAACTTTATTGTTTTTAAGGAATTATCGACTTTCATTCACTTTTTTGGTAAAATCATTTATTTTTTTGCTTTCGAAAAAATTACAAAAAAATTTTTGTGGTTTATACTTTAAAAGTAACCAAGTTAGATCCAATCAAAAATCCCATCAAAAATAAAATGGTAATTGAAAAGAAAATCTTATTTTGGATATCTACTGTTGACAAAATAATACGTTTAAAAAAGTTTAATTGGTATTTTTCATACAAAAAAGTATGTTTTTTTGTTAAAGAATACCTATACATTAAATGATCAAAGAAACCAACAATAAACCAGAATTAAATATGGTTTTGATTTCTTAAAGTTCGATTATTAAAAAATAAATCCTTAAAATAAAGGAAAAAATGTTAAAAATTTACTTATTTTTTGGAAAATTTGTTATATAAAAAAACTTTACAAAATTTTTAAAAAACTCGAGAAAATTCCAAAAAATATTATGGAAATGGTATCCAAAAATTTAATTTTTACCAAAAAAAAACACGGAGTTAACCTTCAAATTTGATTTCACCTTGGTTAGAATATTGGATAATGAATTCAATGTTCCATTAGAATAAGAAGAAAAAAAAAAACAGATGATATTTTGAAACACGGATAATAATTCCTTTGGAATGAATTATTTTGATCAATGTTCTTTTTAAACATAAAAGTTTTTATTTGACACACTTCTGAGAAAAAAAGGGGGTTTCAAAGAAAAAAACAATCAAAAAATCTAACAGTGATTTTTCTTGAAGTTTTCTGTTTTATTCAGAAAGAAATCAGCTTTTCTTCTAAAAAAAAGCTTTTAAAAAAATTGAATAATAATTTAACAGAATTTTTAAGAATTTGTTTTTTTTTTTGATTTTAAGTAACTCTTTTAAATTCTGGTAATCCTAAGAGAACTTTTCCATACTTCAAAAGAAAAGATAAAGTTTAAAGATTGTTATTCTAAATATTTTGAATTGTGTAAATACTAGTGTATGTTTTTATTTTTAATTTTAAGAAATAAAAAGCAAATTGTCTTAAATTATCTTCGAATTATTCAAATTTAAAAATCATTAATAAAAAAATTCTAAACAGGTGGGTTCTGCTTTAGTGTTATAACTACAAAAATTTTCATATTAAATAAATTAAATATTTTTATATCTATACTTTATTTCTACCAAAGTTCATGCTAAAAAATAAATTATCTCAATTATTTTTTAGAATTTACTTAAAAGAATAAATAATAAATTAGTTGAATAGTACAGGAACAAAAATAGTTGATAGATTTATTAAGTCAATCAAATCGATCTATATTTTAAAAAAAAAAAAATGAAAAACTCTAAATTCTTAGGTCTCTCGTGATTGAAAAAAAAAAATGTTGGTTTTGATCTCTGATTGAAGATCCAAATAAAATTTGAATAGAAATCTATATGATTTAGTTAAAATCATATAAACTATTTTAATAAGATTAGAATGGCATGTGTTTATCAAGTAAATCTAGATCTGGCCTAAAAAAAGTGTAAAACAATTACTATCTCAAAAAGATTAAAAATTATTATTATTCTGATTCCATGAAATCAAAAAAAGAATTTTTTATTTGATATCAACACTCTATTAAAAAAAAAAAAATTTCTTATGATTCCATTTCAACTTAACTCTGTTTCAGTCAATGGGGACCAATATTTTTTTCAAATATCAATTATTTTGTTTAATTGACCTTTGAAGATAAAATAAGAAATAAGAAGAATAATAAACACCAAATAATTGTTGATATATGTATGAAAGAAAACTAATTAATCAAGAAATTTTCTTAAAAATCCAAAAACTCAAATTCTTACGGCGCAATTGAGAAAAACAACGATGTTCGTTTTGAACTTTCGACTGGTATTTGAATAATTAATAGGAAACAATTTTCACTTCATTTTCCATACTTTTCTTTGAGAAATCAAGTCCCCCAACGAATTTTGTTGGTATTTGTGTTCTCTATTTGATATAGGAAATGAAAATGAAGTGAAAATTTTTCACATTTATTAAATAAATATCAGGATTTAGCAGATTAAAATGGAATTCCAATAGAAACCAATATCATTTCTCAACAATCTTTTACAAGGTTTCAATAACCTTAGAATAACACATTTTTACCAAGTGACTATTGATCTTGCTATAAAAAAATTTTTTGCCACTGAATTACATTTTAAAAAAAAAAAAGAAAAAAAGCAAAAATGTGAAAAAATGATTTCAATTTTGAAAATTTCCAAAAAAAATTTTTCTTCTAATATCTATTCAAAATCTCTAAACACACGCATTGTACTCATTACAACTGGGCCTCTTTGACTGAAAAATAGTTTACAATAATTTTATGAAGACAGATAAACACAAAAACAACAGGATTGACAAAAAGATGATTGAAACTAAAATTTTAAGAAGAAAAAAATTCAAATATTTATTTTTTTGTGAAATATTAAATTCTTTTTAAATAATTTTTTAAAACAAATTTATAAATTAATCAATTTTGAGGATGCAATGATTTATGAAAAACCAAATTTAAAAAGGAAATAAGTTGAGGCTAATCATTGAAATAAAAAAGAATCATTTGATCCCATATAATCAAAAAAAGAATTATTTGAGTTTTTTTTTCGAAAAAGAAGTCAAAATGTGAACTCTGGGAATGTTTGTGAAAATAATTAAACGGATAAATATTAATTTGGAATAATTTTTGTGATCATAAAAACTGAAATTTCGTACAAAAGAAAATAAAACGATTTGAGAAGTTATAAAATAAAAGATTAAACAAAATCAAAAAAAAAAGGTTACTATTCAAGAAACTATATTGATTTTTTTATTCATTTTCTGGTAATTATTGAAACAGTTTTGTATATTTATAATTTTTTTTTTTAGATTATAAAAAAAAAAAATATAATCTAGAATAAAACATAATCCTTAAGAATTGTAATACGTTAAATTATACTCTCTTTTTTAAAGTGAATGATAAAATTCATAATTTTAGAAAAATTAAAAAAAAAAAAAAAAGAAAAAGAAAAGTTTGAATTTTTGTTTTAAAATTTAAGAATTGTTTTTGTTGTATTTGTGAGTTCTTCAATTAATTTTTCAGATTTTTCATTTTCCGTTGCAACATTTGGCATATTTTTACCCATTTCTGTATAATACCCAAGAATTTGAAGTAAATTATTTACTGAGGGGCTGATCAAGGATTCTTCATAATCCACCTGTTCGCCTCCAATTGAATCGAGTATTTTATAATATTCTTGGCTGTCTGTTTGTTTATTTTCGTCACCATTCTGAATCAAAGCATCGCTATGGAAAGACGATAAATTCAAGAATGGGATTTGGATAACAGAATTTTTTTTTTTCAAAAATTCGATTTTTGCATTTAAGCCTGAATCTTCCATATCTTCCTTGATCTTTTCGTTATTTTTTTCTTGAATTTTAGATTTGGATTCAGATTTTTTTTTTGGTGACTTCTCTTCATTTGTTTGTCGTGTTGGTTTGGAGGTTGAAACTTTGCTTGATTGTTTTTCCTCTTCAGAACTTGTTTCAGAAGAAGAAGTTTCCGATGAGCTGTTTTCACTTGATTCACTCTATTTGTAATTAAAAAAAAAAAAAAAAAGATTTCAAAATTATGTAGAGAATAAATTAATTTTTTACATATATTAGATATTATTAATTTGTTATTATTTTTTAAAAAAGAATAAATAATTTTTTTATTGAAAAGATAATGAATAAATATTAAAAAAAAAAAAAAAAAATAAACCAAAAAAAGAAATAATTTACTCCAGATTCAGACTCGGAATCTGCTGGGAATCTGTATCCTCTTTCTTTGACTAATTGATTCACATCTTCGACTAAATCAAATAAAATATTATTTTTTAAAAACTTTCTACCTTTTTTAATAAAGGGGTGCTTTAGAATGATTGATAGAAAATAATTAATAAATTAGATAGAAATAGATAAATATAAATAAATAAAGAGTTATTGAAGAAACGAAGTAAAAGATAATTAGTAAACAAAAAAAAAAGATGATTCATAAAAAAAAAATAATAAAAAGAAAAAATCAATGTTTGTTTCAAATAAACCTATTAAACAACAGACAAAAATATTTTATTTTGTCATAGAAAACTGTTTATAACAAAGCAATGAAATTTTTATATTTGTTTATGCTAAAAATACCATATGTAAAAAGAGTTAAATATTATCGTGTATCAAGAATAATGGGGAAAAAACCTTATGCCCCTTTCAGATCATATGATCAAAACTGAATTTAAATAGAAAACAAAGAATTAAAATTTCAAATAAACTCCAATTCAAAATTTTTAACATCACCAAAATTCAATTTTTGAAAAAAAAAAATCTGATTTAATCAATTCTAGAAGAAATATCATATTAAAACCATTAACTAATTGAAATGTTAATAATTGTTTATAAATTACAATACTCACAAAAAACAAAAAATAAATAATTGTCAATACTAATAAATCATCGGTGTGTTAAATATTTTGGAGAGAGCAAAAAAAATTGCATTGATAAATTTGTTTAAATTCAATTTAGGATTATTGATCGATCAAAAGTTGAGATATCATTGACTAATTTTATTTGGGCCCTTCTATTTTGAACAACTAAAAATTTAGCCTAATATCAATTGTTGAAAAAAATATTTCGATCTAACGATTGATTTACCTAAATCAAAATTGAAATGAAAAGAAAAAACTAAAAGATGAAAAATGATTTTCATATTTTTACAAAAATCAAAATTATTTCCAATTTGAATGAAATTGTATTATTGTGATTGTTTGGACCGTTTTAAATGTGTGGAAAATTTTGGAATTTTAGTTTATAATGATTAAACCTATTTATAAACTATTTTTCATTCGTACAACCGTTTTAAAAAAGTGCTGATTAAAAATTTTATAAATTGTTTCCCAAACTGTCCGAATCGCTTATTTTAAACAGTTTGGGAAACAATTTTTAAAACTTGGAGTATACACTTTTTTAAAACAGCTATATTTATGATTTGTATAATAATTAAAATTTTTGAAAAAAAAAGGAAAAAAATTTTTCTTCGAGTAAAAATTAATTCATATAGTTATTAATATTTTATTAAAGATTTTTTTATTATTCGTATTGAATTTTCTGATCTTTTATCGTTATTAAGTTATATAAACTTTGTTTCTGTCAAAGGGGGTTGCCAAAAAAATTACTAAATACCAATTATTTTTTATAAATAAACGTTGAAGAACAAATCAGAAATAAGTAGAATAATAAATATCAGAGAATAGCAGATATCCGCCTGAAATAAATCTAATCATTTGATATATTTTCTTAAAAATTGAAAAATTAAAATCCTTGAGTGGCATTCCTATTGAAAAAAAAAACAACAATGTTCATTTTGATCTTTCAATTGAAGATCAAAGAAAATACCAATAAAAATTATTATGATTTTTCAAAAAACCATTTTCTCACTATTTCAATGACATTAGAATAACACTTTTCTACTTGGTTAACTATAGATTTTGGATTAAAAAAAAATTTTCTAAAAATATCAATAAAAAAAAGAAAAAACAAAAATGTGAAAAAATGTGAAAAAAGGATTTCAATTTTCAATTTATAAAAATTAAATTTTTTCTTCTAATATCCATTTAAAATCTTTAAAAACACGTAATTCATACATTACAATTGGTGATTTTTAGCTGGAAAATAGTTTAGTTTATTTTAATATTTTCATAAAAATCTTTATTTTGAATGTATGTATTTTTCTTTGTATTTTTTGATAAATTTTAAATTTGTTAAAAAAATTGTATTTTGATGTGACATTTTGATAAAAAACAAAAAAATTAATGATTTTTTAAATTCTCAACCTTATTGTTTTTTTTAAAAAAGAAAAATTTGTAATAATATTTAAATTTAATAACAAATGAATGAATGAACGAATGCCAGGTAATATTAATTTTGAACAAAAAAATGTATTAAATTTGAAAAAAAATTTTTAAAATTTGGAATTTTTTTTTTAGAATTCATTTCTTTTTCTTGCGGTGGATGAATGGATAACAAAATGTAATTTTAGCTTCTTCTTATATCCAATTGGCGTGTACTGAGATTAACTTCGATAGAATGCAGTGATAATACCTTGCACTGGAATTAACTTCAGTCAAGTACGGAATTACGTAAACAAGTCGGTGGTATTATGGTGGTGATCTAGAAATTTGTGAAATAATGAACATAAAAGGAAACAACCAACAACTTACTCAACACTTGGGTTACAAAATAAAAAAAAAAACATTTCAATCAAGTTTTACTTTTTTTTTATTATTTTTTCACTCTCTTTCATTTCTTTCTCTTTTTCTTTTCTGTGTTGACAAATAAATTTTTTCTTTTTAAATTTTTTGAGAAAAGCTATTCTATGAGTTATAATCTTGTATGGATTATAGCTTTGTATAAAAAACTCTAAAACCAAGTTTAGTGTTTCTGGAAGTGCCGTAGAGTGCCGTAGAGTGCCTAGCTTTTCCAGAATTTAAAATAATGGAGAAAAATCAAAGATTTTAATCGATTCTTTTAAATTCTGGAAAAGCTAACGGCCATTTTTTTCACTTTTTGTTTTTGTTTGGAAAATCTATCAATTTTCAAATCAAAACAAAAATTAAAAAAAACCTAACGGACATTTTCTTGAGGTTTTCTGTTTAATTGGGAAATCAATTGATTTTCGTTTGGTTTTTTTTACTTTAGAAATAAACAGAAAACTCAAGAAAAGCTAACAGCAATTTTTTTTAATTTGAGAAATAAACTGAAAATTAAATAAATTTTCAGTTTATTTCTCAAATTAAAAAAAACCTAACGTGAAGTGCCGTAGAATGCCTAGGTTTTTTTTAATTTTTGAAATGTAAAGAAAATTAAATAAATTTTCTTTGCATTTCAAAAAGTAAAAAAAAGCCTAACGACGCTTTTCCATAATTCAAAAGAATAGAGAAAAATCAAAGATTTTACACAATTCTTTTAAATTCTGGAAAAGCTAACCACGGTTTTTTTGCTTTTTATTTTTGTTTTGAAAATCTATTGATTTTCAAATCAAAACAAAAATTAAAAAAAACCTAACGACAACAGGTGGTAATTTTGTTGAATTCACCTTTCTTCAATAATAAAAAAAAAAAAATTATATTTTATCTTTAATTATGGTCATTTTAAAAAAGTATTACAAATTTTCTTTTCAAAATTATCTAAAAAATAGTTTAAAAACTCTAATAGACTTATTTTGTGGGTAGTATTGAAAAAATATTTTAAAAACTGATTTAATTACAAGGTTAAAATTCAGTTTATGTTACAAAAAAATCTTAAAAAAACAAAAAATAACAAAAAGAAATAAAAGAAAAAAAACAAATAATAAAAGATTTGAAATAAAATTAAAAAAATAAATAATTACTTTAAGAAGTTGTTTGGCTTTTGGTCTTTTTTCATAATTCTTCACCAAGCATTTTGCAATAAAGTCATTAAATTCTTTTGAATATGTTCTTGAATTTTTTAATTTGGGTGGGTCTTTTTTAGGGATTATAAACAAGACTCTCATTGGATGAATATCACATCTGGGAGGTACAATTTCTGCAAGTTCGATCGCAGTAATACCTAAACTCCAAATATCTGCCCTTGAATCATAGTTTTGATAATCTTGAATGACTTCTGGTGCCATCCAGTATGGCTTTTTGTTTACAATTGATATTAAAAAGAGAAAAATAATAAAAAATAATTTTTGTTAAGCAATGTTTTGGCTGTTGGTAAGTGGGCAATATACTGACAATTGAAAAATATTATTTGGACAAAAATTGCATTTTTGGGTTTGTGAAAATAACGTTAATAAACCCCCTTTTAAAGTAAACACACAAATATCATGATTGAAATTAATTCGACAAAATTTCTTTCAAAAATTTCATTTTGGATTATTCTCGCAAAAATGTTCATCAACAAGACACCTCACATAATCTAATTAGAATTGTATCTCATAAGGACAAAATTATCTTCTTTTTAAAAAATTTTTTTTTAACTGTCAATTTTTTTTAAATTAATTGTTCCTTTTAAGGATGGTAATGAAAAATCATTTCATCTGATAATGAGACAAGTTTGAAGTGAATAAATTTGTAACCTCCTATTTAAAGAGCGTCAAAAACAGACACAGACATTAGAAGTATTTGAGACTTAATTTAGTTGACTATTTGTTTTTTAATTTAAAAATAGTCCAATTCGAAAAAAAACAAATAAAGGAACCCAATTTACTTTGTTGTTGTTGTGGGAAATTTCGATCAAAGGGTTTAAGGAACCTAACAGAGATACATCTTCAACTTCATGAAGACTTTACAATTCAAAAATAAATTTGCAACAAATACAATTTATTCCATTCACAAAATGAATATTTACAAACTAATGCATTTTTTGTTTCAATGTTAAATGTTTTTTTTTTATCATATTTTTTCCAAATTTTTGTGAAATTTTCATAACCCTACATATTCAATTTTATTTTTTCTGTTTATTTTGTTTGAAATATTCCTGAAACTTATTACAATAAAAAAAAAAAATGAACTTTAAATGTTTTGAAAATGAAAATTTTCATTTTTAATATGATAAAATTGCCCTTTTTGGTGAGAATTTATTCCTGATTTTTGTGTAAAGTTTTTTTTTTTTTTTTGCTTTAAATACAACTATTCATGTTAAAACGTTGATTAAATGATTATTTGTACGAGAATATGACCTGTTCAAAATCATTGCCTTCTCGCAAAAAGGGTCATTGCAGTTTTTGTCAAATGAATTTTTTAATTATTGGTAAAATAAAAACAAAACTAAAAAAATCAAAAATATAAGAGTTGAAAGAAAATAAAAAAATGGTTTAAAATCTTTACTGTTCCAATGAAAGTATTTCTTTTGGACATTGTTTTTGATAGTTGTGCAGAAACACCGAAATCTGCTAATTTAACATCACCTTTGTCTGTTAAAAGAATATTTCCTCCTTTGATATCACGATGAATTTTTCTATTTGAGTGGAAATAATTAAGACCTTCAAGGGATCCATACATTATCGCGGCAATTTGTTGTTCGCTCAGCCCTTTTTCTAAAATCTGACAAAGATCACTTACACTTCCTCCACCACAATACTCCATTACAATCTTTTTTTTTTTTTTTTTTTTTTTTTTTTTTTTTTTTTTTTTTATTTTTTTTTTTATTTTTATTTTTATTTTTGTTGAATCATATTTTTTCCGATCAAAAACAACAAAAAGAAAAATTAGTGATTGCTTCATAAAAATAGAAAAAAAAATAAATTTCTTTTTGTTTGAATAACTCTTACCCAAAGTGTTTCCTCTTTAAAATATGTTCCAATATATTTGACGATATTTTTATGTTTACACTTCTTAAGGATTTCAATTTCGATCTTGATATCGTCAAGACCTTCGTCTTCTTCTAAGGAGATCATTTTTACGGCAACAATCTCACCTGTTCCTTTTTGTCGTGCTTTGTATACAGATCCATAACTACCTTTTCCTAGTTCTTCAATTAACTTTTTGATTTTTTGGTTTTTTTGATTTTTTTTTTTTGAGTAGGCAGCACAGCATACAAAAAAATTGAAATTTGTAATTTTGGATTTAAAAAAATTAAAGGTTTGTTTTGAAAAAAAAGAAGCCAATTGTGTTTGGGTTGTTGTAAAATTAATTGGTCTTTGTTAATTTTTAATTTTTTTTTTATTCAAAAACAATAAAAAGAAAAAAAATAATAAAAAGAAAAATACTTCAAAAAGAAGTGCAGGATCTGCCTTAGAGATCCCTAATGAAGTTTTCAAAGTTGTCATTTGAAAATATTCTTACACAAGCAAGTATAACAAAAAATAAAAAATGAACACTAATTAATTTCAAACCGATGTGAATAATTTTTGGTTTCATGAAAAGCAAATCCAGACAGTAAAATTGTTAACTGACTACAAATTCTTCAAATAACTTAAAAAGAGTTTTGTAATTCAAACAATCATTTTGATGGAAGAAAAATAGATTCTCAAATATTGATATTACAATTTGGAATATAATTCCCGTTTTTATTTTCTTCTTCAGTAAAACTTTTAGGGTCAAAATCCTGAACACTAATGGGCTTGTAAACTAAAAAAAATCTTCCAGTAAATTTCATTGCAAATCCAAAAAAATTTTACCACATTCTAAAATTGAAAAATTCAGAGTAAAAGTCTGTTTGCTAAGTAACTAAAACTATGTTTTAATGTTATTTTCAGAAATTAATTATGGTTTTGGAAAGTGTTGATTCATTTTTCTCATTTTTGAAAAGTTTCAAAATTCAATATATTTCTGAATTTTCAAAAAAAAAATATTTTCATGAGAAAGAAAGAAGTCCTAATGATCTATGAAGAAAGTGTACAAAAATATACTTCCCAAATTAAAACCAGTAGTTTCGAAAATAATTCAGTCTAAAAAATCTACTTTGTTGAAAAAAAATTACAATTAATTATTCTAAACCAAAAAATAGAATTTATTTGATTCAAAGAAAAGATTAAATCAATTTTTTCTATTTATTTTAAAAAAAAAAATCTAAAAAAAATCAAACAAAGAAATTAAAAATTCTCCTAAATACTTTTTTAAAACCTGGAAAATTGAACTTATAATCTTTTGAAATACGTTTTCATTTAATTATTTATAATCAATAATTAATAATACAATCTTCATTTTTTCATTGAGTTATTAGCAACCCAATGATTAAATGTATAAATAGAATTTACAATTATTTCTCAATTATTTCTCAATTTTTTAAAAAAATCAAACTAATTCAAAATAATACTTTTAATAAAAAAAAAAAAATAATAGATATTATCAAATACCTGATTTTAAGACTAATACTTCCCTGTTTATACCCTTGAGTATTTGAAAAAGAATAATACCTTAATCTTTTAAATTTCAAGAAATTGAATACAGTCAGTTTCACTTTTAAGGCACAAACTTTCAACGAAATTTAAGGCACAAAAAAAATCTCAAATTAAGGCACAAAATTCAAATTCTAGTAAATATAAATTGTAAAAAATAAAATTCCAAATTTTGTGCCTTAATTTGAGATTTTTTTGTGCCTTAAATTTCGTTGAAAGTTTGTGCCTTAAAAGTGAAACTGACTGTAAATATTTCTGAATAAAATAGATGATCAATTTTTTTAAAATTTAAAGTGATTCAATATTTGATTGATTTTTATTCTATTTTTAAAATATGATTAAATTTCCAAGGTTATTCGTTCATATAGACTCTCAGAAAGTACTTAAAGTGAGATTTCTTCAAAATAAAAATTTTTTTACAAATTTTTCTTTTTCTAGATTTTGAACAACAATCCAAAAAAAAAAGGATCAGGATCTTTTGACTGAAAATTTCAGTAGGGAAAATAAACTATTTTAAAAATGATAACCCATCTCTCTAAAGTTGATAAACAACCTTGCTTATTGGGTTTAATTGCATCCTTATGTAAATAATAATTATATCACCTTTGGGGAAAAAAAGAAATACAAGTTACTACCCCCTTAAAAAGCCGATCCAATTTCAAATTCTACCTTTTTAAAAACTATAGTTAAAAATAAAAATAGGATCATTTGTACCATTAAACCATGATAATAAACAACAATGTGGATATTTAAAAAAAAAACAATAATTTTTTTATTTTATTCTTTTAAGAATCTCTTGAATTGTAAAATCCTGTCTTGTGTACTGGCAGTGCGAAGTATGAATTCTTTTTTTTTTTATTTTCCTTACAAAAAAATGTGAATAGGCCAAAAATAACAAAATTTTAAAAAAATTCAAAGTTATAATATTGAAAATTTCGGATATTTATAATTAATTTAATATATTCTTTAATTTTATTTCACTTCTTTTATAAAATTTTATTTTGTATAATGAAAAAAACTTATTTAAAATTTTGTTAAACTTTTATTTTTTTTAATTTTGTTAAGTTTTTACAAAGTTTTTTTTTTTTTAATTATTAAAACATTTAGATTTTTATTTATAAGTTTATTGTTAGCTCAAAAAAAGGGAGTGGTACATTTGTACAAATTGAGAATCGATGGGAGTGAGATTAGTAATCACTTACATTATCTAAAAACAATTATCTTTTTTGATATATTCTTAAAACACTGGATGCTATATAAAAACTTATTTAGAGTATTTTTTTTTTGTAAATAAACCATTTTACAGTCAAAGGAGACTAGTTATAATGAATAAAATACATATATTTAAACTACCTGAATGTATATTCGAAGAAATAATTTATTTATGAAATTCGAAAATTATAACCATTTTTTCACTATTTGCATATTTTAAGTTTTTTTTTTTTCGATTTTTTTTGATAACCAAATTCCTTTCAACTTTTTTATTTTTCTCCCGATTGATAATCACTTGAAAAAAAGCTATTATTTTAATGTTATTTATAAAAGAAAAAATGATTGTAGAGAAAATATTTTGATTTCTATTTGAATTTTATTTGATCTTGAATTGGAGATCAAAATGAACATTGATGTAATTCTCATCGTCGCTGTAAGAAATTTTGGTTTTTTAAATTGTTAAGAAAATATTCTGATTTATTCGTTTTATCTAATCCGGTTTCGACCACTCTTTGATATTTAATTATTCTATTTATTTCTAATTCACTCTTCAGAGGTAATTTATAAAAAATAATTGATTTACGAAAAAAAATTTATGACTGTTTGACTGAAAAAAAGTTTAGATTTGAACTTAAAAGTTCTCAATAAAAAGTTGAAAAAAATTTTCAATAATATGTGAAAAAATACAGAATAAAATAAAATGTTAAATCACCCAAAAAAAAAAATAGGGTTTAAAGGTTTGTATTTTTCCAACCATGAAATCATGTCAAAAAAAATATTTTTTTTCTTTTTTTTTGTCGTTTGGTTTTTTCTTGTAAATAGATAAGTTAACACAAGTTAAAATATTAATATATTTGATTCTATTTTTGAAACCAAAAAATCACACATTTTAGATATATAAATAAAAAAAAAAAATTATTTTTTTTTTTATTATTAATGAACTAAATTATTGAAAATTGAGTCATATTTTTCGTTTTATATTGGAGCAAATTGCTTATAAAAAAGGTTTTTGGTTCTATTAGTATTTTTAATTATTTATTAAAGTTCTTTATTATTTTGATACCATATTGTATGAATTAGCAACTTATAATCCATCTGAGACTTGAATTCAAATGCCCTATTTAAATAAATTGGGTATTAGCAACTTTGATAATCTTTTCTATATTAATATATTTAAAAAAAATAATTTTGACTTTATCTCGATTCATTTTTAAAAAATAAATTTCTTATTGAATTACGTACACAGATATTTGTTATACTTTTCATTGGGGCTATTTTTTTTCTGTGACATTTATCGTTGTGTTATATTTAGTGATTTTTCCACAACTATTTATTTTAAATTTTTATTTTCTTTTTTAAAAAAACTATAATTTCATAAAATGAACTTCAACATTAAATTTTTATATATTTCGCGAGTTTTAATCCTTGATTATTTTATTATATAAAATAACTTATATCGGTATATTATCACGAGTATGTGTAAGTAGAGGTGGTAAACTCATAAATTTCTGTTTCATTATAATTACAATGTTGCTTTAAAACCCCCCATATTAGGTGATCTTTAACAAATTTTGATATAATTTTTAGTCTCAGTTTTAGTGGGACCGATTCAAAATTTTTACCAAACCAATTGTTAATTCTCTGATTTATGCTGTAATTTACTTTTTATCAAACTCATCCATAAATTTATTTATTATATTAATCTTTGGATTTGATCTAAATCTATATCAATAATAGTCAATGCATTCCTAAGATTGGTCATTTTTTTGTAAATAAGTTTCAAAAATAATGATTACTTCGATATTATAAATATAGATTTACTCAAATTCAGTTTTATTCATTAACCACTTTTTGTAATATATTGAACAACTTTCTATCCTTAATTAATCTAAATAATTTCGATTGGGGTTTTTGATAGAGTTTATCGAGATAATATGTGGTGTTTATATGAATATTGAATAATTATCTTGTTCTATTTATCAATGAAATTTTTTTCAACCCTTTTTATTGAATGATGATCAATCCATTTTATTAACCCTTTATTTTTCCACTTTTCAATAATTTACCCCAGAAAATATTATCTATTTTTTTTTTTTTTTGAATTTGATTTTCTTTTTGAATTTTCTTAATCATTTTCCCTTTTTTAGTTGATTCAGTGTGTTTTTGATATTCCTTTTTTATTTAAGTGTTATTTTTGACTAATTTAAGGTTATTTATACCAATTTGGTTTTAATATTTACCCAATTATTATGACTTGTTACAAATATAATATTAATTTTTTAAAATTGTTTTCTAGTTTTTTTTTCTTGTAAATATAATTTAGACTATATGGTCATATATCTATTCTAAGATTATTTCTACCATTGCTTTCTTTATTACACATTTCTTTAAAGTTTGAATATAACTTTCATGGGATCATGTATACATATTTTATTGAAAAAACTAAATATTTCGATTTGTCATCAAAATAGACACTTGATAATCTTTCGCAATTGGTTTTAAATAGTGTTTTCTGGTTTTGAATTAATAAATACTTTTTTTATTCTTAAAATTAATCAGATATTTATTATTCAAAATTACTGACTCGCCATTTTTTTCCAAAAAAACTTTTGAAAATTTGATCAAAGACAGGTAACTTTTTTTCATTCATAAGATAACATTTTTATTGAAGAAATCGATCAAATCATGGGGTTTAATCCAGTTCTTTTCTCAAAATAAATTTTACAATTTTGAGATCTGATCATTTTTTCTCATTTAGTCAAATTTTTGTTTTTTTTTTTTTTTGTCTTTTTTTTTTTTTTTAAAACAATTCAATTCAAAAAAAAACGTTTTGTAAACACCAAATTAACATAAAGAAAAGTGAGGCTTTTAAAAATTTTGAAAAAATCAATACTTTTGCTATTAAAAATTCTTATTATCCACTATTGTAATTTTTCACTATTAAGTGGAATTGAGAAATTCAGCATTAGAAATTCCAATGAAAGGTAAGCAATTTTTTGTAACAATTTATTTATTATTGGATAATTTCAAGTTTGTTAAGTTATTTCTATTACTATTGTCAACTCAGATCCAAAGTTTATTATTTCTCTGATTTCTAAACCATCTGATGATGGTTGATTACTAAATAAAAAAGTGAATTTTTCATCTGTTTATTGGGACGTATTTAAGTGAAATGGGACTTATTAATGAATAATTTTAACAACAAGCAATATTTTTTTATAAAAAGAAAATAATTTTTAATTTTCAGGAAAATGTGTTAGGATTATTGATAGTTTTTTTAATTGCTAGACCTTTTCCTTTTTTTGAAACATATTTCAAATCCAATGACACAAAAAATCTCAAGGAAACTCAAAAAATGAATATTTTCATCTAAACTTTTTTTCTTTGCTTTTTATCAAATTTATTTTAAAACGGATTTAAATAATAAAAAAAAATTTACTTGACGAAGTAATAAATATTCCTAAATGAAAATAAAATAGAACAATACCCAAATCAAAAAAATGAATTAATTTATTGTTATTTATTTTGTCAAATATGATTTTTTAAAAAATTAGTATAAAAAATTCTATATTATTTTAATTAAATACACATAATGAATATAAAATGAAAATAAAATTTGTTGAATAAATTATAAATGTTTTTTTAAAATTTATTGTTTGAAAAAACTATAAAAAATTGGGTTATTTAAAAAAAATATTTATTAAAAATATTATTCTTTTTTAGAATTTAAAATAAATTCTTATTAATGAGAATACTAATAAATATATTTGATGATTTTTTTTTTTTTTAGTTTTTTAGACTATTAATAGTATTTAAACTTGTTAAATATGTTAAATATATACGTACATACATACACACATACGTAAACACATATATAAATTTATTATTATGAAAATAAATAACATCTCTTAATTTATCGTAAAATTTCCGTTTCATAATAAAAAATAAAAATAGGATTTATTAAATCAATTACTCAATTAAAGAAATTAAAAGCCGAGTTATTCACTTTATATTGTAAGTTATTTGAAATTGGTTGTTTGCTGGTTGTTTGTTTTTGACCAAAAGAAGAAACCTGTTGATTAGTGTTCATGTTCCAACTCATATTGGTATTAAACTGTTTTGAAGAGTTATTGGCTCTTATATTTTTTGACACTGGGTATATATTATTTGTTTGCGTATTAAATTGGTTTGTTTGCATATTAAATTGGTTTGTTTGTCTATTAAATTGGTTTGAGGAATAACTATTTTGAGTGTTTCTTTGATTTCTATTTCCAATTTTATTGGAATTGGAATTAAATCCAAAATTAAAATTATTATTGCTATTTCTATTATTTATATTATTATTGTTATTTCTATTATTATTGTTATTTCTGTTATTTCTATTATTATTGTTGTTGTTATTGTTAATATGATTATTATTATTTGTTTGGCCATACATTGACATAATATAATCTTTATTTAATTCTCCTTTTTTCGTTTGTGTATTTGTTGAATTATTTTGCCCAATTCCTAGGGAGAATAGATCTTCTGATATTTGATTCATATTTTGTGTAGAACCAGTTTGAGAATTTGTATTATTATTATTTGATTGACTTGAACTTGTTGTAAAATCTATTAAATTATTAAATTTTGTTTGTTCTTGTAATTTTGGCTTTAATTTCGTTTGTCGGATTTCTCTATTTTGTATTGTTCTTGGCATTTGATTCTGTGTCTGTTGTTTGATTTGTTGTTGCTGACTATTATTTGAAATAGAATTTGTTTGTTCACTAAATGAGAGCAAATTATTCTCTTCTTTTGTGGTATTATTAGTTTCCTGGGGAATTGAATAACTTTTTTCCATTGTGATTAATTGTTCATTGCTTTCTTTTTTTTTATTTACATCAATTAAATTTGTGGAGTGATTAAATTGACTCTTTTTAATTTTTAAAAAATGAGAAAAGTTAATTGTGTTGTTAATATTTTATTAAAGAATAAATTAAATAGTTGTTGTTAAAATAAAATAAAAAAATTATGAAATAAATCAATATCAAAGTTATTTAAAAATGTGAAAAAAAAAAACAAATTGTTTTAAAAGTGTTGAATATGTCCTAAAAATGAAAAAGTACTATTTTTTTCGAAGAAAGATCTTTTGATTTCTTCTTTTAATCTTGTTTCAAATGATTGTTTACAAAAAGGTTTTTTACTTTTAAGCACTCTAGAATTAAAGATACGAAAAAAGATTTTTTTTTAATTTGAATTTTTATTTTTTTTTGAGAGACTGCGATTCATTTTTTTGTTATTTCTTTGAATTTTTTATCATTAGGATTCACTGAAATTCTTTTTTTTTTGTTTGTATTTTTTGAACCTTTGAATTTTCTTTTTTTGTTATTTTTATTTTTTGTATTTAGAAACTTTTTTTTTTTAAGGCACTTTGTGAATTTTATCTTTATGTTATTGGAATTTTTTAATATTGAGATACTTTTGGATTTTTTTTTTAAAAATTTGAATTTTTGTCATCGAGATTTTTTAATTTTTTTTTGTTATTTGAATTTTCTCATTGAGATCCTCTCAATTTTTTTTTTTCATAAATTTGAATTTTTTCGTTATCCAAAAGAATTGCAATTTAACAATATCATTTTTTGTGGCAAGTCACTCCTTGAGTATGTGGCAAATTCACTGTAAATGACTAGACCCTTAAGAAAGAAATTTTCTCAATTATAAAACTGATTCTCGAAAAAATGAAAGTAAATTTTTCTTCTAATTAAGAATCCGAAAAACAAATTATTGTCAAATTTAGAGTCAATTTTGCAAAGAAAAGTGTTAATTAAAAGCATCACTATTGTGGTGATATTTATAATATGTCGTTTTAGGTAATTGAAGTGCTTTTTTTTTGAGAAATTATTTTTCAGGATTTAACTTCATTTTGATAATTAAATAAATTTATCAATAGTTAGATTCTTATTGAATATGATTAATAGTTTAAAATTGATAGTAAAAATTCTTTGAAAGAGTTGAGGAAAGAAATTATTTTAAATGTCACTATTGTTAAAACGTGAAAGTATCGATAAAATGAGTTCTTAACAATCACTTTTAAAACAGAATTGAGTAAAATTACGAAAAAAAAAGGTGAATTATTCAACCATTCGTAATGAATTACTGTTGTCAAAATAACACGTGCAGAACTATTAAACAGGTGATGTGAATTAAAAGCCAAGTTTCTTTTTCCAAGTAGGTTTACAGATTAAATGAACAAAAAAATCCACAATAAACAAAAAGTAAATATGATTTAGGTTTCTTAAACACTAGTGTAAATATGAATGTTGTAAAAAACTAGAGTTTTTACAATTTTCGATAAATAAAGAGTTCCACGTATTTATCCAAATTTTGGTAATAGTAAATATAGTTTCTGATTATCTTAATAGAATAATAATAATTTTAATCAAAAAATCGTTTGGCAAACAACAATATTTTAATTTTTAAAAAAAAATCATTTTTCAAACAAAAGTATTGGTATTCATCAAACGATTTTATATTGAAAATCCCTTTGAGTTCAAAAATCACAAAGAGCGTTTCGTTTACTAATACCGAAATTTGGATAAATCCGTGGGACTCATTATTTATCTTGAAAATTGTAAAAACTAGATTTTTTTACAACATTCCTTATTTACACTTGTGAAGTTCTCTTATTAAAAAAGAAATTCGGAAAATGGAAGGATCAAAATGAAAAATTTTTCTCTAAAAATAGAGTCAATTTGTTGCTACAAAATTTTTATCATCTAAAAATCAAAAACAATTGAGAAAATTACAAAAAATTATGAAAAATTTAAATTCTTAATTTAAAATTTACTGAAAACATCAAGGACTTGAATTTCAAAATTGATTTGAAATTAGGTATACTAATGGATAAAGAATTAAAGGTTGTATTGGAACACGAAGAAAAAAAAAAGACACGAGTTTTATTTGAAATATCGGATTTTAGGTTTTAGATCAAAAAAACAAAAAAATAGCAATTTGCTAAAAAATTTGAAGAATACAAAACAAATTCAATCCATAATTAAAAAGTTTCGGAAAGAATCAATGAGTTCACATTCAAAATTGATTTAACAATAAGTGTACTATTGTGTACTGAATTTGATGTTGTATTGGAACAAAAAGAATAAAAAAAGCACAAGTTTAATTTGAAACCGGATTTTTAGACTCCAGACAAGCGTATTGTGGACTTTTTGATTTGAAAAAAGTCAATTTTTCTATTCTTTTTTCATAGTATTTAATACAAAAAGTAATCTTTATTCAAGTTATTTTCTCAAGAATCAGTTTAATGTCCAAAATAAAAAAAACTTTAAAAGTTTTTTGTTTAAAGTAAATCAAGAAAAAAGCAAAAAAAGATAATTAAATCGAACAAACATACTTTTTTAATTGGTTGTTGTCTAAATCTGCCTAATTTTGGTTCTGATGCACTTTTTCGAACTACTTTTACATGTCTTCTGCTATGACTCAATTTATTGTTCTTTGAAAACTCTTCATTCCGAGATTTGGATCTGGACATATGCCTCGAGCCTACAATGATAAAAAAAATTGCAGATTTATATTAGTAACAAAAGTTCAGAAGTTAAAAAGGAGAAGAATTTAAAGATAAAGATGAAAAATTTAAAAGTCGAATAAAAAAAAAAATTTGTTGAATGCAAATTTTCGAAAAAGAATTTGTAAAAAATCTCTCTTTTCGGAATTTCACAAAAAACAAAAAACAAACAAAAAAATAAACAAAAAACAAACAAACAAACAAAAAACAAAACCAACAAAACAAACAAAAAAACAAACAAAAAACAAAACCAACAAACAAAAAAACAAATAAAAAAAAAAACAAAATAACGAACCTTTTGGTGATCTAATATGTGTGTTTTTAGTTTTTTTTTTCAGAGTATCTACATTTTTTGTTTCGAGCGATTTTGGTTTCTTACAAAAATATAACCTTGACTGATACTTATCCCGAATAAATAGTTCAACAGCAAATTTGTTTGAAGATTTTGGCCTGGCAAATCCTACTGGAAGCTTGGCTTCCCAATAACTGTTGCCTATTTCGTTACCCACTTGAGCCATTGTTTTGACTTGGTTAATCGTCCATGAATCAAGGGTCGTGCTCCTCACTTGTGTGATATGTGTTCCTATCGATCTATGAACACCTGCACAATTAATACAAATAAATAAACCCAGATTTACAGAAGCCCAAGTTGGTCCTAAATATATTTTTTACGGTGTTGAGTAAAGTCGAAAAATAAAAATAAAATACAGAAAAAAAAAAAGAACAAGAGAAATCAAAAAAAAAAAGAATAAGAGAAACCAAATGAAAAAGAGAGAAAAAAATTAGACTTAAAAATAAAAACGTGGCCAATAACAACTAAAGAAACTTATGATTGAAATATAATTTCAATAAGGATCGTGTTATTAATTAAAAAAAAAATTATGTTTTGTTTACCTGGATAACCACAGTCTGCACAAACTTGATTAGATGGAATTTGAAGAAGGTTTTGTAAAATTTTTAAATGTTTCCCTTGTGAAAGTTTTTTGTTGGACATCTTGATAGGAAGAAATATATTTTGTGTTTTTGTTGAGAAATGAAAAAATGAAAATTGGAAAAATGAACAAGTAAAGCAATACCAAGTGTACTCATTTTTTTCGGACACAAAACACTTTGTTTTCTGAGAATTTTTTCAAATTGAAAAAGTAAGAAAAAGATGAAAATCTTTAAAATTTCCATTTAAAAATTTTTTAAATTCAAACTTTTTTTAAAATTGAAAGTTGTAACAACTTTTCCCTTTTTTGGTTTTCCAATAAACAGTTTTCAATTATGAAAGTAAACAAAGATTTTCAGAATAGAAAACTTTTTAAAAATTTCCAATAAATCGTTATCTTTTGTAAATCAATTTTTTTTTTGCTCTTTTTGTAACAAAAGTTTTCATCCAGTATTTGATATTTGCCAAAAAAGAAAGAATAAAAGCAACTGAAATCTTGTAGGCACTCAAGTTGAAACTTCATAGAAGTTTCCAAAGTGCTATTTGTTGAAAAATTATGAAAACAAAATTTTGATTCAGCTTGAGATAAAAAAATAGATTTTAAATTCTATGTAAAATATCCGATTTTTAATTCAAAAAATCAGTATAAAGTATTAACTACCCTTTTAGAATTGGGAAGCTTTGATGTTTTATTTTAATTATTGGGATGTGTGTTTTTTTTGAAAGATGAATGAAAATTTTGATCTTCTTATTTTACAATTAACAGTAGACATGAATTTTGTTCACCCTATATGTGAATAAATATTTTCATTGAAAGGTATGCATAAACAAATAGGTAAAAATTTCATCTCCTTTTCTTTTTTTTTTATCATTAAATTTACCAAAGAAATAGATTTTATTTTGAGTTTTCTATTTATTTGTTGGTTACTTTTTTGTACACCTATTACAGATTATTTTTTTAAGTGTTGAAAGAAGAATATTAAAAAAAAACATTTTTTTGGAACTAAAAAAAGAAACTCAGATCAAATTTTTTAATAATTAAGGGACACTTTTCCAGTTGAAAATAGGGAAATTGTTGATAAAAGCACTCTTGAAAAAGTACCCTAATCCCAGTTATTGTTGTACACTCATATTTACTTTACAAAAATGGGGCTTTTTCAAATTTCCAACAATTTTCATCATTAAAACGTGATCAAAAAAATGTATGCAAAAAGACTATAATCCATGTTTCGAAATATAATCCGTGCCTTAATTTCTTCTTGTTCCAATTTAACATCCAATTTACTACCCAATAGTATACCCAAGTTCAAATCAAATAAAGAAAGTCAACCCCTTGATATTTTTAGTAAAATTTCAATATATGAATTTAATTAGTTGAAAATTTTTCACAATATTCTCAGTTTTTTTGAAAGTCTTTTGTTTTTTTGATATTTAAAATTTCATATCTTACTCTATTTTTTGAGATAAATTTTCCAATTTGATCCTTCATTTTTAGAATTTCTATTAAATTATTAGAACTTAAATAAACCAATACCATGTTTAATTCGAGTATATTATTAGTTTCTTAGACCGGTTTATCAATAGGTCTTCTAAAACAAAAAAAAAAAAAACACACATTTTATTTTAAAACACGGATTAAACTTTTCAACACGCTTTATTTTAACAACAGTACCTTCAAAGGTCCTTTACAAATTTTTGATTTAAATATTTCATAATTTCTATTTCAAATCTATTAACTCAAACAGTTCCTTTAACTGTTCGATTTTTTTACAGTTGCTATTCGAAGTTTTAAATGTTTTATAATTGAACTTGCACTTGATAATCTCGTTAAATGAGATATTTTTTAAAAATTTCAATCAGAATCTATTTTACAGTTTTTTTTTTGTGTTTTTTTTTGACTTTAAAAATTGTTTTTTTGTAATCAAAAGATGAAAAATGAAAAGTTATTTTGAGAAATGAATGTGAAATAGTACAATAACTAAAATACCATATTAGGGTGTAAACATAATCCTTAAATATCAAATACCAAAGAAAAAAAAAGTTTACCAAAAATGCGAATAAAAAAGGTTTTAATCCAGTCTCCCAAATCGACAGTTAGACGCTTGTAAAGGATTTCTAGATCCTTTTAAATACTATTTTCCCACACCTATTAAAAATATTAATTTACCTTTAACGAAGTTTGGATAATTAATATATTAAATAAATGTCTGGAATATTACAGTAAAATAGGAATCCGATTTTAATCATCAAACTTACAAAAAATAAAAGCATAAACAATTTACAGAAGAAAAAAATTAACTTTAAAGAATAATTTTAGTTTTTTATTCTGTGTTTACTTAAATAAATATTATTTTTTGTATTATTTGAGTTTTTTTTTGGAAAATTTCCAATATTAGATGGGGTGTATAAATAATATACATACCCCATAGCGCTACGTGTTTGCTCCAAATTTCATCAGGTTTAAAAGAAAAAAATTAAAATGATATTGGTGTACTAATATATTTATTTTCTAATTAGTCTTTAATCCAAATTATAATTATAATAAAAAATCAAAACAGTTCAAAGATATAGTAGTTACTTTATCGTTTTTTTTTTTTTTTTTGATATTGAAATAAAAAATAATAATTATTCAGTTTTACATTTTTTTAAAGATTTTTATTTTTTTTAATTTTTAAAATAAGAAATTTTATTACAATAATAGCAATTCAAAATTCAGTACATTAGCTTATTATTAATAACCATCAAATAAGGTTTTTAATTTGTTGATAAAATAAAAAAAAATAAAAAAATATATTACTGAGAAATTTTTAATTTTTTTTTTTAGAAAAAATTTTAATAAATATTAAATCAAGGAAAAATGAAATTCATTTCTTTAGGAAAAAATTAAAAGTATAAGATCATTAATTTTCAAAAAATTTGTTTTAAACAATAGAAAATACCAGTGAAAAAAAAAATGGTAAATAATTTCATTCATTACATTGGAATTAAATCAATAACAACTTCGGCAATAGACAAAGTAATCAACCCTAATTTTTAATAAAAAAATAAAAAATCAACTTCACAATACCACTAAAAATAATCTAGAAACTTTTATCAATCTTTCTGTATATACAAACCTTTCATATACTTTCAGACAATTTTAAAGGGGATTTATTTTCCAAGTGTGACAAAATTTTTTGTAATGATTATTCAAAAATGATAAAATAATCTTCGAAACCAAGAAATTTTTTTTTTTTTTCAATTTTGTTATTCCTAAAAATTTGAATAATATATTTATAAAATTTGATTTTTCAATTTAAATTAATCTAGATATTGCGAAATAATTTTTGATCTATGATCTAGTATATTATAATATTGTTTATTATATATATATATATATATATATATTAAAAAGTTAAGATTTTTAAAAAAATAACAATTAAAAAAAAACAATCAATTGTTAATCTGACTGGAACTATTGGCCAAATAATTTAAATTTTTAAAAAATATAGGGAAAAAACTGAAAATTTTACACTGAAAAAAAAAATATTATTTTTTTTTTAAATTTAATTAATATTTTTCTTTATTTACATAATTTCAAATTAAATATATATTTATATTTTGATATTGAATGGTAACCAGTAGATAAAAAAAAAATATTTCTATATGATATAAAAATATCTTATGCAATGAATAAAATATTTAATCAAGTATTTTAGGCAATGTTGGGAGTGCAACCAGACCCAAAAAAAATTCTCAGTAAAGTATGATGCATTTTAATCATTAAAAATAAGAAGTTTTTCATATGCAACTAACTTTCCAAAATAAAAAAAAATTTTTTTGACAAAATTTGGATTTAAAAAGAATTAAATCACAATAATAAAGAAATATTATCAAAGGTTAAAAAAAATTTTTTTCAAGTCATTTTTCTAATATAAATAACATTATAATTTTTAATTATAAAATTTTCTTTCTTAGATAATAGTTTCTAAATTCTATATCTTATAATCCCTTTATAAAAATTCAAATTAAAAATTTTGTTTTGAAGGTAATTGGTATATTTGGGGTTCTAAGGGATATAAACCCAATTCCAAAAATTTGGACACATCGAAAATCAAAAATAGGCAAAAAAAAACCCAATTTATTTTATTTTTCCAAATGTAATATTAAACAGCATCTAAGTTACTCAGGATATTAATGTTTTAATAAGTAATCATTTTCATCCAAATATAAGTCAAAAATATAAAAATCAAAAATAAAAATTGGTATGTCCAAAATAACGAATTGAGCGGATCAAAAAATGTATTGTTAAATTTGTTGAATTTTCATAAACTTTTGTTTATCTATCAAATCCAAGATAACATCTATCAATTCTATGCTATTTTTCAATTTAAAAAACCCAACACTAATCTTCTATCAACCATTGAAAAAAATTCCAGATCTAACCAAACAGATTAGGTAACTTGGAAAAAGGAAATAAATTATTAAAAAAGACCAAAAATGTAATAAACTCTTTTTCAAAAATTGTGACTCACCTGAAATAATAAATTGAAAAAAAAAAAATATCCTTTAGTATTCAAGAACAATTAATAACTAAATATGATTTGTAATTCACTTTTAAGTCATTTTAAATCTATAAAACCCTGATATATTAATAATTAAAAAAAAAATAAAACCAAAAACTAAAAAAAAGTGAGTCGCAATTTTTGAAAAGAGCATTACGGATTTTTTATTACTAAACTTTCACTGAAAAAAAGTTGAACAAAGATTTTTTATGAATAATTAAATCCATTTTCAAAGACATTACATAGTCGAAATTTTCTTAGTGATTATTTTTCTTTTCAAAGATCTCTTTTTTTTTTACACATGATCTTTTACAAAAAAAAAAAAAAAAAAAAAAAAAAAAAAAAAAAAAAAAAAAAAAAAAAAAAAAAAAAGAAAAAGAAAAACAAAAGAAAAACAGAAATTTGAAAAAGCAAAAACAAAATTTGCAAAATTAGAAAAAATGATTCTTGATCCAAAAATTTGAAAATATTTTTTTGTTAAGAATATGGAATAAACCCTCCAAACAACTCCCATTAACATTATAAAGTGAGTAAAAATTTATGAAAAATAGTTTAATTTCAAAAATCAAAATTGTCTACAAATTGAATGTTAAAGTTCAGTATTATTATTCTTTCAACTTTTTAAAGTGTGTCCAAATTTTTGGAATATAGTTTATAAAAATATTTGAACAATTATTAAAAAAAAAACAATTATTTTGGAAGATCAAAATGGATGTAAAAGAAGCGAAAATTGATAGGAAAAAATGGAACATGAAGGAAATATTTTTTAGTTAAAAAGAAATTTCTTTTTAGACTTTGATTTTATTTTTTCGTAATTGAAGATTATTAACAAAAAATATTTTGTATAACAATTGTTTTGAACAGAAAAATTAGTTTTAGTAAAATAAAAACAAATACGTTGTTCAAAAAGATAATTTCTCAATTTTTAGAATTATACCATTGGTTGTGTTGTGTAGAGAATGTTATAATATATTTAACTTGTATTCTTTTTGTAATTTTGGAAGCGCTTTTCTAAATTTATAATTTTTATAATACCTTTTTTTAAATTTCAAATTGGAATATATCTTTACAACATCTTCATTGGGTTTAGTACCAATTTATCCCGTTAAGAAAAGATTATAGAAATCAGACCCCCACATATTCATCCTGGGATTTTTTCAAGATAAAATTGTTTTCATAATATATTTTATATTGGTAATGTAGTTACCTTTTCGGGTTTATCAGACTACTATTTGTCTTTAATAATTTATTTGTTTTTTTATTTTTGGTTTTCTCCCCCTTTTTACATTTTGATACCCCCTTTTCTTAATTTCTGATTTTTTTAAACTTAATAGGTTTTGTTTATTGTTTTGGCTAGGTAAATTCTTCCTTATTTTTTTAAAGAGATTTCATTGGATAACTTAGTCAATAATTAAATTGAAAAAACTGAAGAGATGATGGGACTAGAGATTTTAATTATTTTTGAGCCTAGTGAAAAAAAAAAAAAAAGGGATACTAAATTTTGATATAGAAGTATAAAATATTCGAACAAATTAAGTTGGTTCATCTCTTTATGGACCGATTCATTATGGTAAAAAATAATGTTATATATTGAAAAAAATATTATTTTATATGAGTGACTAATACCAATCAAAAACTAATACACTGTGAAGCGCGACCAATCTTCAAAAACCAACAATCCAAAATCAAGAATTTTTAGAATAAAACCTCCTAAGAGAGATACTCACTCTTCAATTAGAGTGATTAGAATATATAATTTTGAAAGCAAATGTGTTGATATTAAAGTGTTCTCTCTCTGGTGCTTTTTGGGATCTCATAGATTTTTTTTTTTTATTTTTTTTAATTTAAAAATGAGATATTTTTATATTGAGAATGTTACTAAATCCTTAATCTGTTAAATTTAGAAGGTTACAAAATAGCCACAAATTAGATTAAATCGAAATAAGTTAATTGTGCATCTAAGAAAACAATTGATTTCTAAATTGAAGAAATTAGAAACATTTGGGAGTATTAAAATAACGAATGAATTTTCTTCTTAAAATTTCATTTTTTCTAATTTAGAATTCTCTTATACTTTTTTTTTTATTATTTGGATTTTGTACCAATAAAGATCCTTCAATTTTTTTTTTTTATATTTGAATTTTGCCAATCAAAAGAAGGGCAATTCCACAATACATTTTTTAATTTCATACCACCCGTTGGGTATCTAATAAATCAACTGAAAATTACTAGAGCCTTAATTTTTTTCCTCAATTTTAATATTGAATTTAAGGAATTCTATAAACCTTTTTATTTTATTTTTTTAAAATAAACATTTATTTTAAGTTCATGAAAAAATTTTTTGAAAAAAAAAATAAATATTTGTTTAATTTTAACCTTTTTGATAACTTTAATTATAATAAACACTATATTTTAATAAAATATCTTGGGTCAAAAATTATTTTTTAAAGATATTTTACAATTTAAGTTGAAAAATCCAATTTTCCAGATTCTATTAATATGTTTTTTCAATTTTAATAGTAATAAATTTGAAAAAAAATTTTCTTTTAGCTAAGAGGACATTTTATTATATTTTAAAAGTATTTTAAATCAGATAAATATCTTTCAAATCGGGAATCAATTATTATAGACTATTAAAGAATTAGCTGTTCTTTTAAATTGGTATAAATATTTTTTTTTGATTTTTCATTAGGTTCTCCAAAATTTTTGTAATAAACAGAATATTTTCATAAATTTTCAGTTTATTTCAAAAAGTAAAAAAAACCCGTTAGATTTTCCAGAATTTAAAAGAATGGAGTTAAATCGAAGATTTTACTCAATTCTTTTGAATTAATAAAAAAGTAAAAAAAAATTTATGGACACTTTCAATATTTACCATCAGTTATTTTTTTTTTTCGGTATTTGCGTTTTTTTAGATAAATAGAGTGTTTTCAAAACCATTAGTTATTGTCTATTCAAAAAAATATCCTAAAGTTGAATTTAACTTAAATTCATTGTCACATTCATTTAAAAATTTTAACCCCAAAATAGATCTTTTTTTCTTGACTAGAGACTTTTAAAAATTGTAGTACTATTAACAACAATAAATAAAACACCCTCAAGATATTTGAAATTAATGTAGATTATATTGTGAATAAACTCGACTAACAAGGGTGATATGATAATTGTAGTAATAGCTTTGTCTACCTTGGAATTTTCAATTTTATTTTTTCATCCGAGTTTTTCGATGAAAGTATTAAGGAAAATTATTAAATCATTAATTGTTGAAAAAATTATTAGTTGATTTTTGATTGGTAGTTGTCCGTTTGTGTTATTTTTAAAAAATTGCCCCTGAAAGATAATATTAATTAAATCAATCTAACCTAAATAATTTTTTGAATAAGGATTTTTGAAACATTGTGATAATAAATTAAATAAATCCAATAAAAAATGTTTTCTTAAATTTTTTTCTTTGATTTGTTTAAAACCATTCTTAGCGAATTAAAAGAGTTAGTTTTGTTTTCTTTTTATTTTCTCTTTTCAAGGTAAAATAGAATAAATTTACAGAAAGAAGAAGGAGAAGGAGAAGAAGAATGAGAAGGAAAAGAAAATGAAAAAGAAAAAAAAAAAAGAAAAAAAAATAAATAAAACAAAAAAAAAAGAAAAAAGAAAAGAAAAAACAACAAAAATAAAAAAGAAAAAGAAAACATGATCCAAATTTTCAAGATTGAAACCTAATTCCTTTTTTTTTTTTCTCAAAACAATTTTAAGTCCTCTGTTGTTGTTGGAAAAACAACTACTTCTTTTGTTATTCTTTTAATTTCTTCTTTATCTTGTTCCTTTTTTAAAGACTTTGGATCCTGTTTACATTTCCCCATTATTCGATAATCACTTAGTCTTATTTCTTCAGCAGAGAGTGATTCGTATTGAGGCATTGCTGAAATTGTTTGAAACAAATTATTTGAATATGGTGCTTCCAATGGGATTGGGACAAAATGACTTAAATTTGAATAGTTTGATTCCATTTGTTCTAAAAATTTTTTTTTCTTAGTGTAAAGTTTTTCATTTTGCTGAAGTAGTTCTTTTTGTTGATCAATCATTTTCTTTTCTTCTTTTAGGATTATTTTCATGTTTTCAACAAAATTTAACATGACAGTGGGCAGTAATGCTTTGTGCTGAAAGTAAAAGTATTCAAAAGTAAAAAATATTAAAAAATGAAAAACTTTTATCAGGTTGGCTTCTATTTGAGGAAATCGTAAGGACTAAGAAACGAAACTTCTGTGCAAAACATGTGAAAAGAAAATGATTTATAAATGAAATAACAATTTGTATAAATTACCCTTCAGACTTAGCAAAACCCCAATTTCAATGAAAAGCCAAGTTTCTTATTTCGTGAAAAATTCAAGGATCAAAGAAATGGACAATAAACAATAACCAAATGACATGGGCTTGGTTCCTAAAAGTTCAACTCTTAAAATATATTCTAAAACTGACTTATTCATCCGGAATATTTTTACTCTAAAAATAGAGTTCAATTTTGAAAGAATTTTATCAAGAAAAAATCAAAAAATTAGATTAATTTTAGGAAGACCTAAGAGATTTAAATCAACCTAATTTTTAATTTTCAATTTTCTCCAAATATCAAACCAAAAATTATTAAAATTGATTTTTTTATATATATTTAAACGAGTCAAAAAGTTGCTGTATTGGAACAAGAAAATAAAAACACACAGACTTTTAGTTTCAAACTCAGGTTTTAGGCTCTCAATTTGTTTTTTATTAGGATCACTATCAATTCAAAATAAGGGTTCAATTTTAATAATCTTGTAACTTCATAATAAAATGAAATCAAAATAAATTTGAAATGAAAATAACATTGAATTAAATTAATAATCATTTTCAAATCTTCAACAACATTAAAGACATAAAAAATTATTATTTTAATTAAAATAGAAGGTAATTTTGAATGCAATTTACAACTTCAATAAGAATGATAAGAATGATAAGAATAATAAGAAAGAAAATGGATTTTTTGAGATATTTTTCGCAAATCTAAACTATTTTCCTAAAAGGTTGATTCACTTTATAATGTAATTTGAAAGTGGGGTTCTGTGGATTTGTCTTCTATAATCATTAGAAAAATTTTTAATTTTAAGATCAAAATCAATTATTTTAATTTTCAAAAATTCTGTTTTAGTATTTTAAATGCATTTTTACTTTTCTCTTCTTTTTGTTTTTATTTCTTAATCTTTCTCTGAAATTTCTAGATCAGAATCATTTTTTGTAAGATCATTTTTTTGATTTTTCCTCTTTTTTAATTTTAATCAACTTTTAGTACTTTTTTTTTATCTGTTTTTTTACCCCCTTTTTTTTAAGAAAGTTAAAAACAATGACATTTTTTTCAAAATATCAATAAACATTAGAGAATTTGATATCAATATCTTCTTTTAAACTTTCATCTAATTATTAATAAAAAAGCTTCTTATTAATCTTTTTTTCTGTAAGAGTTTGGTTATCAAAAATCTGTCATTCTCATTTCAAAGATTATTATTCACATTTTTTGTACTTTTTTCATTTTTTTTAATTTTTAATAAATCAGGTTTTTTTAAATTTGGAATACTTTAAAAATAAATTAATCATAATAATTACTCATTAGTTGTTCTATAATACAAACAAACACCCCCCCCCCATATATATATATATATATATATAAACTCCATTTCAAAATCATTGGCCCACTAAAAATCAAATTTTAAAGAAAAATCTTTTTAATAATTAAAGTTATCTATTATAATATAAAAATTTCTATTTTAATATTCAATTCTATACTCAAGAGATATTTATTTTTGTCTAAAAATAAAAGAAAAAGAAATAAAAAAAAATAGTTAAAAAAAATTCGGACATTTATTTTGAAAGAAGCATTACATAAAAATAGAAATATTTAAAATATTAGTAAAACCCATTTATCGATTCTCTTTTTGTTTGAATAACTAAATCTAATCTCTTTTTTATATTCGAAACCAATTTTTTCATTAATTCATCTGTTATTCTTTCCAATTTTTTATTTTCATTTTCTATTTTAACAAAATACTTTCGAAAAAGTAAATAAGAAAAAAAATGATTTATTTGTAAACTTTTCATTGTGATAGGAAAAACTTCAAAACGATATAAAAGTAATTCATTATTCAAATGTAACATGGGCCATTTATTATGAAATTTAGTGTTTTATTTATCCATATATTCAATTTATTATTTCAGGTTAGTCACAAATTTTTAAATTGAGTTTATTTTATAGTATAAAAATAATATAGCATTGATGTTTAATAATAAATAAGATTGTAAAACTTTTCTACTAGTAATTCATTAGGTTTTGTTATTATTTTCCTTTTTTAAAAATTTTCAAAAAGATAGTTTCTGAATTTGAATAATTGGCTAATCGGTAATCATATATCTCCTCCTTTTTGGTTGATGACTGATAAATTATAATATCCTGGATAAAAATCATAATGAATAAAGTCAGTTCCAATTTTAAGACACAAATTTTCAACAAAATTTAGGCACAAGAAAAATCTCAAATTAAAGTACATTTTTGGGTATTTTTTTTTACATAAATTATTTTATCAGAATTGAAAAATTTTGTGCTTAATTTGAGATATTTATTGTACCTTGAATTTCCTTTAGATTTTGTTTCTTAAAAGTGCAACTTACTGTATTTTTTTTTTATTTTAAAAAATTCTCTTTATTATTAATTTATTTTTCGATAATTCTTAAATAGTAAAAATTGAAAAAAATTGATTTTAGATGTAAAAGAATTCTATTAATCATTTATATCTTTTGAAAAAATACCCATTTCTAAAAATTTCCCTTAAAAGATATACTGTTTTTTTTTTTTCTTTTTTTTATATATTTTTTTAAATACAAAAAAACTAATATTGTATCCAATAAATCCGGGAAAAAAATAACTAGATATTATAAATAAAAAAATAAAAAGAGTTACTAAAAAAAATGAAGAAGAAATTATCATAATAAAAAAAAATGTATTATCTTTTTGGATTAAAAAAAAAATATCAAAATATGAATTAAATTCAAAACCTTCAAAAAGAAGTAAAAAGTTTCAAAAATATCCAAAAGATACCCATAACAAGTAGATTAAAAAAGATCCAGTAGAATCCAGATTTAAATGAAATGTGTATTTGACTAGTATCAATGAACACTCAATACTTGTTCTTATAATTTTCTATTCAGAAACCTAATTAAGATTTTGGAAATCATACTGTTTTAAATATTATAAAAAAAATAAATTTAAATTTTTTATTGATTTTTAATTTATTTTAATTTTTATTATAAACCAAATTCCAAAAATTTTGACACCATTTAAACAGTTAAAAGAATAACAAAACATCACTTTAAATTCAATTTGGAAATAATTTTTGATTTTACAAACTATTTCATTTTTTGTCTTTTTTGTTTTGTTTTCATTGCTTTTTTCCAGTTACATAATATGTTTGGTTTGTTCAGGAGAATTTTTTTCCACTTAATGATAGAAGGTTATTGGTGAGTTTTTTCAATTAAAAAATCAAATAAAATTGATCGATTGTAACTTATCAAATGATCGATCAATAATTGTCAGTGAAATTTCAACAAATTTACCAATACATTTTTTTTATTCGCTCTTTTGATTATTTTGTACACAAATTTTTTTTATCTTTCATTTTTATATTTTATTGTTTTATTTGGATGAAAATGATTACTTATAAAAACACTAATACTAGGTAACTTAAACTAGGTTTTCTATTATGTTTGTAAAAATATAATAAATTGAGTTTGTTTTTACCTATTGATATGTTCTGACCTTTATAATTCATATATCGATAAATTGATAGATGTGATTGTATATAGATAATCTTTTTAAATATCCAAGTACTATTATCCCTAAAAGACATTAAATAGTTTCAATTTTCTAAAGGCATAAGCTATTTCCAAAAAGTAAGGGTAAATTTATTTGAAAAATCTTTTTTAAACCCAATCTTCAAAAAAGTATTTAAACATCCAAAATCATTAAATACCATTTATTAATTCTTGAAATTAATTCAATTTATTTCTAGGTATTGTATTACATAAATAAAAGATATTAAAATTTCTGTTCTTGATTTTATTGGATATTTTTTGAGTAGTGAAAATTGGTGTTTATTATTTTCTTTTTGATCGAAAAAACCGTTTTCATAACTTTTTTAATCTTAACCAAATTTCAAATAGAATGAAAAGCATATAACCGCATTGTATTGTTTAAAAAACCATTGATACCTTACCGTATTCCCGTTTTTTATTGAAATTGGTCTTAACTTGTTTTCACCAAAAACATTGCTATTTTTTTTTTCATTTTTTGAGTAATTTTTCATTGAAATATTTTGAAATAAATACCATAGACATTCATTCAATCAGTATTAATATTTAACTTAATTTGTTATTGTCGATTAATGAATACCTCCACTAAAAAAGATGATTTTCCATGATAAGTAAAAAAAAATGCCACACTTTTTTTGAAATCCCTTATATGTTTTTTTAAATCGGTTTTTTTCAGGGTGAATTCCTTAAAAAAAAAAAAAAAAAAACTTATAAAAACAAAAGAAATTTAACAAAATAAAATAGAAATAAAAATTTTGAAGTCCAAATTGAAAAAAAAAAATTGAAAAGAATAATGATTTAAAAATAATAGAATTTTGTTTATTTCTTCAATTAAACTGAAACTCTATGACTGAAAAAGAGTTTATTTCAAAATATTATTATTATTATTATTATTATTTGAATAAGCATTGAGCTCTTTAAATAAAATAAAATAATATAATATAAAAATAAAGATAAAGACAAAAATAAAAATAAAAATAAAAATAAAAATAGGGAAAGATAACGTTTAAAATAAAAATATTTTCTATTTTTTTTTTAAATGTGGGTTTAAATAGGGGTGCTGAGCAATTGTCAAAACATCTGGTCTTTTCTCTTGGTCATAAGTCAAGCATAATTTAATAAAGTCCTTTGTGGGGTTTGAAATGTTTGGCTTTTTTGGGAATTCAATATTTTTACCTTGGTTTATGATCACGTTTTGGTTCCACAAGTCGATTGGGCTCATTTTCTCTCCGAATGGTCTGTAGCCGTAGAGCATTTGGAAAAACATGATCCCGACTGACCAAACATCGACCTTCGATGAGATCATCGGCACATTTTTCCTTTCGAAGCACTCTGGCGGTAAATACCAATGGGTGCCTGATCCTTGCGAGGTTAGCTCAATTTTAGGATCTTCCTCTACGGTGATTTTGGATAATCCAAAGTCTGTGATTTTGATACCGTCGTCATCAAATAAAATGTTCCCAGGCTTGAGATCATAGTGTATAATTTTCCTTCTTTGTGAGTTCAAATATTCCAACCCTTCAAAGATCTGGGTGATTATTGAGCGTGCTTGTCGTTCGACTAGGGTTCGCTTTGTTTTTAATAGGGTATCCAGGTCTCCCCGGGGGCAATATTCCATGATTGTGCAAAAGGATTGCTCGTCGACTTCAAACACGTCAAAGAGCCTGACAATTTTTTTATGGTTGAGAGACTTTTGGATTTCGTATTCCCGTAGGGAATGCTTGAGGTAATTCCTGCTTTGTTCGGGTTTCCAATTTATATTCAGCTGGTGGAATTTACAAGCCACTAATCGGAATTCTTGAAGGTCGTATGTTTTGAAGACCTCAGAAAAGCCGCCTTTGCCCAACAATGACAAAACTAAATAGCGATTGTTTTTTAATAGCGGGTTTCCTCGGAACCTTGAATTTTCTTCGTTCTCAAGTCTTCGGATTTGCTTTAATTGTAAATGCTTTTGGATTTTTAACCGAGATCTTTCCTTTTCCAATTCCACCTTTTCCTTCCTGATCGTGGCCAATCTCAGTTTGTACACTTCCTCTTGTTGGTGGTATCTAGCCAATTGCTTTAAATATTCTGGATTTTGTTGTTCAAGGCTTTCCCTCGACGAGTCAGAAATCGGCACGGGCTTGTTAGTGTGTAATATTTTTCTTAATTCCTTTATTTTTTCCTCCTCTCGCACGCATTTGGAAATCTTTTCATGGATTTTTTGGAAATCTTCTCCATGGATATATTCAGTCTCGTATGTTAACCCGATTCTTTTCATTTTAAATGTCCCCAACCTTAGATTCTCCTTTCTTACCTGCTCCCTGAGTTTTTTTTTTTCATGCTGTGAATCGAAGATCATTAACCGATAGATTTCTTCTCTTGCCCTTGATGTAATTTCTCTTTCCTTTAATAAATGATCTTTATATTCGCTTTCTAATTCTTCCAATTTCTGTGCTACATCTTTACTTTCCTGCACTTCATTTTCAAGCCTTTCACATTTGCCTTTATAAATATAATATTTCATTTTATATTTTTCTAATTTTTTTTTTAATTCTTTTTTACTTTTTTTCTCTTTCTTTTTATTTTTTTTAAGTTTTTTTTTAGGATGATCATTTGATTTTTTTTTATTTGGTTTCTCATTTGGCATACTTGTTGTGGCCGAAGTGGTTGTGTTGTTGTTGTTTGTATTATTATTATTGGTAGTAATTTCGTTTTTTTTTTCTTTTTCTTTTTCTTTTTCGTTTCCATTTCCATTTCCATTTTCGTTTTTGTTTTTTTGAATTTTTCCATTTCCGTTTTCTTTTTCTTTTTCAATTTCTTTTTGATCACTGTTTTCTAAGTTAGGTGTTTTTGAATTTTTATTATTTAGGCTTTGGACTGGATAAATTATTTTGTAATTTGTCGATAATATTTTTGTTTTTCTGACTTTTTTTTTTGGTTGGGTGATTTTCTTGTCCATTTTTGTTAAAATTGTATCAAGCATTTGTAGCTGGTCTTTATTTTGAGATTGTATTTGTGTTGTAGCTGTTGTGTTATTGTTGAACCTGCTTGAATTTTGATCATTAACTATCGACAAATCAATTTCCTCCGTTTGGTCAGAGTTGTTTTCTAAATTAATATTTTGATATTTATATTTTGTTTGTTTCTTTTTTTTATATTTTTTCTTCTTCTTCTTTTTTTTCTTTCTCTTTTTTCTTCGTACCCTCTTTCTTGAATTAGAACTTGGTGATCCCAGACTATTTTTAGTTAAACTTTTAGAATTAATTGAAGAATCTTCTATTATTTGCTTTTTTAATCCATTGTTTTGTTTTTCTTGCAGTTGTAGTTGCAGTTGTTGTTGTTTACTGTTGTTGGTTATGTTCGGCTTGTTTAATTTGTAAAAATTGTGATTATTATTTTCAAACTCAGAAGATTGGCTCACTTTAAAAGATTCATTAAAACCATTTGTTGAATGATCACCAATAGATATATCATGAAACGCTCCATTTTCTTGATCGGTCTTGAGCGATTTTGGAAATAAAAAAGATGTTGAAGACGAAGATGCCTGGGATTGGTTACTATAGCTACGAAAATTATGATTTTTACTTTGAGACAATAATTTCTTTAATTTCCTTGAAAACCTTGAACTTATTTGCGACGAAGTCCGATCTAAATGACTCCATTCAATAATTTTGGACCAATTTTTCCCAAATTTGGAAAATCCCTAATTATGAAAATTTTGAAATAATACAGAAAAAAATAAATTTCAAGTTAGTTTTTTTTTTGATTGTTTTTTGAAACCAATTATCTCTTGTTGGAGAGAGATTAGTTATAAATAACTATTATTATTATTATTTTTTTTTTTGTATTTTAAACAACAAAATCAAATAGATAGATAAATTGTGAGTGTAATTTGAAAATCATTATTTTCTTAAAAGGTATTTGGGAAAGCCGTTTTAAAACAGTGTGACCAAAATAGTTTTTTAAGAAAGTCCTGAAAATAACACTAATAAGTTTATTGACTGTTTAGAAGAGAATTTTGAAAAATTTTAAAATACTATTTTTGGAATTTGGGAAGTGTCCGTCGAGTGCCGTCGAGTTCCTTTAAGTACTTTAGAGTGCCTAGCTTTTCCAGAATTCAAAGAATGGAGAAAAATCATTGATTTTATTCAATTCTTTTCGATTCTGGAAAAGCTAACGGAGTTTTTTTTTAATTTTTGAAATGAATATTAAAATTTATTTAAATTTTCTTTTAATTTCTTAAATTAAAAAAAAACCTAACGGAAGTACCATAGAGTGCCGTAGAGTGCCCAGCTTTTCTTGAATTTAACAGAATGGAGTAAAAAAAACCTAACGGTGTTTTTCTTGGGGTTTTCTGGTTTTATTTGTTAAGTGTTCTAGGTTTTTTTGAGGTTTTCTATTTTATTTAGAAAATCAACAGAAAACTCAAGAAAAGCTAACGGCGGTTTCCTTTATTTTTTGAATTATAAAGAAAATTAAAAGAAATTTTCTTTTTATTTCTAAAAGGAAAAAAAAGCCTAACGGAAACAAGAGAAGTTAACAACCCCTCCCTTAAACAATTAAAAAAAAAAAAAAGAATTTTGAAAATTTTTTTTTGTTTTATTTTCTTAAAAACTCTTGTGCAACATTAATTATGATTTGTTAAAATGGTAAGCAATCATTTTTTTGCTTCTAAATATGTTTATGGGGAAAATAGTGATTCAGAAAGTTTTAGTATTGGGTTCAAAATAAGTTTTTGAATTGGATGTTCAAATAACAAGTATTTTTGGTATCTTATAATATATTCTATTCCAACTATTCCAACCCAGCCATTAAATTCACAAGAAAATAAATTGACTTTTTTGTCTCTTTTTTAAATACAAATTTTTTTTTTAATATATGCTATTACTGCCGTTCCAACCCTTCGATTAAATTTATAAGACCAAGAAATTAAATTTCTATTGTAAAATTTTACCTTATATAACAAACCGTAAAATGGTTATTAAAGTTTATCTTAAACTGTAAAATTTATAATACTATTATTTTCCAATTAACAAATGAAAATTATTATTTCCATTTCCAAAATGAAGATTGACTGTTGAGAGAAAAATGTTGGACACAGAAAAATGGTTGGACACCATTTTTAATTGGGAACATTAGTAAAATTGAAAATCAGATCCTATTGATAACAAGGTGAATTTTATCTAAATCCAGGTTTAAAGGTGTTACAAGTTCATTAATATGAAGTGTGTGTAGAATACTCATTTGAATGGTTGATAACTAAAGTAGATCATGCTATTTTGACAAAAATCCAAGTTTTAGTAAAGTTTACTATTAATTCTGAAAATGGTAATTTTTAAACTTGCTTTAGATTATAAGAGATAAGATTTTAAAAAAGTAGAATTACATTAATCCTTATTCTGATAAGTAGATTATTGTTATTTTCTTTTGTTATTTCACAAACGATTGTAATTAAAAATCATTTTCAGGTTCTATTAATGTTCCCAATTAAAATTGCTGTCCAACTATTTTTCTCTGTCCAACATTTTTCTCTAAACAGTAATTATTACTGCTACAATCAAATTACAAGAGTAAAAATTTTGTCTTAAAGTATACTCAGGAAGTTTAATTTATTGTCTAAAAATATCATTTCTAAACAATGTTGTAAAGATCTTTGGTTTTTCTTTCAACTGATAAACGAGAAAAATATTTTGGAATGTGAACTAAAAATTTTCATTTTTTAATTGGACAATAATAGTAGAAGTCAAAAAAATTTATGTTATCAATTTTTTGGTTCATTTGGTTACTTTTGTTTTGGAAAATTGACTCAACAAATTCATAAAAAAACTTTTAGTAATTCGGATCTTTAATTTTCAAAATTGAAAAAATCACAGGTTTGAACAATTTAAAAACAGTCTTGGAAAATACTTTGAAGTTTCCATGGTTTCTGTGATTTCTGTGATTTCCTTTTTTTTGGAAATTCGTTTTTGTATTTTTATCTTCAAAAAAAAAATATTTTCTGATGATGAAATTGAAATTCAAGTTTTTATCTGAAGATAGGATAGAAACTGAATTTTCTATTTCAAAAAAAACAATTTTAAAATAGACAACCAATCTGATGCTTAACTTTTCATGGTATGGTTGGAAAGGTTGTAATTTTTTTTATATTTAAGATTGTTAGTTTCTAATTAAGCTTATGCTCTTTGTTTTTTTTTTTCCAACAAGGACAATTCAATGATTTGATCTTTTTGTGCGGTTGCTTTAAAAGAGCGAGTCAAACAGTTTGAATAACATGTTTATAAAATTTTGAGTTACTTGCTTTTTGAAAACAGCTTTTAAAAGAGAAATTTTCTTTTTTGTTCATCCTTTAATGAAAATTTTTCAACTTCATTTTTTCCCAGAAGAAAAAAAGAAAATCTATCTTTTTGGTAAAAATGAAAACTCACGATAAAAAAAGGTGTTTATTCGTTTTTCTTTGTTTTGTGTTGTTTCAAAGTAAATTAAAAAGAAATGTGTTTTTATTTTATAGGAAGTATACGTTACCTGTAAGATTAACTGATCTTCGTGTGGGGTAAATCTCTTGATTTTTCTTTTTTCATTTATTTGATCATTATTGAAAAAGAATGAACTCTTAAAGGGCGAGTTATAGCTTGGATATTGATTTTGAAATGAAAATTGGTTAAAGGGACTTTTGTTATTGTTGATCGGAAAAGTTGATTTAAAATTCATTTTTCAACAAATGAAAAAAATGAAAAAAATGAATTGATATTTTAAGCTATTATTATGAATATTAAGCAAACTCAAATCGAGATGTTTTAGTTCCTTGTACAGAGTTTGTTTCTTCTTTCAAAACAGAAATGTCTTTGCGATCATTTTATTCGCTTTTTTGTACAATCTCAATTTGCTTTTTGATTAAAAAAAAAGTACGAAGAATTTCGATCAAATTGACCACTGTGAAAAATATTAGTTTTTTTTTGAATTTTACAACATTTTTAGTCATTTTTTCCCAAAATATAAAAAAGAATTTGAAAAGAAAACTGAAAAAATTGATAATTACAAATTTTCACAGACCTGTATAAAAATAACATAAAAATACACTACAAACCCACTATATTTTACTCTTTTCATTTTTGAAAAGTATCGATCAGTTGGTGTTTTTTTTATATTTTTTTTTGAAAAATATCTGATCAAATAAACGAGTTGAAAAAATATTTACACAAAAGTAATGGTAAAAACTCTGTAAGAATATTTACAGAATTTCAACCCGAATTGAAAAAGATTATTTTGTTTATTATTTTTTAATTTAATGTGCTTTTACTTTATTTTTACCCAAAAAAGACTTTTTTTTGTTATAATTTTTTAAAGCGTAGAGAAGAAGAAAAAAAATCAAAGGTGTGATGTTAGAATTTGGTCAACTAAAATTGAATATGCGAAAGGACTTTGACAATTTAACTTCTTTTTATGTACAATTGAATTATAATGGGATTAACTTGGGTGAGTAATAACAACTGTAATGTGATCAACTTTTGTCAAGTAGGTATTACGTACACTTTTCATGTTCAAACGCGATTTAGAAATTGTCGATGGCATAGGTGTAAAAGGAAATGTTCAACAACCCATTAAAAATCCAAAATGTAAATAAACTTTTTTAAAAAACCAAGTTTTTACAATTTTTTTTTATTATTTTTTTATTCTCTTTTCTTTCTTTTTACTCTTTACCTTTTCCTTATTGGGATTTATAGGAATTTTTTCGATATTTGTTATTTTTTTTAGGAGACAATTAATAGACCTCTGGTAAACCTATTTTTTTTCAAACAGAACTTGCTGAATAATATTTATAAAAATATAAGATTTTTTTCTTTTTTCATTTCCTCACAGGCTATGCTGATATTTTCTGCTCTAAATAAGTATTCTAAAAATATATCATTTAAAAATTGAATTACTAAATTCTCAACTATTTTTCATTAACAAGTAAATCCAAAATTATAATTTCAATAATATTGAAATAACTGTTGTGGAAAAAAAGCGAAACACGGTTTTTAATTGGGAACATTACTGAAAATGAAAAGTAAGATCAATGAAAAAGAATAAATAAATAAATAAAGACAAAATGAAGTATTTGCCACAATAATAGTTTTTTTAATACTCTCTTTTTGTATGGATTTTCCTTTGATTGATCAAAATTAAAAAAATTTTTTAAAACAATTGACTATTTTTGGGATCTCCAAAACTATATGAACAAATTCGAGAAGAAAGTAGATTTAAATTGTATTTGTTGGGTTGATTGAAAATAATATAATGGATTATTATTTAATTTTAATTGGTTTCTTCTTTTTATTGACTTTATTTTGCCTTTTCAGTAAGGTTTCTAATTAAAAACCATGTTGATCTTTTTTTACAAAGCGGTAACTTCAGGTACATAGTGTACCACTCTTAGGAGTTGTTGAATACCAATTTATGAATCACTTTTTGTGGAATTTCTATTTATTATTGATAATCTTTCTATCAGGTTTTTACCACCCCTGTAAATTCAGGACGTGTATAATTTTTAATTTGAACATCTAAATGATATAAAATTTTTGTACTTTAATATTTTAATAATTTTTCTTCTTCTTTTTTTTTATTGAGTAAATGTTCTTTGATTACTCCTTTCTCCCAATAAATAAATAAAGAGTTTATCTTTTCATATCTACAACAATTAAAAAAAAAAAAAATCAACAAATAATTTTGAAATATATTTTTATCCTGTTTGAATTGTGTTTTGTTATTCAATTTTTATAAATATGTTAGATAAAATATAATTTTGAATGAATATATATATATATATATATATATCAAAATTTGCAATAAATAATAATTTTCAATTGTTTTTGGAATTTTTTTCAATCAAGAACTCTAGTATGAAAAAATAAAATAGAAAAAAAAATACTACTTTAATTATTATTCCATGTTTGTTAATCGAATTTATTCACAATATACAAACATTCAAAAACTTCAAAAAGGATGAAACTATTGTATTAATCGTTTTGAGTTGTATAAACTTTTTAAAAGCCCTCAGTAGATGAAAATAGGTGTTATTCTGTATAAAGAAATTGAAATGAATTATTTAATGAATTTTAGTTTAAATTCAACTATAGGATATTTTTTTGGATATTGATTAAATAATAGTTAAGAAAATGCTGGATTCTTCAAATAAAACTATTATAGAGAAATAAAATCCTGATGAAAATTATTGTAAGTGTCCTTAAAGTACCTAGCATTTCTAGAATTCAAAAGAATAGAGAAAAATCAAAGATTTTGCTCAATTCTTTTGAATTTTGGAAAAGTTAAAGGAATTTTTTTTTTTTATTTTTTGAAATAAACTGAAAATTTTTTAAATTTTCTGTTGATTCCAAATAATTAAAAAAACCCTAACGGAAGTGTCCAAGGTTGTCTAAAAGTCAAAATAAATGAGAAAAATCATTGATTTTATTCAATTCTTTTAAATTCTAGAAAAGCATGTTTTTTTTTCTTACTTTAAGGAAATAAACTGAAAATTTTTAAAATTTTCTGTTCATATAAATAATTAAAAAAGCCTAACCGAAAATCAATAAAAACTATTAATTTTCAGTGTATTTCAATAAATAATTCTTTAAACATATAAATAATTGGTTATCTTATTACAAAGACGTTTATTAAATTTAAAATATTTTTTAAATATATTATTATAACCACTTAACAACTTTACTGCAAAAAAATAAATATTAAAATTTTTTACTATTAAATTTTAAAAAGATCTTCATAGAACTTGAGAAAATTGAATTTTCCAACTTAAATTGTCAAATACCTCTAAAAATAATTGTTGATCCAAGATCTTTTATTTACGAATAATGTTAATTATAAGTGGAGTTATCAAAAAGTGAAAAATTAGAAAATGTTAAATTTTTTTTTAATAAACATTTTTTATGATTAGGGGATTAACGTCACCATAGATTTACATATAATCAAAGTATGTTGTAATTGGGTAAAAATGATGTTAGTACACCATAGCCCAAATATCTCTAAAAAAATATATTTTAAATCTTATTTTACAATAAATTAGTACATTTTTTACTAAAGATCATTAATAAAAATTATTATTTTGGGGAATTTTTTTTTTTTAATTCCTTTTTTTCAAATCTAAAAATAGAAACCCAAATAACAGTATTCTGCTATTTAATAATTCATATATAGAACTTCCAAAAGTAATTATTTTGTTAATGTTTTAATTTCAAAGATTAACTCAATAATCATCAACATAAAAGCACAAATATTGATTAGTTTTGTTTCCTTTTTTATTTAGCTAATTGTAACATCAATATATTTCCATTATTTCAGAAAATATTTTCATTGAAAAAAATAATTATTCTGGTTGTTAATCATCATTTTCCAAAAGTTAAAAAAAGTGAATTTTGCCTTTATTTTTACAAATCTCTAAATAAAAATTATTAAAAACTTGAATAAAACTTGTATTGTCTCAAAGTCTTTTTCCAAGTAAGTATTAGTTCATAAAATCAAGTGAAATTAATTAGTTTATCTTAATTTATTTTGGAAATGATTTATGTGTTAATATTTCTAGGAATTCCTTTATCAATTAAGAAAAATTAAGCAAATAATTTTTTTGGTTGTTCCAAATAAGAACTTGGCAGGATAGTATTTTAAAAAATAGATAATAATAACTCTGATTGATTTTTTAGAGAAGAATCTAACAGAAAAAAGGTATTTTTTTTAAAAAATAATTCTTTATCTCAAAAAAATTTTGGTTATTTTTGATTATTTCTTGAGTTTTTTTTTTAAAAAAAATAAAGATAAAATTTTAAAGGAAAAAGATCAAGAAAAAAAAAAAGAAATAATGATTTTAAAATTTTTTGCAATTATTAATTTATTTCAGTTTCAAATTAATATTAACATAATCGTATCCTCCAATTCCTTCATATTCCCTATTTCTTACAGCATACACACACACACACACACACACACACACACACACACACACACACACACACACACACACACACATACACACACATATATATATATATATATTAACCATTTTCCAGTCAAAGAGGCTCAGTTGTAATGTATGAATTACGTGTTTTTAAAGGATTTGAATGGATATCAGAAGAAAAAATTTATTTTGGAAATTTTCAAAATTGAAATCATTTTTTTAGATTTTTGATTTTTGCTTTTCTAACATTCATTTGTTATATGTCCTTAATAAAATTAAGCACTATTTTTTTCTGATTAATATTTTTCGAAATTAAGAACATAACTTAATTCAATTAAACACTGTGATAATTTTTTTTAGAATAAAAACACTCTCAACTTTTGAATATCGAAAATATTTTTTGAAATTAGTTTGCACTTTTTTATTTTTTTTTGAAAAATTGGGGTTGAGAAAAGCTTGAAATCAAAGAATAAGTTAATATATTAAATTAGAATGGTTTTTCAGAGAGTTTATCTTTTTAGTTGAACTTTTTTTAAATTTTACCATTTAAAACTAAAAAAAACATTTGAAGACCAAATTAGTGCCTTTTGTGAAAAGAAAATTCCCCATAATTTAGAATTTGTTTTTGTAAATGAGTTAAAACAAGATATTGTATCTAAAAATATACATAATTTCAAGTGTGAATTCAATGATTTTGGCAAAAAATGTTTTCAAGAAAAAGTTAAATGGAAACTTTATTTATTTTTATTTTATCATTTAGTTTTTTTAATTGTATTAATGGAAAGTATTTGATCAGTTTTTCATTTTTAGTGTTTTTTGGGTCGTAGGGACATATAATTGTTTTGCAATTTTTTTTTTATTCCTAGATCTAAAGTCAAAAATAAAAAACTTGTTATTCTAATGTTACTGATAAAGTGAAAATGATTGTAGAGAAATAATTTTGATTTCTATTGTGATTTTCGTTGATCTTTAATTGAAGATCAAAAAGAACATTTTTGTTGTTTTTTTCGATAGGTTACATAACAATTTTGAATTTTTCAATTGTTTAGAAAATATATTGATTGATTAGGATTTACTTCATGCGGATATTAACTATTCTCTGATATTTATTATTCGGCTTATTTCTTATTTATTCTTTGAAGGTTAATTTTAAAAAATAATTGATATTTGTAATTATTTTTAGCAAACCCCTTTGACTGAAAAAAAGTTTGCTAGCTTTTTGTAGGTAGGTGAGTCACAATTTTTAACAGAAATAAAGTACATACATACATACATACACACACACACACACACACACACACACACACATATATATATATATACAATCATTAATTAATTCTAAATTATTTGGAAAAGAAAATTTAAATTACTCTCCATAATTTATAATATTGCATTTGCTTTGAGTATAGTTATTATTATTATTATTATTATTATTTGGACAATATACATATATTTTTTGTTTCAATAAGCAAAATATTTTAAAGAAAATTTTAAGAGTTCTTATTATTTATTCCAATCTTTAAACGTTTATTGTTATAATATTTTTTCTGGTAAAAAAGCATCAAAATTTTGCAAAATAAATATTTGTTCTTTATTTAAAGACAACCGTGAAAAGCTATCATTAAAAACTTTAAAATTAATTTCATAAGGAGCAAAAAAATTATCATAATTACATGGAAAAGATGTTTTCCAATTCTGATAAACTTGATAATGTTTACTTGATAAATATTGAAGCAAAAGTGTTTTTTCTTTACAATTTTTCATTAAATATTTTAAACTCAATTTTTGATTTTTCAAATGAGTAATACATTTTGAAATGAATTGAGAATTTTCTTTTTTATTGTCTATTAATTCTTGGACAAATTCTTGATCTATTTCAAGAATATTTTGATTTAAATAACAACAAAATTCATTTTTTTTTAATGATTTATAACTTAATCTTAAAAAATAATAGTTAAAATCCTTTGGAGGATCAAAAAATAACTTTTCAAAAGTTGAAGAAAGATTTAATAAAATTTGAAACCACATTTTGATTTCTTTTATATTATTTCTATTTCTATTACTATTACATTTACAATTATTATTATTATTTTTACTAATACTATCACTCTTACTCTTATTCGGGATCTTATTCTTATTCTTCTTCTTCTCATTATTATTAATATTATTATCATTATCATCATCATCACCATCATCATCATTATTATCATTATCATTATCCTTTTCATTTTTTTTTTCATATTTTTTTTCATTATCCAACGATTTAATAATATTAGATTTCATTAAATCCCATAATTTATGTAATTCTTTTTTTCGAAAATAATTATATCTATTTGTTAAATTTGCTGTAAATTCTTTTCGTTTCCCTTGCCAACAACTATTTATTTTATCAGTTAAAATTTCTAAAAAAATATTTTGATTAGTTTTATTATTATAAATTAGCTGTTTTCTTTGTTTTTCTATTTCAGTATCACCCTTACCACTCAAGTATTTATCCAAATGCAGTTGTATTGCTTGCTTTTGATGATAATTTTTCCATATATCTTTAAAGGAAAAAACTTTTATTTGATTTATTAATTGTTTTTTTTCTGAACTAATGTTATTTTTTGAGATCTCAACTAAATTTTTGGCATAATTAAAATTTTGAATATCACCATCATTGCAACTTTCATCATCATCACATTCCTTTTCAGAATTAATGGCAATACAAAGATCGTCATCGTCATCATAATCACAACCACCGCCAATTTTAACACACTTTGTATCCACCTCAACTTCATTATCAAAATTTAAATTAATTTTGGTAAAGCACTCAGATTTACAATTAGAATGATCATTTTTTTTCATATTGCTTTTTGTCTTTATATCATTTTTTGTATTGTCCTTTTTCTTTTTGCTCTTACATTTTTTCTTTTTTTTTACAGTTTTAAATTTTTTAATAGTTGTACTTGGAAGTATCTTTGAAATGAAAACATTTTGAAATTTTTTTTGCTGAATGATTAGTTGGAATGGGGCAGAAATTAAAAATTCTTTAAAAAATTGCTTATTTAGATTATGGCTAGCCTTGGAAATTAAAAAATGATAAATAAAATTTTGATAATTTTCCTTTGTTTCATTATCTAATTTCTCTGAACCAAGGTGCGAAAGCAAATAATGAATAATCAATTTTGAGTATTTAGCCCCGATGGGCAATTTCAATATTGATAGCAATGATTGGATTTCCAGCCGATAGCTATAAACATACCCTGTACATTTATCTAAAAATAACGAACAATTATCTGTTGGTATTGTAATTAGATTTGGATAATCAAGACAATTCTCTTCCGATTTAGACTTATTATTATTCCCGCATTTGGAACCCTCTTCTTCATCTTCATTATCATTATCATCATCATCACCATCATCATCATCATCGTCGTCGGCTTCATCATTGTTTATATCTGGCAATGTGGAAACAAAAGCCGAGTCTCTTTCAAATCTGAATGATGTGCATGTTAAATGCTGTGGAGAGCAATCGATTAAATGAAAATAATATTTTGGAATCCAAATTAATAACAAATTCTTAGGGATTTTGGTAAAAAATATTCGAATTTTTTTAAAATTCTCCTTTGAAATCTCGCTTATAGGGATTTTCAAGACCAAAGTCTCTTGTTTTTCAATAATAAAGATCGTAACAATAATATTTCTTGATTTGTTTTTTATTAAATTTTCCTGATGACAAAGACAATGTATTTCTTTTGAAAGTTTGATTAAATATATATTACCTTTGATATTATAAAATAAAGAAATAATTTGATTTTTTATTAGATCATTAAAGGGTGTTAATATATTTAATGTTGGTATAATGTTTTTTTTCTCTTTATTCCGGGAATTATTTTTATTTATATTTTTATTACAATGGTCATCGTCATTTTTATGATTTTGTTTATCATTCTTACTCTTCGAATTATTATTCCTATTCACATTGTTCTTTTTCTTGTTAGTATTAGTGTTGGTTATGTTACTATTGTCACTGCCACTGTTATTATTGTTATTCATATTGTTGTTGTTGTTGTTGTTGTTGTTGTTGTTGTTGTTGTTGTTGTTGTTATTGTTATTGTTATTGTTGTTGTTGTTGTTGTTGTTGTTGTTGTTGTTGTTGTTGTTGTTGTTGTTGGTGTTGGTGTTATTGTCATTGGTATTACCATTGCTATTAGGATTGGAATCAATATAATGATTATTAATTTCCCCACCTTCTCCTTCTTCCCTTTTTATTCCTTTTGTTTCTTGTTTGGAATCATTGCTATTCTCTCTCTTCTTCTGATTTCCGTTGTTGTTAACAGTGGCGTTCTCTTCCGGATTTTTCTTGTTCAGTCGTTTCTTCATCATGGTATTACAACTTTTTGTTTTTGGAAGTTTTTTTTTTTTCATAATCAGATCTGCTTTTGATTTCTTTTGAAGAATTTCTTGAGAAGAATTATAATGGTTCAAAGTGTGCATTTGTTTCGAAGGGAGTTTCGTATTCTGCTTCACTGTTAATTTTTTTTTATAAAGACATTTTTTTACAAAGCTTTGAGGGACTAAAATTTTAAATTGCAATTTGAATCTGTTCCCAATAAACTTGAACACATGAAGATAAAAATACAAATTAAGATCTGAAGTGATTACCCACAGTAATTGCTGTTTTGCAATAAATTGGGAATAAACATGGTTTTGAAATAATTCTTTCTTCTGCCTAATGGTTGTTTTCCATCTTTTTTTATTAAACAAACTATTTGTTGAGATTTTTAATGCCAGAATTTGGATTTTCTTTTTTCGGTCAATCGAGAGCAAATGAAAATTCTTGATAATTTCTTTCTTTTTTTTTTTACTTCTTAACAATTCCTTTCTTATTGGTAAAAATGTGATATTTTTTGAAATATATTGGTTGGCACAAAGGATCGATGAACTTTCTCCAGTCTTTAAATTAATTACGAAACTCTCGTGTCTTTTTGTTCGGTCAGATTTGTTTTTATGCTTTTTTAAAGAAATCTTTTGGGATGTATTAACTATTAAAAGAGATTGATCGCAACTTAATGATGCCACTAAGATAATTTCATTTTCTTTTGATGTCCAGAGTGGCTTTGAACTCGAAATTGGATTACGATTAGAATAAGAGATCAAATATAATTCTTCAAAGAAAATTTTTTTATTTTTTGGTTTTTTTGGTTTTTCGTTTTTTGTTTTTTCGTTTTTTGTTTTTTCTTGTTTTTGGTTTGTAGTTTTTGTTTTTGTTTCTTTTTTTGTTTTTTTGTTGTTTTGATGAATTGTTCTTGTTTTTGAATTTGGATCGTTTGTTTTCTCTTGTTTTATTTTTTGAACCCTTTTTGAAATTAAAAGTGTTCCATTGTAACCAATTCCTACAATCTTTAAAGTTTTTGGGTTTGTTCTGGTTGATGCTATTAGTGATTTTGATGAAAAAAAAAATTCAATATTTAACATGAGAAATGTAAAAAATTGAAAAAAATAAAAAATGATGGTGTTATCTGTTTGAGGTAAAATAAATATTAAAATATTATTGGCAAAAAAAATTTCACTTTTGGAATTATTGAAACTCTGAAGAGAATGAAATTGGAGGTTATGATGCAATTTACCAAATTGGAATCAATATTTTTTGATCCAATATCATTTAAGTTGTCAGGAATGATCTATCAAAATATTCTCCAATTTTCATCAAAAAATGATTTTATGCATTTTTTTTTTTGAAAAATGTATAAAAAATTATGATGATATTTAAACTCAAACACCTTGTTAAGGAACGTGAAAATGAAATTGAAAAATAATCACAATTTTTTAACCAAAGCTTATGAGTATCATCCTATGAAGAAATAAATATACGATGCAAAAGAAATTTTGTGAAGGTAAATTTTGAGAAAGTAGGTTTATTTTACCATTTGTTAAATTTATATTGTAAGATCTTTACTGAAAAAAAAATTTTTTTTAACCAATAGATATTATAACTTTGAAATCACAACACCTTTCAGCTACTTTCTTTTTTTCGAGAAACAACATATTCAGAGTTGATATTTTAAATATTCAATTTTTAATTTTCAAAAAAGGAAATAAATTACCTCACTCAGCTGTTACCTAAATTTTTATTTTTAATTTTTTTTTTATTATTTAACGGAGGAGTTTTTCATTCCTCTAATTTGCCCGAATTCCTAAATTGCGATTTAGGAATATTTTATTTTTTTTTTGATTGCAAAATTAATTGATTTCAGTACTAAAAACAATAATTAAAAAAAAATTTGGTTGATTTTTCTTCAGTTTTTTTTTTTTTTTTCAGAAAATTCTATTATTTTCAGAATAAAATTGAAAACCCCTCTAAAGACCCTTTTAACTTGTCCAAAATTTAATAGAATAGACAGAAATATTTGATTTTTTTTCTTTTCTGTCAAATTCTGTAAAAGTGTAGTTACGTTTTTTTTACTTTCAGAATAAAAAAAGAAAAGTTCAAAAATTTTCTTTTTAAATATATTTAAATTCAGAAAAAATGCCAAAAGATTTTCTGGAGTTTTTCTGTTTATTGGAAAAACTAATAGATTTTACAAATAAAAAAACAAGAATTAAAATAAAAAAAAACAAATAGAACTCTACTGTATTATAAGACATGAATAATTATTGCTATTCTTTTAATATCAAATCTTTTCAAAATGTTCTTGAGGTTTCAACTAGAACTAAACACCATTTCATTCAAATTTGATTGTCGAATATGAAAAATTCACAATTTTACACACGAACCAAAATAACATACAATTTCTTAGAAAAAAGAGAGATAATAAACTTCATATTAAATTTGATATTCAATAAAAGAGTTACCGGAACAAACCATCAATTTTTCAAAACAATAAAATATTAAAAAAATAATTTGGTACCCCTTTCATTGGAATTAAGTCTGGTGCAAAATTTTTCAATTTGTTTTGAAAATTGAAATTATTGATAATAATATTTTTGAATGCAATTATTTTGTTTGAAATTACATAAAATTTATTTCCACATATTTAATTTGGATTTTAAAGAATTTTTTTGAAAAAGTTAAAAAAAACAATCAAAAAAAAAAAAATATAAATTAGAAATATTAACAGATCTTAAAATTGATATTTTATTTTGATAATAATACTAATTAAACTCATTGAATATTTCCATTTTATTCAATAAAAATGGACCCCTTTAACTGAAAAAGAGTTTCTTTATTATTAAGCTATTCCGAAAATTATAAAAGATTTCTATTTTTTAGTTATCAATTCCCATTTATTAAATTGGTATTTTCATCTTTTTTTGAGAGAATTTTACTACATTATAAATTTATACATATCCAAGAATTAATAATTTATTTTTGGGTTTATAATATCTATTGTAAAGAGATTCTGATTTGATTACTTTTTGTTTTGGTTTTCTAAATTATTCTCGTGAGAATGTGAGTTAATTTTTAAAAATTTTCTTACTTTTTTTATTTATCCAATATCTAAATGAGTCAAAATCTTTAAGGGTAATATTGAAAAGTAAGGTTTCTATAGAACATTGAACAATACATATTAATTTGAGAATTTTGTAATTTTACCCCATTATCTAGTTTTTATTTTTTTTTATACTAAGCTTTATTTTTTTTAATACTTGCTGTTTACCTTCGAATTTTTTTATAAAATCTTTCTTTTTCAAACCGAAATATTAAACATTTAAGTCCAGATATTTTACAGTCAGTTCAACTTTTAAAAAATAATCATTGAACATAATTTAAAGAACAGAAAAATATTAAATTTAAGCACATTCTTTAATTTTTTTTTTGTACACAAATTATATTAGATGAATTTGAATTAAGTGTATTAATTGAAGATTTTTTTGTGCCTTAAATTAAACACCAATTCAAAATTTTTAACATAATAAATGTCAATTTTTGAAAAAAAAAATCATATATAATCAATTCGAAAAGAAATACCAAATTAGAACCATTGGCTAATAGAAATTAGAATCATTTTTTATAAATTACAATATTCACTAAACAAAAAATAAATAATCATCAATACGAATAAACCAAGAATGTGTTAAAAATTTTGGAGTTAGCAAAAAAAAAAAAAATACAGTAGTAAATATGTTTAAATTCTATTAGGAAAATTGATCAATCAAATGGTTAGATACTATCAACGAATTTTATTCAGATTTTCTATTTTTTAGAACTCTGATTTAATTAATATCAATCTGGAAAACAATTTTGATAGAACAAAACAAGTTATATAATTCGAAAAATGAAATGAAAACTATAAAACTAAAAGATGAAAAATGATTTTCATATATTTTCCAAAATCAAAATTATTTACAATTTGAATGAAATTGTATTAAATTTAGATTCTTTTAACTATTTTAACTATGTGGAAAATTTTTAACATTTGTTTAATTTTGGAGTTTATGTCTTAAAAGTGGAACTGAATGTATTTGGTTCAAGTGTTTTATCAGTATTTATATTCTTTCCAAATTATTTAATAATTTTCAAGATTATTATTATTATTTGTATCAGTTTCTAGTATTGACACTCCCATTATTAAATTTAAATCATTCTTATATATATATAAACCCCAATTCAAAATTTTTAACACACCAAAATTCGATTTGTGAAAAAAAAAACTTATTTAATCACTTCTCGAAGATTTACCAAATTAGAACCATTCACTAATTGAAATGTTAACACCTTTTTATAAATTACAATACTCAAAAAACAAAAAATAAATAATTATCAATACAAATAAATCATGGGTATGTTAAAAATTTTGGAGAGAGCAAAACAAAAAAATACATTAGTAAATTTGTTTAAATTCTATTAGGAATATTGATCGATCAAAAGGTTAGAGACTACCAACTAATTTTATTTGAGTTCTTCTATTTGGAACAACTTTCAACTTTAACATAATATCTATTGTTGTAGAAAAATTTTGATCCAACGAAGCCAATTACGTAATTCAAACAATGAAATGAAAACAAAAACTAAAAGATGAAAAAATGTTTTTCATATTTTTCAAAAATCAAAATTATCTCCAATTTCAATGAAATTGTATTGTTTTGATTGTTTGGAACGTTTTAGCTGGGTGGAAAATTTTGAATTTTAGTTTATATATATATTAAATGAAAAAAATAATTTCCTTTCTCAGTTATCAGATTTTCTTTGGGTTTTCTGCTTATTCTGAAAATAAATCGATTGTTTCATATAGTTTAGAAAACCTCAAGATAGTCTAGGTACTCTACTACCCTTCCATACTTTAAAAAATTTGGAAAAATTTCAATAAAGAATTATATATTTCTTTTATCATTAACAATAGACAAATAAAATAAAATTTGTTCAAATCCATCATTTGATATTAAAAAAAAAAAAAAATCTAAACATTAATTTTTATCATGATAAATTGACTTAACACTCTTTTAAGTGAAAAAATTCACTTTCAGTCTCTAAATTAATATTTATTATCTACAGTTTCACTTTTAATAGACAAACTTTAAAGCAAATTTATGGAACTAAATAATTTAAATTACAGATCATTTTTTCAAATTATTTTTTAACAAATATTGCAAAGAATCTTATTTTATAATTTGGAATTTTTTTATTTCTCATTTTCTTGTAAAGTTATGTCCTTAAAAAGTGAAACTAGATGTAGCAATAGATTTTGGATATAGGTTCAATAAAAACAACCTACCACAACTTTTAAAGAAATTATAAAAAAATGTTGTCAAGAAAAGTCATTTATATTTACTCTCAAAATAGGTTGATTGGGGTTTGGTTATTTTTATTCCCAAAATACAATTAAATAATATTCACAAGAGTTTGAGTGAAATAGCTGCAAAAGGAACTCTTGGTAACAAACCTATCAAAAAAAAATACACTAAAATTAAAGTAAATCAATAAGTAGCTTGCCGCCTTAGAAAGAAAATTAAAGTAAAAAAGTGACGTAGTTTCATAAGAAAAAAAATGAAAGACTCTGTCAAGAATTAGAAATAACAAAGATTTTGAATGAAAATACCTGATTTAATAAGGTTTAAGGTCAGAATATTCAATACAATAAATATTTTTTAAATTCTTCTCTATTTAATGCATTTTTTTCTTTTGAGCAACATGAACAAATTTTCTTTTCTTGATCAACAACAATTTATTGAATTTGATAATTTTGATGAAAACAGTTTCCTCCCTTTACAGCAAACAGATCTTGACTTAGATCAATTGTTTGTTGACTTTAAAGAAGAAACAAATTTTAATGAAGAAATCTCTTTTTTCGGAACAGATCACAAATATAAAACTTTCGAAACAAACGAAAAAGAAGAAAAAGAAAAAGAAGAAAAAGAAAAAACAAAATCACAGGCACTTCGATTAGAAACAAATATTCTTGTTCAGCCAACACTTGAGGCCAGTGGGCAAAAACGCAATAAAAATGAAGACAACATAAAAGAAAACAAAAGTAAGGACTCAGAATCACAATCAACCATAAATTTTAAAGAGATAATCGAACCAGAAACAGGAAAAAATACTCTTCTTTGTCAAAAGGATCCACTTGTGGTGCTTTCGAAAAAGTTTTTCAAGAGACACAAAAGGATACCAGAAGAACTCATGACCGAAAAGGAAAAGAAATTATTAAGGAAAATGAATAAGGAAGAGTTAAAAAATCTTTCATCATCACAAAGAATTGAAAGAAAGCGCGCAAGGGACAGGGTTTGTGCTCGAAGTGCAAGACAAAAAAGGAAAGAATACATTGATTTTTTGCAATCACAGATTAATGGGTTTAACAAAGAGAATGTGAACTTGTCTGAAAAATTAAAAGCCTTAAATGGAGAAAATCGAAAACTGAAATCAATTGTTGGCAATTTGGAAAAGTTAACCAAGAACACGAATATTAAATATAAACGCAAAAAGTTATACCAAAATATTTTATTACAAGAAATTAATTTTTAAGGAGATTCAAGTTTACTCTACAACACAACCCAATATGAAATTCAATTTTCATAACAAATCATAAGATACTTTAAATTTTTAAAGATAACATATTTCATAGACTTTTTTAAATATGGGTATGTTAAAGAATGATACTTTATATAATTAACAATTCTTTTCAAAGAACGAATACAAATTTACTCAAACAAACTATTCATTATTATTATGATTATTTTTGATATGATGATGGCACAATTTAATAATGAACAACAATTATAATTTATTAATCTGAAATATAGTAATTTGAATCAATCAAATTATAAACATTCATATGAAAAAAAATAGAAAGGTAAAACAGTTAAATTGATAATAACTTGGTTATTTTACAAAAAAAAAAAAAAAAAAAACAGTTTAATTTATCAACAAACTTTTTGAACTAAATTGAACAATTTTTTTAAAAATAACTATACTTTTTTTATTTTTTTTCAATAATTGTGAATTAAGAAGAAAACATTTTACTTAATCAATAACAAACAAAATTTAAGAATTATTTACATCTTAAATATTCTTCAAAATTCAAGTTAATCAACACCACAAAAATTAAACAAATTATTAATTCATAATTTTGAAAATTTTCAAAAAAAAAAAAATTCCAAAAAAAATAAAAAGACAGGTTCTTGAAATAGTTTTAATATATTTTTTTTAAAAATTTTATTTAATCTGTAAAAAATGCTTTTTATTTTTAGAAATGATACATCTCTTCAAACTTTTCCGCTTAATGTTTATAATAACTCAAAATTGATTTACTTTTAGAAAAATTTTCATGTTTTGTTATACAGAATGCATATTCAAGATGGAAATATATTTAAACGTGTAAATTGTTAAATAAATCATCTAATTGTATCGATTATTAGATTTATTGTTAAGGGGTTTAGTGTTAAAAAAATAGTTTTTCGGATAAAGAGAGAATTTTTAGGTTCTAGGTAGATTTTTCAAATTTTCTTTTAATAATTTTTTTCGATCTTTCTAATGAATAAATTAATTCAAAAAATATTAAAATAAACTTGTAATTAGAGAAGAGGTGCTAATTACACTTTTGTTGTACTTTTACTGAAATCTATCTTTCAGAGATAAAAACCTATATACATTAATTTTACCATTTCTAATTCACAAAGGCAATTATACATTATCTTAGTTTAAAAGTTTACCTTGAAAGTACATATATTTTACTATTATTACTAAAGGAAAATAATTTTTAGTTAGCATAAATAAAATTATATATATTAAAATTTAATTCTTTGAACTTATTGAGAAAAATCAATCTATCATTTTTTATTGAGAGGGTAGACCTAGAAAAAGTTATTAATATTTTTAATTATTTATTTTTGTTCATATTTGAAAAATAAAGGACAAATTTTATTTGGGTTTGATTGATTACTTAGTAATTTTCTATTTAAACAATTGGTAAATTTTCTGAATTTTAAAAATGTTGAATTTGATGGATAACTTAAAGATCTTTGATTGTAAATAAGTTTTTTCATTTATTATTATTGTAAATTTTTTGTTTTCGTTTTTAGAAATAGTAGAATTTAACTACTCTTTGTATTTATAATTTTAAATATCTTTACTAAAGTCTTAATTCCAGAATAACTTTTTTATTGTTTTGATTTAATTTCAATTATTAAAAAGGTTTTAAAAAAAATTTATTTAAAATTATGAATAGAAAGTTTATTAATTAAATTAATAAATAAATATATATAAAAAACTAGTTAGGAAACGAAAAATTTATTATTTAGAAAAAATTCTCTCAATCTATGAACTTTTCTTGAAAAAAATTAGGAATCGAAAAACTGATTTTGAAAAATACCTTTACAAGCAACTATAAAAAGATTAATTGACTTTTAGATCAAACAACTGAGACAAAAAATAACGGAAATTTGTAACATATATAAGATAATATTTTACTTCATTTCCGTAACAACATGTCTTAAGGATTTAGGTATATTTTACCGATTGGAAAAATTTTCAAATAATCATTACTGAAAAAAAGTTTTTTTGTATCACCTGATAAGGGATATTGAAACAAAAATACCATTCACTTTCTTTTTTTTTTACAAAAGAACCTAAAGTAAAACAGAACTGAATCGACAATTATTCAATTTTTACAACATTTTTTTTTGATTATTTTTTTTAGTTTGTTTAATTATTTTTTAGATCAAGAAATATGTTTATACGAAAGATTGAAATTAATAAAACAGTAAATTAAAAAAAATATACTCCAAAAGATGTGCTTTGGAAACAAAAATTCCTTTCCTTTTGAAGACTAAAAACAAGAGAGAGCACCTTTTCACAGAAAGTTGTTCAAATACATAAAAAAAATTCAAACCAAATTCTATTTTTGAAGATTTGTTTCTATTTATCTTCTTAGATTCTTGATGAGTCCCAATAATTCCTTACCTTTAGTTTCTCTCCCAATTACTATTTATAATTATTTTACAAAAGCATATTTTTACTACTGGTATTTGAATTCTAAATTAGAGGTTTTGATGATAACATGTTATAATTCACGATAAAGTTACAAAAATCGCGATAATTTCTATCAAATAGCGATATATCAGAAAATCGCGATATTCAATATTATCGCGATAATATAACAAATTGCGATATTCTATAAAATCGTGATAATTATTAAAAAATCGTAATAAATGCCAAAATATCGCGATTAAAAAGTAATCGCGGTATAATAGTTGATGGGTTTTTGGGTTAATTCTAAAATTTTTAAACAAAAAATAGATTTTTTTTGATCAATAAATAGATTAGGTGAAAAAAAGTTATTCTTTGAAAAAACAACAAAAAAGATACTTGATCCAATCAAGGATCAGATCAAAGAGTTTTATTGTGTTTTCATTTTATTTGGTTGACAAATCTATTGATCCTTTAAGATCAACAACAATAAGAACTAAAGAGAAATAAATATTTTTTCAGTTAATCGTGGTGTTGTAAATTGAGTTGAATAAAAGACCTTCTAAAACAACTAACCCTTTGTCTGTTCTTTAAAGAATGTGATCTTTGGTTACAATATTTTCATTTTTTCTCAGCAAGCTCAAAGGAGTTGGATAACTCTTCAAAAGATTTCACAACACCCTTGCCAGATGATCACCAATTATTAAGATTTTTTATACAATACTTGTCTTCTTCTTCTTTTTCTTATTTGAGAATCTTTTTTTTGGACAGAAAACACAATTAGAGCTTAGTGGTTTTTGTTTGATCGATTACCAAAAAGAATGAAAATTATTCTTTATTCTTTTTGGTTATTAAAAATTGTGAAGGTAACAACTCCATTTTAAGAAAACACATCATAATTTATATCCAAGTGTATTGTTGAAATGGGTAATTATTAGTTTGATCATAAAATTTGTTTGAGATTTTATATTTTGTTAAAAAAAAAAATGAAAAGAATAAAATTTTTTTCTACAACAAACCAAACTCATTCCCTTTATAAAAGTTTTCTGTCTTTCAAAACTTTCAAACACTTGAAGATACTTCAGAACCCTTACAAACACTTTCTGGCATTATTAAAGGGAAAGTGATGTAAAAGTATCAAGGCTTTGTCAAAGTCTAGAGATTTTTTTTAAGATGATTTCAAAAAATAATTTTTCATTTTTTCGCGATAATATGAATATCGTGATTTTGTTTTTTATCGCGATTTTATGATTTTTCGTGATAAAGTTGGACTAATCGCGATTTTTTTAATACTATTGCGATTTTATTGCTAATATCAGGATAATATATGTTATCATCAAAACCTCTATTGTAAAAACTTCCACTTCATTTTCATTTCCTTTTTCAAATAGAGTTTTTAAATTATTTTCCAACTACTTCTTTGAGAACTCAATTTATTCAAGATAAATCTGGGTTTGGAATTGAAACATTTTTCCCATTTATAATTCAAGTACCAGCAATATGTTTTCAAAATACTCTATTTAAATATAGCTATCAAACTCAGCCAAAACAAACAATATTTATTGCCAGATTAAAGAAAGGAGACTTAATTCTCTGAAATCAGCCGACTTTAACAAAATTCAACTCTAAATAAATCTTTGTTTCTGAAATAAAATTCATAAGATATCCTTTTTTTTCTGAAATAAAACCAGTATAAGATGAATTAAATGAAAATACGATTTTTAAATTCATTTTGGAAAGTTTCTTTTGGAATAAGTAGTAATTTGTTAATCAGTAAAATTCCCTTCAATTGTATTTCCCTTCATAAAGAATTAAAAATAAAACCAAATAAAGAATAAGTAATTATGTAAAACTTTACAGAAAAGATCAAGTAATAAATGATTTTTTTATTATTTTTTCTTGATCAAATTCTTCATATGTTTTTTGATTTCTATTTTATGGAAATATATCATATTTTGATATATGACTCTCTCGTATTTATTAAAATATCAATGTATTTGGTTAAAGAAATGATGAGAATAAATCCAGTTTCTTATTAACGGTGACACTCAAAATTTATAAAATAAACCTTCTCCCTTAATTTATCACAAAATATTTTTAGAAATAATTTTTGGTTCTTCAAAATGTAAGAAATGCTCTTCAATAATTTGAAAATCCAGAAAAAAATTCCTAGAAGTGCTTTTTAAGAGTAAAAAAAGAATGAAATTCTCCCAAACCGCTGAATTCAGAACAAAATAAGTGAAATTGTTGGATCAAAAAAAGATTAATTATTTTTTTCTCTTTTCTTTTTGAATTTTGTTAATACTTTTTTTTACTTGCAAAAAATAAATTGAAGTAATGTCTCAATCAACAATTTCACAAGTGATTGAGATGGGGTTTACAAGATCACAAATCGACCGAGCAATCAAAGAATTAGGAGCACTTCCAACGAAATTGATGATTATTGAACAAATTATCAAACAGCAACCCAACGACGAAGAAGAAAACATAAGCAAGCAAGCCCAAGAGGGATCAAGCGAAAAAAGTAATACTGCGAACCAAATTGTGTCTGATCATAACAAAAAGGAAAACAACAACAGTAACACAAACAACAATAATAACAATGCCAACAGCACGAATGACAAAAGCAATGAAAAAAATTCTTATTTGAATAAAATTAAAAATGATACAACCAATAGTTGGCTAGATGTCAAGTGGCCACGTGATCCATTAGAAAAAAACCGAATTGAGGGGATCCCAACAGGTTTGTTAAATGTTGGAAATACCTGTTATGTTAATTCAATGATCCAAAGCTATTTTATGTTACCACAGTTCCGAGAGCACATTTTAAATTTCAAGCCTACACAGTTCCAATTTTTGAAAATAATCGAAAAATTTCAAGAACAAAACGAGAATAATATCTCAAACGATTCCACTCTCCATTTAAAAATGATTCACGAACTTCAAAGATTGTTTGGAGCAATGATCTCTTCCAATTTAAGGTTTGTTAATCCAAAAAAAGCAATCAAAATGCTGTTTAATGAAAATGAAGAAGACTTTTTTCGATTTGGACAACAAAACGATGTATTGGAATTCCATGACTACTTTTGTCAAAAAATTGAAGATGGAATCAATTTTGTTGCGCAGTTAAATCAACAAAAACAAGAACAAAATAATTCACAAATAATTATTGAAAAGGATCAAGAAAATAGTAAAGAAATTCTTCAGAATAATAGTAATAATAAGAATAAGAATAAGAATAATGGGGACAACAAAAATGACAGCCTAGGAAATAAAATTCAAAAAGAAGAACAAAATGAAAAAGATACAAAAAAAGAAAAAGAGACGCAAACAAAAAAAGAAACAGAAACAGAAACAGAAAAAGAAACAGAAACAGAAAAAGAAAAAGAAACAGAAAAAGAAAAAGAAAAAGAAAAAGAAGGATTAATAGATCCCAATGAAAATGCAAGCATAGACAACAATACAAATGAAATCAACAAGAAAAAAGATCAAGAGAAAGAGACTTGGATGTCTGATTTGTTTTATGGTGAATCAGTAATTTCCATTCAAGGAACAGATGAAAAAAACAAGAAATTTGAATTAATCAACCATGAAAAATTAGGAAGAATTATTCTAAGTATTGAATATGGGGATTTATATTCAAGCCTGGATTCATATACATTGGAAGAAGGCATAAAATATAAATTGACTTCCAAATATAAAACTACAGTCTCCAAAGAATTAGGATTTGAAAAGTTACCAAAAATATTAATTTTCCAATTACAAAGAGTGATCTTTGATAAAAAGACTTTAAGAACTCGGAAAAACAACCAACCGTTCAAATTTGATAAAGAATTATTTTTAGATCATTACATGTATAAGAATCATCAAAGAAGAAAGAAATCTCGAAAAAGGTTGAAAAATTTAAAAAATGAGAAAAAGAAATTAAAACAGGAATTAAAACAATTAAAAAATTATAAAAATTCAAATATGCCAATTCAATTATCTTTAAATCATGTCGAAAAATATTTTATAAATATTGACAAAGAGCTAGACCCAGATTTTAATTTTTTGAAAGAGGAAAATAAGCAGCACATAAAGTTGGTTCAAAAAATTATTCACAATTCTAAATTAAAAGTTACTGAAAAAATTACCAATTTAAAAAAAAAAATTCATAATATTGAAAAGGAAATTCAAAAGATTTTTGTCGTTGAAAAAATAGTTGGTTATACTATACATTCTGTTTTAATTCACAGGGGTATTGCTGGAAGCGGTAAATATTTTTTATTATATTTTTTTATTTATATACATTTTTTTTTTTTTTTTTCACAATCATTCAACACTCTTTTTACAAATAATTGTTATCAATTTAAAAATGAAAAAACACAATATTTTTTTTGAAAAATATTTATTTAAAAATCTGTTGAAAATAAGAAAGAGTTTTATCTTGGATACGGTTCTCTCTTTTGATACTCAAGTAATTAAATTTTTATTTAAAAGAAATTTTTAAAAAAAAAAAAAATGAAAAAAAAATTGGGTTAAAAATTTTATAAAAAACATTGTTCTACTTATTAATAGGCGAAAATTATTTGAAAATAGTTTATAATGAAAAACTTTTAAAAGATCTTTAGAATCTTTTTTTTTTTCAAAATTTGTTTTGAGGCCTATGAAATGGATGAGTAAACATCATCTAAACATATTTATTAATTTGAGTTTCTTATTTTTTGAAATCCAAAATTCAGATATTTCCAATATGAAACCAAAAAAAAAGTAACCTATAATTTTTTTTTTTATTAATAAAGTTACTTATAGAAAATTTGTAAAATCATATCTTTAGTTTTATGTTAGAAACTATTGATTTTGTAAGAAATTTTAAAAATTTTATTTTTGTTAGTATTTTTAATTATTATTTTTTTAATACAAATCTCAGCAAATAAAAATAACCCATGGGTTTGGTGATTTAATAAATGAATATTTGATAGAACTTTAATCAAATTATATCAATGGAATTCAGATCTATTATATAAAATTTTTTATTCTTTAAAGTTTGAAAAAAGTCATATTCTTGTTTTCAAAAAATTAAAAAAAAATGTAACAAGAAGATTTTCAATTTTGAAAAAGTTTTTTGAACATATTGTTTTATCTTATACTCACAAGAATTGTTATAACAATTTTAAGTCATATTAAAAAAAAAAAAAAAATTGAATTTGTATTTTCAACATTAAATTAAGGAATTCTAAAATATCTACAAAAGAATTTTTATTTGTAAAAATCAAATTTCATCGTTGAATAAAAACATCATTTTTTTGTAAATTTGTAGATTATTTATAAGATTTTTTGATAAAAAAAATATTCCTTATTCAAACATTAATAATATTTTTAAATTCATTCAATCAAATTAAACTAAAATTCAAAATTTTCCACACAGTTAAAACAGTTCAAAGACTCACAATAAAACAATTTCATTCAAATTGGAAATAATTTTAATTTTTGAAAAATATGAAAATAATTTTGATCATTTTTCATTTTTTTTGTTTTCATTTAATTGCTTGAATTAGGTAATATCAATCGTTAGATCAATAATTTTTTTTTGAACGATTTATATTATGTTGAGTTGTGTTGCTCTTTTAAAGTAGAAGAACTCAAAAAAAAATTAGTTGATGGGTATCTAAACATTTGATCGATCAATTAGTATTTGTAAAATTTACACAAATTTACCAAGGTATTTTTTTGTTTTGCTTATTTCCAAAATTTTTAACACACCTATAATTTATTTTTATTGATAATTATTTATTTTTTATTTTTGTTTTGTGAGTATTGTAATTTATAAATTATTGTTCACATTTCAATTAGTGAATGGTTCTAATTTGGTATTTCTTCTTGAATTGATTAAATCAGAATTTTTTTTTTTCAAAGAGTGAATCTTGGTGTGTTAAAAATTTTGAATTGGATTTTATTTCTTGTTTTGCACAAAAATTATTTCAAAAAAAAAATAATAATAAACTCTATTAATTAATATCTAAAAGTGATAATTCAGCTTAGGGTTAAAAATTGGTGAATAAAATACTCATAAATTAAATAAATAAATAAAAAATGGTAACCTTGAAAAAACTATAATTTTTTTTTATTATTATTGAAGACAGGTGATTTAAAAAAAATTACCTTCTGTATTCCGTTAGGTTTTTTTTAATTTGAGAAATAAACTGAAATTTATTTAATTTTCAGTTTATTTCTCAAATCAAAAAAAACCTAGGCACTCTACGGCACTCTACGGCACTTCACGTTAGGTTTTTTTTACTTTGAGAAATAAACTGAAATTTATTTAATTTTCAGTTTATTTCTCAAATCAAAAAAAAACTGAGGCACTTCACGTTAGGTTTTCCAGAATTCAAAAGAATTGAGTTAAATTAAATATTTTACTCTATTCTTTTGAATTCTGGAAAAGCTTCGTTAAGTTTTCTTGAGTTTTCTGTTTATTTGTAAAATCAATAGATTTTCGTTAGGTTTTTTTGAGTTTTCTATTTATTTGTGAAGTGTTCTAGGTTTTTTTGAGGTTTTCTATTTTATTTCGAAAATCTATTAAAATTTTCTGTTTATTTCAAAAAGTAAAAAAAACCTAGAACACTTCACAAATAAAATAGAGAACTCAAAAAAACCTAGAACACTTAACAAATTAAACAAAAAACCTCAAGAAAAAATAGGAATTTGGCGGCACTCTACGACACTTGATGGACACTTCCAGAAACTTTAAAATTGAATTTAACTTTTTTTTATCCTAGCTAATAATTTAGGCAAAATTATAACCCATAGGATATCTTTTCTTAAAAAAATGAAAAGAAAAAAATTTATTTCTAAACAAAGACAAGAAAAAGAAAAACAACAGCAAGAAATGAAAGAGAGTATAATAAAAATAAGAGAAAAAAAGCAAAAACTTGAAAAGTATTTTTTTGTACCCCAAGTGTTGAGTGGGTTGGTGGTTGTTTCCTTTTATTTGGATCACCACCATAATTTGTTTTAATAAAGAGATCTAAATATTTGAACAACAATAGATCAAATGAAATAGGCTTACTTTATTAAGTTTTAATTTTGAACTTTATAGATCAGCTGAATCTAGAAAGTTCTGAGTTTTTAAGAATAAGATTTGGTTTTCCAAATTTTCTTTTCAGTTGCTTTGCTTTTTTTGTATTTATTTTTTTTTATTGCAAGTTTCCCAAATCTTGTTTTAGTAAAATCCCAGTCCAAGATACCGGCTCGGCAATATTCTTTTCAGTTGCGAATCGCTTTAGTTTGAATTAAATCATTTCAATTGATATCAAATTGATTCCGTAGTTTAAATTAAATTCAGTTCATAAGTCCTCGTCGAAGGATCTAATCTGATCATTTTAGAGTTTTTAGGTTAGTCATGAAAGTTTACCAATTCTTATAATGGTTTTTTATTCATTTTTCCCCCCCCCCCCCCAAACACCTAAAAAAAAAAAAATAAAAAGAGGAGGAACTGAAGGAACCCAAAAAACTTAAAAAGGTAAATTTGGAAAAGTTAAAAAGTATAAAAAATAAAAAACTAGAAAATTGATTTTATAATTCTCTTTTGATAAAAAAAATGGAAAAAAAAATATTTTACTTATTTAAAAAAATCTAATTTAATATTATTATTGAAATTGTAAATTACACTCTAGATGCCCTTTTACTTCTATTTAATTAGAAAGAAAACACAAGTGTAAACAATAGATTCCTCATATGTTCAAGGAAAAAGACACCCAAGTTATTTTTATGTTGAAAAAGCAAAAACAAAAAATTTACAAGAAAAAAAAAAGAAATTGTTAAGGGACTAGTAACTCTTAATTTTTTTCTTCCCAAAGGTGATAGAGTAATTATTTACACAAGAGTACGATTAATCCTTTATACAAAGCAAACTGATTTATCAATGTAAGAGAGATGAGCTATCATTTTTAAAAGAGTTCATTTTTCCCAATTAAATTTTCAGTCAAAAGATCTAAATTCTTTTGATTTGGATTTTCCGATCAAAGCAGAAAAAAAAAAATTGAAAATTATTTTTGTTTTTAAGAAATCTCACTTTTAGTAATTTATGAGAGTTTGTATGAACTAAATAACATTGTTCTTTAACTATTATTCTAAAAATACAATAAAAATAAACCTAAATACTAAACACTTGAAGATCCGAAAAAATTGATCATTTTTTTATTCACAAATATTTATTAAATTTCTTGAACTTTAAAAGACTAGTTAATATTCTTTTACAAATATTAAGAGTATAAACCAGGAACTGTTATTATTTAAAATCAGTTATGTCATAATATCTATTTTTTTTTTATTATTTTTTTATTATAATTATTAATTTGAATTTTTTTTTATTTGTTTGAAAACATTTAAAAAATTGAAAAATAATAATAAAGTCTGTTAATAATATTTAATCTTCTGGTTATTAATAACTTACTGGAAAAATTAAGATTAGGTTTACAATTATTGATTAAGAATAATCAAATTAAAAGGTATTTCTTTTGATTATAAGTTGAACTTTCCAGGGTTTTAAAAAAGTGTTTTGGGAGAATTTTTAATTTGATTGTTTAATAGTTTTTCTCCTATATTTTTTTGTTAAACAAAAAGAAAAAATTGAATTTAACTGCTCTTTGAATAAAAAAAATTCTATTGTTTCAAGTTTACAATAATTAATTGTTATTTTTTTGAAATAAGTTGATTTTGAATCCTTAGTTATTCAAAAACTTAATGGTTTATTTTTTAAAATGTGTTATTTTTGTCGACTTCATTCACTGATAATAATAAGATTGCTTCTTTCTTCTTCAATGAAAAGATTTTTTTTGAAATATTTTAGAAATATATTTGATTTTGAAATTTTCCAAAATGAGAAAAATGTATCAAACTTTTGAAACAATAATTAATTTCTGAAAATAACATTAAAAAATAAGTTCGGTTTTTTGTAATAATCAGATTTTTACTTCATTTTTCAATTTTAATATTCGGTAAAATTTATTTGAATTTACTATATAATTTACGAGAAGATTTTTTTTAAATTTACTCGTCCCTGAAAGAAGTTTATAAAGTAAAATTGGTAAAAAATCAAAAAAAAAAAAAAAAAAAATGTTTTAGTTTAAGGGTTTAGTTATTTACTGTGGATTTGCTCCATACTCAAGGTGTGAATTCAAACCTAAAAACGGTATAGTGAAATTGCTCTTATTTTTGATTGACAAAATTCAAATAATAAAAAAAATTTGGGGAATATCTCATGGCCAAAAAATTCAATACAAAAAAAAATTTCTTAGCATTCTCATTGACAAAAAATTCAATTAAAAAAAAAAAGTTTAAAAGTATTCTCAATTCTAAAAAAACCAAATTTAAAAATCATTATCAATTTCAAAAAAACAAATTTATAAAAAAAAATCCTCTTGTTTCTTTTTTTAAATTTACAAAGGGTTAAATTTCTTCATTTTAAAACAAATTATTTTCTAAAAGTACCTAATCAATTTAATTCAATTTAATTCAATTTAATCTAATTTGTGGTTATATTGTAATCCTCTATATAAGAAATGGTCAGGATTTTGTTACATTCTTGAGAAAAAAATAATTCTTGAGAATAAAAAAAAATGAAAAAAAAAATTTTCTTCGAGATCTCAAAAAATCGCCAAAGAGAGACACTTCAAAATCAACACAGTTATTTTCAAATTTATATATTCTAATCATTCTAATTCGAAATTGAGCATTGTGTTATTTGTGAGTTTTTCACAAAATGACCTCATTTTTGATTGTTGATTTTTGGAGATCGATCGCGCTTCACATCAACATGTTGGTTAGTTTTTGATTGTTATTAGACACTCATAATAATTACAAATATTTTTTTTTCCATTTCAGAAAATTATTTTAAACTGTGTTGACTTGGCCCTTAATTAAGAATCCCCAAAATCACATCCGTGATACTTTTTGTAAATTTAATTTAATTTGATAATTGATCGAGAATATTCACTTTTGGAATCATTATTTAATTATTGTAATTTCTTATTTTTTTTTTGATCTGAATTTTATAAACCTTTGGTTTTTTTTGCGTTTTGTTTTTCGTTTTTATTTTCAATTTACTTATACTTTCATGTTTCAGTATTACAGTGATTAACAAGTAACAACTTGTTCCTTTTGATTTGTTACTTTTTTTTTCAATCAAAATAAAATTCTGTACAGGGAAAAAATCAAAAAATCTCTTTTTTTCTTTTTTATTTTGATCTTAATTTTTTAGCCCTTGTAATATAAAAAAATTTGAACTAAATAATCTCACAAATAAAATATTTTAATATTTCCTCACTTAGTATTTAGAAACTAGCCACTTAATTATTTTTTGATTTTATTTTTTAATTCTTTTTATCTAAAATTCCATTAATGATTTTCATTTCCTTTTTATTATTATTATTATTATTATTATTATAATTTTCTCTAATTGATAAATAAATTGATAGGTCATTATTTTTCATTTGTTTATGGCTCGAAAAAAAACATATGGTATAAATTTAATGATAGGCAAGTTAGTATAATTAGTGAAGAAGAGGTGATGAAAGACTCGATTGGCGAAAAAAATAATACAGCGAATGCTTATTGTTTAATTTATGTTGAATCTGATTTCAACAAAAATACTTTAATTGATTCAATTCAATTACATCAAAAAATTATACCAAAAGAAATCCAAGAGGAAATAAAGTACCACAATAATAATTTTGAAAGAGAAATTAAACAAGCAGAATCAATAAAATATGAAGAAAAAATGAAAGCAAAGGCAATTGAATTCAAAAATGAAATGAATAACATATTAAAGAATATTTTAGATTCAATACAATCAAATAATATAATTGAAAACGCTTTATCATTAAAAAATTTGCTAAATTTTGCAATTTATACTAAAAACTCTATTATTGCAAAAAATTTAATTTTACAAAATATTTTGAATAAATATTTTTTGGAAATTGAAAATGGAAACAACAATAAAATATTAAAAAAAAATGATTTGAATAAAGATACAAATATGGAAATTAAACAAGAAAATATATTTGATAAAGAAATTGAAATTGAAAAGGAAATCGAAATTGAAAAGGAAGAAGAAAAGGGTGGTGGTGGTGATTATGATGATGATGATGATGATAAGGGAAGGGAAAATAAAAGAATAAGAGAAATTATTAAAAAAGAAATTTTCAATTTAAACCATACAGTTTATGAACAAAAATTACAACAGCTAATATTTGAATTTTCAGTTTATCAATCCTTATACCAACAGTTGATTTCCGCTTTTAAGAATTTACTTGATGGTGATTTTTTTCAATCTATACTTGAAATTTACTATGTTTCAAATAAAATGGCTGGGAATTTATATCCAATGGAAAATATAAAACATCTACATTTGGGAAATATTGCAAAAATATGCTTTGATCAATTTCTTAAAAATACAATAAACAATTTGGCAGAGTTAATTTTAGACATAAAGGATGTTAAAAATAATATCACCAACACAAATAAAAGTGAAATGGGAGGGGAAAGTAAAGAGAAAATGGAAGTTGAAATGGGGATTAAAAAAGGTAAAAAATTGACAAATGATATAGATTTGAATGAAAATGTAAAATATAATAACCAAAATGACAAGGTGGGAAATCGAGAGAATGGGAATGTATTAATAAAAAAAAATAGTATTGATGAAAAAAGTGATAAATCAAGAGTTGAAAATAAAAATAAAGATAGTAAAGAGAAGCAGGGGAGAGGTGACGAAAATGAAAAAGAAATGAAAATACAAAATATTAATAAAATTATTAAAGTGTTTTATAAAAAAATCAAAATATACCATAGAATTGTTTCTCTAATTGACCAAAACCTTGAGAAAAATTCCGAGGAAAATGATAGAATTTATGAAATTTTATCAAGGCCACTTCAAAACTCAAAGAAAACTCTAAATAATACTGTTTATGTTACTGAATTATTAGAACTGAAAAAAAAATTAACTTTAAATAATTCACGATATGAAATAGGACTTAAAAAAATTGAAAAAATAATACAAGTTCTTAATAATTCTAAACAATTTAATGGAACGATACCTCTTCCAAATACCCAAAAAATCCATACATTTGACAGTAATTTGTTTCTTCAATTTAAAAAATATTATTTGAAAATTAGTAAAAAATTTTCTTTTTAAAATAAATCAAATTTTGATTAATTTATTAATTAAAAGTGTCAAAAATTCACAATTTTTATCATTCTTGTTGGTAATATTAGTAAACGGCTTATTTTGTTCATTTTTTTTTTTTTTTTTTTTATTCTATTGTTTGTAATTCATTAATTGCTGGCATTTTTTACAGTACGATATTTTGTCAACTCAAATATTTTTATTTTATTTATTTGGAGATATTGTATCAAAAAGGTTTTTTTAGAAATTTTAAGTAAAAAATATTTTTTATAAAAGTGGAAATATATTTATGCTTTTTCTTTTTTTTTAAAAATAAACTTTTTCTTTGTGAAATTTTGTGTAAATAATTTTTAATAACTACAGAAAAGAAAGAGATTAGAACTCTTAAAAGTTTATGATAGTATTGTAGTTGCTGTTGAAAGATTTTGAGAATTCCTTGTTACATCAGGTAAAGTTTCGAAATTTTTATGATCTTATTATTTCCAATTCTAACAAAATCAAATAAGAAGTATTTTATAAATAAATTTGTATTTAAATATGATATTTAAAGTTTATTTAGAATACTTTTGAAAATTTTTTTTACGACGTTGTTTAATTGATAACACTTAGATTAGCAAATATCTCAATTTCAAAAAAATTGAATGCATATTTTGGTCTAAGTAAACAAAATACAAGTTCAAGAAAAACTAAAAAAAAAGGCATCTTGATAATTTGGGAAATAGTTGGTAAATTAATAAATTCAATTTCATTATTAAAATCAATGTCTAAATACAAACATTTTTTTTCTCATTCGTAAAAAACACAATATCATTTTTAAAAATAAAATCTATCTCTCTTTTTCTTCAAAAAAAGAGAGAAAAGACCATTAATAAAAGATTCAGAAATCAGAAAAAAAAAATTATAAATTAATCATTTTTAAAAGGGAAAAACAAAAAAATAAAAGATTTTTTTTGGATACTATATCAAATTAATAAATTTTAAAGTAATGTTCAAAACCATTCATTATTAAGAACGTTAGGTGCATTTAGGTTTTTAAGTTTGATTGTTTTCAAGAATTGGATGACAAAGGGGAAATAGATCTCATTAGAAGGATAGACATTCTAGTTTGTTTCTGTAAAATTCAAACCAAGTTTAGTCTCCAATTATGATAAAAATATATTATTTAACTTCAATTTTTTTGCCAAATACATTTGGAGAGTAAGATCCTTTTGAGAAAAAGTTGTTCAAATTTCCATAAAAAAACAACAAATTAATTGTTTTCATTTGGTTTGGTTTGTTTTTTTTTTTTGTTTCGACAAGTTAGATCTCTGAGTTCCAAAAATAAATAACTTCTCATTTTGTTTCATTTGTTCTACAATCACCTTTTAATCCGTTTTTTCGATTCTCCTTGAGACTAAAAGAATGATATTTTTTTTGGTGCTCAGATCATACCTATTTCATTCTTAGAATTGCTCAATGTCATCTTATGTCACTTCAAACAATTTCATTTTTTTCGTTCTTACAGGCCAAACTCAGATTAGAACAATGAGGTTGTTTCCAAATCAAAACAATTAGTAAAGTTATATTTTTTTTTCTTTTTTGAAAAAAAAGTAAAAAATTTCAAAACAAACAAATAACAAAAATCTCAAAAATTCAAAAAAAAAAAAAATACTCATAATAAACCCAACATAAATCAAAAGGAATTATTCGGGTACCAATTTAAGTTTATAAATTTGAAATATATGAAAAAGAATTAAAAAATTAATACTTTGATTTTTACAGTCTGATCATTTAAAAAGTTTTTTCTAAAAGTAAAAGAATCAATTCATAATTTTTCACTTTTTAATGACTTCACGCATAAAATAAACACTAGTTGGTAAATAAGATATCTTTTATCCATAATTCTTTTGAAAGATATTTTTCAATATAAGTTGAAAAATTCAGTTTTTTAGGTTCGGGTGGGATTTTTTTTCAAATGTAATAACAAAAAAAAATTAATATATAGTTTTTTCGAAGACTTGTGGTTAGAATATTATATTTTAAATGTATTTTAAATTTAATATATGTCTTTAAAATTGAAAAAAAAAAAAAAAAATTAACTATGGAAGAATTATTTTATAACTCAATTGAAAAAAATATTTTTTATTATATTTTTCGATTCAGTTTTTGTTAATTTTTGAAATTAACCAAAAATTTAATATATTTTTGGTTTATTCGAAAAAAAAAAAAAAAATAGGACACTTTTCGTTAGGTTTTCTAGAATTCAATCGGATTATTTAAAATAATACCTTACTGTATTCTTTCAAAATATTTAAAAAAGAAAAAAAACATAGGAAAGGGCAATAATTATCATCAGGGATTTTTTTTCGATATTTCAGTTTTTTTAGAAGAATAAGTATTTTGAAAAACAATCAGTTATTATCTATCAAGTAAAATATCTCAAAATTGAATTAAACTAAAATTGAATTCATCAATACATTCTTTTTAAAAATTGTTTTAATTCAAAAATGAATTTGTTTTTCTGGATAGAGAGTTTCAAAAGTTGTAGAATAAATAAAACTAAATATGATAGTATCAAATTTATTAGAACTAATATTTTGAATATATTGTGAATAAACTCTATTATTAAGGATGAAATGATAATGAAGGTAGTATTTTTATCTCACTTGAAATTGTCAATTTTGTTTTTTCTATTTTACAGTTATGTATTACTGCAAAAAATATTTCTATGTTTTTCATGTTTTTTTGAGAAAATAGTGTTTTTTCATTAACTTTGATACTTTTCTAGTGTTTCTCCACAGGACTAGGAAACTTGAATATGTATTTATTTTTTTAATTATCATTATATAGTCCTTAAAAAAAAAACGGATTTGATTTGGAGTAGAAACATCTTTGAATATCAAAAATATTTTTTCCAAGATCAAAAAACCTAGACATTTTTGAAAATTGATAAATGGAATTGTAGTTCATTTAAACATGATATATATATTGTAAAGTTTACAGATATTTGTGTGTAATACTAAAAAGTATTACCGTTTATGAAAAAAATCACAATTTCTCAAAAAATCATAAATAATTATGAAATGATTTTTACAGATCATTAAAATAAAAAAATAAAATTGAAAATATAAAAGTTAGATAAAAAGCCTACTTCCTTCGCCTTTCATAAGTATTATATCTAAAATAATGATTTTTTTTCATTATAATAAAAATTATCATCCTTCAGATCCTTGATACTATTGTATTTACTGTTGTTAGTATAACTAAATTTTTTAAAGTATCTGATTCAAGAAACAAAGGTTTTTTTTCGGGTAAACAATTTCAAATAAACTAAAGGGATGAATATTCATTTTATTAAACTTTGGGATATTTACTTTGATAGATAATAACAAACAGTTTTGAAAAACTTGTACTCAGCCAATAAAACTGAAATATCAAAAAAAAAATTCCTTATGATAATTATTGTTTTTTCCTTTCGTTTTTTTTTTTTTTACTTTTTGAAAGAATAGAGTAAGATAGGATTTTAAACAATTCTAATGAATTCTGGAAAACCTAACAAAAGGTGTCCTAGGGATTTTTTACTTTTTGGAATAAACTGAAAATTTATAAAATTTTATGTTAATTACAAAAATTAAAAAAAACCTAACGGAAAAATTAAAAAAAATTTTTTTTTTAATTTAAAAGAACAAATAATTCCAAAATACTCCAAATAATTGATTCCCTATTTGAAAGATCATTATTAAATTGAAAATACTTATAATATATATGATTATGGCCTCTTAACTGTGAAAAAAAAATATTCAAATTTTTTAGGATTAAATTGAAAAAACATATTAATAGAACCTGGAAAATTGAATTTTCCAACTTTAATTGTTAAATACCTCAAAAAATAATTTTATGATCCAAGATCTTTTATTAACCAATATATTGTTTTTTATATTTGGGGTAATCAAAAAGTAAAAAATCAGCAAATGTTTAATTTTCTTTTCAAAAAATTTTAATTGATCTTGATACTACTAATATCAAATTTTGATAAGGGTTTGTAGGAATAAAATAAAAAAATAAAAATGTATTTAAAAATCTCAAATTTATACTTTCCGAGCCAAAACGTTCAAATTTTCCAAGACATTTAATATAAAAAAATAAATGAAAAAAATGTAAAAAGATAATCAAATAAAATAATATAAAATAAATATTAAAATTAAAATAATAAAATAAAATAAAAAATAAGAACAAATCGAATACCCAAATTCAATTCAAAATATAAAGAAAAAATGCAGCACTACCATTGATTTTCGATAATTTTTTGTTTGTGAAATTATCAGAAATCTTTTTCAGAAAAAAAAAAATATCAAAATTTAAATTTTGAAAATTTTGTAGTTTTCCCATCAAATTGATAAATTAGAAGAAGAGAATTTTTCATTCATGAAAAAGAACAGTGATAATGATGCTAGATTTTTTGAAAAAAGTAATTCAGGAATTCTTTATTTTTTGGTGATCTTTGATCTGGAAAGTTCTGTGTTTGATCAAACATCACGAAACAGGTACATTAATTGGCACTTAAATGGTAATTATTTTTTTTTTCTTCTCTGTGATAGAGCACTGTGTTCGCCTTTTTACATCACTGAACACCATTTCTTTTTCTTTTTATTTGTTGTAACATTCTCTTTTTTACCAAATTTTACTTTTCTAATTTCCCTAACGAGACCAAAAAATGATTCTTCCACATTAGTTCTTGTTTTTGCAGAAGTTTCAATAAAGGGACAGTTGAAACTCGTCGACAAATCTGTTCCTTCCCCTTGTGAGACTTGTCTTTCATTCTCAAGATCGTTTTTGTTTCCTACAATGATCATTGGCACTTCATCAGAGTCCTTCGCTTGGGTGATTTGTTCTCGAAAGCTGGAGACTTCGTCAAAGGAGTTTCTTGAGTTGATTGCGTACACAACTAAAAAGCCTTCTCCTTCTCGCATGTATGAGTCTCTCATTGCAGAGTACTCTTCTTGGCCTGCAGTATCGAGAATATCTAACAAGCAGGTTTCTTCGTCGATCACTACTTGCCTTCTATAGGAGTCTTCAATTGTAGGATCTGTTTGTGTCAAAAATCGTTGGCAATATGCCAAAAAGAAAGAAAGAAGAAGGATATTTAAGTTTGATAAAAGGTAAATTTTAAGCTACAAGTGAAAAATAAAAAAAGATTTGTTGTTAGATTTTATTGTTACGTACCATAAACATCAACAAAATGGTTTTGAACCAACTGAATTGTCAGTGCAGATTTTCCTACACCACCACCACCAACAACTACAATTTTATATTCTGTCATTTCTAAATAATTAAATAATTTTTTATTTTTGTAACTTTAAAAAAATGTTTTCTTTTTTTTTACAAAAAATTCAAAAGTGAAATAAGTTTTCTATTTGAATTCTTTTCACAAAATATCAACCATTTATCTTTTTTTATCTTTCTTTTTCTAAAAAGATTAGATTGTTTTCAAAAATTTGACAGATATTTATTATTCACTTAAAAAAAGAATCCATTTTAAGATGGAATTGAATTAAGACATTTGTGATCCAGAAAGAACCAAATAATAAAAACCAGGAATTTGTAATTTTGGTTTTATTTGGAAAAAGATCGAAATACAGAATTTTAACGATCTTCATAATTTTGATCAAAAATCCACAAAAATGGATTGTTAAGATCACAGAACAATAGTCTTGTTTGGAGAATTTTTTAATTAAATTGAAAGCAAAATGGGACTTTATCCAATTATTTTGAAAATTTTTAGGAGACTTTTTCCTTTAACCTGAATGGTTTTTACAGGATTTGTATTCAAGGGACTAAAGGTAATTCATCAAAACAAAATATAATTTTGGAATTTTCTCTTTTTAAATTTAAACATTGATTATTTTTTCTCGTAATTTCTTACTAAAAATCCTTTTTGTAAATCTTATAAAATTATTCTCATTTATTCTTTTTTCAGAATATTTCTAATTTCTGTTTTAAGAAAGATCAAAATAGATCAGATTCTTCAATCAAAATACTTTCAAAGAATGACAATTAGGGAAGTTCAAATATTCCAAATTTTGTGATTTTTTAAAAAAAAACCTTTAGTGATCAAATAATATGCAGACAAAATTAAAACAATTTTTAAAAAGATCTTTAGGGAGCAATCAAAGATCTTTTGAAAATATTTTCTTCTGGAATTTGCAACATAAATGTTAAATAAATTTTCGTCATACTTTCCTTTTCCTTTTCCATAATTAAATCGAGTTTTCGAAATTACAACCAAAGTCCCCAATATACACAATAAAAAATGGAGAACCAAATAGGGTTGACAAATTACAATTTGCTTCTTGGAAAGTGATATTTGTTAAAGAAAAATGAGGAAAAAGAATTGTAAATTTTAACTTATGGATTATTAGAAGCCCGGTCGTAAACAAGTACACTTGGAGTAAATTGTCAGGTAATTTAAAATAATTTGTCGATGTTTCTCAATAGAAAATTTTTCATTTTCAAAACTTTTCATAGGAAATATCATTTGATCAGTCTTCATTGTTTCTCAAAATCTACAAATCTTGGAAATAAAAATCACTTTTCTAAATTAAACTAGATTTCTGGGTGATAACACCAAGATTCTTTTAAGATAACAAATCAGTTTTTTGTCAAAAAAGTAATATTCACTTTAAATAAAATAGGAATACTATTATTTTCCAATTAAAAAATAAACATTTTTAGTTGACATACCAAAATATTTTTCTAGTTTAGAAGTTGAAGTAAAACCAAAGATCTTTACAACGTCATTAAGAAATGATATTTTTAGAGAATAAATTAAACTTCCAAAGTTAACTCTAAGACAAAATTTTTACTTTTCTAATTTGATTGTAGCCGTTATAATAAATAATATTCATTTTGGAAATTAAAATATTAATTTTCATTTATTAATTGTATAAGAACAGTAGTAAAAAATAACTTTTTACCAATGATAAAAAAATTAACACACTATTGAAATTGAAGAAACAAATTGAGGGGTTATTAAAAACGAAAAACAATTAAAAATAAATCTGAAAATCATTTTTAACCGAGAATCAACAAGATATTGAAAGATTAAATTTTAAATTGTAAATTTTTAAGGGATTATTGTCGACCATGGATATGTCCAAGATTAAGGTATGTTGTAATTGGGTGGAAACCATATTAGTGGTACATTATTCAAATGTCTCTAAAAAAAAACCGATTAGTAAAGTAGTATTGTTTTTTGATTATATCAGTTAAAAAAGATCATTGTTAAGTAATTTAAATAAAGTGTGCCAAAAGACTCTAATCTGTGTTTCAAAATATAAATGGTCTCTTTTTTTATTCTTGCTAGAATGGAAAATCCAAGTCAGTACTCATTTGTGTACATAGGTTTAAATAGATTTTGAAGGCATAAAACTTGATTTTTTGAGTAAAATTTTAAATTAGGAATAGAAATTTGTTTGAATTTATTACAATTTTCTCAGTGGTTTTAATTTTTTTATATTTTTGATTTCAATTTTCTTGAAAATTTACTCTCTATTTTTGAAGGGTCTCGTAATTTACTGTGTATTTGCTCCATTCCCAAGGAGTGACCTGAGACTAAAAAGGGTTGTGAATTGGCCCTTCTTTTGGATAACGAAAAAATTCAAATAACAAAAAAAAAATTTCAATTGGATATCTTTGATAAAAAATTCAACTAATAAAAAAAAGTTTATAAGATTTCTCAATTACAAAAAATCAAAATTTAAAAAAAAAATCATCTTTTCTCATTTTATATTTCCCAATGGTTAAATTTCATTAATTTAAAACAAATTGCTTTCTTGAAGTTTGCAATCAATTTAATTTGATTTAATATGATTTGTGGTTATTTTGTAACTCTCTAAATTCGACCAAGTAAGGATTATGTAATATTCTTACAATAAAAATAACTCATTTAAAAAATGAAATAAAAGAAAGAAAAAATCACTGAGATCTCAAAAAACACCAGAGAGTGATACTTCAAAACTGACTTAATCCAAATTTCAAAATTAGGGGTAAACTTTTATATTATTATTTTTTTCTCATTTAATTTGTCTTTTAAAAAATATAATGATAACACAATATTTTTATTTATTAGTCTGTATTAGTTATTATCTCTAAACAGGTTAGTAAAATACCTTATTCTTCAAAAAAAAAAAAAAAAAAAACAATTAAACAATTTTTTTACTCATACAAAATCTGCCACTATTTTTGAAATTAAGCTTAGTTGTTTTCAAAATTTAATTCACCATTCTAATTGGAAATTGAGTGTCGTTCTTTGGCGTATTTTTTAAAAAATACCCTCATCTTTAGTTATTGATTTTTGGAGATCGATCATACATCATAGGTTGGTTGGTTTTTGATTGGTGTTAGGTCCTCATAAAAATTACAAAAAAGTTTTTTTCCCTTTCATAAAAAAAAAAATTCACCCTTAATGACTCTACCCTAAAGATAAATTTTCGGATTTGTTCCTTTATTTTTGCAATTTATTTTCAAATAATAGAACCATAAGAAACCAATATCAGATTAACTTCGGGCTTATTGTTAGTTTACCTGATCTGTTTATTTATCAGTCTGTATTATAACAAAAACACAATTTTTTTATTTTGAAAAACTTGACTAAACTTTTATACATACGTTATTTTCACAGTAGTATTAGTAAAACATTCAAGAATTTCAGAAAAAAAATAAATATGGCCACAAATTTTAAGGTTGAATCATCAATATTCAGAAACAAAAGTTAAATCATTTTTTTTCTGAAATTTGTCTTGAAATGTAGATTAGTTGCTAAAAGTTTCAAATTTTTTGAAAGAATTAAATAATAAACAAATAGATTATTTTGACAAATTATTTCTAAGATATTGAAAATATTTTGAAAATAAAACTTGTTTTGAGAAAGGATATCTAAAGTTAATATTCTATAATTTTTTCTTAAAAAATATTGAGTTAATCCAGAAAAGTAGAAAAAAATTGTGGCTTTTGTAATTCTTAATAAGAATTATAGAAAACCAGAATTCTTATATTGGGTTTATATTTTTTGAATTTAGAAAATTAAAAAAAATATTCTCAAATTTCAATTTTTAATAAGAGATCCTTAGTAAAAAAACACAATAATCTATTGTCCAATGATATCTATTATAGATCTTTATGATTCATGTGAACCAGGCAGTACTAATATCATTTATTCCCAATTATAACTTACTTTATTATAGAGAAATCTAAGGTGAATCTATTCCCCGAAAAACAAATCATATATTCAAATTTGGACAACTTATTTTTGATTATTAGAATTTAGTCCTCAAGAATAACATATCAATTATCCTTAAATTCATTTTTAAAAGCCTTCGAAAAGATTTCTGGAAGACAAAATTTCAAAAATGATTCTTGAAATCGCTGAAATCAATACAAAAAGTTCCCTGAATTATTTTTATCAATAATACAAAGAAATTATACTTCACGATATTTGCAAAATAGTTCCAAAAATTCACCTTCTACTTTTCGTGATCATTTAAACCCATTTTGAGAAGAGTAACTTTTGTGAATTGTGACTGGAGAAAATAAAGATAATTTTTATTTTTTAAAAATTTCTGCTTTTATTTTTCGATTATTTTGAAAAACGAATTAAATGGCTTATTGGTTTTCATTTGGAGACAATCATAAAGGACTTTTAGGAATTAAAAAAATTCGTGAAGTTCATAATCTTCACGAAATTGAAATGTGTCCTCCCGAAAGAGTCAAAACAGTAATTTCAACAAGAACAACTACCGTGTTCCTCACAGAAAATGGAAAGTTATTCACAATATTCGCTGCAGAATCTCCTGATGAAACAAGTCTTGTTGAATTTGACACAGAAAGAATTCTTGATTTTAAATCAGGAAACGCACATTTTATTGCTCTTTCTGAAAATAATAATGTGTATACATGGGGATCAGGTAATTTTCTTTCTTTCTTTCTTTTCTTTTCTTTTTTTTTTTTTATTTTTGTGGAATCTAAAACTAGTTGAAAATGAAAAAAAGAAAAAGAAAACACTCAAATAAGAAAAAAAAATATCTTTTTTTTTTTGAAACAAACAACAAACCAATTAAACACACTTATTTGAAACTTTATATATTCCAAAAGGCGCTGTTGGCCAATTGGGTCATGGAGAGAAATTGCCTTTAGATCACCCTAAACTTTTAAAATTTTTTACCTCTAAAAAGGTTCTAGAAGTAAATGTAATTCACTCAACTTCTTATGTTCTTATTGAGGGTGGTGTACTTTATAGTTTTGGGTTTGTTTTTCTTTTCTTTTCTTTTCTTTTTTTTTTTTTTTTTTTTTTTTCTTTCTTTATTTTTCTTCCTTTTATTGATTATCAAACCAAATTTTTGATCCTTTCAAAATAAAATATCAAAGAAATGGCTTTTATGGAGAATTAGCCAATGGAAAAAATTACTCTTCCTTAAAGCCAACAAGAATTCAGAGCAATGTTCTAAAATTATTTGAAGGATCAGGTCATCATGTATTTGCTAAATATAAAAATGGGGACGTAAAGGGTTGGGGAATGAATGAAAGTGTAAGTTTCTTTAATTTCACGTTTTTTTAGATCCAATTTAGCTTCAAAAACCAAAGCAAAAAGAAAATTCAACTGGTGTTTGAAATTTAAATGGGAAATACTCATTTTACAGCTCGTTCTTGCTTTTTTTTAATTCTTCAGAATCATTCAATTGGGATTTTTATTTTACACAAAGTCTTCCCAAATATTGCAGAAAACAAAGATCCCAAATTCCTACCTATTTCTTTGAAATTTATTATTGTTAGAAATTTAAAAACGATAAAAGAGGAAAATGAAGTGAAAATTATGTACCATTTATTATTCAAATACCAGTACAAAAAAAAAACCAAAAATAAGGAATTTCAATACAGAAATTGACTAAATCAAAAAAAAATTCAATTTCATATTGTTTGCGGTTGTAAGTAATTCCTCAAATTAAAAACTTTAAATTCTCAAAAAACAATTGAGTTTTAATACCATTCCAATTTAAACAATAAAAAATTAAAATTTTGAAATTTATCATACTTAGTAATAAGCAAATTCAGAGGACAAATAGCTCTGTTGATCATTAAAACAATGACCACTTTTGTTAAGGATGTGGAGAATTGACAAAAATAAAATAATAAAAGAACCAAAACACTTATTTTGTTTTGAGTTAATCATGTTTAAAGGATTGTGTGATCCATAGATTTTAAAATAAATACTAAAGCAATATAAACATTTCAATATATTCTCTGATTTAATGTTTTGTTTGGTTTTCAAAAACCAGAAAAAAAAATGAAAAAAAACAATTAATTTCCTATGGATTTTACTTTAACAAATAATTATTTTATTATTCTCATTAAATTTTCATTTATTGATCTTAAATTGCTTTTTTGGTGGTAGTTTGATTTTCAATTTGCAAAAAGTCTAATTTTCCTTTATTCCCCAAAACTGTTTTTCAATATTTGAAAAAGTAAATTTTTGATCAAACAAAACCTGAATTTATAAATAAAAGAATTGTTTGTTTCTTCATCTCTCATCTAAAATAGGCATGAAAATTTGATTATTTCATTTAATTACTAATTCTTATAAATCCTTTAATTCAAATTAATTGAAAAAATCTCTTTTTAGAATTAAAAAAAAAAAGAATTAAAAATTACGATTTATGTTGTTTTTGTGATTCTATTAATGTTACAATTCAAAAACATATTTCACTTTTTTGAGACAATAGTAACGGCAAATGTAACGATTTTCTTCCAATTAGAAAGATAAGAGTAACTTAAGGTATTTCCAAAAAAGTGGGGTATTTTTTTTTTACATTTCATAAAAAATCATCTTTTTTAGTGGTTTTATTCGTTAATTTACAATACCAAAATTAAGTTTAATAATAATACCGATTGAATCAATAACTAAGGTATTTATTTCAAAATATGTTCATTGGAATATTTCCAAATAATGAAAAAAAAAATAGCACTTTTTGAGAAGAAAACAATAGACAACCAATTTCAATTAAAAACTGGAAATATGGAAAAGGTACAAATGATTTTTTAAAAAATCAAATGCAGTTATATGTTTTCAATTCTATTTGAAACTTTTTTGAGATTAAACAAGTTATGAAAACGATTTTTACAAATAAAAAGAAAATAATAAACACCAATTTTCGCACCTAAAAAATATCGGATAAAATCGAGATCAGAAAATTTAATATCTTTTATTTATGTAACACAATACTAAGAAACAAATTTGAATTATTATCAAGAATCAATAAATAATAATTAATGATTTTGGATGTTTGAATACTTTTTTGAAGATTGAGTTTAATAAATATATTTTAAAAGAAATTTGCTTCACTTTCTTGGAAATATCTTATCAGATTTTAAACAATTTTTTGAAATTACACAAAAAGCCAAAATAGTGTATTTAAATAACAAAAATATTACAAATTTTATCAATTAAATCCAAACACTCGAAAACCTAACAACATAAAAATAAAAAAAATAATATAAAATACATTATATTATTTTCGATTAACCATTTTCGTGAGAAGATGCTGATTTTGAACAGGTCATATTCTCAAAAAAATAATCATTTAATCCACGTTTTAACATGAATAATTTGATTTAAAGCAAAAAAAAAAACTTTACACAAAAATCAAGAATAAATCCGAATCAAAAAGGGCAATTTTATCATTTTAAAAATTACAATTTCCATTTTCAAAACATTTAAACGGAAATTTCATTTTTTTATTTGAAAAGTTTCAGGAATATTTCTGATAAAATTAAAACAAAAATAAAAAAATACAATTGTATGCGTAGGAACATGAAAATTTCAAAAAAAGTTGGTCTAAAATATGATAAATAAAAAATCATTTAATATTGAAACAAAAAATATATTAGTTTTATCTTATCCCTTTTGTGTATTTAGTAAATTGCATTTCTTGTAATTTTTTTTGAATTAAAAAAGTCCTCATGAAGTTGAAGATGTTTCTCTTTAGTTAAGTTTCTTCAACTCTTTTGTTGAAATTTCCCACAAAAATAACAAAGGAAATTGAGATCTTTTATTTGTTTTTTTCCAAATTGATACATATTTAAATTAATAAAAAAATAGAAAACAAAATTAAGTTTCAAATACTTCTAATGACTGTGCTTGTTTTTGACACTCTTTGAATAGGATGTTACAAATTTATTCACTTCAAACTTCTCTCATTATCAGATTAAATGATTCTTTCATAAAACATCCTTAACAGTAATAATTAAATTAAAAAAAATTGATAGTGAAAAAAAAATATTTTTAAAAAAAAAGATAATTTTGTCCTCATGAGATACAATGCTATTAGATTATGGGATGCATTAGTTAAAATCCTTTTTGCAAGAATATGACCAATTTACAATTGGCCACCTTCTCGCGAAAATGGCCATCCTTTTTTAATAAGTCTAATAAAAAATTTTTACAAATCAAAATAAACTTGGCTAATTTGACAGATAAATTAATAACCTTTTACTATTTGTTTAAACAAAAAAAACAAATCTTTAAATTTAAAAACCATTAGGGGCAATTAGGAAATGGTTTAAAAAAAAATCAATTTACACCAATAAAGATAAAATTTCTATCAAAAAAAATGATACGAGATATTTATCTTGGAAGTGATTTTACTATTGCTGTTACAAAGACAGGCCAAATCTTTTCAACAGGTATGCATAAAAACAATGGGCATGAAAAGGATCTAACATCTTTTAAAGAGATACCAACTTTTAAAAGATTAAAAGTTGATCAAGTAACAATTGGTGATGAATTTACAATATTATTAACAGACCAAAGTGTATTATTTGGATTTGGTTCAAAAATGGAAGTCTATGGTGATCGTACACAAGTTATTCAAAGAGTACCTATTAATGTTGATCGTTCGTCTCGCGTACTTTCTATAATAGCTGGTCAAGCGTATTCTTGTTTTTTAAAAATTCAAATGCCATCAGGATATATATCAATTTATGATCCAAATAAAACCAGAATAATACAAAAGACACAAAAAAATCAAAATAATACTAATAATATTAATATTAATACTCAAAATGAAATTATTAATAATAATAATAACGATAATTTTAGTAGTAATTCAAATACAATGGTTTATAAATCTACAAAATTAAAATCATTTTTAAATAAAAACGTTATTCCTTCTATAAGACACCAAAATGAAAGTTATAATCAAACCACAACTTCCACCTCAACAATAAATACCAGTAATAATGATAACAATCAGGGTATGTCTAACAATAACCAACAAACTGAACAGTTTTCGTATACAAAGAATTCCACAGATGAATTAGAACAAAGAGAAGAACGATTAAAGAAGGAGCAAGAAAAATTCTTACAAAAAATAAGAAATTTTGAAGAACTCAAAAAAAAGGAAGAACAAATACATAAACAATGGATTGAAAAAATTGAAAGACAAAAAAACGCAGTTAAAACTGGCAAATTAAAATCGAGAAAGCCTGTTACATATTATCCAACTTCAGTTTCTAATCAGTCCGAAATTGAAACACAATTATCAAATGTTGATATTCATGAATTAAAAAAGTTATTAACCAAAGAAGAATTCCAACAGCATTTGCAAATCATCGAAGGAAGAGAAAATAAAATTATTGAAGATATTAATTTTACTAATGAAGTTTCGAAAGAAAAATCTCAAGAAATTCAACAATTTTCCATAAGAGATTTAGAAAAAGATCAAGATTTACAAAATTATATAATACAACTACAAAATTGGATCAGAGAATTCCAAGATTTTAAATTAATGTCAAAGGATCAAAACAACAATAATAATAACACTATTAATAATAATAATCAAATTGAAAATCAAAATAAAGTTCAAATTCAACAAATTATTGAAAAAATTGAACCATTGAAAGATGAAATAATTACTCAAATACAAAGTTTTGAACTTTTACATGAAAAAATCCAAAAGATAAAAAAATTAGTTGAAGAAAAAAATGAGGAAATTGGTAAAATCAAAGAAACTAATCAAATTTTTGAAAAAGTTATTAAAATATTCCAAAATAAACTTAAAAATCAAGAAATTGAAATGAAAAAAGTTAAAGAATTAGTTTTAAGATTATCTAGAAAATAATCAATTTGATCAATTTATTTTTTATTTTTGAGTTTTTGTTTTTTTATTTTTTATTTTATTAAATTTAATATTGTTATTATTTTAATAATATTAGAATAATATATTTAAATAATTTATTTTAATTAATCCTAAATGTTTTTTCTTTTGATTTTTTCTTTTTTTTATTTTTATTTTATTTAATTTTTAGTAAATAATTATTTTTAAAGAAAAATTGAAAGTTTATAATACTTTTCATAAAATACAATTAATCAATCAATTAAAATATCCCATAATTATTTGATCATATTGAAAAAAATAAAATATGAATAAATCTCACTCATTGACATTTTAAAATTATAAAAGAAAATCGAGTTTTAATTATTGTAATTATTAATTTTTATTAAAAAATTAAACACTATTTATTTTTTTATTTATTTTTAATCAAATATATATATCCCTTAGTACCCCGGATTTGCCTAAATTTCATCAAGTTTTTTTAAAAAAAGATTTAAAATGATATTAATGTACTAATATATTAATTTTCTTATTTGTCTTTAATCCAGATTTGAATTATAATATAAAGTCAAAATAGTTCAAAGATAAAGTAGTTATGTTTTTGATTTTTTTTTTTGAAATTGGAAAAAAAAATTATAATTATTCATTTTTACATTTTTTTTTAAGATTTTAATTTTTATTTTAATTTTTTAAATCAGAAATTTTATTATAGTAATAGTGATTCAAAACTCAACACATTGATTTATTAATAATAATAATCAAACAATAGTGTTAATTTTAGGATAAAAAAAAAAATAAATAAATAAATTACTTTGAAATTTAATTTTATTTTTTACATAAAATTTCAATACATGTCCAATCAACAGAATAATTAAATTCATTTCTTTAAGCCAAAATGAAATTTTTAATAGGATTATTTTTTTAAAACTTTTATTTAAGCAATAGATTATAATTGGAAAACAAAACAAAAAAAAAAAAAAATTGTAAAATAATTTCCATTATTAAATTGGAATAAAACAAATATAAATTACTTTTTAATCGATAAAATAATGAAACCTAAATTTAAAAAAAAATAAAAAATAAATTTTAAATATTATTCCAATATAATAAAATAATCTCCAAAACCAAATTTTTTTTTATTGCATTTTGTATTTGGTAAAATTTTGAATAATATATTTGTGAAATTTGAATTTTTTTTCTATAAATTAACCCATATCTTGTTAAATAAGTTCTGATCTAAGTTCCCGAATTCAAGAATATTGTTTATTTTAAGTATAGATTTTAAAAAAAAAAAAATTAAAAAATAGTAAAAAATAAAATAAAAATCAATTATTAATACGACTCGAACTATTGGCCAAATCATTTAAAATTGAAAAAAAATGTTATTGAAAAAATTTACAAATTTTATAATAAAAAAAAATATTATTTTTTTTTCAAATTTAATTTATATTTTTTTTATTTTTTAAATTATTTAGAATTAAATATAGATATTGATATTGGATACTAATCAGTAGATAAAATAAATTTTCAATGTGATGTCAAAATAACTTTTGTAATGAATAAATTATTTATCAAGTCTTTTAGGAAATTTTGAGGTGCAAAGGGCCCCAAACAATTTCCAGTAAAGTATGATGTGTTTTAAAAGTTAAAAATAAGAGGTTTTTGATAGTAGATAAACTTTTCAAGAAAAAAAAAAATTTATTTTGACAAAATTTGGAAAAATAATAAAATCACAATAACCAAAAAAAATTCACAATTTTGAAAATTTTTTTTCAAGTTATTTTTTTATTGTAGATAACTATACAATTTTTAATTATAAAATTTTATTTATAAGATAATTTATTATCAATTCTATATCTTATAATCCTTTGATAACATTTCAAATTAAAATTTTTGTTTGAAATTTTTTTAGTATATTTGGCGTGCTCAAGTATATAAACCAAATTTCAAAATTAGGGGCAAATTTATTATTATTATTTTATTTTTTCATTTGTCTTTCAAAAAATATAATGATTACATATATTTTTATTTATTAATCTATATTGGCTATTGAATCTAAACACTTTAGTAAAATACATTATTATTCAAAAAAAAAAAAAAAATAATTAAACAAATTTATTTCTGATGAAAAATCTACCCCTCTTTTTGAAATTAGGTTTATAATAAATTGTTTTTTTTCAAAAGAGGGATAGCTCAGAAATGAATTTTTATAATAATAAAAACCTAAAGTATTAGAAATTTGATTAAAAAGTTATTTTTTTCATAAATCACCTAAGCATACCGATGAATATATGATCTTTTTCATTTGACTAAAAATAAAAGATTTAAGGTTGGAACACATGAAAATAAAAACAAGTTTTTCACAATAAAAAATAACTTTTTGATGAAAAATTATTCCTTTCGGTCTTCAAATTACATTTTGCTACTTACTTAATAAAGTATATCTATAGAATTTTTGAATTTGAATTTTTTTTAAAAGTTTTAATAATGATCAAGACTAACATATATCTCGATAAATTAATTTCAGAGTGAAATTGAATTGATATCCTTTTTGAACAAATTATTTTAAAAAAGTGTATCAATAATCCAAAATGCCTTTAAAGGAAAAAACTAACAATCCTAAATAAAAGGAATATTTTGAAAATTTGAAAAAAGACAATAAACTGAACTTTTAGACCATTTAAATCTCATATTCTCGTAAGGTATCAATATTCATCGAAGTTAAGAAAGGATCTAAAAAAAAAGAGTAAAAATTGATTTTGTATCCAACTGTAATTTTTGTTCCAAAACTATCTCCCATGTTGGGATCTAAATTGCGAGATCCTGAGAAATCAATATTTTTTTTTTCAAAATTCATTTACAATTGAACAAAAAAAGTTACCCATTGTGAAAAAAATTTGGGTCATTAAAAAAAATTGTGTCAGTCAAAAATTTGTTTTAGTTCTTTAAATAGTAAATATTAGCAAAATGATTTTTGGGCTGACCAAATTTTTTTTAATGAACCAAATTTTTTTCACAATGGTAAAGAATATGTTTGTTGAAATTGTTGATAATATTTTACAAATATAGTTTCATTAAATTTCCTTTTTTACTTGATTTAGCAAACCCCTTATTATAATCTGAGAGAAAATTAATATTTTTTTAATTACTCAGATTTGAAATTTAAATTGGATAAAATTTCATCTGATTATCTTTTTTTTTAATTCGAGAAATTCTTTATTTAGAATGTTAGTTGTTAACTCACCCCTAATACATATCCGAGTATACTCGAAAAAAAAAGGACCAAGCCAATAACTAGAAATTGCAAACTTCAATCCATTTCTTGGAAAACTCTATTTGCCAAAGAAAAAGGCAAAGGAAAATTTAGTGAAAATCTTTTTCCCATTTATTATTCAAATGCCCGTAGAAAACAATAGCAAATCAATCAGCAAAAAAAAAATGGTTTTATGAAAAGTTTAAGACACCAAACCATTAATCAAAATGAGAGAAACACTTTGGAAACAAAACAAACGAAGAAAAATTCCAAAAAAATTTGATTAGAACGATTAATTGTTGATTTAAAATTTCAGAAAAAAATTTGTTTACAGCCACCAATTCAAGATAACACTTTTGATTAGTATTGACCAAAATTGTTTTGTTGCTGTGGGACATAAAATCCGTTGTTTTGTTGTGTTTGTTGTGTTTGTTGATATTGTGGTGGGCCATTAAATTGGTTCATTTGATTCATCTGTCCCATTTGATTCATTTGGTTCATTTGGTTCATTTGGTTCATTTGATAACCACCTCCTCCACCTAAGCCGAGATCTTGGTTTGGGTTTCCATAACGAAGGTTAATTTGGTTTGTTACTGGCCTTGAGTTTGTGTCTATGAATTTTATTGAGTCACGTTGAGAAAAAATAAAAAATCATTTTTTTTTTTTTTTATTTTGGTTTTGTTTTGTTGAATAGCAAGAAGAAAGAAAAAGCCGAAGAGAAAAATTTCAAATTACTTGTTTGGGATCCTCGTTCAACATATGTCTCCCCACCAATCATTGTATTTTTGTTATCATCATTACATAAAAAAACGAGACTTGGGATCAGAAACATTGCAATACCAAGCGAAACAAAGGTGGTTTTTGTCCAAAATGAGGCTTTTGGTTCTTTAAATTTTGTTTTATTTTGAGACCAATGCTTGCTAGGTTGGCAGAAAGTTGAAGAAACAAATAAACAAAGAGCTACAATTAAAAACAACTTGAAGTTCATTTTACAAAATTCAAGAGATGTGTTACGTAGATTAATAAAAAAAATTTTTAACCAAAAAATGAATTACCAATTTTTTTATTCACTTTTATTGTTTTGAAATCTAATTCTTGAAAAGCTTCATCACAACAGAATTTAGTTTTCATGGTTACATAAATTTCATATTTGAAAAGGTTTTAAAGAACGAACTGCTCCGTAACAAATTTCTCCGGAATAAATGTCACAAATCACAGAATAAGTTTTTCATTGTTTAAGGTGTACAACCCCTGAAGAATGAATAAAAAATTATCTTATTTTAGGTGGAATCCCATGTCATTTTGATTCTTATCTGATCGTTCTTCAACCAAATATTAATTTTAAAAGTGGTTAAAAAATGGCTCTATCAAAAAATTGTTTTTTTTTTTTTTGGAATCCAAATTGAAGAATGTAAGACGAATAGATTGAAAGTTAATTAATAAAAAATATGTTTTTTTTTGTGTTAAACAATTGAAACTTTCAATTCCTTTTTGCTTATTTAACTAAATGAAAAAAAATTTTTTTTTTCTAATCCCCAAATGTAACCAAACCTAATTTATTTAAAAATTTCAATCAATAGCACACAAATCACATTTACTTATTAAATATCCCAATGGAACTGTATTCCACTCTTCAATTTGGATTCCAAAAAAAAGAAAATTTTTATTTTTGAAGAAAATAAGTACATTGATTCATTTTTCAAAATTTTTAATTATGATAACCTTACTTCAATTGGATTTTTTAAGTGTTACCTGATATTGAAAATTTGAAGCAAAATACAGTTTATTGTCCTATTTTTGATTAGAAATAACGTAAAAAAAAAATTTAGAAATGTTTGAAGTGACGCCAAGTGCCGTTAAGTGAAGATGCTTTCTTGAGGTTTTACTTTTTATCTATTACGTTTTCTTGTTTTTTTTGAGGTTTTCTTTTTTATTTCTGAAGCGTTCTAGGTTTTTTTTACTTTAGAAATATTCAGAAAATTTTAATAAATTTTCTGTTTATTTCAAAAGTAAACAAAACCTAGAACAAAATCTATTGATTTTCTAAATAAATAGAAAACTCAAGAAAACCTAACGAAAATCTATCGATTTTACAAATTAACAGAAAACTCAAGAAAAGCTAAAGTCTGTTTTTTTTTTTTTTTTTTTTTTTTTATTCAAAAGAATTAAGTCAAATTAAATGAATATAATCAACTCTTGTAAATTAAAAAAACACCTTATGAATTTAAGAGGCAATTAATCCCCCCCTTCAAAATAAAAAAAAAAAAGAAAAGTTTACTTTCCGCCTTACTAATTAACCTTAAGACTTCAAATTTGAAAAATATCTTACTTAAATTTATCTTGAAAAGTAGATAAGTTGACATAAAATACAATTATTATAATAATCAATTTAATTGAATAAGATAAAATTTATAATTTTATTTCACACATTAAAGAAATATTAATATTGCAACTAATTTCATAAGATAAGATACTAAATAATCAATTTTTAAGTTTTTCTCTTCAATGAAAACAAGTATATATAATTAAAAAATAAAAAAAAAAATATTTTACTTTTGAGGTATTAAATATTAACCTATGAATACACGAAGATTATTATTTGAATTTCAATTTTGATATTGAGAAAAGAAATTTAAAAAGAAATTTCTAATTGTTCTAAATTTAGGGGTTTTAGGTTTGAAAGTAATCAGGAAATAATCTAATATTTTATTCTATGTTGAAAACAATTTGAACAAAAATTTTAATTCAGATTTCATAAAAAAAAAAGTTATTAAGATCAAAGTCAAATTTAAATTGTTTAATTCAAAAATCAATTCTATTATTATTTCCAATTTTAGAAATCTTGAATACTGTGATTTATTTTTAATCCTGGTTTTTGATTTTTTTTAAAAAAAGTAGTATCAAAATTTAATTCCTTATGTTTTGTCATTAAAAAAAATTTAAAATTGATTTTGAGAAATATTTGAATTTATGATAACTATCTTTTTTACTTTTTATTCCAAAATAATTTAATTCTAGACAAATATATTCCGAAGATAACCCCTTCAGAGACGAAAATGATATGTATGTTTTAGGAATATCAAAAATAAAATAGTTTATGGGCAGGTATGTGTCAAAATATTCTGGAATTATGTTTTTTAATATCTTAAGAATCAGATGAACTCTTAGAATTGCAAAGTTTTTTGAATTTGAAATTTTTAAGGATCAAACCCAGAATTCTTGATTGTTTGTTTGTTACAAATGAAAACTGAATTGTACTTCAAAGTGAGACTTGAAATATTTCAAAGATTTTTATTGGAAATTGATCGTATTTAGATTAGAAGAATTTAGGTTTGATTACAAAAATCATTACCAACATCTAATCAAGAATCTTCTGTCACATATTTCAAAATTGTAAAAAATTTAAAATTTAATAGTTTATCTTAATCTTAAGGAATTAGCCTCACCATAGATTTCTCTATATTCAAAGTATGTTGTAATTGGGTGTTAATGATATTAGTGCGCCATGGTTCAAATAACTCTAAAATCTATTATAAATCTTATTGCACGATAAATTATTTCATTTTTTACTATTGATCACAATTAAAAAAGTTTCAATTTTGGAAAAATTTTTTTAATTCCTTTTCCTAAATCTAAAAATAGAAACCCAAAATACTGTATTCCAGTATTTAATAATTTAGATTTAGAACTTCCTAAAGTAACTATTTTTATAATTTTTGAATTTCAAAGATTAACTTAAGAATCATCAACATAAAAGCACAAATACTGATTAGTTTTGTTTGCTTTTGAGAAAGCTAATGGTAACATCAATATATTTTCAATATGTGAGAAATTATTTGACAAAAAAATCTATTCTTTAATTATTTAATTTTTAAAAAAAAATATGTATTTTATTAGCTATTAATGTACCTTTCGCCCCAAATTTAAGAAAGATAATTTGTGACTCTGTAGTCTGAATATTGATAATTCAACCTTTAAATTTATGGCGAAATGCAGATTTTATTCTGAAATTTTTGAGTTTTTTACTAATACATAGATCATTTTTCATTGATAAGATCAACAAATATTACTACTTGACTAATCGATTTTTTAGAGACATTTGAACCATGTAGCACGAATGTGGTTAGGACTAATAATAACATAATTTGATCGTAGGCTTCTCCTTGGTAGACGCTAATCCCTTACAAGATAAAAAGCATAATTCAATAATATGTTGACACTTGTATACCTTATAGTGCTTTTATTTTTGTTAGTACTGAAACAAAACTATCTAATATTATAAAAAAATTGCAGTTTGGCGAGATACTCCAAAAGAAATCAATCGATCGAAAATCAAAATTACTGAATTTAAAGTGTTTCCTTTTTTGAGATAATAAGCAAAATTTTCTAAGGTACTCTCAATAATTTACAATAAAAGAGTGTTTAATTTCAAAAAATGTGAATAAATCCAGATTCTTTGTTCTTATTAAGTTTTGTTTGGAAGATAAAAAAAAAAAAAGAAAATTTCTTGCTGGTATTTGGATTATAAATGTGAAAAAATTTTCACTTCAGTAACATATTTTTCTTCAATAAATTGAGTTACAAAACAAGTGGGCTTACAATTTGTGGTTTCGATCTCTATTTGAAAAAGGAAATCAGGAAAATGAATTGAAAATTTTGAACCGTTTAGAATTCAAATACTTGTATTTATTTTCCGATCATTTTTTTGTTTCTTTTAATAATATGTTGAGTTCAATTGTTAATTTCTACAGCGTCAGCAATACAATAAAAAATTCTTCTCGATTTTTCTTCTCAAAAACGATCAACAAACCACTGCGAAAACAAGAAAAAGAAAAAAAATGCGAGGATCGGATAATTATTACACATTCAAAAGATCTTGATCTTAAAGATGCTGTTTCGTCTTCGCTTTATCAGGACTGGCTAAATTCGATACTTGAAACAAATTTTAAGTTACATTCGCTACACTTCCAAAGCCTTGACATGTTTGGATCGAGGGCTGGCTTTGTCAAATTTAAATCCAAGATCACTTTAAATGGGGATTCTGTTCCAGGTATTGTCTTTGCGCGCGGAGGATCTGTCGCAGTTTTGATCAAATTGATTTCAAATGAAACAAAAGAAGAGTACAGTGTCTTAACAACACAGCCACGTGTTCCAATTGGGAAGGAGTCCTTTCCAGAGATCCCTGCTGGGATGCTGGATGGTGAATCAGAAAACTTTGTTGGGGTTGCCGCAAAGGAACTGGAAGAAGAGACTGGGATTACAATAACCAAAAGCCAATTGATCGATTTGTCCGGAAAGGCTTACTCCGGAAAGAATAGCAACGGGGCCATTTACCCAAGTCCTGGTGGATGTGATGAGTTTATCAAAATTTACTATTATGAAAGATCTTTACCAAATGAAACAATCCTGAAAATGAATAAAAAAATTACAGGAAACAAACTTGAAAGAGAAAAAATTACCCTCAAGTTGATCAAATTCAAAGACCTATGGAAAGAAACTTCTGACGCAAAGTCGTTGTGTGCCTTTCTTTTGTATGAAAAACTTCTTCAAGATATTTCAAGAAAATAATGGGAAATACTAGTCTATGAATAATAAACCTAAAAAAATTTTCACTTCATTTTCAATTTATATTTTTTCAAATTGAGATCGAAACCACAAATTACAGCCCACTTTGTTTGGAAACTCAAAATAAAAGAAAAAAATGGAAAAGGAAGTGAAAATATTTTCACATTTATAATTCAAATACTAGTAATAAATTAATTTTGATACTCTCATTTCCCATTTTGAGTTTTGCTGTTGAATTGGCTAAGTTTGATTAGTGATAGTACCTTCTCCATAGGTTTCAATAAACACCAAGTATGTGATGATACTTTACCCAATAAAGAAATTTTGTTGATTGAAATTAATTTCTAATGTTTTGAATACAATTATTGTAGTGAAAAAAATACCATAAATGAAAATAAATACTTTGAAGATTTTTAATTGTTAATATGAGGAAAATTTATGTGTAATTTCTTTTATTTAAAACCAACTCCTTTTTTTTTTATGAATCAAACCTTTAAAATTATAGCTCACCCACTTATTAGAATGATGATCAATTAAATTACACTTGTTCAAAACACTATTCAATCAATCAAAAAACAAGAATAAAAATCATTATTTTCCAAAATCTAGTAAGCTACTATAAAACTGGATTGTTTCTCAAAACAAGTAGATCTACTTAGGCTATCAAAAAATTACTTGAGTATTCTATAGACACCTCACTTTGATGAACTTTAGGTAGGTTTATTACTAATCTCCTAAAAAAAATTGGTTATTTATAAAATGGATTTGATTGGAAATATTTGCAATTACAACAATTTTCCTAATATTAACAATGAAAAATCTTTTACTGGATTTTTTTCATGTAAAGTATTTTTTTTTCACTATTATGCATAAAAAATTAGGAAAAAGGATTAAGTGGAAAATACGTACACATTGTTTTCTTCAAAAAAGTTGATACATACTGATAAATTCAAATAAATCTTATAAAAAATTTGTTGTTGAATTTCTATTTTAATCGAATTTAAAAACTCTTCTTTCATGGAATTTTGCAACAAAGAAGATTTTGAAGAACAATTAATTTTACAAAGTTTGGTTAACACTTAAACCAATAAAATTCCCCATTCAAACTGAAGTGTAAAAAAAGTTCAAAAAGGAATTTGAACTAAAAAATTTTTAAGATAATTTCTTCACGTTATCAATACTAACTATTAAATTGAAAATAATAAAGAATTTGAAGAGATTGTTTTCAAATTTGGTGTAAAATATCCATAAAGACAGAAATTGAGTGAATGATTAAAGAAAAAGAAGTAATTTTTTCTTTTTATATTTAACATTTAAAGAAAATTTGTTTCATTATTTATTTGTATGTTTTTTTTTTTTTTGTTTTTGCTTTATTGTTAAAAATCAAAATACAAAGTGTAACAAAACGTGGTATTGCATTAAAACACTTTAATAAACCCCAATTCAAACTTTTTAACATATCAAAATTCAATCAAATTTTTTTTTAAAAAAATATTATTTAATCAATTATAGAAGAAATCCCAAATCAGAAACATTCACTAATTCGAATGTTAACAATTGTTTATTAATCAAAATACTAACAAAACAAAAAATAAAAAATCATCAATACAAATAACCGAAGAAAGTGGTAAAAACTTTAATGAAGAGCAAAGTAAAAAAATACCCTGGAAAATTTGTAAAAATTATATTAGGAAATATGGTTCGATCAAATGGTTATATACCATTGACTAATTATATATGAGTTCTTCTATTTTGCACAACTCAACACTAACCTAATACTAATTGGTGAAAAAAACATTTTGATCCAACAAAACGAAGTTATATAATTCAAAAAATGAAATGAAAACAAAAAATCCAAAGATGAAAAAATTATTTTCATATTTTACAAAAATCAAAATTTATTTCCAATTTGAATGAAATTGCATTATTGTGATTTTTTAAAACATTTGAACTGTGTGGAAAATCTTGAATTTTTTTTATTATCGAAGAAGTATAAATTAAACTCTAGTCACCATTATACTTAAACACCCGTTCAGAAATTTAAACATAAAATCATAGATTCCACGATTATTAATTAATGAAAATAAGTCTAAACTATCACAGTTGATAAAATATTTCATAAAGATTTATTTCCTTTAATTTATTGAGAAAATTAATCTATCTTTTTTTCATAAGAAGGACTTATACCTATTAAAAATGATTAATATTTTCTATTATTTCTTTCTCTTCGTGTTTAAGAATAGAAGGCAAAATTGATTTGGGTTTTTATCCACTACAAAATCTTGAATTTTATTTTAGATACAAAATTGTGATAATATCAAAAATTACGATATTCTATTAAACTAAGATATTTTTTAAAATAAGATAATTGTCAAAATTAGTTTTAAAAAGTAATCATAATATCACTGTTGATGGATTTTCGGCTAATTCAACAATATTTAAAAAAAAAAAAATAAATTTTTACTGATGGTAAAATATATCCAGAGAAAATTAGTTATACTGTTAAAAAACCCACTAAAAAGTTACTTAATTTATATCAAGGATCAAATCAAGATTTTTAATTGTATTTTAATGGGGATTTAGTTAATAGTCAATCGGTCTTTTTGATAAAAAATAATTAGACCAAAGGGTAAATAACAGTTCCCGATCTATGCTATAATAAAAAAATATATTAATAACATATTTAATACAGGTTTTAAAGGTGTTATAAACAATTAAAAATTTAATAAAGTTTTATAATTAAAACTTTTATAACATTTATGTTTGATATGAAGGATACTATAAAATTATTGTCCTGTTATAAACCTGGTTTTTAGGTGTTCCAAAACTACCATGGAATTTTTTAGAGATATTATTTTGATACTGATATAGATTTTTAAAAATTTGAATATGAAAACAAGAAATATCATATTGAAAAATTTCTTGTTGGTAAATGAGCTCATATGAAACTTAATCTTATGAACAATCAATAAAAAAAAATTCTTTTTAAGAGTAAATTTTATCTTGTTTCTCTTAGAATTTTGGACTTTTAAATTTGTGTTGGGTTTTGAAAATTTATTTATTGAATAATAGAAATAAATTCTAGAATATTTAATTTGGGGAAAAAGAGAAACTGGTAAAAGGTGAAATATCATTTTTATGGGGAAAATTAGTGTAAATAAAAAGTAAAATCAATTAATAAAAGATATTATTTAAATTGAAAAAATAATTTATTTTGTCTATTTTAAATAAAATCAAAAAAAATATTAAATCTCCTTGTTTATTGAATTCGTGAACATGGTTTTCGGAGATCTCAAAAATAGTCAATTATTCAACTAATTTTCAATTATAGATCTAATCTAAGAGAAACTTATAAATAAAAGATATTATTTGAAAATTTTTATAGTTGATACCTCCATTTTGTCTTTAACCCTGGATTTTATCTATTATTTATTGATATTACTTTTTTTCACTAAATTTTCCAATTGAAAATTATATTTCACTTTTTTTCAGTTTCTCTTTTTCCCCAAATGTAATATTCTAGAATTTATTTCTATTATACAATAAATAAATTTTCAAAACCCAACACAAATTTAAAAGTCCAAAATTCTAAGAGAAACAAGATAAAATTTACTCTTAAAAAGAATTTTTTTTTATTGATTGTTCATAAGATCAAGTTTCATATGAGCTCATTTACCAACAAGAAATTTTTCAATATGATTTTTCTAATTTTCATATTGACATTTTTAAAAATTTAAACTCTTTTTCAGTCAAAGGGGCCCAGTTTTATTGAAGAAATGGAAGACATCCTATGAGTTTAATTCATTACTATTATCAAACTAAAATTTTCAATTTTTAGATCTAAATCATTTTTTCTCATTTTGTAAAATTTTGTTTTTTTTTGTTTTTTGCTTTTTGCTTTTTTTTTTTTTTATTTTTTTTTTTTTTGTTTGAAAGTCAATTCGAAAAAAAAAATGTTTGAAATTCCAAAATAACATGAAGAAAAGTGAGACTTTTCATTTTCTTTTAAAATTCAAACCTTTACAAGTAAAAAATCTTATTATCAACGATTTTAATTTCCGAAAGAAATTGAGAATTTTGCACGATACGTTCCAATGAATGGGCCCAAAAAATTTTTTAACATTTTTTTTTTTTCGAAATTTATGGTTTTTCCAGTGGTTTCTTTTATAATTATCGACTCATATATGAAGTTTATTATTTCTCGTATTTCTAAACAATCTAAGTTTGGTTGATTCTTAAAAATAAAGTGACTTTTTCATTTTTGGCTGGGCCCCTTTGAGTTAAATGGTGTTTATATCAGTATCAAAATTTGATACAGTCCTGTGCATTTTTAAGGCACATGAAAAATCAAGAAATAAGGCACAAAACAATCCCATTAAGGCACAAAATCAAAGTCGTTAAAATAAGTCACAATTTTTCTGTGTAAATTTCCAAGATTACTCATAATGTAAAATTCTAGATATATATATATATATATATATATATATATATATATATATATATATATTGAAGAAAACACTCAAAATAACTCTGTAATTATTCAGTGAAATTATATCTTGAAATTGGGAAAGTGCCTTAAATCAAAAATTTGTGCCTTAAAGTGAACAAAATTTTGTGCCTTATATGTTGATTTTTCATGTGCCTTAAAATGACACAATACTGCATTGAAAAAAATACATGATAGTTTTCGGAAGACTACAAGATCATTTTTTCAAAAAGTATGGAAAAAATCATATAAAAGGAAAATTTACAATAAAACTGTATATATTCGATATGTAGAGTAAGACTGGTATCTAAAAATCAATAATGAAAAAAGAAGACATTTTTAGAAAAAAGTGTAAATAATTCCACTAAATTTCCAAGTAGAATGGTTGTGAATTATAAATTTGAATACAATTGTATTGTTGTTTTGAAGTGTAGTTCTACTGTGCTTTTTGAGATCTCTACGATTTTTTTTTCATTTTTAACTATTCTTTAATGAGGTATTTACAGCCAGTTTCACTTTTAAGGCACAAACTTTCAACGAAATTTAAGGCACGATAAAAATCTCAAATTAAGGTACAAAATTCAAATTCTAGTAAAAATAAATTGTAAAAAATAAAATTACAAATTTTGTGCCTTAATTTGAGATTATTTTGTGCCTTAAATTTCGTTGAAAGTTTGTGCCCTAAAAGTGAAACTGACTATATATAAAAAGAATCATATAAAATCCTTACTTGGTCATGTTTAGAGTGTTACAAAATAGCGACAAATAGTACCAAAATTGAATTAAACCAATTTTGTACTTGAGAAAAACAATTTGTTATATGTTATTTTCTTTTTAACCCTTTGGGGATATAAAAATGGAAAAGAATTGAATTCATCTTTTAAAATTAGATTTGTAAATTTTGGGTCTTGAATATTTATAATTGTTTTTTTTTTTTACCTTTTTGCAATTTTTGTTTTTGTGATATATGAAACTTTTTTTGTGTATATGCTACTAATTTTTAAGAATTGAGAATTACTTGAAACTTTATTTTGTGAATTTAAATTTTTCACCAATTATGATCCTCTAAGATTTTTTTTAATTTGAATTTTTGTTTTTGAAATCCTTTTGAAACTTTTTTTATGAATTGAATTTTTTTCCTTGAGATCTTCTGAAATTTTTTTTTTTATTATTTGAATTTTGTCTATCTCAATAAGTCGAATTTAATAATATCCTTTTTTAATGGTAAGTTACTCCTTGAGTAAGAAGAAATTTCATGATCATTGTTTGTCCCTTAATATGAATAAATTACCAAAAATATAAAAATAATTTTTATTTGTTTTGGTTATATCAAAGCTCATTTCTCTTCTTTCCAAATAGATCTTCAACAAGACATTTTTATGATCCACTCTTTTTTAAAGTTTCTTTGTCTTTCAATTAATACAAGGTTTTATTCAAAATTATCTTCCAAAAGATAAATAATTGAAATGTAGCAAAAATTTTCAGACTTTTATTTGGATGTGTCAACATTCAACTTTTTCCTATCAACTGTGAATTGATATTTAAAGTTAGAGAATACAAACGAAAACAAAAATCTTCTTTTACAAACATTGTATGAGTCCAAAAGAAAAGAAAATTTGATTGATCTATTTCATTTTTTATTTTATAAATATTTTTTTGACCTTACAGAAATGACAGAATTAGGAAAAATTAAGCTAGTCTCCTCTGACAGCCAAGAATTTGAAGTTGACAAAGAGGTTGCTGCTATGTCTCAAACCATTAAAAATCTTTTAGAAGGTAGTTACTTCATCAACGAAATGATTTTTTCCTTTTTATTGTTTCTTTTTCTTTTTGTTTTTTCAAAAATTTCCAAATCAAAAAGAAAAGAAAACAAAAAGAAAAACATGGATCCTTTCTCACAACTTTCTTTTCTACAAAACCACTAATATTTCTCTTTAATTTTCCAATAGCAATCGAGGATGAAAACACAGCAATTCCGATTGAAAATGTAAAAGGGGAGATCCTGGAAATGGTCATTCATTATTGTGAACACCATTATAATCATCCCTCGCCAAAGAATCTAACAGAAAACGAAAACGAATATGAAAGAAGAACTGATGACATTGAACCATGGGATCAAACTTTTTGTAATGTTGAGCAGCCTGTTCTATTTGAGCTTATTCTTGTAATTATTCCACATTATACTCTTTGTTTCACTTTTAACTTTTCCTCTTTTTTTTTCTCTTTTCTTTTTTCGCCTCATCCCAGAAAACACACAGCATTTGTAATAGTAATACTTTTTCCTTGTGATTTCTTTTTTGTTATACTTGTTTTCAATATCATTAGGCAGCGAATTACTTGGATATAAAACCTCTTCTAGACGTCTGCTGTAAAACTGTTGCTAATTTGATTAAGGAATGCCGATCACCAGAAGAAATTAGAAAAAGATTCAAAATCAAAAACGATTTCACAAAGGAAGAAGAAGAAGAAATCAGAAAAGAAAACGCTTGGTGTTTGGACGAGAAATAATAATAAATCCAATTCTCAGTTAAAAATCTACAACAAAAAAAACAAGTACTTTTGTACAACAATTTTAAAAAAACGAGCAACAAAAGTTTTCAAAAGTGTCACTCAGATTGCTTAAAATAGTCAGCCGAACAGTTTAAGTAACACTTTTGAAAACTTTTATTCCTCAGTGTTTTAAAACTGTTTTATTAGGTTTTATATGGTTATAAAAAAAAAAAATACTATTTTGTTCAACAAATAATATTTGTTTTCATCTTAAATTCTTTTAATTGACAAATAAATATACAAGATTTTTTTTTTCATTTCGTTGGGGAAGTGTTACTTTTTTTTCAATTTTTCCAATCTTTTAATTTGGTGAGGTTTGGGTGCTTTCGAGATTTTTTGCCATTTTTTTTTTCTCAAACACCACTCTCCCTTTGTTGATACTGTTATTTTTCTAATTAATAAATGAAAATACTTATTTCAAGTTCTAAAATGAATATTAATAATTATTGCTACAATCAAATTAGTAGAGTAAAAATTTTGTCCTAGAGTTAACTAAGGAAGAAAGTTTAATTTATTGTCTAAAAATATCATTTCTAAATGGTGGTGTTACGATCTTGGGTATTTCTTCAATTTATAAACTAGAAAAATAAATTCGAATGTGAACTAAAAATTTTCATTTTTTAATTGGAAAGTAAGAGTAGTGAAAAGAAGGAGCACACTTACAGTTTTTTGTATCAAAACAATAATAGATTAGATCCTTAAAATGCTAGTTTCAAAAATACTATGTAGATACTTGTTAAGATATAATAAAAGGGTTTTTAGGAACTCATAAAATATTTATAGAAAAAGTTTTTTTATGATTTAAACTTTCCCAAGCTAAAAAGCCTTATTCAAATAAAGTGAAAGTTTTATCGAATTTTGATTTTATTTAATGCTCGATTCATTTGCCTTAGGATTCTCTTCATATATTTGAAGTGACTTGGCACTATGAATTATGTTCTGAAGTTGATCTTCTTTAGATTGATAAAATTTAAATAAAAAAAAAAAAAATTCATAGGATTATTATTGACACAAAATTCAAATATAAAAAAAAAATTAATAGGATCCACTTCGATTAACTAAATTCAGGTGATAAAAAAAATATTACTTAGATCACTAATTGACAAAAAATTCATTTTAAAAAAATAGTTTAAAAGAAATCTCAATTCCTAAAAAACCAAAATTAATTAATAAAAACAAAATTAATTGTTTCTAATTTTAAATTTCCAAAGGATTAAATTTCTTCAATTTAAAACTTTTTTTTTTTATTTCAGTACACAATCAATTTCATATAATTCAATTGAATCTAATTTGTGGTTATTATGTAACCCTCTAAATTTGACAAATTAAGGATTTTGATATATTCTTGAGAGAAAAAAACATCTGATTTAGAAAAATGAAAAAAAAAGATTAAAAAAAAAAACTCATCTCAATCTCAAAAAGTACAAGAGACTACACTTCAAAACCAAGATAGATATTTTCAAAATTATAATTTATTACATTCAAATTGTTGATTGGGTCTCTTTGAAACTTTTTTCTAAAAAGTTCCTTGTTATTTGATCATTGATTTTAAGAGATCGATTATAAACTTCACGTGATATTTATTTTTTGATTGTTATTAGGTACTGATAAAAATAATGGAAAAATACTATTTTTTCCATTTGAGAAAATTATTTTTAATTGTAATGATTCGGCCTTTAATTCAAACTTATTTTTCCAAAAGATCAAATTAAACCGTTTCTTCGAAATTATTACCCACAAAATTGTTTTTTAATTTCAAATATATATTATATTTTTAAAAACTTGCAATTAAAATCATTTTCAATCGACCATCGATTAATGATTTTATTTGAAATTCTTATTATATAAATAAAAAAAAATTCTATAAAACCAAAAAATAAAAATTTTTGTTTCCAAAATAATGAAAAGAGCTAGAAAATAAAATAAATTGGAAAATTTATTGAAATTTAATGAAAAATTATTGATTAATAAAATATAAGATAGCAAAAACTTAAGGTAGGTGATTTTTCTAATCAAATTAATTCACATCAACTTGGACCACTCATAAAAAAAAAGATTTGTTCGAAAGAAATATTTTTGTAATTTACAAAGTAAAATGAAAATAAACTCTGTTTCAGTCAAAGGGGCCCAACGTTTTTTTCAAATATCAATTATTTTATATAATTGACCTTTGAAGAACAAATAAGAAATAAAGAGAATAATACACCTCAAAGAAATGTTGATACATGCCTGAAAGAATATTAATAAATCAATAGCTTTTCTTAAAAATTGAAAAACTCAAATTCTTAGGGGCCCTATTGAGAAAAAAACAACGATGTTTGTTTTGAACTTCTACTGGTATTTGAATAATAAATATCAAACATTTTTCACTTCATTTTCCATACTTTTCTTTTAGAAATTAAGCCCTCAAACAAAGTTTGTTGGTATTTGTGGTCTCTATTTGAAAAAGGAAATGAAAATGAAGTGAAAATTTTTCACATTTATTAAACAAATATCAAGATCAAAGATCAAATTGAATTGCAATAGAAATCAATATGATTTCTCAACAATCTTTACATGGTTTCAATGACATTAGAATAACAAGTTTTGACCAAGTGACTATTGATCTTGCAATAAAAATTTTTTTTGCAAATGAATGAAGAAAAAAAAAAAAAAAATCGAAAAAAAAAAACAAAAATGTGTAGAAATGTGAAAAAATGATTTCAATTTTAAAAATTTCCAAAATAAAATTTTTCTTCTAATATCTATGCAAACCCTTTAAACACGTGTATTATACCATTACAACTGGGCCCCTTTGACTGAAAAATAGTTTAGAAGACAGAAAAGTCCTAAATAGAATTTTAAATTTAATCATAGTGTAATATATATATTTATATATATATGCGTTTGTGTGTGTGGGGGGGGAGTAAGATAAATCAGTTGTGTATATTTTGCATTATTATGATAAAAGTTTCTTTTTCCAATTGAAGAGTTGAAAACTGGATTTTTAATATATAAATTGGTTCTTTTTGATTTTTTAAGAAGCTTGGTTATTTGGTTTTTTGGTATTTCCTTAAAAATCTCTCACTTCTTCTTTTTTTCGGTAACTCTTTTCGAGTTTTATTTTATAAGATTTTTTTCGAAAGTTGATAATAAAAAATAGTAAATTTTTTTTTAAATGACAGTTAGAAATTAAGTGGTTATTTTATAATCTTATAAAAATTTTTTAAATTTAATAAACATCTTCCAAATGATAATCAATTATTTTGACTATTAAAAAATTATATATTGATATAAATTGCAAAGAAAAAATTTTATTGATTTGTCCTTTAGGTATATCCTAATTTTCGATATTTTCGGTTTATTCCATAAACTTAAAAAAACCTAGGACACTTAACTAATAAAACAGAAAACACCAGGAAAAGTGCTGTTTGTTTTTTTTTTAATTTAAGAAATAAAAAAAAAATTTCTGAAATTTTTTATTTATTTCTAAAATTAAAAAAACTGTGGATAGCTTTTCCAAAATTCAAGAGAAATGAGCAAAATTTTTGATTTTTCTACATTCTTTTAAATTCTGGTAAAGCTAGACACTTGACGGCACTTTTAAGCAATTGGCGGCATTTTACATATACTTTTGTTAGGTTTTCAAAAATGTATAGTTAGTTTCACTTTTAAGAAATAAACTTTCAACAAAATTTAAGATACAAAAAAATCTCTCATTACTGTAAAAAATTCAAATTCTAGTTAATTAATTTATGGAAACAAAATTCCAAAAAATATACCTTAATTTCAGATTTTATTTTTGCCTTAAATATCGTCGAAAGTTCTATCTTAAAAGTGGAACCACTCTGAAAGTCTAGAGTACAAATATAGATTTCGCTTAATTCTATTAAATTATAAAAAACCTAGGGTCCGGAATATTTATCAATATATATATATATATATATATAAACTCTGTTTCAGTCAAAGGGAACAACATTTTTTTCAAATATTTATTATTTTATATAATTAATATTTGAAAATCAAATAAGAAATAAGCAGAAAATACACATCAAAGAATTGTTGATATATGTCTGAAAGAAAACTAATAAACCAATAAATTTTCTTAAAAATTGAAAAACTCAAATTCTTAGGGCCCTATTGAGAAAAACAACAGTGTTCGTTTTGAACTTCTACTGGTATTTGAATAATAAATATGAAACATTTTTCACTTCATTTTTCATACTTTTCTTTTACAAATCAAGTCCCTCAAACAAAGTTTGTTGGTATTTTTGGTCTCTATTTGAAAAAGGAAATGAAAATGAAGTGAAAATTTTTCACATTTATTAAACAAATATCAAGATCAAAGATCGAATAGAATTGAAATTGAAATCAATATCATTTCTCAACAATCTTTACATGGTTTCAATGACCTTAGAATAACATATTTTTACCAAGTGACTATTGATCTTGCAATAAAAAATTTTTTGCAACTGAATGACGTTTTAGAAAAATATTAAAAAAAAAAAACAAAAATGTATAGAAGTGTGAAAAAATGATTTCAATTTTGAAAATTACCAAAATAAAATTTTTCTTCTAATATCTATGCAAACCCTTTAAACACATGTATTATACACATTACAAATGGGCCCCTTTGACTGAAAAATAGTATATATATATATATATATATATATATATTCATTTTTTTAGATGAATAGAATATTTTCAAAACTACTAGTTTCAAAATTTCAAAGTAAATATCACCAAGTAAGTTTTTTCTGAATTTCATTCCTACATTTATTTGTAAGTTTTACATCAAAAAAGTCTGATTTCTCTTGATAAGATACTTTTGAAAAATCATAGTCATGCTGAAAACAATAAATACATTTGACAAAAGAATATGAATTGATGAAATATTGGTTTAGTATCATATTTTTTTTTAATTTATGGTGAAAAGTTATTCTGAGGACAATTTTTACAAAATGTTTTTTTTTCATTTTTCTTTATTGAACTCAAAGGTATGTCCAAAATTTCTTGATGGTAAGGATAATTTGTTTTAATAAATAGATCTAAATATTTGGTCAACGAAAGATCAAATGAAATAGGTTACTTTTTTAAGTTTTTATTAATAACCTTCAAGATTGGGTACACCTTTAAAGCACTATTTTTTAATGAATAAAATTTTTTTTTAATTCCACTAATTAGATGACTTTTTTTTTATTATTATTATTAGTTTTACTTATTTTATTGTTTTACAAGTATCCCAAATCTTGTTTTAGCAAAATTCTAATACAAAATACCGACTTATAAGCAAAAATGGAAATCCAAGTACCAAGTAACAACTCAACAGATTGTACAAAAAGTTTGATTCATTTCACTATGTTTCAATTTGGTTTCAAATTGCATTATTTTGGTTCTGTTTAATTCCTTTCCCAATAAGTTCCACAAGCCCAATCTGAAAATGTGTGATCATTGGACAATTCAGTTTCTGATCTAATTTTGAACACGTCTATCAATTCTTAAAATGATTGTTCATCCTTTTTACCCCCTTCATAATACCAAACGCATTAAAGATACCTAGAGGAGAAAAACAAATAACAAAAAAAAAATTGGAAAAAGTTCAAAGTTTTCAAAAGAAAAATTTACAATTTGGGAATTTTATTGACTGTACTTTAATATCGAATCTATTAAACTATTTTTTATTTACTACATTGAATTTCAATTCACTTTGATCCAAAATTAATAGGGTCCTTAAAATTTATCCCATTTAGTTGATAATCAAATTCATAAAACCAAAGTTTTCGTCTGAGATGAAAAGAAAAAATATCATTCAATAAAGCTAATTTTAACCAACAAATGAAAAAGAACAAATCTGCGACAACTGTTTAATGAAAAATGTTATAACAAACCATTTTTTCTTTTTTTCTTTTACTAAAAGTTTCATCATAATATCACAAACTTTAAACATTTTCTTTACTTGGTCAACAATAACATGAGCAGAAATTGGTTTCAAAATTACATACCAATTGTTACATCTGAAGTAAAGAAACAACTACAAAAAAACAAGAGGCAATTGTTGGGTTCCAAAAAAAAAAAACAAAAAAACTTTCAGAATCAAAGTCAACTTATTGTACGCAAATCAAATTTAGTAAACTATGTAAACATGATTCAACCTGGTTTATATTATGGTCAAACAAAAAAATATTTTTCACCAATTCAACAAAATAATCAAGTAAAGGAGAAAATGATTAAGCCAAAAGATAGTGGAAGAGGAAGAGAAAACGGGAGACGAAGAGGAAGAGGAAGAGGAAGAGGAAGAGGGAGAGAAAGAAATATAGATAGGGACTATTACAAAGAAGAGGAAGAGGAGGGAAGGGAAAGAGGAAGAGGAGGAGAAAAAGGAAGAGAAAAAAGTGACTATAAACTTAAGCGCAACAATGAACATCAAGATCACCAAAACCCTAATTACTACAGATCAAAACAACCAAAAAGTTTTCAGTCAAAACAAGGTTATCCATATTATCATCCAATTTATAAGGAACAAATCCAAGAAAGGGAATATTGGAAAAGGAACAAAATACAAGAGCAAAAAAAAAACATTCAAATAAAAGAACAAAAATTATACAAAAAAAAAAAACAACAAGAGGAAAAAATAAAAACAATTAAATCAAACGAATTAAAATTAAAAAATAGAAAAAATAAACAGGTCGATTATGAGCAAATTCCAAAACAATTAAAAAAGAAAAGCCTAAAAAAATTAAAGCAATTAAAAAATCAACTTCAAAATAATTTAGCAAAAAAAGAGAAAGAAAATAGCATTAAAAAAAAGGAATTCGAAAAAAAAAAAGAATTTTACGATCAAAATTTTGAAGAGTATTACCAAAATTATAAAAAATCAAAAAAATTTTTGAGAAGGATGCAAGAATGCAAAAGTTCTCGTGAGAAGGATTTTGACAAAGAGATTATTTCAAACATAAATACAATTCAAAATAAAATGAAACAAATTGATGGTAAGCAGCGAGAAATAAATGAACAAACAGTTAACAGCGTTCCACGATCTGAAAATGCTCAAAAAAAAGTTGAGATTAACAAATTGAGGAACTACAAGGAAAGCATCAATCAGAAGAAAATTGAAATTTATACACAATTTTACCTGATGTCCGTGTATCAAAATTTGTTAAATGATCCCGATGTAATTAATGAGATTGCTAATAATGATAATTACATTATTAAAGACGATGAACTTCAAAAAGAAATTTCAATTTTAGAGAGAAAAAAAAATAAAAAAGCGGAGATAGACAAGAAGAAGGTAAAAAAGAAACACTGAAGAATTTGAATCGAGATTTGTGATTATATTAATTTTCTTGATCCAAAATTAAGAAGAAACAAATACCTTTTCTTTTCTTTTCTTTTCTTTTCTTTTCTTTTTTACTTTCAATATAAAGTGTTAATATTGTTTAATGCAGTTTTTCTTGCCAATTGTTTCAAAATATCAATTTCTTTTAGTAAGGTAAATCGAAGAGCCATGTATAACGTTTGTAGTTAAATATTTTACCATTTGAAAGTGATGTATTTGAATTTTTTGATTTTGGTATTAAATAAGAATACTGTCAAAAATCATCGAATTTACTGATGAAAATAGATAAAACCATCATGATGCAAATATTAATAACAAATCAATAAATTACCGAATGGATGATCTTTTAGTCTCAAATATGTGACTAATCACAATTTTTTTCTTGAGAAATGAAATTATGAAATATTTGGAGAAAGAGTATAAAATACCGATAGTCTGTAATATCCCACAAAATCAAAAAAAAAAAAATTTTCAAAAATGGATCCTTTCCTTTTTATGTACTCTTTAAAAATTCAACTAAAAAATTGTAAAAAGATTTAAAAAAAAAAGAAAGAAATCAAGTAGAATGTATTTAATATTTAGATTTCTTACTACCATTCAAATTATATTGAATTATTTTGAGTTGGGGAATATATTTTCAGGGATAATTTGTTACATTTATTACTCTTTTTAAACTTCAGAAGGGGGGTATCCTTTGGAATGATTATATTCTTGAATTAGTTTAGTGTTTAGATCATTTAAAAATCAGATTCTTTTTTTTTTTTTTTTTCATTTTGAAGGGAGGAAATTAATTTTCTATAAAGCCATTAGGATTTTTATAATTTAAGAAATAAACAGAAAATTTATTTAATTTTCTGTTTATATCTTATTATTAATAAAAACCGAGATTAAGATTTTTTTACTTTTTGAAATAAAAATTAAATTAAATAAATTTTCTTTTCTTTTCAAAAATTAAAAAAAAAAACACCTTTAGATTTCCTTGAGTATTTCTGTTTATTTGTAAAGTGTTCTAGGTTTTTTTAAGGTTTTCTATTTTATTTCAAAAATCTATTGATTTTCGTTAGGTTTTTATGAGTTTCCTATTGATTTAGAAAATCAATAGATTTTCGTTAGGGTTTTTTTTACTTTAGAAATAAATCGAAAATTTATTAAAATTTTCTGTTTATTTCAAAGAGTAAAAAAAACCTAGAACACTTCAGAAATAAAATAGAAAACCTCAAAAAAACCTAGAACACTTCATAAAAAAATAGAAAACTCAAAAAAACCTAACGAAAATCAATAGATTTTACCGATAAAAAAGAAAACCTCAAGAAAATTGTCATTAGGTTTTCCAGAATTAAAAAAAAAAAATGAGTTAAACCTTTTGATTTTACCCAATTATTTTGAATTCTGGAAAATCTAGGTACTCTACAGCACTCTAAATCACTCTGGGACATTTGAAGGAAGGCTCCTAATTTCAAAAATTTTTATTTGGGAATTTCAGAAAAGAAACATAATTTTCTTTATCATTAATCAATGACAAAATAAATAATCAGTCTTTCTTCCTAATAATAATTGTTTTGTTATTTATTTTTTTTTTAAGCAAAAACTTTTTCTTTGTGAAATTTTAAGTAAATAATTTTTGACAACTACACCAAAGAAAAAGATTAGAACCCTTAAAAATTTAAGATATTATTGTAGTTGCTTATAGAAAGATTTTGAGAATTCTTGAGGTTATTAGGTAAAGTTTCGAAATTTTTATGATCTTATTTCCAATTCTAACAAAGTAAAATAAGAAGTATTTTACCGAGAAAAATTGTATTTTAAAAGGATATTTAGAGTTTTTTTAGAATATTTTTAAAAAAATTTTTTTGAAACTTTGATTAATTGATAACTGTGAGATTTGTCAATGTCTTAATTTCATAAAAACCAACTGAACATATATTTAGTCCAAGGAAACAAAATACAAGTAAAAGAGTAACTATAAAAAAAGTGCTTTATAATTTGGGGAATGTTTGGAAAACAAATAAAATCCATTTCATTATTAAAAACAATGTCTTAATACAAACATTGTTTTTTTTTCATTTTGAAAAAAAAATTAATACCTTTTTTAAAAAAAAATTAATTAATTTCTTCTTTTTTTTCAAAAAAAAAAAAACGAGAGAAGAGACCATTTATAAGAGATTTCGAAAATGAGAAACAACATAAATTATACTTTTTAGAATAATAATAAAAAAAATTTGAATAACTAGTTAAGTTAAGAAATTTTAGAGTATTTTTCAAAATCCTTCATTGTTAAAAATGACAGGTGCATGCAAGTTTTTAAGTTTGATAATTTTTGAGAATTGGCTGGTGAAGGGAGAGTAAAAGAGTAAATAGATCTCATTGAAAGGTTGACGATCTAGTTTGTAAAATTTAAACAAATTTTTATCTACAATGATGAAAATATATAAATTAACTTCAATGTTTTCTTTAACCCCCTTGTGAGAAGAAGATACATTGAAGAATAAATTGTTCAAAGTTCAATAAAAACAGCAAATTAACTGATTTGTTTTGTTTTTTTTTGTTTGTTTTTTATTTTTTAACATGTTTGATCCTCAAGTTGTAAAAAAAAAAAAATAGTATCTCATATTTTTTCGTTCGACCAACACTCGCCTTTTATAATCCTTTGTTTAGGATTCACATTGAGACTAAAAATAATAATATTGTTCTAGTATTAATAAGGTATCCATCTCTTTTTTCTTATAATTGCTCAATATCATCTTATATCACTTCGAAAAATATCATTTTTTTTTTTTCGTTCTTTCAATTCAAACTCAGATTATAAGAAAGGTATTGTTTCCAAACCAAAACAATAAAAAAAAGAATTATTTTTAATGATTTAGTTTATTTGAATTAAAAATTTAATCCAAATTGTTAGTTTTTCTTTATAAAATGGACAAAAATAAATTTATTTTGTTTGTAAAAAAAAACATTTGAACTATACTAGAAAATATATTTTTTTTCAATAATATCGAATTTAAAATGAAATTTCTTTTCATTTTCAATACTATTGTAATCAAGACCAACTTTAGAAAATAAACTTTTCTAGGATTTGAAATCATAAATTTTGATTCCAATATATAACAAACTAACCCAAATTAAAACTTATTAATTCAGAAGTTTATAAAATTTTGTAATTTTTTTATTTTATTTTTTACTATTTTAATTTTATTGAAGGTAAAAAAATTTTACTTTTTTTTGAAGGAAGCAGTGTAAATTACACTCTAAATTTAATTTTACTGAAATTTCATCTAAGGTAATTTAAGAATAAAATCATATATTTCACGATTTTTCAAGCTAACCACACATGCAAATTTTTTTATTTTTCAAAAGCAAAAAAAGAAAAAAAAAATAAATGAAAAAAAGAAAAAAAAATTAAATTTGAAAAGGGTTAATAAGAAGTAAAAAGTAATAAATCAAAATAAATAAAAAAAAATGCAATCGTTAATTAAGGGTTCTCAAAATCACATCCAAGATACTTTTGGTTGAATTGATTTAATAATTTGAAAATTGATCATGAATGTTCACTTTGGGATCGGTATTTAATAGTTCTAATTTCATTTTTTTTTTTGATCTTTTACTTAAAACAATTGAGATTTTTTACCCTTTACTTTTTTGTTTTTATTTTCAATTCACTCATACTTTTTATTTTAGATTTTCAGTGTCAGTATTGTTAAAGTTATCGTTTGATCTTTTTCCTTCGTAACTCTTCTTCTAAATATAAAGAAGATTCAACCCTGGTAATAATCGAAAAAAATATAAAATTTACTTTATACATTAACACTTTTATAAAGAGCTTTTTCAACTCAATAGTAATTAACCAAGTGAAAATATTTTGAAAAATACTCTTTATTAATTTGGTTTTATCTCATTTCAGTTCTTGTATTCGAAAAATCAAAAAAGATGAAAGAATTCTTTTTACACCTAAATAATTTGTAAAAATCTTCTTTTTGATCTTTTTTCTCCTTTCTTATTCTCCAGACTAAATTATTAGAGTAATATTTTTAAAAAAAAATATAAAATATTGTCAAGTAAACCCCCTTCCAAAAATTTGGACACATCCAAAATCAAAAATAGGCAGCAAAAAAACCCAGTTTATTGTATTTTTCCAAACCTAATATAAAACAAAATTTAAGATACCCAATATTAATGTTTTTATAAGTAATTATTTTCATACAAACAAATGAAAAAAATATAAAACTCAAAAAAAAAAATTGATGTGTCTAAAATAATGAAACGAGAGGAACAAAAAATGTATAGGTAAATTTTTTGAAATTTTACTATTAATTGTTAATCGATCAAATGTCAAGAAACCACCTAACAATTGAATGTGATTTTTCAATTTAACAAACTCAACACTATCTTTCTATCAACCATCGAAAAAATACCCGATCTAACGAAACAGATTACGTAACTGAAAAAAAGGAAATGAAAACAAAACAAAAAAGACAAAAAATGAAATAATTTGTAAAATCAAAATTCTTTCCAAATTGAATGAAAAGTGGAGTATTGCCATTCTTTCAACTGTTTAAACTGTGTCCAAATTTTTCGAATTTATTTTATTTGAAAAAAATTTTTTTGTAGTTTGTATCTTAAATTATGAAATGGGTGAGTTAGCTAATCTAAAAACTTTATTAATTTGAGTCTAATATTTAAAATCCAAAATTAACATGTTTCCAATATATATATATATATATAATAACTTTTTATTATTATTTCTTGAAAATTATTTAATATTTTTTTCGTTTTAAATTGGAAAGTATTGGTATAGAAAGAAAATTTTTAATTATTATATATACTAATCGATATTTCAAGACAAATCTCAGCAAATAAAACCAATTGAAGTATAGAACATTTAATAAATGAATATTTGTTATAAATTTAACAACATTTTATCAATTAAATTTTGATTTATTAAGCAGTTATTTCATCTTTAAAGTTAAAAAAGTTATTTTCTCGTTTTTAAAAAATGAAATCACAAAAAAATAGCAAAAAAATATTCAATTTTGAAAACTGTTTTTAATAATTTATTGGTTCATATTCACAAGAAGCCTTTATGACAATTTTAAACATTTTTGTAAGAAATAAAAACATTTTGAATTTTGAGGAAAAAATTACTCTATTCCCAAATATCTTTTAGACAATTTTATTTTGAAGAGTCGAATTTTATCTTAAAACAAAATCAAAATTTCTTTGTAAAATTTTTTAAATGACTTTAAAAGTTTAATTATTATAACTATCCTTCTCAAAAAATACAATTATTTTTCAATTTGTTGAATAAATCATTTTTCAATTTGTTGAATAAATCATTTTTTTTTTTTTTGGTTAACCAAAAGAATTATCTCAAAAATTGTTTAAAATCTTTAAATTAATATTACTGACAACAAAGACTTATTATTGTATTATAATGACGAAAACTGTAATAAAAAAGGGGAAAAATTTTGTTCTAATGTGAGAAATAAAATGAATTTAAAAGTTTTCTTTTTCTGAAAAAAAGGAAAAAAAAAATTGATCTCCCTAAACTATTTTTCTATTCGGGCTTTCTTAGTTGATCAGAATTTTTTGACACTTGGCAAATACAAAAATTCTCGAGATGAGATTATCACCAAGAACATATTTTAAAATTCAGACTTGTTGTCTTAGAGTACTGATCCTTAAATCCATTTATATTCACCTTTTTATGAGAGATCTAATTGAATAAATTAAAAACAAGTGACTGGGTATAAGAATATTTTGAAATTTCAGACCTTACTCCCAAGGTAATAGTTACCTTAATTATAAAAAAAAAGGTACAGCTCTTATTCTTTTTCTTTTTTTTCTTCCAAAAACGATCAATATTCTAAGAAAAAACTTGAACTCAACTATTAGTCGTAAAATAAGATATAAAATTTCCTTCAGTTTTCCAAAAAAAGAATTTAGTGAAACAATTTTACCTTTCAATTTTAGAATTCAGTCAAACCAGCTTAAATTATTTATTTACCTTTTTAGAATTGGGGATTTTGATGATTTATTTTAATTTATTGGATGAGTTTTTGGAAAGCTGTATGAAAATTTTGATCATATTATTTTACAATTAACATTAGTTTATTCTTTCAAGTTTAACAAACCCTTTTCGAAAGTTAGTACAGATTTATTTTTTCTGTTTTCGAAGTCAGAAATGGAACTACAATTTTAAAACTTTTGCAAAAATGAAAAGTTAAAAAAAACTTTTTTCCTATTTAATCGAACACCGTAGAAACTAAAAAGTTTATAATTCAAAACCCGTCATGTAAAATAATTCTATAATCTTGTAAAAAATCAATTTAGAATATATTACATAGAATAAATACATTCGATGAAAAGACATTTTTTTCATTTTCTTTTTGTTATTTTTTGCTAGTAATTTAAAAGATTAATTATCAAAGGTTTTTAAAAAGAAATAATGAGTGACAAAGAACCAATCACAACCAAAAAAGAAGAAAACAACAATAAAACACAAGAACAAGAACAAGAGCAAGAGCAAGAACAAGAAAAAGAAAAAGAAAAAAAACAAATAGAAGACAACTCGCTCGAAACAACTCTTCAGCACCAAAATTGGTTAAGACAAGAAATTAAAAATCTGACAGACCAAATAGATAATGTAACGATCCTGTCACGAAATTTACTAAAAGAACAACAGAAACTGGAAAATCGAATAAAAGAAGAAAAAGGCGATCTTGAGCTTGATTCAGATTTTTTTTTTAATGATGAAAATGAAATCAAAAATGAAAAAACAATTGAAAAAACAAACTCAAACAATGGTTCAAATTTAGAATTAAAACAAGGTTCAAATGTCGAACCAAACAATTTGATCAAAAAAAGCGAGGCACTCAACAAGAATGAGAATAAGAATGAGAATGAGCAAAATTCTAAAACTATTGACAAAAATAAGGAGCCAAACAAAGAAAGCACTATTGATATTGAAATAAAATTGGAAGAAAAAGTAAAAGAGAATAACGAAAATGGAACGGGAAGCGATAACAACTCATCCTCTACTTCAACTGTAGAAAATAAGCAATTGTAATTGTACCAAAACTTTGGATTTTTAATATGTTTTTTGTTATTCGTTTTTTGTAAAAAAAAAAAGTATTTCCATTCTTCTCCTTCTCAAAAAATTAATCAAAAGAACACCAAACACTGTTTAACAAATACTTTGAAAATGAATAATTTTTAAATTGAAGTATATGTCTATATTTCTATCGATGGCTCTATTTATATTATGCAATTATTTCATTTGGCACAAAATTACAATTATAATTTGTGTTGTTGTTTTTTTTAATTTTGAATGTTTTATTACAATTAGTGTTCTTTTGTTTTATGTTTCCTCATGAAATCATATCTTTTATTATTTTAGAATTTTTAATATTTTTTTACACCTACAAATAATGATCATAAAAGAAGATATATAATCAGTTTTTTTTTAAATGTATTCTTATTTTTGCCAAATCTCTACTATATTTTTTGAATTTTTTAATCATTACATATGTCTAGAAAAATAGATTATGAATTATTTGAGAGAAATGCATTAAAATTGTAGGTAATAGTTAAGAAATTTTTACACCTGAAAACGCTTTTTTTAATAGTTATATCAATTTGACAAAATAATAATAGTAGTAAACAGTATAAATCAATGTTTCTAATAGTAAAAAAAAAAATTGAACTATTTTATTTATTGAGAATAATTCATACATAAATGAGAAAGTTTGAAAATTAAATTAGAGGAGGAAAATACTGATAAATTCGTATAAATATCTGAAAATTTTTACTTCATTTTCCATTTTACACATTTTTTTATACAAGCTTAGAAGAAAGCATTTTATTCTTTTAAATGTTAAAAAACTTTGACAAATTGGTTTGTGCTTCAAAGGTTCTTTCTCTTGAGTTTTTTTAAAAAGTTGAGATATGAGATTAGAAAATGTGAAATTGATCGAAAAATTTAATTAAATATATTTGAATTTATCAGTAAATAAAAAAATTTAGAATTTTTTCACAGATTTGCTTGGATGACGATATAAAAAAAGATCACAAAAAAAATCTTCTCCTCTTTATTTCTTATCTGTTTCAAATTAGAATCCTCCTTTTTTATTTTAAATATTATCTGAACAATAAAAGAGATTTGTCATATTGTGATTCAATCCATCTATTTGAATTTACAAGTACCGAATTTCTAAGGTTATTTTTAGGTGAATGGAATTGGTCGAAATTTAGAATAAAAAAAGTTTAAAATGTATAGCCTTATAATTTTAATATTAAAAAAACAAAAAAAAAATTTATTTCAAAATTAAATTATCTGATCTTATTTAATAAAAAACATTGTTATGACATCTATATAACATTTTTATAGCAAAATTTCCTTTTACATAATGTTTTTTTCAATATTTTTTAAAAAATATTCTTATCACAGACTTATAACATGTTACGAATTTGATAACAAATTTTATAACTTATATTTATTTTAGAATAAAATTTTATAACATTTTAAAAAATTATAACGATTATAACACATTTACAGCCCGTTTATAAAAAGTTATAAAAACTTTTTTTATTAGAGTATAAGGAAAAAACAAATGAAATTTTAAGATGTTGAATACTAAAACTTTTTTCTCTCCTAAATTTAATTTTTTGAAATAAAAATGTATCTAAAAAAGTACTTGAAGGTTGAAAAATTAAAAAAAAAAAAAAAAGTAAAAAGGTATTGTATTAAATTAAGTCAATGCAAAATAATATGTATATAATGGTTATTTTGGAAGTTTAAATTACTCTATTGATTTTCTTTTACTTAAATTACTTCAAGGGTTTTTTGGAGTAAATCGTAGATTCGTCAGTTATTCAAGGGGGGGAAACAAAATTACGATTAGTGGAAAAATTACAAAAGAAGCCAAAATGAGATACAAATTTCCAGAAAAATACTCATATTATTGAATAAATAAATACCTTCAGAGACTTTTTATTTATAATTATATATTTATCTAAAATGATAGAGTGGATATTTGTACAAGAAAACCACTGATCCCTTCTATAAAAAAAAAAATTCATTTATGAAATTTCGAGAGATTATTTATTATTTTTAAAAGTATTCATTTTAATTGAGAAATTTATAAGCCAAAAGATCTGATCTTTTTTTTGAATATTTAGATCAAAAATAAAATGAGAAAAATTTGCAAAATTTTTATTTTTTAAAGAAATCTCACTTTTGGTAATTTCTGAGGATTTTTATGATCAAATAAACTTAGAAACTGTAAACTTTTTTGAAAAATAAAACTAAAATAAACATAATATTGAATCCTTGAATACCTAAAAAAATTGAGCATATATTTTATTCACAAATATTTATTAAACTTCTCGAAATTTAAAAGATTCCATAATATTCTTTTTTAAATATTAAGAGAGTAAAAAACAAACTATTATTATTAAATATAGTTATTTAAGAATCTCTATTATTTTTTTTATAAGAATTTGCATTTGAATTGTTTTATTTGTTTGAAAATTTTTAATAAATTGAGAAATATTTGAAAAAGTATATCAGTGTTTTATTTTTTAGTATTGTATATAACCCACTAAAAAAAATAAGATTATGTTATTAATTATTGATTAATATAATCAAATTTTAAATTATTTCTTTATGTTAAGTAGAACTTTATAGGGTTTAGTAAGTAAATATTTTGATAGTATTTTTAATTTATGGTTTACTTGTTTTTATTCTATTTTTTTGTTCAATAAAATGAAAAAATTTATTTAAAATAGTTTTTGAATCAAAAAATTATAATGTTTAAAGATTTTAAAATAATTATTGTAATTTTTTTTAAATTAAGTTTATTGTTTTTATCGGATCATTTTATAAACTACTGGGTTTTATTTTTAATGGTTGTTTTAGTACACTTCCTTCACAAATTATAAGATTCCTTACTTCTTACAGATAAATTAATTTTTAATGATTTAATTTGGAAATTTGTAGGATTTTGAATTTGTTAAAATAAGAAAAATGGATTAATATTTTTACAAGCAATAATTCATTTCGAAATATAACATTTAATTATTGCTGAAAAAAATTGGGCTGAGGAAAATAAGAGAGAAGATTATTTTGTCAAATATTAAAAAATTAATTTTCAACTATTTGAAAACTGATCAAAACCAGTAGAATTTTTGATGATAATAATAAAAAAAAATGTATATTCAACCCTTTTAAGAAGTATAGTATCTAACTTAGAATTTCCTTTTATTTTAATTATATGAAGAACCTTCAAATAGAATGTCTTAAAAATCAAATTCTTTATTTTTTATTTGTAAAAAGTGATACAAATGAGTAAAAAATACTTTTTTTTTGGACAATTAGTATCTGGTAAATTACAAATTTTAGAGACAATCCTAAATATTTTATCAATTTTTTTTTGTGAGTACTTTTGAAAAACTTGATTCTTATAAAGATAAAGCAATTGTGAAAATGATAAATTTATAATTTTTACGATTTTTTATTGTAAATCTTACTGAAATCTTAATTTTTTAAAACTAGTATTGAATATCAAGATTAAATATTAAGGGTACAAAGGAATTGTTTTAAAATTCAAAGAAATATACCCAAGGGATACTTAATTTTTTAAAAACATTTAAAATGGCAAAAGATATAAAATATTGATAATTCTTCATTTCTGTGAAGATTTAGAGCTATAATAAAATTTTGATTGTTTATATATTCTATTTGAAGTATCTTGATAGAATTGAAATAAAATGCAAATAATTTAGATAATATACTTCATAAAAGGTTTTAATCCTCATTTTTTTTTATTATTATCAAAAATCCCTTGTGATTTTGATTAGTTTTCAAATATTTTACAATTAAATAATCAATTTTTGACAAAATAATCATCTCAATTTTTTTCCAAAGCAGTAAAGTGGGTTTGATCTTGGATTACTCATATTTTTACTTCATTTTCTAATTTTAAGATGTGGTTATAAATTTTTTTTGAGTTTGCTATTAAATTTACTTAAAGATTTTCTGTGGGTCTAATAATCCCTTAATATGTTAATAAAGCAGCCTAATAATTTGAATAACATTAATAATTTTTTTATTATTTGAAATTTTGTTTTCCTTTTTGAGTCTCCATCATTAAATTGAAAAAAAATCTTATTAGCATTCCGAAAAAATTGTCTAATTGAAAAAAATTTGCCAATTTTGTTTTATTTTCAAGTTGGTAGTATAGGACTACGTTCCCACCATTGAAAGTGTATTAATTTATTGTGCTATTTCACTTTCACTTCTCAAAAAGAATTTTCATTTAGAAAAAATTGAACAAAAAAAAAAAAACATTTTTCTTCATCTTTACCTTTGAACTCAGAAAACTTTTTTTCTTTTTTTTTCAATGAACAAGATAAATTGAAAATTACAAAAAAATTAATTGTAAAAAATGGATTTTGGGGATTTTCAAGTACAAGTCAAATTTGATAACATTTCAAACTTGTAAAAGCAAATGTAAAAAATATGTAGAACAGTTCTAGAAAATAGTGTGAGTTCAGAAAGTTGAAAGGGAAATTCTAAAATATTAAAATCAAAATTCTAGCATGATCTTTACAAGGTAAAAATTGAGAAAATTGTGATAATTGTTAAAATTTCTCATTTTTTCTCAAAGAAATTCTCAGTGTGTAAATATTACTGAGATTACAAAACTCTTCTAAGTGTTGTTCTTATACTATTTATTTCACTGTTTTAAACTGAAGTCGTAATCCTTAAAACAGAAAATTTTTCAATTATTATTTTACTTTTTATTCACTAATCAATAAAAATATCTCAAACTGAAATTCCTCAAACATAATTAATACTTTTGGTTAAAATCTTAAAGCCAATTTCCAATGAATGGAAAAAATCCTATCATCAAAAAATCCAGAAAATTCACTTACTGGTATTTGAATTATAAATGGGAAAAAATTTTCACTTCAGTAACATATTTTTCTTCAATAAATTGAGTTACCAAACAAGTGGGTTGGTAGTTTGCGGTTCTACTTTAAAATGAAATTGAAAATGTAGTGTAAATTTTTCCGTTTTTTATTCAAATACCAGTATACTAATGTTTACAATTTCAATCTCAGATTGAAGTAAATTGAACAAGCTTAAATTTCCGTTTTATTTGATGTGTTAACTCAATTCTCTTTGAATTCTACTAAGTAATCGAATTTTTGGGCTTAGTTTTTGTTTTGAAAGGAAAGTAAGAAAAGAAATTAAAAAATAGTTGAAAATGAAAAATATTTTTTTGAATTCGACAATTAAAGAATGCTACAATTTTTATCCAGAAAAGTTAAATAAATGAGTTTCCAATATCTTTGCAAAAATTCATTGAATGAAATTACTTTTCAAAATAAATATTGAAGATCCTAAATTCACCACAAAGAATAATTCGGTTACTTTGACGGGCCTAAATTCATAAAACCACTTATACACCTCTGTCGAGAGCTTAAACTTTTCAAAAGGCTTTCTGTCATTTTTTCATTATTTCCACAATTTACCTTTCTTTCTTTTCCAAAAAAAAAGAAAAAAGCTCTTACTCAGGATTTAGACGAAAAATTAATTTGTCAAAATTAAAAACTCAAATGCTCGATGACGATGTTTGGAATTTCTGTATTTTTTTCATAATTGTAATAGGACTTGTATGGTTTTTTCGGATCGTGAAAGAGTTCTGTTCGATCACGCAAATAAGAAATTCAATTGAAACAAACCAAGTGGTCTATGATCCAACATATTCACAGCAATTCCCGTCCACCCCGATTTTCTCAAGGCCACATTACGAAACAAATATTAAAGCACAAGAAAACAAAACCAAGGAAGGATCAGAGTTAAAATCAACCTTTGAAACTTTTCGATTTAACAAGGAGAGTTTTCAGTGTGATCGCACAGCCCAATCAAATACGTTTAATGTTAGTTTTGATTTTTCATCAACATCACCAAAAACACAAGTCCAATTGTTTTATGGCGTTAACTCTCGAAGTTTCAAACAATACCTCCGACAATTAGTAATCAATAGAAAAAAAATGGTTGATCAGATTGTTGAAGAAATAACGCTGTATCAAAAAAATAACAAAAACAAAAAACGTCGTGTAAATAAGAAACAAAAAGCTACCTTGAACAAAACAAAGAAAAAGAAAAATGAAAAAAAACTTTCTCAGAATTATCTAAACAAACTAAGTCTCAATAACAATGATCGTTCAAGTGAATGCCAGTTTGATTCGTCCGAAGGTTTTGAGAAAATGTCCACGGATTCAAGTTCTGATGATATTTCTTTGAATCAAGAAATTGATGAAAGATCATTCACCAGCCATTCAAAAGCAAATAAAAGCCAAATCCAATTAACGGTTGAAACAAGATTCAAGCGGTTTCTGAAGAAAAAAATGTACACTGAAAAAACTCAAATCATTGAAGATATTGTTGAAATAAATAAAAATGATTACAGTAGTGAGACGGATCCGAGCAGTGACACGAAAGGAAAAAGTGGAAGTGGAAGTGGAAGTGAAGGTGAAATTCACAATGACGAAAATTTCAAACTACAGGATTTGGAAAAAGAAAAAGAAAAAGAAAAAGAAAACGAAAAGGAAAATCAAGAAATAAAGGAAAAGGAAAAAGAAAAAGAGAACGAAAACGAGAATGATATTACAGATGATTTTATCTTGGATGATCCAAACGAAGGATTGCAGATTACTGTGATTGATTTTGGTATCAACGAAATTAAGAAAACAGAAAAAGAAAATGTTAATATTAATGTTAACGTTAATGATAATGGCATATTATTTGAAAAGAAAAAGAAAAAGAAAAAGAAAAAGAAAAACGAAAAGCTAAAAAAGGAAATTATTCAAGATTTCAAACATTTTTTGGAATGTTCTGAAATTCAAACTTTTGAAAAAGGTGAATTGCTATCTTATCAGTCTGAAAATTTTAATTGTGATCAATTGTCAAAAATTTTCCGTTCTGAATATGAAGTGAAAAATACAGCACTGTACCCTTTAATTATTGTTATCCAAAACAGCCCAAATTTTGATTTTTCAAATATTGATTTCTGGGAAAACGATCCGGAATTGCTGCGCTCCTCAATAATTGAGCACTTTCCCTCATCAGAATTAATACTTGCCGAATTTTCTGGTTTCCAATATTCACCACATATTAGAGCAATATTTAATTCATTTGGCCCTAATTTTTATAGGATCAGTGAAGTTTATGGGGATTATGATGAATCAAGCGAATGCGTGATTTGCTTTTCAGGTAGAAAGGAAGTAATCTTATTAAATTGCTGTCATCTATGTGTATGTAAAAAATGCTATCATCAGATTGAAAAGTGCCCAATTTGCCGTGCTTCCTATAATTCTTATATCCTTTTTAAAAAAAAAAAATGATTTTTTTGAAAAGTAAATTAATTTCTTGAGTTTGTTGATTAATTGAAAAATTAATTGATAAAATATCCTTTTTTGTTTTTTTTTTTTTGATTAAAAATCAATAATACTGTTTGGTTGATGATTTTTTCTTCTGATTTTGGGAATTTTACTCGAAAGTGGATTTCATAAATTGAGATTCGCCTGAAATAATCAATTGAAAAAAAAATTCTTTGTTTTTTTTTTATTATTGAAGAAATGTAAATTACACTCTTGTTGCACTGAGACTTAAATCCCCTTTTAAAAATTTAAACGTAAAATCATATATTTCACGATTATTTTAATGAAAATAATTTCAAAATACAACAGTCAAAATTAATTCATTAAGATTTATTTCTTTTAATTTATTTTGAAAAATTAATCTATTTTTTTTCAGAGGAAGGTCATATCCATAAAAAATGATCAATATTTTCTATTATTTCCTTCTTTTCAGACTTTAAACATGAGCCAAAATGCAAACTGTTTTTAGGGAACATTTAAAGAGGTCCAAGAACTCGAAACCTCAAAAAGGAGATTTTGTTTTGTTTTATTTAATAACCAGTTATATAAACCCAACCAAATTTAATAACTTGAAGAGAACAAAAGTCTTCAAACCTAAAAAAATATTTAAAGTTAATTAACTAAAAAAAAAGAATTTTTAACTTTACCAATTTGAATATTTTAGGGATCAGAAATAACATACAGAATAGGGGAGTGGTAGAACTTTGTGTTGAGAAATAAAGGAGTTTGAAAATTAAAACAAAATAGTGAAGAGCTTTGTATAAACCTATTTAGTTTCAGTCATAAATACACTTGAACAAAAGTGAACTGATCTTTTGTTTGTTCACAAATGGGACAAGAAATTTTTAGGACAAAAATGAAAAATTCCTCAAAGTCATTTTTTTTTGTTACTCTCAAATTTTACCTTTTTGTTAGACACTATTTTTCAAAAGTAATCCATTTGTTTTCTTTTTTTCAAGACAAAAACTTGTTTTTCTTCAAGATTAAAAATTTTTTTTCTTTAAAATTCTTGCTTTTTGTTTTTTGTTTTTTGTTTTTTTTTGTGTTTTTTTTTTTTTTTTTTTTATTTTTATCAAATAGATTTATTAAACTTTTGATCAATATAACACTTTTACAGAATGAGTTCAGAAAATTCCTTAGTTTTAAAATGTGTACTTGAAGGACACAATGGTTGGGTAACCTCGATTGCAACAACACCAGAAAATCCAAATATGTTTGTTACTAGCTCAAGAGGTATTTTTCTTTTCTCTTTTCTTTTCAATTCCTTTTCTTTTTGCTTTTCCTCACTCAAACCTTTTTATTCATTTCCTTTTTTTTTTTTTTTTTAAATTAACAAAAGACAAAACTCTACTTGTTTGGAATATTAATGAAGAACAAGTTTCAGGATATCAAGAAGATTACGCTTATCCAGTCAAATCTCTTCACGGCCATAGCCATTTTGTTGAAGATGTTACAATTTCTTCAGATGGAATGTTTGCTTTATCTGGATCTTGGGGTATATCCTATTATATTTTTTTTTTCTTTTTTATTTTTTATTGCTTCTTTTTATTTGTTAATTTTTATGGAGATTTCAAATGAAAAAACTCGGATTAGAATTGCTACCAAAGTTGAATTCATCGTTTATTAATAGTTTTTTTTTTTTTTTTTTCACAAAAAACCACACCGAACTCTTTTTCTGTTTTTGACTTTTTTGAAGAAAAATTTACATAATTAAACAAAAAGAAATACCAATAAACCAAAAAGAAATTCTTACATTATACCCCTGATCTCTTTCTACACAACCAAGACAATTTACTCAAAACCAATCCGATCGGCAATCATTTTGTAACTTTTTTTTTGTTCATTTTATTTCTCATATTGATAGAATACATTTGCCTCAAAGAATTGTATTTTTTGAAATTCATGTGATCTTCTAAAAGAAAGAAATAATTTTGTACAGTTATTTTCAAAAGGTGCTTATTTAGTAATTATTTATCAATATCGCAATTTAAAAAAGTGCGTCATAAACCAAAGTTTTATCAAGTATTACTATAATTCTTAAAAGAGTGAACCAAACAGTTCGATCATCACTTTTAAACCTTTTAGTATTCACCTTTTTAAAACTGCTAACAAAACACCTGGATAAATTTCAAACTTGGAAAATTAAATTTAATAAATTGGTGTTCATTGGTAAAAAAACTAAAAAAAGTCAATTCATTTTTTTTTTTTTTTGTTTTGTTTATTAGAATAGTAAAAGTAAATTGAAATTTCAAACAAAAAAAAAAAAACCAACCAACACGAAAAATTCAACTTTTACAATTCTTATTCAATAAACCAATTTTCAAAAAAAAAAACAACAATAATTTCTAATTAATTAATTTTCAATATTTTTTCCTTTATTTTCACTCTTTCATCTCATTTTTTTTTTTAAAAATTCCATTTAAAAGACAAAACTCTTAGATTATGGGATTTAACAACAGGAAAATGCACCCAACAATTTATTGGACATACAGGAGATGTACTTTCTGTAACCTTTTCTGCCGAAAACAGACAAATCTTATCAAGCTCAAGGGATAAAACAGTTAGACTTTGGAACACCTTAGGAAAATGTAAATATGTTATTGAAGACAAAAGTTCCCATAATGATTGGGTCAGCTCTGTAAGATTTTCGCCACTCTTGAAATCAACCACCTTTGTTTCCTCTTCATGGGATAAAACTGTCAAAATGTGGAACTTGAATGGATGCAAATTAGAAAAAAATCTCTATGGACACACCGAACAAGTCAACTGTGTTGAAATGTCCCCAGACGGATCCTTATGCGCATCTGGCGGGAAAGACGGAAAGGCAATCCTTTGGGATCTTGAAAAGCAAGCAGGCCTTAAGGTCCTTGACGTTGGCGAAGAAGTCAATGCATTATCATTTTCTCCAAATAGATTCTGGTTAGCAACCGCCTCAAGAAACGGAATCAAAATCTGGCAACTTCAAAAAGATTACTTACTTGCTGAATTAAATGACACATTCAAAGTTGGTAAAAAGGGAATCAAGCCAAGACCAATCTCACTTGCCTGGAGCCATGACGGAAATACCCTTTTTGTTGGTTATACAGATAACAAAATCCGAGTTTGGGCTGTTGAATCTGAAGACGAAAAGCAACAAGTTGATATCAATATTGATGAAGATGAAGAAGAAGAAGATTACGAAGAGGAAGAAAATTAAATTCAAGAGGACACAGACTAATAACCAATAATCTTGATTTCCCTCTCCCTCTCTTTCTTTTTTTTTTGAATTTAAAATTTTTTTTCAAAATTCGAACAAGCTAAATTAGATTGTTCATCAAATATTTTACAAAATGTCGATTTGTTTTTAGAATTTTAATTTTTTTTTTTTGCTTCTCAATTTAATTGAAAAAATTGTTGAAACAAATATTCTCTTTTGAAAAATAATATAAAAAAAAAATCAAAGAGCTTTAACTAAAATAAAAATAAACAAAATAAAATGATAATTAAAGTCATACAGATCCAATAAATAATAGAATTTGACTTACTTTTTTTTTTTTTTTTTTTTTTTTTTATTAATTGTTTAAAATCTTTTATTTAAGGATCTATTCATTTACCGTGGATTTGCACAATACACAATGAAAGACTTGAAACTTTAAAGGGCATTGTGAAATTACATTTCTATTGATTGACAAAAATTCAAAGAACAAAAAAAAAAAATTTTGGAGGATCGTTATTGGAAAAAAATTCAAATAACAAAAAAAAATCTTTAGAGGATCTCATTGTCAAAAAATCCAAATAACAAAAAAAAAATTACTTATTTCTAATTTTAAAAAAAATCCCATTTAAACAGAAAAAAAGTTTTAAAGAATTCTCAATTCTGAAAACAATCAAATAAAAAAAAATTATTTTGTTTCTTTTTTTATATTCCCAAAAATGCAAAAAAAAAAAAAAAGATCTCAATTAAAAAAACTTTAAACAATAAAAAAAAATCGAATATTCACAATTTAAAATATACATCCAAGAAGAAAAGTTTCAAAAGATATAAAAAATTTCAAAAAATCCAAATTTAAAAAAAAAAATCCACTCGGTTCTTATTTTAAATTTCCAAAGGGTTAAAATTCTTCACATTAAAACAAAAGGTTTTGATTCAGTTCGAAAATTAATTTAATTTGATTTAAATAAATTTGTGATTATTTTATAAAGCTCTAAATTTGACCGAGTAAGGATTTTTTATTATTCTTGAGATACAAATAACTAATTTAAGAAATGAAAAAAATTGAAATCATCGAGATCTCAAAAAGTTCAAAAGATGACACTATGAAACAAATACAATTGTCTTCAAAATTATAATTCACAACAATTCTAATTGGGGATTGAGTATTTCTTTTATGAAATGTAAAAAAAAAATTAGTAATTGTAATGTCTGTCGAATAACATTCAAAAACAAATCATAATCTGAATCACCACCGATTATAAAAAACCAACAATCAAAAACAAAAAATTTTTCAAAAACAATATCAAAAAAATTTTTTAACATTAATTACTCTACATTTTTACTGGTAAATTAATATTGTTTTTATAATTTTGATGAGATTTATCAAAATAACATGAAATGAAATTTTTGATCAAATATTTTATCCTTTAAAATAAGGATTATAAAGTATAAATTCATACAAAATTCTTCAAACACATCACAAGTGTAACCATTTCGTGATGGTTAAGGTGCTTATGATCTTTTATCCAAGGATAAAAATGAAGTATTTTTGGAAAAAATGTTTTTTTTCTTTTTTCATTTATTCCAATATCCCATAATCAGAATGTTTTAATCAATAGTTATATTGGTTTCAGGATAAATTTGGATATTTAAAGTCATTTACTCAATTTATTTAGAATATTTCTGTCTTTTTTGATTTCTGTATTTAAAGAAGTGTTTAAATTGATAGATTCATAATAGTTAATCTATATCTCAATTTAAACATTTGGTATTAACTGGTTTCTTATTACTGTTAATTGTAAAATAAAAAGAACAAAATTTTCAAACGGCTTTCCATAAAAAAAATCATATACCAAAAATTAAAATAAATCATCAAATTCAACAATTCTAAAAAGGGAAATTTATAATTTAATTTTCAATCCCAAATTAAAAATATGAAAGATTATTTGATTTGAAAATCTTTTTTGGTAAAACTGAATGAAACTTTTGTTACATTTATACTGAAACAAAAATATACCCGTAATTACATAAATTATCCTATATTGGGCTTTTTTATTGAATTTTGATTAATATTTTTAAAAGGTTAGAAAAATAAAATTCGAAGTGAAGTTTGAAATTTCTGGTTGGTATTTCAGTTTTCAAGGTTTTAATTTTGATCATTGTGAAAAAAATTTCGGTCATTAAAAAAAAAATTGGTTCAGCCAAAAATTTGTTTTCGTTTTTTAAATAGTAAATATGAGTAAAATGATTTTCGATCAAGGTATCATTTTATAAACAAATCTAACATTCAAGAAAAACCAAAGTCACTATTAATTAGTAATTTTCAAAACCAATATTATCTCATTACATTTTGATTCCTTTGGATTTCTTTGTAAGGCTAAAAATAAACAAAAATTTCATAATAAATTGCCAAATTTTTCTTTATTTTTCTTTATTTTTATTTTAATTTTTATTTATATTATATTTTTAGATGAAAAACAAATATTTCTAGTATACATAAATGAATATTAAAATACTAATTTTTAAATTATAGTAGATAACTTCAATTTATAAAAATATTTGTTTTCAAAATTTGATTTTTAATTGTACAATGATTTTGAAATGGAGTTTACAACAATTGAATTTTAATTACACCCTTTACTAAAAATCATAATTTTTTTTATTAGATTAAATTCCTAAATCAAGTTACTGATTGTTTGGAAAGAAAAAAAAAATGAATAATTTTTTTAAATTAAGGTTTGTCTATGAGGATTTAAAGAATTTAAATGGTTTCTAAAATCTTAATATTTCGTTATCTTGAAGTTTTGATTATCAAACAATTGTGAAAATCAATCTCTTTTGAAAAAAATATCTTTATTAGGAAGATTATTTGATTCCATATGGTTTAATCTAATATTTTCAAGATTAACCTTGATAAATTCAGGTTATCTAACAATGATAAATATCTTATTGAATTAATATATTTTAATATATCTTCATAAATAGTTATCTTATTTTTAGTATAGTTAACAATTAAAAATCAATTTTTGTTCTTTTAGCATTCCAAAGAAATCCCAAAGAATCAAAATGCAACGAAATAATATTAATTTTGAAAATTATTAATTGATAGTGACTTTGCATTTTCTTGAATTTAAGATTTGTTCATAAAATGATACCTTGATCAAAAATCATTTTGCCAATATTTACTATTTAAAAAACGAAAACAAATTTTTGGTAAAACCAATTTTTTTTTTAATGTCCTAAATTTTTTAGATTAAAAATATGAAAAAAAATATAAAAAGTGATGCTATATTTTTCAGATCTAAATCACTTAAAATATTTGATACAAATTTTTTTCAAAATGGTGAAAGTAAAAATGGAAAAAAAAAAAATAGTGGAGAGAAAAATTGCAAGAAAGTAATATTCGATTTTATTCTTTAAAAATATAAACAATTAAAACTCAAAAAAGAACAAATCAAATGAAAGAAAGACAGAATTAATTAATAAAAAGATAATAAATCTAATTATTAAAATTCCGAAGTAATCGCTTTAAGGATGGAAATATGATTTTTTCTTTTTGTTTTGTGTAATATTGCTTTGAAAAAACAGAATCTTTCCAAACACACGGCGGTGGGGGTAAAAACATTGCCACAAATGCAACATACAGAGCACCACAAATTAAATCTATTAAGAAATGGTGTTCCAAATAGAGAGCAGAAAAAATGATCAAAAAGTTAATTGCCCATAAAAACCAATTTTTGATATCAAAAAGAGCCGCTGTGAGTGGCCATGCAATGTGCATTGAAGGCCAAGAACCGAAAACGATTGGGTTAGCGGAATAGAAATCCTTGAACCAAGACACTCCCAAGATGTTATCAGCTCGTGCCATCCCTGCACAGTTGCCCGTGATGGGAGAAAATGGTAGCAGCTTGCCCTTCTCGATGGAGTATTCAAAAAACCAAGTTGGTGCACTTGGGAAAAGTGTCATGGTTAGAAATCCGCAGTTTGCAACAATAGATAATACTAAATAAAAATATGCAACACGCTTTGGATCTTTATATTTGTAAACCAAGTACAATGGGTACACAGCAGGCCATAAATAATGTGTCATATAGATGTACCCACAAATGATATCAAAGACTGGGTTGACCAGTGGCCGAAGTAACCGATGCACTAGGCATCCGACCATTAGTTGCTCCAATCTGGGAAGACCTGTGACAACAATATTAGCTTGAAATTCTTTTGGTACCAGCAAATTGTAAAGTGGGCCGATCAGAAAATATGAAAGGAGGAAGAGGCCTGGTACAATTAGCCGCCAACGAATGTAAGGGAAGGTCTTCTTGACCAGTGGCTCTTTCCCCAATAGCCAATTCAAACTTGTGTATGGGTTTGGTATCATACGCTTTTCATGCCTGGTTAATTTTTGGAATCGTGACATGCTCTCCTGAGAATTTTAATCTTCCAAAATTTAAAGCTAAAAATAAAAAAAAAAAAAATTTCAAAGACCAAACAGGTAACCTTTTTATTCAAATAAAATTATTATGTTTTAGAAAAAATAGATCTCAAATTAGACATTAAATTTGATAAAAACGATTTTATAGGCTTTGATTTCGCTTTTACCTCTTTTTTATTTGTTGAATTTTTGCTCGATCTCCCTTGAAATTTTCCTTTTCACATTATTTCAAAAATCGTTATCAATCATATTTCAAAACTGTAGAATCTAATCCAAAATTTTGTTTTCATTTTTTCAGATAACAACACCTTGTGTCTCATAAAATTTTTTTTAACACAAAAAAAGTTTTTTTGAACACATTTTCAGAAGAAAAATAGATTCAGACAAGTTACAGTTTCAATAATTGATTTTGGATCAACTGTATTCCACTAAAAGCTTTACACAATGTTCTCAATTTTTCAAATCCAATTTAATTTAGATCGAAATAAATTAAATACTTTTAATGGAATTGTGCTTAAATTTTACTGATCAACAAAAATAGGGTTGATTTCCGATCATTTCTTGTGAAAAAATTTGGATGAAGTGTAAAATAATTCAAATGTTTTATGTTTTATTTTTATTATTTTTTGATAGTTTTTGAGATTCTGAAAGAAGATCGCTTATTCATTGAAACACACCAACGAAACAGTTTTCATCTTCAGACTTATTAATATCATATTTTTTTATTTGTTTAACAAAACCTAAAATTATTTTGTTTAAATGGTTTTTAGAGAGGAAATTGTAAAACATTTTTACTGCATTTTCATTTTTTGAATTTTCTTGAAAAATAGAGTTTCCGAAGAAATAGATTGGTATTTATGCTTTCAATTGATTAGGTTGTTTGGTGTCTTTTTTAAACACACAAATTTATTGATCTACATTGTGGAACTCAGAACACTAAATGAAAGGAATATTTTTTCGAGTTAAGGGATTAGTCTCTATTATTATTTTTTTTGATCAATATATAAATACAGGGTTCATAATCTAGAAATCAGTTTAAGATTGAAAACAAACAGGGTTTTTCAAATTGAAGTAATTTACAAAAAAATTTTCAAAATCTCGATTAAATTTAAGTAAAAATATTCAATAGAGATTAGTCCCTTAAGGATTACAATCCCTGAAATTGGAAAAAAGATTATCTTGTGTAGGGTGTAATGGGTTGTCGATTTGGTTCTTAGCTGATTGATCTTGTACTTGGTATGGATTCTAATAGTGGTTCAAAAAAGGCAATTTTTGACAATTTATTTTTTTAATATTTCCGAAATCCGAATTGAAGAGTGTAAGATTAATAGATTGGTCAGTGTTCAAGAATAACTTTTGAATTTTGGGTTGTGGAAAAGAGTCTTGATTTACTTTTATGTCAATTAACAAACTGAAAAAAAAATTTTTTTAAAAGCTTCCAATAAAACCAAACTTAATTAAAAATTTCAATCAACAACCCACAAACCACATTTTTTTATAACTTAAGTTCCTGCCAATTAATCTTAAACACTTCAATTTGGATTTCGGAAATAAAAAAAATAAATTGTCAAAAATTGCCTTTTTTGAACCACTATTAAAATCCATATCAAGGACAAGATCGATCAGCTCAGAACCAAATTAACATGTGGAAACAAATGAAATAAGATAATCTTTTTTCAAATTTCAGGTATTGTAAAACTTAAAGAAGAGAAGAAGCAGAAATTAATTTCCCAGAAACAATTACAAATGAAAAAAGGGTGAAAAGGGGTGCTAAAAAAACAATTCTCAGACAGTCAACAAACTTTAATATCCCCATTTTTTATGAAATAGAAAATTCAGGATTTGACAAAGATCGATCAACTCATAAAAAAAATATCATGTCACCATATCTATAAAACAAAATAATTTTTTTTTAATTCTTTTGGAATATTAAACATTAAATATAGTGATATGTGGAAAATTATGTTGAACAGCTTTCTGAGAAGATAATTGTTTGAAATCCCAGCAATATTCTTACACAAATTGTCATTTGAAAAACACCCAATAATAAAACATATCTTAAGTGATTAGCTTCTACCAAGGAGAAGATTATGATCAAAGTATCTTCTTATTGGGTGTAATTCATATTAGCGCTACATGGCTCAGATGTCTCTTAAAAACAGATTCGTAACCAAGTTATATTTGTTGATCTTTTCAATTAAAAATAAGCTATTTATTGGTAAAAAACCCAACAATTTCAGAATAAAATCTTTTTTTGCCTCAGATTCAAAGGTTGAATTATCAATATTCAGACCCCAAAGTTCTGGAAAATATATTTCTCAAATTTATGACGAAATTTCGATTAATAGATAAAAAATTTGTTTATTTTTTAAAAAATTAGATAATTAACCAATATATTTTTTTGTAAAATTATTTCTGAAATATTGGAAATATATTGATGTTACAATTAACCTAACCAACGAAAAAAAAACTAATCAGTCTTTGGGGTTTAATGTTGATGTTTATCGAGCCAATCTTTGAAATTAAAAAAATAGTTACTTTTGGAAGTTCTGAATATGCATTATTAAATACAAGATTTCTATTATTTGTGTTTCTATTTTAGATTAGGAAAGGAATTAAAAAATTACAAATTGAAAATTTTTAAGAATGATCATTGGTAAAAAATGTAATTATTTATTGTGTAATAAGATTTATAATAGATTTTTTAGAGTTATACGAGCCATGGCGCACTAATATCATTTATACCCAATTTCAAAATACTTTGATTATAGAAATCTATGATGACATTAGTACCGTAAGGAAATAATTTACTGTTCATAAAATCATTTTTTCACATTACATTGTGAAAAAAATTTGATTAAAAAAAATTGTTTGGTTTTTTAAATTGGAAATATTAGGCAAAATGATTTTTGATCAAGGTATCATTTTATGAACAAATCTTACATTCAAGAAAAAGCAAAGTAACTATCAATTAATAATTTTCGAAAAAAATATTATTTCATTTCATTTTAACCCTTTGGAATTGCTTTGGAATGCTAAAAGTACAAAAATTGATTTTTAATTGTTAACTATACTAAAAATAAGATAACTATTTATGAAGATATATTAAAATATATTAATTCAATAAGATATTTATCATTGTTAGATAACCTGAATTTATCAAGGTTAATCTTAAAATATCTGATTAAACCATATAGAACCAAATAATCTTCCTAATAAAGATATTTTTTCAAAAGAGATTGATTTTCACAATTGTTTGAAAATCAAAACTACAAAATGAAGAAATATTAAGATTTCAGAAATCATTTAAATTTTATAAAAACCCATAAATAAACCCCAATTTAAAAAATTATTCATTTTTCGTCTTTCAAAAACACCACTAACTTGATCTAGGAAGTTAGTCTAATAAAATAATTACCATTTTTAGTAAAGTTTATACATAAAAATTAATTTTTTATATTTTTAGATTTCGAAAGTAATTCAAAAGGGCGAAAATACAACGAAATAATATTTTTTCTGAAAATTAATAATTAGTAATTACTTTCTATTTTTTTAAATGTAAGATTTGTTCATATATTGATACCTTGATCAAAAACCATTTTGCCTAATATTTCCAATTTAAAAAACCAAAACAAATTTTTGACTGTCAGAATTTTTTTAAGGACCCAAATTTTTTCCAGAATTGTTAATTTTGATTTTCAGTTTGAAAGATGAAATGAGATGAAAAAAAAAGCTGAGTAAAAAAAAAAAAAACCTATTTATATGGTTGGAGAGTTGGGAATTTCAACAAAATGTAGGAATTTGGCAAAAGAGATATATCTTGAACTTTGTTTTTGTATGTTTTCAATTCTTAAAAAAAACCTTTTATCAAAAATAAACTAATATGAACAGAATAGGTATGAGAACATACAAAACTTTTTTTTATTTTGAATTTAAATAATTTTTTTTATTGTATTTTAACCAAATTTTTTTAAAAAATAACATCCTTTCTATTTACTAAATGATATTTTTTTTTTGATTTTATTATTAATTTATCAGAAAATATGTCAAAAAATAATCAAAAGATTAATTTTATTCATATTTCCCTTTTCATATTCAATTATTGTTAAATTTTTGGAAAAAATCCATTACAACCAAATTAATCAAAAATATTATTTTATAAAGTATAAAGTTACTCTACTAACTCAGGAATTATTCGAATATCCACTCAACTGCATAAAATTGAATAATTGATGATAGGAAGTATTTTTTGAGGTAATGAGAACCCAACAACACATTGTTACTAAGCGAACACATGCCCATGACTCAACCCTTTCAATAATACTAATTTTTTAAGCAAATTTATTCAAATTTTGTTTTTTTCCTTTTAAATTTCAGACTCTATTTGTTTTTACGAATTGAAATGTAAAATATCACAATCTTTCTTATTATATATTCATTATTTAAAAGTTTTTTGAACCTTGTATTTGAATAATTGATAATTTTTTTGAAAAAATTTACAGTGGATTATGATTATGAAAAAAATTTCAATTTTTTATCAATAAAACAAATTAGAATAGACTTGCCCAATCATATTAACATTTTTAAGCAACTCGATCATATAGAAAATATTTCTGAAACAACTACAATGAAAATGATAAACAATTGTTACTTAAAAAGCAATTATAGTAGAAGATATCCGAGATAATTTTAATTGGAAAAATTCAGAAAAAAAAATCAATATTAGTGTTTAATGAATAACCAAAGTTACAAAAAATATGAAGCAGAAACCTTTATATAATATGATTGATAGAATTAAATAGTTGATATTTAATTTTGATCTCTCATACAATTTTGGAAAAGTCAAATGAAAATTTTTGAAAATTTATTTTTTATCAATTAAACCTCTTCAAAAAGTATTTTGTTATTTTGCAAGTTTTTAAGAGAAAATTATTATTATTTCGTTATCCGTAATATTTTTCCAGTAAAGACTCTAGGTGCAAGTAGCTGAGTGCTATATATATATATATATTGAAAGGAAAAAAAATTCCATTTAACAAACTATATGAGATGTTATGGTATTTTGATTTTGGAAAAAGAATATTCATTGTTTTCAGGTCTTTTATACCCTAAATTACTTTCTTTCTGGTTTTAAATAAAATAGAATGTTACTTAATACATCAAATATATTGTCGTGTTTTCTGGCCATTGTTTACATACTTGAAAAGTCTTACCGTTAAAAAAAAATCACATTTGAATCAAAAAAGCTTGAAAAATTAAGAAATTTTTTTTGTACATGATTAGTAAACAACCAAAAATAGATATATAAAATTAAACTTTCAAAAATTTTATTATTTTTAAAAATAATTACTATTTGTAAAAAAAAGTGAAACAGTTGAAAAAAAATTAAATATGAATTTTAATTGGGAACCTTATAAAAAATGAAAAAGTAAAATCAATTACAAGAAGAAATAAAATCAACCCCAAAAAATAATTCATTATATTACACATCAAATCAACAAAACTCAACTTTAATCCTCTTGATTATTTATATATGTTATATTGGATCTCGCAATAAAAGTCAATTTTTTCAACAAATTTTTTTAAAGAAAGATCAATCTAAGTAAAAAACTCTTAAAGATAGTATTAAAAAAACTGTTATTGAGTTAAATCCTTAATTTTGTATTTTTTTATTTATTTATTCTTTTATTAATTCATCTTACTTTTAATTTTCAGATATGTTCCGAATCAAAATTCATATTTAAACTTTTTTTTACCTATTTCACTATTTTTTCATAGACGGTTAATAATTTTTCAACCAAAAGGATTTAGAAATTGTCTTTTTTAAAAAAAAGAATCAAAATTATTTTTGGGTATTTCCCATATTTTTGTTTTTTTCCTGGCTAACCTTGAGGCCTTGTTTTTTCCAACTCCCTTGCCAATCATGTAGAGAACAAACCTTTGGATCTGTTGGATCAACATCTCTTAGCCCGCCAACAAAGGCATGGGGGCTTTTACCGAGGAGGATATCATTATGTGGTTCCATTTGGTATTTAAAGATGGCTTTACTCCAAACTCTTGGACCAGAAAAGGATGTGATTTTTTCGAGATTCTCTCCCTTTTTCCAATATTGATATGCTCTTTCAACAGTGTTTATTAAAATGGGATGCCCGGGTGCGCCACCATAGGTCCATTGGCACCATTGGAGGATACGATCAAAGGGAACCTTTGCAAGATTAGCTGTCATTTCAATACCGATGATCATACCGACTTTACCTCTTATCTGAGGATCTAAATGGCCCCACTCACGGATGGGCTTTACACATCTAGTGTCGATATCAGAATAGATTCCACCTTCCCGATATATGATCAAATAACGAAAGATGTCAGATCTGACAACCCCAGGTAAGTCGTCCCACATCTCAAAATACCTTGGGAAAAAGGTTTTCACATAATCCTCAATTTCTTGATCGGTGTAGAAATAGTATTGGAAAGCAGGGTTGAGCGAACGCCATGTGACCATTGATCGATATACAATCTCATCGTAACGATTTTTCCATGTTTGGTGAATGATATTTGGGATTGTCCAATAATGTTCCTTTTGCCAATTTGCATTGACAATCTCAAATTGGCCAGAATTGATTAGTTCAAATTGGGTATACATATTGTCGTATTTGGTTAATACTTGATTTGGTTTGTTAATTAGATAGAGAATTGATTCTCGTTTTTTATTAATACCTGAAAAATAATATTCCGTAATCTTACGATTCCATATTTTGATCATTATTTTGATTGCATGTGCATCGTGAATCAAAAAACTATCAGAGATATTTAAATCCTTATTTAAAACATAAGTATTGTCAATAATAATTTTCCATTTGGATTTAATTTGCCTGATCACTTCGAAGAGCATTGGATGGTTTTTACTTGAACCAAAGAAGCTCAATGAATATTTATCTTTTGCAAGAGGATCTAAAGTGTATAATTTGACCTTACGTTTTATCTCATTCAGCGAATGGTTTGTTAGATCGCTTTTATAATTTATCGCTTTATTATTTTTAATTATTAAATATTCTTCCTCGATATCATTCCAAAAATGAGATTTTTTTTTGAAATTTTTTTTATTTTGAATTAATAATTTGATCTTTTCGCTTTTTTCAATAATTTCCTCAATAGCAATCAAGCACTTTGTTTCTTGAGCAACATATATCCCACCATATTGGTTTAAATAGAAAAAGGGTATTAATTGTGAAAATAGGGCTATAGGTAAATTCTCCATGAACTTGGAATATGTTGGGTAATGCCGTTGCAAAAATTCTTTTGATCCTTCAAGTGTTAGAGCAATTTGATTAAATCCAGGATTTGTGATAACACATGTATTGTTCTTGATCCTTTCTTCATCAATAATGTTTGGATAGAAAGAGTTATAAAAAAAATTAATTTGTTGTTGAACACTCTTTTTGTTCGATGCTGATTTTATTTGATTATTTTCAGATTTAAATCGTCCATAGGTTTCTTGTCCATAACTTCTTTGGTACAACAAATAGAACGAAACCATCACTAATATAAGAATTAAGAGGATTAAGATTTTTTTTTTTTGTTTTGAATACAAATTGACACTTGAGTGATTAAAATATTGCTTTTGTGGATTATTGTAAGCATACATTAATTAATTATTAAAGTATTTTGAAAATAAAATAGATATTTTGAAAATTTTTTTTTTTTATTTATTTTTTCCTTTTAAATAAATGATAGATCCTCTAACTTTGGGATTATTTTTCAACATTTCACTTTTTTTAAAATAATTATTTTTGAATAATTAAAAGATTGAAATTCGAAAAGTATTAAAAACTAATTCAGACAAGTTAACTTTCCAAATAAAAAGAAGAAGTAATTATTCTTGAATTATCAAATAATATTAGTTGGTGGTATTAGATGATCAAATGCATGTTATTGTTTTTTTTTTTTTTTTCATTTCGCTTAACTTTGTGGATGTGTTAGATAATGTTAGAATCTGAAGATTCAAAAATTGCAGTTATATCTGTAAAATTAAATCAAATGGAAACCCAAAAATATTAAAGGTCAATCTTAAATCTTTTTTTATTAGAGTCAGTTTCACTTTTAGTGCACAAACTTTCAACTAAATCGAAGATCTATAAAAATCTCAAATTAATGAATATTTATTATACTTTAAGAATATAAATAATTTTTTTAGAAACTGTCGGTTGTGCCTTAATTTATGCCTTTTGTGATTTAATTTTATTGAAAGTTTGTGACTTAAAAGTGGCACTGGTTCTATATAAAAAGAGTTACTTATAATTCCAGTAATATTTGGTAACTTTAACATAATTTATAATTTTGTTTGACAAAATATAAATAATTGGGATTTTTTTGTCTATTTGTGAATTTCTCGTTCTCTAAATGTTTGAGATAGTGTGTAGATTATTGTATTAAATATTTTATCCAAATGATGTTTTTTGAAAAGTTCTAAATTTTAACAATTTTCAAATTATTTTTGCAAAAAGATTATATTATTTGAGTTGAAAAAAGAAAGAAAAATTATTTGCTTTTTAGAAAATGTTCAAAAATAGACTTAAAAAATAAAATCACCAAGTTTTAAAATAATCCAATGTTTAAAAATAGAAACTCTACTTAATTTCAAATAAATTACAATAATTATTTTGATTTGGAAAAAATTGTAATTTATTTATTCAAAGATCGATTCAAAGTAATTTTTTTTCTTTTTATTTAACAAAAAAATCTGAGAAGAAAACCCAAGCATTAAATTAAAAATTATCCCAAAATTTTTTTAAAACCTATTAAATTTAACTTAAAATGATAAAAAAAAATACCAATTTTCGAGTAAATATAACCTGTGACAATGTTCTAAAAAAAAATTTACAAAAAAAAAAAAATAAATTTACTATTTTTTCACTTTTTTCTAATTTTGTACTTTTATAATAAATTCTCTGATCATAAATAATTGCTTAATGAAAAATTTGTCATGTACAAATATTTTTAAAGATATTTACTAATTTTTAGAATTTCTATTAAGATTTTTTTCAAATTTGATTGTATATTTTTTTAAAAAAAAACTTTTAGAAAGTTAAGAACGATTATTATCTTTGTGGAGCATTTTAAATTTAATAAATATATATCAAATGGACAATATATTATTTTGACTATGATAAAATTAGTTATTTTTTAATTTGAAAAAAATCAAATTTTTTGATTTTTCCATTAGTTTTTTTTTAATTTTTGAAATAAACAGAAAATTGATTTAAATTTTCAGGTTATTTCTAAAATAAAAAAAAAACCTAGGACAATTTCATGTATCTTTTTGGAAATATAAAAGAAATTGAGTAAAAATAAAAGATTTTAAGTAATTCTGTTGAATCCGGGAAAATCTGTAAATTGCGGTTCTTGTTTTCTGTTTATTTATACAATCAATGGATTTCACAGATAAAACAGAAAACTTCAAGAAAACATATAAGCTAAATTTCAAAATTAGGGGCAAACTTATTTTTATTATTTTTTCTTTTTCCATTTGTCTTTCAAAAATTAAAATTATAACGCTATATTTTTATTTATTAATCTATATTGGTTATTATCTCTAAATACTTTCGTAAAATACATTATTATTCAATAAAAAAAACAATTAAACAATTTTTTTTCTGATGAAAAATCTGCCCCTATTTTTCAAATTTGGCTTACACTTAACGGCACTATACAGACACTTTCTAAAGATTATTCGGCGTTTCAAATATCGAGTAGAATCTCACATTTTTCTCCCTCTTTTATGAACTCCGGAAAACATAGAACAGGTCTATTTAATATTAATTATTTTTGGTTTTATTTCTCATTTTCTTTTAGAAAAAATCAATCCACTCGCAATACACGTTCAGATGTTTGCTGATGATTTGATATTAATAATGAAAGGATCAATGATTGAAATAAATTATCAATAACAAAAAATATATAAAATAATAAAAGATTTTGGAATGAATCAAAATGATGATAAAACAAAAAAACCCTAATACCAAAAGAAATTTTATATCTTGGTATTTGGTTAGACAAAAAAATCATTTAAAATTTAACTTTGAAAAGGTCAATAATAATTTTGAAAAAGTCCTCCATATTTTTAAAGAAAGGAATTTTTCTAATGGGTTAAAAATTCAATTCTTTAAAGCCGTTTTACATAGTCAACTATTATATGGGTTGGAGATATTTGTACAGAATCTTATTTCAAAAAAATTGATATTTGGATTAATACAGTCAGTTTCACTTTTAAGGCACAAACTTTCAACGAAATTTAAGGCACAATAAAAATCCCAAATTAAAGCACAAAATTCAGATTCTAGTAAAAATAAATTGTAAAAATTAAAATTCGAAATCTTGTGCCATAATTTGAAATTTTTTTGTGCCTTAAATTTCGTTGAAAGTTTGTGCTTTAAAAGTGAAACTGACTGTAAGAAACTCACAGAATCGCTATTAATAAACCCATATTCCCCAAGACTTATCTATAAAACTGAAGCAAAAATTGATTTGGCAAGAATCACAATTTACAAAAGAAAATTCAAATTAATTCAAAAATTAAAAATTTTGGGATTTGATAAATTAATAAATCTTCTCCACTTCAGAGAAAAAGAAACAGAAAACATTAATTGGAAAGCTCGAAATTTAAAAGAATTAGAATCTGAACTCGAAGTTTACAGAATTAATCAATTAAAAAATAGTCCAAGTTGGAACGTACAAAATTATTTGAAAATAATTTTGATGCAGGGAAATATTAACAAACAGCAAAAAATATATTAAATATGGAAGGGTTCAGCTTCTATTCTAAAGTTAAGAAATTATTCAAATTATCTTAATAGATATTCTTATTTAATGAACAAAAATAAATCACAATTTTGTCAATTGTGTAAAATAAATAAAGATTTGGATATCATTGAAGATTTGGATCATTTTCTCTGGAACTGCCCAACCTATGAAAATAATCGTAAAATCTGGATTTCTGAATTAGAAAAAAACAATTTTTCACTTATTTTAAATAATAATAATATTTATAATATTATTAATAAACAAGATTCAATATCATTATTAGCTTTAGTAGATAATAAGACTATGTTTGAATCTATTCTACGATTTCTAAATTCAAGTTTAGGAATTAGGGCAAACAAGAGGAATTCTAAACTCCTCCCTTAAATTACAATAAAAAAAAATATTAATTATTTTTTTTACAGTGCTTTTAATTTTATTAATTGAGTAAAGTATTTTTGTAAATTATTCATTATTTTCAATTCAAGTAAATCTCTAAAAGTAGAATATAATTAAAAAATCATTTTCCAAGTGATTTAAAATTTTTTAGCGCAAAAAACTACTTTTTTTCAATGAATAGAAGTTTATAAAAAAAATTTAGCGTTAATATCAACAATATACACAATAAATCAGAGAATTTTAAAAATAAAAATTTAGATAAAAATATGGATCTTCAAAAAAACAATCATTTTTTAAAAATAAATTATCATAAAGAAATGAAATTTATGATCCGATTATGATTTTTTTTTATTTAGGTTTTGGTTTGGTTGGTGGGTAAATTTGATATTTACATATACAATAATTATCAAAAATTGAGAATGAATATATCTTGAATATCATCTGATTCTCATTAGGATTAACTAACAATAGAAATATATACAGTCAGTTCCACTTTTAAGGCACAAACTGCAACGAAATTTAAGGCACAATAAAAATCTCAAATTAAGGCACAAAAGTCAGATTCTAGTAAAATAAATTGTAAAATAAAAAATTCCAAATTTTTTGTCTTAATTTGAGATTTTTATTGTGCCTTATGTTTCGTTGAAGTTTGTTACTTAAAAGTGGAACTGACTTTAGGATAAACTAGATTATTAAAACATTATAAAAGAAATTCAAAAAAAAAAAAAACAAAACGCTTTAAACAGTTGAAAGAATAATATAGACCCCACTTTATAGTAAATTTGGGAATAATCTTGATTCTACAAACTATTTCATTTTTTTTCTTTTTTGTTTTACTTTCATTTTCTTTTTTCCAGTTACCTAATAAGTTTTTTTAGATCTAGAGTTTTTTTTTGATGGCTGATAGAAGGTCAGTGTTGAGTTTTATAAATCGAAAAATAACAGAAAATTTAACAAATGGTATTTTATAATTTGATCGATAAGCAATTGTTTGTGAAATTTCAACAAATTTATTATTATTATTATTTAGAGAAAGAAGTAATTATAGAAAATTTCTGAAATTCAAAAAAAGAGAAGAAGAAAAATAATCAAAATATCTAAATATATATATATATATATATATATATATATATATATTATCATTGTAATTACCAAATAGAAACTATCCCCGGCCTGAATTTCAATTTCCACTAATTTACCAATGCATTTTTGTTCTACTGGTTTCATCATTGTGGACACACACCCTTTTTTTTTTTATTTATTTTTTTTTTTTTTTTTTTTTTTATTTGGATAATAGTGATTGATTATAAAACTATTAAAACTTAGTAACTTAAATGTAGTTTTTATTACATTTGGAAAAATATAATAAATTGATTTTTTGTTTTCCTATTTTTGTTTTTGGAAGTGAACAAATTTTTGGAATGGGGATTATATCATTAAATCTGTTTGTAAAAATAATCACTTGGGATGAAATTTTTTTAAAAACGACAGTTTAAATTCAAAATATTTAACATAAAAGTTTAATATGAAATGATAGATCAGAAGAATGTTTAAGATCTCTTTTTTTTTCTATTTTTTTTTTAAGCCTATCATATTCTTTTTTTAATTCTTTGATAAAGTTCAATTTGAGAAAGGGTCTTGTGTCTAAAGATAACACTTTTTCTTTTTTAAAGATTTGAAATTGGATCAAAAAACAACATTGATTATTTAGTAAGAGTTTTTTTAGATTTTGAATATTTAAAGTGTATTCTTTTAAACAATTGATTATTTTTTTCTTATAAAAAATAAAAATGACACTCTAGAATATTGAAAGATCAAAATAAAAGGTAAATATTTTGATTTTTACAAAAGTAGATAAAACAAATCAACTTAACATTCTATATTAGAATTATAATTCTTATGACAAAAAAATTAATTGAATAATTTTTTTTTCAAAAAGTACTTTGTCTACTAAAAATCAAATGCGAACAACCCAAGTAAAAAATTTTGTATAAAAATCTTCTTATTATAAAAAGTAAAAAAAATAACTTTATGGTTACTACTCCCAAAAGATATTAGTTATATTTTGTTATTCCAATTGCCACAGTTTTGACAAAACTGAATAATACAATTCATTTCTAAAATCAAATACATCCATATTTTAATAAATATTAGAGTGGAATATATCCTAGTATTATATATTTTCAAACCAATTAAAAAAATGAAAAAATGTGATCAAGAAAAAATAAAAATTATTGATTTCTTGATCTTTTCTGAAACAATTTGATAGACAAATTCTTCTTTACATATTTTAATTCTTCATGAAAAAACTTTTTTTTGGAAAATTTTTGATTAACAAAACAACTTCATTCCTATTTCTTTTTAAAGAATTTCCAAAATGAATTTAAAGAACCTATTTTCATTAAATTCATCTAATTCTTGATTGGTTTCAATAAATAGGACATTTTTTTTTTTGAATTTTTCTCTCGAGAAATAAAGATTGGGTGGATTCTTTTGATTTTATAATTATAAATTTTCCAAAAAATTAAAAAGTAAAAATAATTCTGATTTGAAATTTACTCTCAATTTTTCCTTTTCTTTTGCATTGAGTCTTTTGTAGTTTTTTTTGATTTTGATGAATTGACCTTATTTTTTAATCTTTGAAATAGTTTATTTTGTTTTGGCTTTGTTTGATAAAAATATTAGGAAAATGGATTCTAAAAATCTATATGTGAAAAATGTTCCGTAAAATAATAGTAAATAGTAATCGGGCGAGAATTCCCAGGCAATGATTTGTTTGGGTTCATATTAACTAAAAAGATCATGATTATAAATCAACGAAATAGACTTTGATTTAACTTTTTTTTTTTTATTCTTGATTTTAACAAATTTATTAGGAACGGTGATATTTTATGTTTGGTCTTCTAAAAAGATTTAAATTGGTTCAAAATATACACCTTCTCCCACCTATATTTTTTTTTGGTTTATTCTATGACTAATTTCACTCATACTTGGTAACACATTTCTCGATCGAAAATAGAATTTAATAAACCAAAAATTAAATCAAAAAAAAAATGTTCAAAAAAATAAAAAATTAAAGATTTATATTTGAATTTATTTTATTTCTTTTCACAAACAGAATAGAGAATGATATTTTGTTTTCAATGTTTCAATATCTCATGTCACTCAAAAAATCTTTTATCAGTCAGATTCTTACCATTAAAATGTTTACAAAATGGTAAAATGATACTAACTCGTTAAAAATTAAATTTAGATAAAAATAGTTGATTTCTCAAAAAATCGTTGAAAAAACTGATCTCTTTGAACAATTCAGTAAAAAGAGAGTTACTAAAGATGTTAAAAAACACATTAGATTTTATAACTATTTCGTTAAAAATAATTTGAGAATAATTGTTCATAATTAACAAAATTGCTTATAACACTTTAAACAAATAATTTATAACTTCAAATTAATAAGGCAGGGTGCCAATCTCTGCTATTTCTTAATACGGTAAACACTAGGAATAATTAATGAAAAGTTAAAAAAAAAATTGAAATAATTGAAAAAGAGGTATTATATGAGAAAAGAATTTGTCATATGTGGATGAAATGTTTACAAAGATTTCATGGGTAAACCAAAAGGACTTTACAAGAAGAAATCGAGGTACTGACCAATTTATATTTTTCAAAGTTTCAAATTCAAAACTATGTTAAAAGTACCTTAACTATTGTGCTCAATGAGTTAAAAATACGAATTTAGGGTTTGTTTGATGAATGCAATTGTTTTAACTTCTTTTCATAAGAATTTTCTAACGAAAATAAGAATCATTTTTTAACATTACAGTTTTTGAGAATTATTAAAAGATCGATGAACAATTTAAATGTTGTTGTAAACAAAATTCAAGACATTCTTGCACAAACAAAGATAACAACGTTTGAATTACCACAAATTGTTGTTGTTGGTGAGCAATCATCTGGTAAAAGTTCTGTCTTGGAGTCTATTGTCAAAATGGATTTCCTCCCACGAGGAAATAATATTGTAACACGAAGGCCATTAATTTTGCAGCTTAATAAGATTCAAACTTATAAAAAAGAAAAAAAAAAATCAAGTTCCTCAAAAAGAAACGAGATTAACAAAGAAAAAGAAAAAAAAAAAAAAGGCAAGAACAACCTTGGGGTGAGTTTTTACATAAAAAAGGCAAAAAGTATTATAATTTTGAGAAAATTCGACAAGAAATACAAGATGAAACTGATCGTATTGCAAAAGGAAAAGAAATATCTTCAAAACCAATAAGATTATCGGTAAATATTTTTTGTTTCTTTTCTGTTATCCTTTTTCCTAGTTTCTTTTGGAAAATAAAAATAAAGCAATTTTCAAGAAAGAAAATAGCAAGTCCATTCAACCTTGTCATTATTCTTGATGGTAGTGGTTACGTTTAATACTCTTTTTTGTTGTGAATTCCACATAAAAATTTAATTTCTCAAAAAAGATACAAAATCGACCAAATTGAAAACACCTTGGACTTGTGTCACACATAACAAAAGAATTTTGTTTCTGCTAGAAACCAAAAAAGTCCACTTCTACTTGTTATTAATATCCAACTTCAAATCAAGGATCAAAATAAATAAAAAAGAATTTGAATTTAATCCTAGTATTTAACATTTTAAGGCTCTATCCACTGACCTTAGAATTCCCTTCATATTCAATGGGTGGTTTTTAAAAAACAGAATTGTGGAATTGTCCTTCTTTTGATTGGTCAAAAATGAAATAACAAAAAAAAAAATTCAAGAGGATCTCATGGAGAAAAATTTCATTAAAAAAAAATTCATATGATCCATTGGTAAAAAATTCAATTAACAAAAAAAAGTCTTTAGCAGATCTAGATGATCTAAATAACAAAAATAACAAAAATTCCAAACAATTTAAAAAGAAAATTCAAAGGATTCCCAAATGAAAAGTCAAAAAAAATCCAAAAGTTCTAATAAGATTCTCGTTTTCTAAAAATCTAATTTTAAAAAAAGAAATCAATTGTTTCTTATTTTATATTTCCAAATACCTAAATTTCTTCAATTTTAAAATAAATTGTGTTCTTATTGATTTAATTCAATTCATTTCAATCTTGACTGTTCTAAGGTATTTTCAAAAAAATGTGGCATTTTTTTTATATTTCAAATAATATTTTCTTTGGAGTATTTCGATTCACAAATTGGTAATATAAAATTAAGAGGAATATTAATAATAACTGAATCAGTATCTATTATCTGTATTTCAAAGTATGTTCACAAAAACATTTCCAAAAAATGAAAAAAAAATATAGCACTTTTTTTGTATACAAAACAATTGCACGACCAATTTCAATAAAAAAACAAGTAATATTCAAATAACCTAAATAATTTTTTAAACAAAAAAAAGTTTTTATAATTTTTTCCTTTCTGTTTGAAATTTTATCAAGGTTAAGCCCCTTTTGAAAAAGAATGATTTTTGTCAATCAAAAAGAAAAAAAAAATAACCAATTTTCATACCTTAAAAAATTTCATCTCAAATTGAGATCATAAACTTTGATAACTTTAATTAAAGTTAATGTTTTTACAAATAAACAAATTGAATTATTATGAAGAATTAATGAATGATGAATTAATCATTTTGGATATTTAAATAGCGTTTTTAAAAAGTGCGTACTAAATGTTTTCTAAAATGTTATTCAAACTATTTAAAAAGGGTGAATTAAACACTTTGAAGTCTCAATTATAAAAGTTTGATTACTCAATTTTTTAAAACATCCACAAATAGTAATATTAGAAAAAAGTTTAAGGGTCAAGCTATTAGGGAAAAAAAAAAATTCGTAATTTTTAACAGTGAACTAATAACAATCAAAAACTAATCAACCTGTGGTGTACAATCGATCTCAAAAAATCAACAAATAAAACAAGGACATTTTTAGAAAAAAGCCCCAAAGAGCGACATTCAATTTTCAATTTGAATCGATTTGAATATATAATTTTGAAAACAACTATGTTGATTTCGAAGTGTGGTCTTTAGTACTTTCTGAGATTTAGATGAGTTTTTTTTTTTCATTTTTTTCATTTCACAAATGAGTTATTTTTTTCTCAAGAATGTTACAAAATCCTTACTCTGTCAAATTTAGAGGGTTATAAAATAACCACAAATTAGATTAAATCGAATTGAATTAATTTTACACTTTAAGAAAACAATTTATTTTAAATTGAAGAAATTTGGGTATTTGGAAATATAAAATAAGAAACAATTGATTTCTTTTTTTAAAATTAGATTTTTAGAAAACGAAAATCTTATTAGAACTTTATTTTTTGAATATATTTTTAGTTAAGGAGGATCCTATGCATTTCTTTTTTTTAAAAAAAAATTGAATATTGCTAATCAAAAGAAGTACAATTTCATAATACCCCTTTTAATTCCAAGCCACTACTTGGGTATGGAGTAAATCCACAGTAAGTGACTAAAGCCTTAATAAAGATATTTTAAAATAAATTTTTTTCAGCTTATTTGGAAATATCTTGTAATCCTTTATATTTTGCAAAGTAATGATTTTGTACGATTTTTTTTGTACAAGTCATCATTCGAAAAAATATAAATATTTGAGATCTCTCAAAGTTCCCAATTTCTATACTTCAAAACTTACACATCTTTCAGTTCAAATTTTAAATTCACAACAATTTATATATACTGGCTAGAAAAAGAAAAGCATTTAAAAAAAAACTTTTAAAAAGTAAAAGATAATTTCAAAAAAATAAAAATGATTTTTAACCAACAAAAATTAGCGAATGTAGTAAAATTACAAATGCTTAAATCGATTGTGTCCGTAAATTACTTTATACGGATTGGTTATATTTCATATAAATCAAAAATATTTTGTCAATAAACAAGTCCGAAAATTTCTAAAAATCAATACATATCCCCTAATATAATCTATAAAACTGAATCAAAAAAAGACCAAGTCGGAATTTCAATTTATAAAAGAAGATATAAACTCAAAAAGAAATTATGAATTCTTGGTTTTTGGAACCTATTCCAGACAAATTAAAGTTTCCAAAAAAAAATAGACAAAAATATTAATTGGGAAATTAGAAATTTAAAATTATTAGAACTAAATCTAAATAATTTTAGACAAAACTTAATAATTAATAAACTTCATTACACCCAAAGGTACCAGCCTAAAATAAAAAATTCAATTGTTTTTAAAGAATCAACCAACATACGATTGTTTGGAAATAAGAGAAATAATAAACATTTCATATTAGAATTGATATTCATAAAAGAAATACCTGAACAAACCATAAATTTTCAAAAAAAATTTTGCCACCTTTCATTGGAATGTCGATGCAAAATTTCCCAATTTCTTTAAGAAAATTAAAATTGTTGACAATAAGATTTTTTAATTGTAAATGTATTCATTTTAAAAGAAATTACATAGCCTCATTTTTCTTCATGTTATTTTCGAATTTCAAACATTTTTTTTTTCGAATTGACTTTCTAAAATAAAAGAAAAAAAAAAAGGCACAAAACAAAAAAAAAAAAATTTACTAAATTAGAGAAAAAAGAAATCAAAAACAAAATTAGAAAAAAAAAAAGAAAAACAAAAATTTGAAAAAGTAAAACTAAAATTTGCAAAAATAAAAAAAATGATTCTGATTCAAAAATTCAACAATTTTATTTTGATAAGAATATTGGATTAAACTAATAGAATATATTCTATTTCTTCAATAAAATTGGACCCCTTTAACTGAAAAAGAGTTTATAAAAGAGGATTAAAAACCAAAATACAATTTAAACTTTGGGGTTTTCTCGTTAAGGGAACTGAAATCTCTGTAGAATGCAGTTAAAAATTAAAATGTTCTAACACCCAGTCTTGTATTTTCAATTTACTGAATTAGACCTCTCAAAAAAAATAGACAAAAAATCCAGCTAATTTAGTCATGAAAAATGATAAAACAGAAAAAAGATCAAAAATAATGTTTTTCCAAATTATTAAACAAAAAATTCAAAAAAATAAAATTTCATTTTTGTGAATATTCAATTTTTTAAATAACAAAAACCTCGGATTTAAACAAATTAAAATCAATACCCAAAGAAAAGGTTTTAAGTTTCTGTGATTTCTGTGATTTCTGTGATTTCTGTGATTTCTTTTCTTTTGAAATTCAATTTTTGAACTTATTAATATAATATCAAAAAAAAAATACCTTCTGATTTAAAAATTCAATTCTTATTATTTTGAAAAACTAAAACCCATAAATAACACTATCTAAAACAATACAAATAACCATAACTAAACTGGAACTTAATCCTAATCAAAATCCAAACGAAAAGATTTCTTCGCCTGACACTGTCAATTTAACATTAATTGATTTGCCAGGATTAACAAACAATCCAATATTAAATCAAAAAAAAGATTTACCAGAAAGAATCTATAAAATGGTTGTTCAATATATAAGAAATCCAAAATCATTAATTTTATGTGTCATTCCTGCGAATATCGACATTGCAAATTCGAGGGCTTATAAATTAGCAAAAGAAATTGATCCACGGGGTGAAAGAACCTTAGGAATTTTGACAAAAATCGATTTAATGGATGAAGGAACTAACGCAAGAGACATTTTATTTGGGAAAGTTTTGCCTTTAAAATATGGATATGTGCCTGTTTTCAACCGAAGTCAAAAGCAAATTAAGAAGAACATATCTGTCAAGGAATCAATAAAATTAGAGAAAATATTTTTTCAAAATCATCAGTCTTATAAAGACATTTCGAAAAGATGTGGGACCAAATATTTATCAAAACGGTTATCAGAATTATTTACAAAAAGAATGGAAATTTTTTTGCCAGAGATAAGAAAGAAGGTGACTCTGTTTAGAATCAAGTGGGAAGAAGAATTAAAAACTTTTGAGCAATCAAAAATCGAAGGCAATAATAGCACCTTCTTAATGAAGTTAATTTTTGAATTTTCAAAAAAAAATTCTGATTTAATCAACGGGGTTGATCTTTTTGAAGATGAGCATATGAAATTTCTTCAAGGCGGATCAAGGATTAATTATATATTTTATGAAATTTTTACGAATTATATTCAGAAGGTTGATCCGTTAGAGGGGTTAACGGAAAAGGAATTAATCCTATTAATGAAAAATTCAAAGGGACCCAAAAAGACACTTTTTATACCGGACAAAACTTTTGAAATTTTAGTAAAAACGAAATTAGAACAGTTCAGGGCGCCTTCGCAAAGTTGTGTGAAATCAGTGTTTCGTGAACTTGAATCAATAATTATTTCCAAAATCAAAGTTGATCAACTCAGTAGATTTAAATTATTAAAGGAAAAAATAATCCAGAAATCTATTAATTATTTAAATTCCTTAGTAAATCCTTGTCTTGATTTTGTAAATCAAACAATTGATACAGAATTGGCATTTATAAATTTAAACCACCCAGACTTTAAAAAGCCAACTCATTTAGTTTCAAGAATGACGCAAAGCAAACAGACCGATCTCCAAAAACAAAAAGTCCCTAATCAACAACAAAAGTTACAAAAGAAACAAAACCAAAGGCAAAAACAGCAGCAGCAGCAGCAATTAAAGCACAGGTTAAATAACAATAATCATAATTCATTTTTAAAAAGCCCTTCCCCAAATATGTTTATTGGGATGTTAAGAGAATATGAACAATTAGATTCTTATTCTTATAACGAATTAAAAATTCAACAGCAACAACTACAATCAACAAAAAGAGACAACTTATCAATTCCAAAAAACATTCAAGATTTTTCAATCCAAGAATACGAAAAACAAGAAATTAGAATGTTAAAAGATTTATTGATTAATTATGTCGATATTGTTAAAATTAAATTAATAGATACAATCCCGAAAATAATCATGCATTTATTAGTCAATAAATTGGCTGACAATTTACAAAATGTTTTAATTCAAAAATTATATAAACCCAAAAAAATTGATATCCTGTTAGCTGAAAACCCCGAAATAGCACGAAAGAGAAAAAATTGTGAAAGAAAAGTGCATGCATATAGAAAAGCCGAAAAAATATTAAGTCAAGATATTTCTCAAATTCTTGATTAAATTTATTCTCTTTTATTTTTTTTCTTTTTACTAAATCTCCTTCTTGAATTTAATTTTTTTTATTAATTAGTTTTTAGATTTTCGAAAATTTTGTACGAATTTCAAATGTAGATTTTAGATCTTAATATTATTTGAATAAAAAAGCCTAAAATTTCGTTTTTTTTTTTCTTTTTTTTTACAAATTTTCCACCATTTTTTTCTTTTTGTTCTATTAAAAAATTATCTTGCAAATTCTTTATTATTTTTTTTTCTTTTTTTGTTTAACATTAAATTCTAAACTAAAAATTTATTATCAATTTATATTCGATTTTTTTGAAATGCAATTTGTATTAAACTATATTCCAAAAATTTGGACACAGTTTAAACAGTCGAAAGAATAACAATACTACACTTTAAATTCAATTTGGAAAGAATTTTGATTTTACAAACTATTTCATTTTTTGTCTTTTTTGTTTTGTTTTCATTTCCTTTTTTGCAGTTAGGTAATCTCTTTCGTTAGATCTGGAATTTTTTTTTCAATGGTTGATAGAAGTTTTTGTGTTGAGATTGTTAAATTGAAAAATGACATACAATTGGTTGATGGTATCTTAACATTGGATCGATCAACAATTGTTGGTAAAATTTCAACAAATTTACCAATACATTTTTTGTTTTGCTTGTTTTATTATTTTGGACCGATCAATTTTTATTTTTGAGTTTATATTTTTTTTCTTTTATTTGGATTGAAATCATAACTTATTGAAACATTAATACCCTGGGGTAACTTAAATGTAATTGTATATTAGGTTTGGAAAAATACAATAAATTGAGTTTTTTTTTTTCCTATTTTTGATTTTGGGCGTGTCTTAAATTTTTGGAATGGGGTTTACAATTATCTTGAACTGGAATTACTGGTTTTCTGAGAATATTTTAATGTTAATTTTTAAAAATAGATTCCTAAATATTATTAAAGTGATTATTCAACATAATCCCAATGTTTGTTAGTAAAAAATTTATAAATTGATAAATCAAAAAAAAACAAAATTATTGTTTGGATGAAGTAATCTAAATATTCATTTATTCTTCTTTGTTGAATATTTTAATCTAGGGATCAGTTTCTGACCACCAGAGAGTAAAATATTAAAATAATAAATTGGTGATATTCTCGACTTACAAATTTTGTAGATGCGAACTGATAAAAAATTCTGATCAACTAAGAAACCCAAAAAATAATATTTTTTTCAATGTTAGATCAAATTGTATTTTTTCCATTTTTTTTTATGAAAAGAAAATTAATTTAAGTTGATTTTATTTCTTCCAATATAAAATATTTTTATCTCATTTACTACCATTTCCATTTTTAATGTCATTGAATAACAAACGGTGTATATTTTTTGTAAAAAATTTTAATAAATAGATTTTTTTAAAAAAGATAATACTTTTATTGGCTCGCTTTCACCTTTTTAATTTTTCTAATACAAATATTGTTTATAGTTTTAAGTAAAATTCATGAATATTATTCTATAAAATATTATCACTAAAGAAATTAATAATTTGTAATAATAATTCTGAATAATATAAGAAGTAAAAAATTGTTTTATGAACCTTCAAGTAAATGAAAAGTCAAAAATGAAAAAAAAATTGAAAATTTTCATTAAATTATGAAGGAATTTAATCTATAATTTGTGTTTATTTATTATGAGAAAGGAGTCATCAAGGAAAATTTATATAATAAAAAAAGAGAAGAAGAAAAATAATTAAAATATTAAAGTTCAAAAATATTATAACATTTAGATACCCAAATTAAAAATTATTCACTGTCGTTAGGTTTTTCAGAATTTGAAAGAATTGATTAAAATCCTTGATTTTACTAAATTATTTTGAATTCTGGAAAACTGCAGATTATCTTTTTTTTTTTGAGAAAAAGAAAATTTTCGAAATTTTCTTTTTATTTCTCAAATTAAAAAAAAGCACGTTTAAAATTTCATGAGTTTACTGTTTATTTGAAAAATCGATAGATTTTATAAATAAAATAGAAAACCTCAAGAAAACTTAGGTACTCTACGGCACTTGACGATACATAACTTCAAACGGGAGTAGGAAAAACCTAAAGTGTTTTATTTGTGTCATTTTGGAAAATACATAATTAAAAATTTGGGTTTTCTGAAAAAATGAGGGAGATGTATTTCGAAAATGAGTTTAAATTGGAGGCTAATCCCATAAGAAAAGAATTTCATTTTCAATTGTTCTTGTTTTGGAGAAAAAAAAAGATTTTTCAATATTAAAAAAATATTTTTGATAAAAATACACTCTATTTTTATAAATATGAAAAGAAAAATAAAAATAAAGAACTAGAAATTCTATTAAATTGGGAAAATAATATATTTAAAATACTTGTAAACCAAAAATTTTATTATTTTTTTCTTCATTCTTAGCTAATATTAAAAAGTTTATTTAATTTCTTCAACTTTTGTGAATACAAATTTAAATAACTATTATTGATAATATATATATATATATATATAATATTATAATTTGGAATTGTTAAACTGGGAGGTGATTTTTAATATTTTTAACAAAGATTTAAGTTCTTATTCCATATTCCAGTTGAAAATGAGATAAATAACGTTAATCAGATGATTTTTTTATGAAATTTGATTTTAATCAAATAAATAATTATAAAATATTCTATAATCTAGTAATTTAATCCTCAAAATTAACATTGAATTTTTTTTTTTGGTGCAAAAAATGAATTGAATTGTTATCAGGGATAATTGTGAAAAAGATCAGAAAATTTGTCTTAAAATAATTATTCAAAATCGAATATTATCTCATATTTAATTGTTTTTAAAAACCAGAAAACAACTTTTTTAAAAACTTTTCAAGAATAAAAAAAAATTGCATAAAAGATCTCAATTTAATTGGGGAACTTTTATATAACTTAAATCAAATATTCATTTAATAAATCATCTATACAACAATTAGTTTTATGTGTCACGAATTAAATTGAAATATTAATTATTAAAAATAATTATAAATAAAAAATTTCTTTTCAAATCAAGAGTTTCCAACATAAAACGAAAAATAATGTTTAACCTCTTTTTTTCAAGAATCAATTTAAATAGTTAATAAAAACAATAAGTTACTTTTTTTGTTTTTTATTGGAAACATGTGAATTTTAGATTTCAAAAAAATAGATTCAAAAAATAAATTTTTTCGAAGAAGTTAACTAATTCATTTCAAAAAACGCAAATTACATTTTATAATAAAAAAAATATTTATGTTCATAAGCAAGATTTTCATTTTAAAAAATAAAAAAATAGCCACTTAATAATAATAAAAATTAAGACAAGCTAAATATACTAACCATCTTGGTTTATTATATAATAAAATTTAGTTTATTATTTTCTATTTTTTCGAAATTGTATTGTTTTTCAAATATTCATGATTCTGAAAAATTTAGTAAAATATTAACTTATAGTTTAAAAAAAAAATTGATTTATATACGTTAAAAAAAATTATTTATTGTTTACTGAAGAGATAAAAAAACTAAAATATACAGAATAAAAAATCCTAATTAAAAAAAAAAAAAAACATACATTAGGATTTATATATTTATTAATAATTAAATTTATTAATATCTAATTATGAATTATATATTTAAAATTTATAAAAAAAAATTCCAAATAATAATATATCTTTAAAGTTATGCGGATATAAAAATAATTAAGAAAATTAAAATAATAAAAACAATTAGTCTTTCAACCAATCACCAATAATCGATTCTAGTCCAATATCGACACAAAAATCAAAAAACATTTCAGCAATATGATCAATTTTTTTTATTATTTTTTCATAATTAAAATTATTTAATCCAATAACTTGTAATTGGCAGCAGGACAATAAAAAAAGCATTGCAAAATCGGGTCTTTTAATTCGAATAATAATTTCTGTAATTTTTTCATAATCTGAAACAGTTAATAAATGTGTTATAGCAGGCCAGATTTGATCTGTATAGATTAAATGTTGAACATATTTTTCCACAATTAATTCTGTATATTCTTTATTTAAATAAACTTTAGATATCCAAATTGCCTTTTCCCATTTTTGCTGTGAAATTAAATGCTGACAAGCTTGTTTATATTCACCCATTAAGCAGAGTAATTCGACAGCTTCTGTAGGTTCCAGTTCAGATATTTTCAAACTAACATATTTTAATGTTCTTCTGAAGCATGCCGGTGATATTGTTGCTGAAATGACTAAGCCTTTTAATAAATCTTTATAAAAATTTTGATTATTTTCAGAAAATTCAAAGGGTATCTCGAGTGCTATCTCTTTTTTATCTAACAAAATCATTTCCGATTGAACAAATTTTGAAAGATTATAGTTAAGGCCCCTCATAGTAAAATGTATATTTGCTAAATTAGTTTTTTCATTATATATCTGTTCTTTTTCTCGTAAGATCCCATATTTATTTGGCAGATCATATTTATTATTCATTTGATCATTTGCTTTTTTATTATCATTAAAAAATTTATTTGGTTCAGATTGAACTTTTTTTAAGAATTGTTTTTTGTTAGAATTAAATTTATTTTTTTGGGTAATTTCGGTTTTTAAGATATTATTATTAATATTATTATTTTTATTTTTATTATCATTATCATTATTATTATTATTATTATCATTTTTTGTCAAATTATTACTATTTTGATTAGTATTAGTATTAGTATTAGTATTATTATTATTATTATTTGCCAAATTATTACCATTATTAGAAGCCAAATTATTATTATTATTTTGATTAGTAGTACTATTATTATTATTATTATTATTATTATTTGTCAAATTATTACCATTATTAGAAGCCAAATTATTATTATTATTTTGATTAGTAGTCCTACTACTACTACTACTATTATTTGTCTTTGTTAACATGGAAGTTTTAATGATATTTTTGGTTTCATTGCCGTTAAATTTATTATGGTAATATAAAAATGTAGTCCAAAATTTTCTTTCTTCGTTATCTGTAAAACATTCGGAAATTAAAAAACATCTTTGAGCGATATTTTTTGAAATTTTCAAAATGTTTTTCAATTTTGGGGATAATAAAACTGCTTGTTTAATATCTTTTAATTCGATTTTTAAATAATTCTTTTTCTTCTTTTTATTTTCATTAAAATTATCTTGTAATAATTGCCATTTTTTAAATAAAATTTTTTTAAAATAGTATCTACAATTTTTTTGAATATTATCTTTATTTCTATCATCATCTTCATTTTGATTATTATTATTATTCCTACTACTATTCCTACTACTATTACTACTACTATTATTATTCTTACTCAAAAATCCATTTTCGTTATTTTTATAATTGGTATTGGAATTTAATAGTCCAATTTGTATTAATATTTTTAATGCTAAAGAAAAATTATTTTCATAAAATATGGGAGAAAATGGACGAACATCAAATTGTTCAATTTCGGAAGGGGAATTATGATTTGTTAAATTATAATTAAATAATCTAATACAACCATCTGAATATAAAATTATTGGAGAAGAATTAGATAAAAAATCAAAATCAAGAACCTTTTTAGGAAAGATGATATGTGACTGGATTTTAATCATACATGTATCCAAATTACCAATTCCGATCTCACCTGATCTATTTAACGTGAAAAATATATGTGACAAATTAGGCTGGAATAAAATTTTTTCGATTATTTTATTATCTTTTTTTTTAATTATTTTATTTTTTTTTGTTCTGGTATCAAATAAAAACATTTTCCCAAATTTCGTAGCAATTATTAATTGAGACTTTTGCCAAACCATTGAAGAGATTTGTTCAATGGGAAAATTTAATCTAAAACTAGATTTGCGATAAAGATTCTTTTCATTAATTAGCCATGCTTGAATTATTTTTTGTCCCTTTATTGAAATCAAAAAGCATTCATCACCTTTATTTAACTGGGATGACCATACAAATCCGTCAATTAATGATTGTGTTATTTTATGCAGAGGTGTATAATTTATTAAATCATAAATTACAAAGTCTCCTGAAGTATAAAGAATCGTTAAAAATCGCTTTGTAAACGATATCAATATTTCTTTAATCGAATAATTTTCAATTTGGTTGTTCTTAGGAAACTTTTGTTGGAAACTTGATTTTAAATTAAAAAAGTATATTTCATTTAAAAATCTATTATTTTCTTTTTTATTTGAGCTTATAACAGCTAAATTTTCTCCATTGATCCATTTAATTCCAGTAATATTGTTTTTACAAATTTGGATTTGTGAAATACATTCTTTAGATGGTAACTCAAATACTTGTAAAACACCTTCATCATTACCAATTGCAATTAAATTGTTTTTGTTTTCGTTCAAATCCGTTTTATAAACAGATAAACAAGTTGGATTGTTACAGATATTATAATAAATGCCAGATAATATTAATTTTGATTTTTCGTTTTTTTTTTCTTCGTTGGAATGATTAATCATATTATATGGAAATGTTTGTAATGAATTCTCAATGTGATAGTCCCATTTTATACTATACACAATAATATTTTTTTTCAAAAAAAGGTAAGGAATCAATAAAAGAAAAATTCACGCATTTTAATTAATTTTTAATAAAATATGGATTTGTATAATGTTGTTTTAAATTTCATGATTACAATCATTGGAAAATACTTTAATATACCAATACAATATAAATTCTTTTTCAAAATTGTTTACACTGAATTTTTGTTTTTTTTTTTAATTTGATCAATTTCATTCTTAATCTTTAATTATATGAGGAAATATGATTAAAAATATACTTGGAATAGCTGGTTATAAATTATGACTCATAAATAGAGCTATAGCTAACAATTAAAAAAACAGCCGGATTTTCCTATTTCCATTTAAATTAAAGAATAAAATTATTTTATTAGAAAATTTCCAAGGTTTTCAAAATAAGTTTTTTACAATTTATTTTGTATACTACCTCTTTTGTTTTTTTTTGAAAAATGTTGGAATACAATTTATAAATTTACATAATTTTCAAAAAAATTTTTGGTGATCAAACAAGATTTGAATTTACAATGTTCATTAATTTTATAATTCAATAAATTTTCATCACAGATCTTGCAATTTTAAATGTCACAAAATATTTTCAAAAATTCATAGTATAAAAATTCAAAAATATTACATTGAAAAATGAATGTTTTTTTAATTAAAATTTTTCAATTTTTTTTTTGTTTTTTGATCATAAAGTAGATTTTTGTGTGATTAAAATTCAAATATATTTCAATGTAATACCAATAAATGTTTTTTGAAAAATATGACCTTCTGAATTGACATCAAATCAACAGGAAAATGACATTTTGAAGAATGAATGTTTTTGCTCTTAACTGAAATGTAATGTAATTTTTGTAATGTTTCATGAATTCGCAAGACATGTGATTTATGTAAATGAGAGTATGAATATTTAAACTTACAATTGTTAAACACCTTGTTTTTTTCTGTTGATACTAAAAGATAGGATCAAGAATTTTCAATAAATTACCCTTAACAAAAATCAAGTAATGATAATTTCAAAATAGGGGTATATCTTGATTATTATTTTGATTTGGAAACAATCTCCTTGTTATAATCTGAGTTTGGCCTGGAAGAACGAAAAAAATGAGATTGTTCGAAGTGATATAAGATGATATTGAGGAGTTCTACGAAGAATGACATAGATATCATCTTAGCACCAAAACAATCTCATTATTTTGAGTCTGGAAGGAGAACCAAAACGAAGAATTATAAAAGGTGATTGTTGAACAAATGAAACAATATGAGATGCTATTTATTTTTTCAACTCGGGATCTAACTCGTCAAAACAAAAAACAAACAAAAAACAAACAAATAAATTTAACCGAAACAAGTAATTTGTTATTTTTAATGGTACTTTGAAGAACCTACTCTTCAAAGGATCTCATTCTCCCAATGTATTTAGTGAAAACATTGAAGTTAAATTTTGAATTTTGATCATTGGTTACAAAACTTGGTTTAAATTTTCTAGAGATAAACTAGATCGTTCATCCATTCAATGAGATCTATGTATCCTTTTATTTTCCATTTTTCAGCCAATTCTCGAAAACAATCAAACTTAAAAATTTACATGCATCTATTGGTGCTCTTAACTATGAAGTATTTTGAACATTCCTCTAAAATTTCTTGAATTGACAAAGTAAAAAAAAATGTTTTTTTTTTTTTTTTTAAATGATCATTTATTTTTTTCACTTTTCCAAAAACCTCTTATATTAATTGTCTTTTCTCTTATTTTTCTTCGAAAAAAAAGAACAAACAAATTTTTTTTTTTAAAAAATGATATTGTTTTTTTTTTGGAAAAGAGAAAAAACAAAGTTTGTAAATAGAAATTGTTTTCAATAAAGAAATGGAATTTATTCTTTTTCCAAACTTTCCCCAAATGATCAAGCACTTTTTTTTTAGTTTTTATTGAACAAGTGTTTTGGTCCCTTGGGCCAAAATATGTGTTTAATTGGTTTTAAATTGAGACACTGGCAAATCTCAGTGTTATCGATTAAACAACGTCGTAAATAAAAATTTCAAAGTACTATTAAATAACTTTAAATATCAGATTTAATGACAAAATTATTGGTAAAATACATCTTAATTCACTTTGTTAGAATTGGAAATAAGAAGATCAGAAAATTCCCAAACTTTGCTTAATAATACAAGGAATTCTCAAAATCTTTCCACAACAACTACAATGCTATCTTAAACTTTAAAGAGTTCTAATCTCTTTCTTATCTGTAGTTATATAAAATCATTTACTTAAATTTTCTCTACAAAAAGTTTATATTTAAAAAAAAATAAATAGCTTGATTATTATTTTGGTTTTTATGGGTTTAATTTTAACTTAAGGAATGAGACAATAATATTTATCTTGGTTATTCACTAATATGTATCTACACAACTGTAAACATGATGATGATATATTTTTCGAGTTTTTTTTGATAAAAATCGATTTTTAGAAGAAACTATTGATATCATCTCTGGTGCGAGCCACGATAAAAAAATTTTTCATTTAATAACGGGAATTTTGAATGAGTCTCATTAGATTTAATTAAAGAATAACTATACATGGGTATAAAATAAATTTATGATAAAAATAATAAAAATGAAACTTAAAAAATGTTCAGGTAGGTTTATTCTTTAATTAAATTTAATTAGACTTCGCCATAATACACGTTTTTAATTGAAGTTTTTTATCGCACTGTGCATAAGATCTGATATTTTAAACCCCATTTTAAAAATTGTGGCTCACCGGAAAAAATAAATTGGTAAAAAAAATTATTCTTTAGTATTCAAGAACAACTAATTATCAAATCTTATAAATAGTTTACTTTTAATTTTTTGGATTTTTTACTTTTTTCAAATTTCTTTGAAGCAGTTTGAGTTCCTCCTCATTTTGTTTTTTTTGGGCATTTGGAAGGAGGTAAAAGGGATAAAAAATCATTATAACTATTGGTAAGCTTGTTCATGATTAGATCTTAAGCAAGCGTGATTTAACTGATGGATCTGAAAAAATTGAACTGAACCGAAGCAACTGAAGATAAAGGGTTTCAACCAAAGTGAACTGAATCTACCTTTCGGTGCAATTTGTCGAGTTGGTACTTGGGCTGGGTGAATGCTGTTTATTCTGTATCTCCTACTGGGATGTTACAAAAACAATATATTGGAACTTGTAATAAAAAAAAAAAAAAAATAAAAAAAAAAAAAGCAAAGCAACTGAAAAGAAAATTTCGAAAACAAATTCTTATACTTAAAAACTCAGAAAATTATAGATATAACATATCTATGAAGGTTCTAATTTAAAACTTAATAAAGTAAAATATTTCATTTGATCTTTAGTTGATCAAATATTTAGATCTCTTTATTAAAATAAATTATTGTGGCGTTCCAGAAATTTTGGACATCTATCGGAAACAAACCATTAACCCCTTCAACACTTTATGGGCATAAAAAACAAAATTTTTCAGAGTTTTTATTTTTTTTTATTATTTTTTACTCTCTTTTTTATTTCTTGCTTTTCTTTCTCTTTTTCTTGTCTTTGATTAAAAATAATTTTTTTTTTTTTCATTTTTTAAAGAAAAGATATTAAATGAGTTTATATCTTGCCTAAATTATAGCTATATATAAAAACTCTAAATAAATTTAGGGCTTCAGAAAGTGCCGTGGAGTGTCCGAGAGTGCCTAGGGTTTCTTGTGTTTTTTTTTTTTTGTTTCAAAAATCTATTGATTTTCTAATCAAAACAAAAGTTAAAAAAAATCTAACGTGAAGTGTTGTAGAGTGCCGTCAAGTGCCTAAGTTTTCTTGAGGTTTTCTATTTTATCTGTAAAATCTATTGATTTTGCAAATAAACAGAAAACTCAAGAAAACCTAATGGCACTTTTCCAGAATTCAAAAAAATGGAGAAAAATATTTGATTTTACTCAATTTTTTAAATTCTGAAAAAGCTAACGGCGGTTTTTTTTGATTTTAAAATAAAAAGAAAATTAAATAAAAATTTTCTTTTTATTTCTCAAATTAAAAAAAACCTAACGGCAAACAGGGTGTAATTTTATTGAATGGTTTATCTTCAATAATAATAAAAAAAAAATAGTTTACTTTTAAATTTTTATAAACACATAAAATCAAAACTAAAAAAAAGTGAATCTCAATTTTTGAAATGGGCATTAGGATTTTTATTACTAAAGTTTCGCTGAAAAAAAGTTTAACAAGAAGGCTCTTTGCTTATAATTAAATTCATTTTAAAAAGGTATTACAGAGTTGCAAATTTTCTTAATGTTTCTTGGTATTTTCGAAGATCTTTTTTTTTTTCCAAATAGTGATCTTTTGCAAAAAAAAAAAGATCAAAAAAAAAAATTAGAAAAAGAAAAAGAAAAGAAAAATATCAAAAAAAAAAAAGAAGTTGAAAACAAAAATAGACGAAATGCGAAAAATTTGAAAAAACAAAAATAAAAATTTGAAGAAATTAGAAAAAATGATTTTGATCCAAAAATTTTAAAATATTTTTTTGATAAGAATATAAGATAAAACCCAAAAAAAACACATTTCAAATTACATTATAAAGTGAGTCAATATTTTTTAAAAATAGTTTGGTTTCTTCTAAAAATCATATTTTTATCAAAAAAACCTAAAAATAGATAGTCTTGTTTCCAGTTGTGTAACAAGATATATAAGAGAACAAATAAATTTTGAGTAATTAATATTCAATATTAAATAAGAAATTTTTGGTGAGACTATTTTTGAATTATAGTTGAGTAAAACCCATTCATTGAATAAAAGAAAATTTAAGTCAAAAAAAAATTTTGGATTGAATTATTTTTTTTTTTATTTTTTTATTTATTAAAGGAGTAAACACGAAACTTACATTATTTGTTGTTAGATTTTGCCTGATTAAATTATTTAAATCAATTCCGGTGAATTCTGGAAAACTGTACCCATTTTTCTCGGATTTTATGTTTTATTTTGAATTTTAATAGATTTTTATAAAAAAACAGAAAACCTCAAGTAAATCGCATTTAGTTTTTTTTTTTTTTTTAATTTTGTTTTGATTAAAAAATCGATAGGTTGTCTAAGCAAAATCAAGAATAAAAAAAAAACACAGTTGGGTTTTACTGAATTAATAAGAATAAAAACTTTGATTGTCTAATTAAAGCAAGAATTTAAAAAAAAAAAAATAAAATAAAATAAAACTAGGAACTCTACAACATTCTATGGAACTGTTCGAATCACTAAATTGAAATTATATGGATATTGTTGAATCCGATGAGAGCTAGCCAATTTCTTTCAATAATTAGTATCACTCAGGAAATTGAAATGATTTTATTTCATTTTTTTTTAAGAGTTAAAATCACCCAAAAAGATTCTAAATCAGTCAGACAATTTTCTCAAAGAATTAGTGAGTTTTATGAAGCATAAGCCAGGTTCTGAAATAAAATTAAAACAAGAGTGTGATTTTTGTAACTTTTATAATAAAGGATAAATGAATTAGATTATTGGTAGTTAAATGGAAATCCGAAACCCCTAACTTCAGGTTGTTATTTTCCACTGGCGGATTATCACTTCTCTAAAAAAAAAAAATGTAAGTTCGACTTTTTATTTAAAGAAAAAATACTCCAAAAATCGGTAATTTTTTCAAAAGTCTTCCTTTTTGAAAATAGGTCACTTTATACCTGCTTGAATAGAATAGGTACAGGGTTGTTAAGTTGTTTTTTTTTTTTTTTTTTGTTAGTGTCTAAATAATAATCATTGCAATTTTAATAGTTAAGGTTTACAATCCCGGAAAATGGGGGGGGGGGAGATTGTCTTTTATCGTTTGTTACTACTTGTTAATTTGGTTCTTAATTGATCGTTCTTGTGCTTGGTATTGGATTTTAATAGTCGTTTAAAATGGCAATTTTATTTTTTTTATTTCCGAAATCCAAATTGAAGAGTCTAAGATTAAAAAATTTGGTAGCCATTCGAAAACGAATTTTGATTTTTTTGGTTGTTAGTTGAAGAAAATTCTGGTTTTCTTTTTTGCCAATTAACTAATTAAAAAAAAAATTTTTTTAAAAGTTCCAAATAAAACCAAACATAAATAAAAATTTCATTCAAAAACCCACAAACCGCATTTTTTTATAACTTACGTTCCAGCTAATATGCTTAAACTCATCAATTCCGATTTACGAATAATATTAAAAATAAATTGTCAATAATTGCCATTTTGAACTACTCTTAAAATCAATACCAAGTACAAGATCGATCAGCTAAGAGACAAATTAACAAGTGGTAAAAACGATAAAAGACAATCTTTTTTCAAATTTTAGGGATTTTAAACCTTAAATCCTCCTTACAGATTTTTCAAACTTTTGGAATTTTCCATTTTATTTTTAGTTTGTAGTATCAAGAAAAGGAATTTTTTTATTGTTGTTTTTGGAGACGAGCACAAAAAAATGTGGTTTGGTAATAAAAATTAGATTTAAGGACTTTCGTTGAAAAGGCTCCGTCAAAAATTAAGTTTTCAAAATGTTTTCGATTTGATTGGATCTAAATAAGAAGAAAAAAGGAAAAAAAAAAAAAAAAAAAAAAAAAAAGAGAGAGAAAGAAGAAATTGGTACATTGATCCATTTCCGTCAACAAGAAATAAGCATTCTTTTTCATTTGATTGCAAAGCAAAATTGAGGTTTGTCATTGGAGTAATTTTCGGGCTTCTGGTTATTTGGAATTGTTCAACAAATTGGGTGATTTGCATAAAAAAAATATCTTTTTCCAAAATCAGTTTCCATGAACTAATTGAACCCTCCTCGTGCAAAACAAAAAACAAATTTTCTCTTTGTGTAGAAAACAAAAGTCTGTGGAACGAATGCTTTGATAGGTTATTTGAAATATAAAGCACTTGGTTTATTTTTGAATCAAACAAAAACAATTCATAATCAAAGAGAAAAATAATAATGTTTGGGAAGTGAGGAGAATAGCAAATTTGTTTTAAATCTTGTTTGTCCTTGCTTTGGGAATTTTTTAAATGGATTGAACTTTCCGGTATTATCAATTTCCTTTCGGGAACAAAATTTTTTACAAAATAAATGGAATTCATCGAATTTGTGAAGCACAAATGTTTTGGATTGAAAGGATCAAATGAAAGAGATACGATCGGGTGTTGGAAATTCCTTTTCCACAACAATTGAGACATATTTTTCATGAGTTTCCACATCACAATCATACCGTTGGAGTACAGGGCCATTAAATGCTTGGCCGTTTGGTCTTGGCTTTCGTTGGTGAACCAAGAAAGCGACAAGACAGAGAACTGTTCGCCCTTTGGGAAATCTGCCCGTAGCTGGTATAGCTGTCTTGCAGATCGGATCGTCCAGATCTGAATAACACCGTCTTCGTGTCCGCTTGCGAGACACGGTAAGTCTAATTGGCTTTTGATCATCGTTTGTGGGTATTTTGTGTTTGCAAAAGAGACACACGTCGTTAGCGATGGATAAGATTCTAACACTTGTGTAATCTGAAAAGATGTTGGATCAAAGAGTACAATTGCTGATTGGCACCCGTACGCTATTAAATTATAACCAGAGGTAAGAGATCTTTTATTTTTTTCGTTTAGTTGTCCAACTATCGTTTGTGGTCGAAAAAAATTGGACATTTTCAAAACAAATTCTTGGATGTCGAAAAAATGATTCTTTTTAACTTTAAAATTATTTGTTGAATTCAAAAAGAATTCTAATTGAAACTGAGATATTGGGTAAAGCTATTTTTACAATAGTTGCTTTTGAAATTTATAGAAGAAAAAATTTCATAGAATTTTTCACTATTTGGGAATTGATTTTAGAGAAAAAAAGTGAAACAGGGGAAATAAGCTGAAAGAAGATTATTAATTTGGAACATTAAACGTACCTGAAAATAATAGGTATGTTCAATTAATAGTAGAAAAAATATATGATTAAAGACAAAATGGAGGACTAAACACAATATTAGTTTTTTTAATAATATCTTTTGGGTTTGTTTTTTGATTGATCGAATATAAAAAAAACTATTCAAAAAATTAAAGTATTTTGGAGATCTTCAAAAATAACTTCAAGGGTTTTATTTAGTAACAAGTTTTATATTGATTTTATTGATTTTGTTCAAAATAATATAATAAATTATTCTTTGAAATTAATTCTTTTCTTCTTGATTAATTGATTTAAGTTTACTTTATCAGTAAGTTTCCGAATTGAAAACTTTATTGAAATTTTTTTAAGGTTTCATTGTTTTTTCAAAACCCTAATTTAAAAAAAAACATACAATAATTATTTGTACTTGAAAAATATCATTAAGTTATTTAGATATAAGTTAGAATTTTTTTTTTTTCTTTTTGTTTACCAAAATAATCTGATTAAGAACCACCCAACTATTAAAATAATAATATCCCCAAAATACTTGTTTTAATACCTGGGTAATTCAACTTAACATATAAAAAAATTATTTTTAAATGTGATTATTGTATGATCAATAATTATTAACATGATCTTAATAATTTCAGATGATCGATTATAATTCAAAGATTAAAAGTTCCAAACATTTTTACTTTTAACTCAAATTTTTAAATATTTTCAATTAAAAAATAATACAGATTGGTAATTATAATAAAGAGTTTTTGAAATATTAGATATTTTCAAATAACTGATAAAAAAAAATAACAAGTCATTATTTATATTCTGAAAATTTGTAGAAAAATTATTACTTAATCTTTAAAAAGTTTAGGAAATTTAAAGAAGTAATTATTAATAAAATCAAATGATGAATTTTTCTAGAATTTTTAATGAGGAACAATATAAATAATACATCTTATTTTTGAATAATACCAAGCAAATTTTTCTCTTTTTTTTTATTATGAATATTGTTAATTTTAATTTAATTCTTTAATCAAAGTTGTTCAATTTTCTTTATTAAATAGCATTTATATGAATAAAAAATAATTGGGATATATGTTTATTTCTATATGATAATGATTTATTCCTATAAATTCCAAATTTTTATTAGTATATTATTCTTAAAAGAAATATAGGAATATATTTTTTAAAATCTTGTAGGGTTTTTTTATTTTTAAAATAGAAACAGGTCCCTTCTCTTTTTTTTGGTTTATTATTAACTGGATAATAACCGAATCAAATAATAAATATTTCTTAAATTCAATAAAAAAAAAAAAAATCTAGAAAAGTTATGCTCTCTGCTATATGGCTTTTTATTGATATTATCATTGAATTCAAAAATATTTTTGTATGTATGTGACCTTGCACTCATTAGTAGCTTTATTATCGATGTTTCTCAAAAATTCTTAAAATTTTTATATAATATTTTTGGGTAGACTATTTTACAACCCATAATTTCATAATCTTTTTTTAAAAAATTTTAAATTGCCTTAAATGTGTTCAAAAAACAAGTAATTCTTTTTGATTGTAGAATTTCTTTTTTAGATTGTAATTTTGACTTGGTCAAGTTTGGTTTCAGTTTTATAAATTATTATGGGGATAACATAGTTATTTTTTTAACGCTTATAATTGTTTTTTAATGTGTATACTATTTAGGTTAAAATATTTTCAATTCAAATAAAAAAAATAAACAATGTATAGAATAATTGAAGAATATAATTTTATTTATATATTTCATATTTTACTCCTTAACTAGTTTTTTTACCTACAATAAGTTTGATTTGTTAAATTAACTTATTCTTTTTTGAATTTTTTTTTGAGAAACTTGTCATTTTCTATCAAAATATCCAAATATTGAATTGAATGATAATTGGTTTGATTTTAAAGGTTTATTGGTATTTGTTTATATTTCTAATTCCTTGATAATTTTTTAAAATATTATTAACTTTTTGTCAATTTAGGGAATAGTATATTTCAGTATTAAAATAAAGCAATTTGCAAAAATTAAAAACTTGATGAACAAAATCTTTTATTTTACCCATTGTTATAAATAGTTAATAAATCCGAATATTAAAGAAGAAATATAATCTTCTAAATATGGATATATTATTAAATTTGTCAAATTGAATTTTTTGGTTTTTTTTTTTGAAGAATTTCTTGATTCTTTCCATCGTTCCGAAATGTTATCATATGTTTTTATAATTGTGATAGGAGGAAAAAACAATAAGATTATTTTGTGGTTGGTAGTATTATATTATGTAAATTGAATAAAATCAAAACTGTTGAAATCATCAATACTAAATATTTAAAAATTTTGTTTAAACCATGTTTTGACAATCAAAGTTTAGTATATTTTTTTCCCTTAAAACAAGTGAAACAAATAGATTTCTCTCTTAATTATTTTATTTTTTTAGAAATCCTAACACATACCATCCAAACCTCCCAAGTTTATCTTGCCATTACAAAAAATGTCATAAAATACTTTAACCTGTCTCAGAAGGGTTTTTTAAAAATATATCTATAACAAATTGATTTCAAAATTATTAATTATTTTTAAAAAAATCGAGAGTTTGATCAATTTTGATATTTATTACTTTTATTACTTCATTAACTCCTTTTCCTTCTTTTTTTGTATATTAATCGTTTATTTTTGCGTTTTAATCATAAAAATACCTTGAGTGTGTCCTTTTATATACTTAATAGTGGATCTATGATTTTACGCATAACTTTCTCAAATAAAATTCAAGCTTTTGTCTACCAAGAACACATTTTGAAAATTTAATAATTTAATAAAAACAGTTTTTTTTTATTTTATTAGAATTTTCCAGGTTTTAAAAAGGTATATTGCGATAATTTTTAATTTGATTGTTTTTTTTTTCTTCTCGTGTTTTTAATTTTCAATAAAACGAAAAAATTGATTTGAAATTCGAGTTGAATAAATAATATTTATTTTTTTTTTAAAAATAATTATTGTAATTTTTTTTGAAAAAAAGTTTAGTTTTTTATCATAACTTATTTCAAAAAGTTGTGTTACTTTTTTTTAAAAAAAAAATTAGTATATATCCTACAACAGACAATAAGATTTCTTTCTTCTTACAAGAAAATATTTTTTTTTTTAAATAATTCACAAAATAAGTTGGATTTTGAACTTTTCAAAAATGGTAAAATTGATCAAACTTTTCAAAACAATAATTCATTTTCTCAAAATAACATTTAAAAGCAAATTTGGAATTATATTAATCAGATTTTTACTTCGTTTTTCAATTTCAAGATGCTGCAAAAATTTATGATATTCACAAAAAAAATTACTAGAATATTTTTTTCTGGTGAATATAGTTTAATTGTACTCCCTATTGTGTTTAGGAAGGAATATGGGCAAAAGTTATTTTGATTAATTATAAAAGCAAATAAGTGTAGCTGTATAATAGAAGTCAGATAGTTTTGTCGAAATTATTATTTTAAAGTGCTGTTTGAAAATTTTAGAATCCGTTTTTTGCAATAGAATTGAATTTAAAGCTTAATTTAGAAATATTTTCAAAAATTCTCAATTATGTTTTGTTTTTGTAGAAAATTTTTCTAAGGGATATTAAAGTTGTGTTTCCCAAAATTTGTGTCTTATTATCGTTTTTTCTTTTTTTTTGTTATACCCATAGTATCTAATAATTTGCTGATTCCAAAAAGATATCAAAAAATAAAAGGAAAAATTTGAAATATTAATTCGGTTAATTTGTTATTTATTTTCATTTCTTGAAAATTTAGAACACCAAAATTTTTTTTTTTAGAATTATATTACTTTTTAATATTTTTGATTGAAATTTAATCATTTTTTTTTTCTTATTTTTACAAAAAAAATAAGTAAAAGATAATTATAAATAAAGAAAAGAATGGATAAGAAAAAAAAAAAAAAAACAAAGAAACAAAAGAGAAATAGGAATAATAATAAGAATAAGAATAAGAATGGGGGGAAGGAAAGGAAAAGGGATCTTGAATTTTAGTTTATTTTTTCTTTCTAAAAGCAGAAAGATAAACGATCAGGCCAATTAAACCAAGTAATAAAATAATCACAAAAATCAAAATTAATTTGTTAGTTATGGCCCTTCTCCACATAACACTGATCAATTTACCACCTCTGTCAACTTCTTCATCGATATCATCCAGCTATTTAGCATTGGTCAAAAAAGCGTAAAAAAAAAAAAAGATTCAATTGGTTAAAAATATTTGGTGGTGGTTTAAATCAAAAAAATAAATTTTAATCATGAAAGATCTTCAAAATTATGGTAACTAAAATCAAACAAACAGAACCAAAACCAAATTTTCATTTTAATTAAACAACATAAAACGAAACAAAAAAAAAACAAAATGACTTTTTCGAAAAAAATGAAGAGAAAAAGTTACATTTTCATTTGTTTGAGTTAAAGTTTCTCTTTGTGAATATAATTCTTGTAAAACTTCGTTTCCAATTTCTTCTGTTTGTGCACTTGTTCTAAGAGACCTATTCACTGAATCATTTGAGTTTTGAAGTCTTTGTTGTCCCTCTAATAATTTTTGTCTTTGATCTAAGTTTCTTTGATCCTTTTTGTGTCTTCCGCTCAGTAATTCGTCTCTTTCTCGTTTGGTGTTTGGGTACTTTTCTTTTCCTCTTTTTAATTCGTCATTCATTTCTTTATAGTCTTGTTTATAGGATCGAAGTTTTTTATTGGCAGCTGACCTGTTTTTGTTGGTCATAGATCGAACAGCTTTTTCCATTTCGTCTAACTTTTTGATGGTTCGTTGAAGCAAAAATGAAATAAATTAAAAATTTAACAAGAAAAAAAAAAAAAAAAAGGAAATTTTGAATATATTTGTTTGTTTTGGAATTCGGTTTTAACAACAGAAACGAGGACAACCATTCGAAAATTTAAAAAAAGGAAAAAAAAAAAAAATTACAGTCATTTTAACCTCATTCAAATCTTTTTGCGCTTCACGAATAAGTTTTTTTTTTTGTTCCCCAACATGATTTGGTAGATCGTCGATCTTTTGTCTTGCATCAAGAGATTGTTGATTAAAGTCCTCTTCTAAATATTCAAAATTGTCGGTCATAATTTATTCAAAATAATAAGGATGGGTTAATTTAAAAAAAATGACAAGAGAAAATCTAACTTGGTAAATGATAAGTGTCTGTGATTTTTGGATTTGTAAATAATAATCAGAGTTACTTTTATGTGTTTGACAAAATATGCTCCATTATATGTACTTACTAGTTTTTAAGATAGTTTTTTATTCCAAAATTGTATACACGCCGGACAAAATAATTATATGGTATCAATATCTTCCGATTCCCCACTGCTAAGGTAAATTCAGTTTACCTTTATAATACGGGTTTTATGAGTCTACATGATTCAAAACCGCCAATTCTACAGATATAACTCTATTAATAATTATCTTTGTGAGAAAATGGTAATTATTAATTGGTCACACACGTAAACTATCTTTCAAAATCATTGGCCAATTAAAAATCAAATTTTTAAGAAAAATATTTTTAATAATTGAATTTATCTATTATAATATAAAAATTTCAATTTTAATATTCAATAATATACTCAGAAGAGATTTATTTTTTGTCTAAAAATAAAAGAAAAAAAAATAAAAAAAACTGTTAAAAAAAAAAAATTGTTACATTTATTTTGAAAGAAGCATTATATAAAAAATAGAAAATTTTAAAGAATTAAAAAAACCCTTTTATCGATTCTCTTTTCATTTGAATAACTAAATCTAATCTCTTTTTCATATTCGAAGCCAATTTTTTCATTATTCATCTGCTACTTCTTTCCAAATTTTCATTTTCATTTTCCATTTTAACAAAACACTGTTGAAATAATAATAAAAGAGAAAAAAAGATTTATTTGCAAACTTTTCATTGTGTGAGGTAAATTTCAAAACGATACAAAAGCAATTCAAAATTCAAATGTAAGATGGGCCATTTATTATGAAATTTAGTTTATGATGATTTAAAAAAAACCTGTAGAAATCTCATTGATAGCGTAGTGGGTGAGAATGTGGCGTTAGCTGGAAATGAGTTTGTATAGTGTAAGATTATTGGGAAAGTAATGTAAAATAAGGTGGGTATTTTACAAGATCAAAATAATTTAGTAAGTAGTAAAACAAAAGAAAAAATCTATTTGAGGGGGTGGTATTTTACAAAAAATAAATTGAAATCTCGTAAAGATCCGAAAAAAAAAATTTCTTTTATAATTTGTTTATTAAATTATGAAATAAATGAATTAACTTAATTTAAACATTTTATTAATCTGAGTCTATTTTTTGAAATCCAAAATTCACATGTTTTTAATATCAAACGAAAAAAAGTTACTCTATAATTGTTATTAACAATTAACTTAATTATTGAAAATTATAAAGCAGTTCCAAGGCTACCATAAAATTCAAAATAAAATACAATTGATTTTTCTATTTTTATTTTCCATTTTCAAAAAATTCCGAAATAAGAGTTATTATTCCAAATTTTTTTTTAATAAATGAGCTATTATTTAAATTTTGAGAAACAATAAAAAAAAAAATTAAAGACTTAAAAATATTGTTCAAAAAATGGTAAATTTTTAAAGATCTGTAAATATTGATGTTTTTTACAAGTTGTTTTGAACTGATAATTTTTAAGTCTTTAATTTTTTTTTTTAGGATGTTTCTAAATTTGAATAATAGCACATTTATTAAAAAAAAATTTGGAATAATAACTCTTATTTCGGAATTTTTTGAAAATGGAAAATAAAAATAGAAAAATCAATTGTATTTTATTTTGAATTTTATTGTAGCTTTGGAAATACTCTAAAACTATTTTTTGTTATATGTTGGAAAGTCTTAATTTTGAATGAAAATTTGTTATTTTGTTTTTATTTATAATGATTAAAACTTCAATTTGAATATCAATCAATAATATTAATTGAAGTATAGGTGATTATTTAATAAATGAAATTTTGAGAAATGCTAAATGTCTAATCTCCATTAAATTTTTTTACCTAAATTTAATAGATATTGAGAAATTTTTTTGCCAATTACAAAGATATGAAAACCCCTGTTCATTTTCAATATTAAACATATTTCTAGATAAGGAATCCTTATTTAGAAATTCGTCAAAAAAAAAAAAAAAAAAAAATAGAGATTAGTCCCTTAAAAGAAGTTTATCAATTAAATTTAGATCTATTTAGAAAATTTTTTATATTCATTGTAGTTTTAAAAAGGTTGTTTTCTTGTTTTCCGAAAATGAAATAAACATTGCTAAAATAATTTTCAATTTGGAAAAAATTTTTTAAGAAATTTTTTAGTCCTTATTCATATGAATCAGAACAATTTAAATTATTATTGTCAGAAAAAAAAATTATTTTAAATTTTGAGGATACAATAACAAAATTCCTAGGTATCTTGAAGAAAATTGTATTTTGAAAAATTGAATTTCATCTTTGAAATAAAAATAATTAATAAGTAAAAGTTGTAAATGACTTTAAAATTTTAATAGATTTAACTACAATTCTGAAAACAATACAAAATATTTTCAATTGATTGAAAATATCAATTTTTTGTTTAACCAAAAGAATTATCTCAAAAAATAAAAAAAAAATCATTCTATTAGATTCCGAGTAACAAGACATGGAATTGTAGAATGATGATGAAAATGGTAATAAAAAAGGTAAAAAAATTTTATAAGGTAAGAAATATCATGATTTTTTGGGTTTTCTTTTTCTGAAAAAGGGGAAAAAAAAATTTTATCTCACAAAAAAAAACTTTTCTTTTATGGGTTTCTGAGTTGATCAACATTTTTTGAAATTATTTTTTAGAAAAATTAATAAGTTGAGAATATCATCAAGAAAATGTTTTAAAATTTTGAATTGTTGTTGTAGAGTACTGATTGCTTAATCGTTTTATTTTTCAGGTCTTCTTTCTGTTTGTTTAACTAGTGGTTTATCACGCCTGTCACCTCTGAAATCTGAGTCATAAGAAAGAATTTAATTGGCCAAAATTTCCGAATCTTTTGATTCTTCTCTCACAAGCTGAAATCATAAAAATGAAAAGTTCTAAATGGGATCGAACTAAAATTGTGATTAAGGTTTCATCCAAAGTAATAAAAATTCACAATATAATAAACATTCAAGAAATTAAAATTCTTGGGGTTATTGTATTTATTGTTGTTAGTATAACCACATCTTTCTAAAAGTCTCTGATAGAGAAAAAAGGGTGTTTTTTGGAGTAATTTTCTAAAAATAAACTGAAGAATGAATTTTCGTGAACAAAACTTTGAGATATTTAGTTTTATAGATAATGCCCAATAGTTTTGAAAGTATGCTGTACTCATTTAATATAAGTCAAAGAGGGGGGAATAACTGGTGATAAATATTAAGTGTCCTGGATTTTCCAGAATTTAAAAGAATGTGGTAAAATATGTGATTTACTCTATTTTTTTGAATCCTAGAAAACCTAAAGAAAGTGCCCGCCAAGTGATGTAGAGTGTCGCTAAGTGTTATGGTTTTCTTGGAGTTTTCTATTTTATCTGCCAAGTGTTCTAGGTTTTTTTGACGTCTTCTATTTATTCGGAAAATCTATTGAGTTTTCTATTTATTTGGATTTTTCTATTTGTAAAATCTATTTATTTGTAAAATCCTTTGATTTTCGTTAGGTTTTTTTTTACTTTTTGAAATAAACCAAAAATTTATTAAAATTTTCTGTTTATTTCAAAAAGTAAAAAAAAAACCTAGAACACTTCACAAATAAATAGAAAACTCAAAAAAAAACTAAAGGAAATCTATTGATTTTGCAAATAAATAGAAAACTCAAGTAAACTTAAAGTAATTTTCTATGATTCAATAGAATTATTTAAAATCAAGCATTTTTCCCAATTCTTTTAAATTTAGGAAAATCGAACGATGATTTTTGTTAATTTTTGAAATAAAAAGAAAATTAGAAAAAACCTAATGGAATAATCAAAAAAAAAATATGTTTTCAATTTAAATAAATAAATAGTCCTTTAATAGTCAAAAAAATTGATTCCCATTTGAAAGATATTGATTAAGATTTTAAAATAACATTTGAAAGATCATAAAAGAATCGTGTGACTGTGAAAAAAAAAAATAATTAAACTTTTTTTACTATTCAATTTGAAAAAATTCTCACTGTAAAATGGATTTTTCCACTTAAATTGTAAAAATATCTTTAAAAGTCATGAGTGATCTTGAATATTTTATTAAGAAAGCATATTTAGTATAAGTGGAGTTATTATAAAGTGAAAAATTTGTGAATCTTTAATTTTTTTTGGAAATAATTTTTGATAAGAGTGATTAGTAAAATTTTGAATAATTTTTTCTTCTTCTTGTTTTTCTTATTCATCGTTTTTTTTTTCTTAATGAATATCATTTTGTAATTTACTTAATATATTATTCAAAAACATTATTTGTTCCTCAAATGTAAAAAAGTCATAATACATGAAAGTCTATAATGTTTTTTAGGGGAAATTTTATGTTAAAGTATGCGATAAATAAAACATAATTTTCTTACATTTTCATTGAGGTTGTAGCCCATTTATCTTTTTTAAAGAATCAAAAAAATATAATGTTAGAAAATCTAAATCTTTTAATGGTGTTTGGGAATATAATTTGATTGAATTATTCTGATAATTATTATTATCTTCGTGTTTGAATTCTATGGTTTTTATATTATTTAAATAATATGTGTTAAAGTTTCTCTTCCTGTCTTTTAGATATAAAATATTTTTTTTCTATTTTTTCTTTTATTGGATTAGTTCTAAAATACACTATTACTTTTGTAGTGTTTTTTGTATATTTTTTTTTTTTTTTTTTTGGAGGGGGTTCAATCAATAACAAGTTATATCACATTAACCACTAGGCTCAACTGGATAATAGTCATTTATTTTTTCAATTTTATGAGAGTAGCTAGGCGATTTTTCATTTCCCTGATCAGTTTTTGTATGAGGAAAAGAAATTTATAAGAAATTATTGTTTGGCTAAGTTTTTTTTTCTTTCAAATTTTTGGGTTCTGTGTATTCAAGGATTGTACAAAGTGTTGAGATTATTTCAGTCTTACTGTTAATTGCTAAATAAAAAAATAAAAATTTTCATTTAGCTTTCCAAAAAAAATCACACTCCAAGAATTAAACCAAATAACAAAGTCCCCAATTCTATAAAGGTCAATTAATAATTTAAGATACTGTAGTCAAAATAAAGCAGTCGAAAAATTTAATCTGTGTTTCAAAATAAAAAACCTGTGTTTTTTTGTTATAGAAGACCAATACATTAACCAATCAAAGGAACTTATAATAAACCCTAAATAAACTTGGTATTGGTTTCTTAAAGTTCTAATATTTAAAAAGAAAATTCTAAAAATAAAGGATCAAATTAAAAAATTTATCTCAAAAAATAGAGTAAATTTGGAAAATAAAATTTTAAAGATCAAAAAACGAAAAAATTTCAAAACAATTGAGAATATATGGTAATATTTTAAACAAATTGCATTAATAATTTAAATTTTACTGAAAAGATCAAGGATTTTACTTCCAAAATTGATTTGGGCTTTGGTATACTATTTGGTAGTAGATTGGATGTTGCCTTAGAACAAGAAGAAAAAAAAGCACGGATAATATTTGGAAACACGGATTATAGTCTTTGGGCACGCATTATTTTGATCACTGTAATCACATTCGTAGAATTAAAGCAAACCATGAAAGAACTCAATTCTATAAGGGAAATTAATAATTTAAACTGATTTATTGAATTAAAAAAATTGAAATTTTACATGATTACAACACCTTTTTTTGGTAAGCTGAATGAAAATTTTGTTCCATTTATTTTGCAACAAATAGTAGATCTACTGAATTTACAAATTTTAATGATTTCAAAAATCTTTTTTGTTTGTTTTTGTCATACATTTTCTTTTTTCACCAACTGTTTTTTGGTTTTTCACAGTTTTTGTTGTTAAGGAACAAGTATTGTAATACACCAGAAAAGAAATTTGTTCTTTTGAGAAACTTTTTGGCTAAATAAGTGTACAAAAATGATCTCAAAATTTTCAAAGCTTCTTTGAGGAATTTGTGTTTTTTTCATTAATAGTATTACTACACAGGAGATGAAGAAAAGTGAAGAAGCTTGGTAGTGTGTCTTTTGTTTTCAATATCAATACATTCCATAGTTTTTAAAAAAGAAAGGAAGTGATTTGGGTAAATAATCAAAAAATCGAAAATAATTTTTCGAAATCCAAAAAAACAAACAGAGCAAAAAATCTATTTGTTTTTTGAAAACACTAAAATGTCACTTAAGAGATAAAATACCTTGAAAAGATTACTTTCTGGAAGTATCTGTTAGATAATAAATTAAACAAAATTTACATTCAGCTTTCCAAAAAAATCTAATAAAACTCTTGCAGAACTTATCAATTTATAATTCTTAATTCAGCAGAAATTATTAATTTCCCTTTTAGAATTGAGTACTTTTGAGATTTCTTTTAATTCTTGATAAGATTGTTTTTTTGAAAAGCTGAATGAAAATATTGAACATTTTATTTAGCGATTAATAGTAACATCAGAAATTTGAACATTTATCTCAAAAATCGCAATTTTATCATCAAACTGTCAATACTGAAATTCTATCATTCTTTTCACTTTTCTCAAAATTTTCTTCTTAATAATTTTTTGTAAAATCGAAATGTCTGTATCATTTTTTTGAGAAATAATATCACCAACTTTGCTTGTTTCTGTCAATAAAAAAACTTAATTTTTTAAGACAAGTCAATTATTGTTTTCTTATTTTGAGAAAATCTTCTATTTCGAGAGATCAAAATTAATAAGTAAATAAACCCAAGAAACAATGGAAAATTCTTTAAAACTTTGACAATTTGTTGTTCAAAAGGTTTTATTATTTCAATATTTAGTCTTTAGAGATTTAATACAATTTCATTTCTTCTTTTCACAATTAACTTCATAATTTCAACCATCAAAAATATCTCTCAAGAAGCATTATGAGTCTTATTTTCAATGAGATCACAATTGGTAAATTCTCTTTTTGCAAAAAAAGAAAATTAAAAATATTTGTAACAAAACAAATTAAAGCTTATTTCGAATTGGTTTCAAGCTTATTCAAACATCTTGAGAAATTCAAATAAAACAGAATCTCTTGTTTAAAAATTTATTTTTTTATTATCGATCAAAAGAAAGAAATTTTTTATAAAAAACCAAAACTAAATTACAAAACCTTAAAACATAACCTTGATTCAAAAAAAAAAAAGTTAACAAATTACTTATTCTTAAAGATTTTTCAATTTATTTTCAAAACACAAACTAAAAAAGAAAAAATGTTTCAAAGAACAATCAAAACCACAAACCATCAAGAAGAAAACTGGAACCGAACTACGGTCACTAAATTACTTTTACAAAAACCATTTCTAACAAACAATGAAGAACAAAGGAAAAGGAATGTCGATTTTTTAACAACAAAAGAAATGATTTTCAAAAAGATTTTTCTCGAATACTTTACCTTGCAAACACAAAAAGGTTTGATCAAAGAGAACGACTTTCTAAACCACGAAGAGAACCAAAAGCTTTGCTATCAATATTTATTTGAAGATCAGCTCTCACTTTCGCTTACCAAAAAGATTCTTTTTGGAGATCAAAAATATGTAAAGCCACAATCCGCACCATTAATTGGTCCACTCACAATCGAAGAACCCTTTTATCAAAAAAGATTGACCAAGAAAAAAATGGAACAAATAAAACAAAATTGCCTGGATAATGATATGATTTTTGGTATTCGCTTATTTGACACATCTTCAAATAAAGAAATCTTTAGTTGGCCAAGCAATTTGGTTGTGTGTCTTGGTAATAAACAAATTTACCCAAAAGAGAACCAAAATAACAATTATGACGAGTGTAATAATTACAGCGACAATGATAACGAGCAAAATTTTGGGATTGACATCGAAACAGATCATGGCATTGAGTGTGAACAAATGGATTTTGAATCTGAAGAAGAACAAAAAGAGTTTCAATTTGAAGAAGATGGCGAAGGTGAAAGCATTGTTGAAGAAATAAGTCTTTGTGGAAACCGATCTAAGAGTAATTTCGCAACCCAGTTTGGAAAACAAAAAGAAAGCACCGGATTTGAACAAAATACAGACGTCAACCTACCACATTTATTTCCAATCGATTTAAGCGACTTGCCTCAACTTGCAAAAAAAAGAAAATATTTTCTTACAGTCAAAGGATGGCAAAACAATTCAAATTTGGTTGTGGTGTTACAGAATATGAAAATAATTAACTTTGATCATTATTTTCAAGAATTAATACCAACAATCTTTAATAATAAAAAGGAATCATTTTCAAAAATTTCCGATATAATCTTTCGATCAAACCAATCTTTTTATAATGTCAAGCAAGATGTTTGCTCGTTAAAATGCCCAATAAGCATGGATTTTATGGAATTGCCAGCAAGGGGGAAATGTTGCAAGCACCTTCAATGTTTCGATTTGAAGTCCTATTTAAAACTGGCCCTTAATTACGGAAATTGGAATTGCCCATGCTGCTCCAAGCCAATTTCAATAGAGGATCTTTCAATTGACGGATATATCTTGAGTATTCTTAAACAACACCAAAAAAAGTCTGAATATGTGACCATTTATTCAAACAGTAGATGGGAACCTTTAAATACATCTAATGAAAATAAAAATCAAAATCAAGAAATTTATATCATTGATTAATTAATATGAATAAAATTCAATTAATTATCAAAATATTGAATGTACATACAAATTATTATATATATATATATATATATATATTGTTTTTATTTGATTAATTATTATTAATAAATCATAACACGTTTATAATTTTAAATTTATTTTAATTTTATTTATAATTTTGTAAAAAAATCGAGTAAAAAATAAAAAAGTGTTTTTGGTAAATTATTATGAAAAACCTTATACCATGTTCAAACCTGAACATGAAAATTTATAAGAAATAGAAATTGGTTGCCTTTCCTAAAATTGCGTTTTTTTTTATGAAATAGACAATCCAATTTCTTTCATAAGACAAAAATTTCAATTTTTATTCATTAAAATTTTATTTTTTTTTTTGTACGATACAAATACAAAAATTAAATTTAAAAAGAAAGGAAATCAAAGAAATCACATAACTTGAAGGCATTTTTCGATTATTGTTACTAAATTGTAAAAACCTTTGATTTTTTCACTTTTCAAAATTGAAGATCAATATTAATAAAAGTTATTCGAGATTTGTTTGTAATTTCCCAACACAAAAAATAGACATATTCATTTTTTTTCTTCTATTATCAATTTTATGTTTATTAAAGCAGTTCCAATCCTACCGTGAAATCCACGATAAACAGAAAATTTATTTTCTACCACTTACTTCCCCATTTCTGACAGAATTTTATTGTTATGTGATAGCCTCTTACAGACAATACAATTTTTATAAGAGAACATAAATTTCGATTAGAAAAAATATAAAAATAAGAATCTTTAAGTCCAAACATTCTGAATGATCAACAATTTATAAAAATTTTCTGTTTTTTTTTTGTTGATATTCTATTTCTAAGTACCGAAAAATCAAAAGGAAGAACTATTCAAAAGTAATTAGAAAATATTATATCTTCGATATTTGGATGCTTTGTTTTGAATTTTTGAATTTATTAAATAAACAAAAAGATTTTTTACCCAGTCTTTCAAAGGGGAAATTTAGTTAAAAAACTATGTCAAACAATAGAATGTATATAATAGCATGCAACCGAGAGAGATTTGTTGTTTTTTTTTTGTATTAACAAAGACAAAAAGTTAATTTCCATTTCTGTCAAAATTCACGGTATGTTTGTAATATGTGTTTTATTTTATAGATGTGATAAAGATAAAACCTATACAAATCTTCAAATTCCACTGTTAAAAATTTTCAGAGATTTAAATGAATTTTTATTATAAAAATGTAATCCAGTTTTACAAACGAGAAAATCATGAAAAAATACATCATAAAGCATTTAATTTATAAAAAAAAAAAAAAAAAAAAAAAGATTTCCAATTTTTGGTTATTTATAAAGTCAAAAATTAAATTTCAATAGAAAAGAACTCACATAAAGTTGAAATATTTTTTTCGTAAATTGCTTTTAAATTATTTATAACCTGCCATTTTTCCATATTTTTATATGTGAATATTACCATTAATGTAAGTTTGTTATACAATTGGAATCTGACATTAGAAAATTTATTAGGTATTTGGATTGTATATTCCCAAATATGGACCGTATTATTATGATACTTTTTAATGTTTTAACCGTGTTCAAAAAAATTGAATTATTGTTTGGATTAAGTTATAATAACTTCCATAACATAAAATAAAATTTAATTTAATAACAATACAAAGTAAAAGAAAATTGGATGGACTAATATATATATCAAGAAATTGGAATGAAAAGATGGCACAAAGAAACACTTTACACCCTAAAACCCAAATAAAAAATACCAATTTATTTTATTTTTTACCATGTTTTATTGAAAAAATAATATATTTTTGGAGTAGTATGAATAATACAATCTAATTATGTTTTCAAATCTTTTTTTTAGATTATATTAATTGTTAGAAGATCTATTTTTTTTTTTTTTTGTTATCAATTTCTGCCCCTCAAAAAAAAAAACACCAACCAGGTCTCAAAATTCTACATATTTCCCTTTTTGTAGTATTTTTAAAAACAATATTTTTTTAAAATATTATATGGGTATTTAATATATAGGATTACACATTAACCCTTGCTAAGTTATTTTTTTAAATTTTAAAAAAGAATTAAAAACATATATTTTATTCACAAACGGAAATTTCCACTTCAGAGCCATTCTATAAACTAAAGGGAACTTTTTTTACTCTTGTCATACTAAAAGAAAATTAATTATTGTGAAAATATGAATAAAATACAAAATATCTTTTTGTATTGTTTAATTTTATCCAATTATCTTCAAATATACAAAACTAATAAATTAATTACCTTTTATACTAAAGTCTATTGACAATAAAAAAACATTTTATTAAAAATAAAATCATATGCACTTTTGTTTATTTTTATGATTGATTTCAATAAGCTTGAAAACCAAAGATAAATTATTACCTTTTTTTAAACTTTTCTTTTTTTTCCAAAATAATTATTAGGAAAGCTGAATTGTAAAAAATTAAATTATAGAATTAACCCTTTAAAAGATACCAAGAACTTAAAACCTATCATTAATTCACCCTTGAACCGGGTTATTCATATTTTGATATATATTACCCTACGAATTTCTATAATTTCAGACCGATTCAACACTGCTCTTAGGTGTAAATTTATTATCTGTGGGAATAAAGGCCATAATCAACAATTAAAGACAATCACATAAAAAAAAAATGCATTTTTGTTGAATAAATTTTTAGGTAAAGTTATCAGGAAAAAACATACCCAAAAAAAAATTAACATATGTCTCAATAACAAAAATTATAATACTTTTTTCCTTTTGCTTTCTATTTAATCTAAATTCACCACCCTAAGAATATATCTAAGTTCAAATCAATTTTCAATATAATTCCTGATATTCTAAGTAAATTATTCATCATGTATTAAATCGTTAGAGGTTTTGATAATAAAATTTATTACCTTAATCTTAAAAAAAATTTGTGAATATCTGAAAAAATCGCAATTAGTCCTACTTTATCACCAAAAATTATAAAATCGCTATATTCCGTATTTTCAAGATAAAATTAAATCAGGGAAAAAAGAATATTCACTTTTTTGAAATTACCTAAAAAAAATCTCCATTGACTTTTACAAAGCCTTGACACTTTTACAACTCTTTTACCCCCCTAAAAACACCATAAAATGTTTAGAAACGTTTTAAAGTGTATTAAAGTGTATAAAAGTTATGGAAGATAGAAAAATTCAGTTAAGGCATGGATTTGTAGTTGAAAAAAAATATTTTTTTATTTTTTTTTAACAAAACTGAAAACACCTCCGAATTATAAGACCAAAAAAAAAACCACCCATATCAACTAAGCTATTTGCAAAAAAAAAAAAAAGTGGGTAAAATTATTATAAAATATCTTTCTTAAACCCAATAGAAATAATACTATTTAAATCTACAATTTCATTAATAATCATTTATTGATTCTTTATAATAATTCAATTTGTTTCTTAATATTGTTTTTACACAAATCAAAGATATTAATTTTTTATTATCTGGGTTTTATCACATATTTTTTCAAGTGAAAATTGCTATTTAGTATTATTTTCGTTTTTGATTAAAAATATTGTTTTCATAACTTCTTTAATCTCTACAAATATTACAATAGAATTAAAATCATACAAATGCTATTTTATTATTTCAAAAATAATTTGGACCCTTTTCATATTTCCAGATTTTTTTATTTGAATTGGTCGTATATCTGTTTTCTCCAAAAAAAGTGCTATTTTTCGATTATTTTATTTTTGGGAAATATTCCAATGAACATATTTTGAAATTAAATACCTTAGTCATTGGCCTAACCAGTATTAATATTTAAATTAATTTTCTATTTTTAATTGATGAATAGAGGCACTGGTAAAGATTTTTTGTGAAATGTAAAAAAAAAATTCCCTACTTTTTTCAATATTTCTGATGTTTTTCAAGATAAAATTGATGTCTTTTTTTATAATGAAGGTTATTACTTTCACAAGTTAAATAACAAAAAACGAATAAAGAGTAATTTTTCTTTTTATTGGTGATCTATTGATCAAAAAAACAATTTAAACCCTAGTTGTGTTTTCTACCCAATACAAAGATAAGAGAAGAAGAAGAAGAATAACAAAAAAGTAAACAAACAATCTTAATAATTGATGACAATGTGGCTAAGTTGTTGTGGATGCTTTTGAAAAATTATCCAAAATCCTTTCGGCCTTCCTAGAATATTGAAAACGATTGAACCACAATTGCACATTCTTTAAAGAAAAGCACGAAGTGTTGGTTGTTTTAGAAACAATATTATTCGACCCAATTTATTAAACAAGGATTAACTGAGAAACTATTTATTTGTATTTTCTATTACTTTTGTTGGTCTCAAGTATCAGTCGATAGGTTTATCAACCAAATCACAATAAAAAACTATGATCTGATCCTTGATTAAGCTAAATATCTTTTTTGTTGTTTTTCAAGGAAAAACTTTTTTTTAAAAGATCTATTTTTTGATCAAACAAACCCTTTTTTAAAAATATTGTTGAATTAGCCCAAAAAGACATCAACTGTTATCCCATGATTATGATTTTGACTCGATATTTTTGCATTTATGACAATTTTTTGATAATTTTTGTGATTTTATCGAGTATTGCGATTTGTAATATAATTAAAATATTATTGATTTTCGCAATTTTCTATAATATTTTGATTGATATATTTATAATCGTGATTTTTAAAGCTTTATCGTTGCTTGAAAAAGGTATCTTCATAACCAACATTGTTATTTTTCCTAATTTTTTCGAATAATTTTGATTTTTTTTTTTTTGTTGATTGTCATAATGAGAAAAATTGATTCTCTTTTTTATGATAAATTTTCCAATATGACTTAGAATCCGGGGATAATGTACTCTTTACCCAAATATTAAAATCGATTCATTATCAAAAAATTGCAATATTTAGGAGAGCCAAGTTGTTTTTTTTAAATGATTGGTAGTGAAGACCAAGTTAATAGAACCAGAAAGAAGGTAAAGATAAAAAAATGTTTTCATTGATCAAGTTTACCACTCATTATTAAAATAAAATGTTATTCACGATTACTCATTTTATTTTTTTTTAGGCTCATATTTCGCTTTAGTACAGAGAGGGTTGCACATGCCCAATGGTAAACAAAAACGTTAGTGCTCTCACTTTTCAAGAACTGTAAATGTAACCTAAAATTTCATAATCCATTTTGAGAAAAATAAAAGTCCTCTAATCAACCTGAAATACTTAAAGTATTCCAACTTCAAGACTCATTATTTCTTCATTGTCATTTAAAAAGAACTAATCGATACCTTTTACTTCTAGAATTGTTTTATTTATTGCTAAAACAATAGCTAATTTTAGTACATTATATCACCGACTCAAACCCCATTTTAAAAATTTTTTTGAAATTTATTTCTTTAATTTTCAAAAACAAGTCCCATTCCATTCACTCCTCATCAAATGATAAAACTTTTGTTTTGAAACTGATCAGCTTAAAATTTTTTTTTACTAGAAAAAAATTACACATTACAAAGTTGGTATTTTTAAAAAAAATATGTTTGAAAAACATAAAGCACTTCATTTAAAAATTGAAGGATTGCTTAATTGAACAAAATACCCAAAATAAAAATAAAATAAAATAGTACTGACATTGTAACTTAAGACATATGATCCTTCATTTTCTGAATTTATTTTTTAATAAACAAATGTTAAAAAACCAATACCATATTCGCTTGTTGTTTATTATCAGCTTATTTGATTATTTAATATATGGACCTTTCTATAAAAAAGAAACATCACCTTACATTTTGAAACATATCTTTAAAGTAGACCTAAAGTATTTTTAGAACAGTAATCTATTAAAAAAGTTCCAAAAATCTTCTCTTTCTACAATTGTTTCCTTTTGTATATTTTATTAATATTTCATCTTAGCCTTCCACTTTTGTTAAAATATCTTTTTGTACATCCCACAAAAGCGACGAATTCTAATTGGATTAGTTTTGTCTAGTTCAGTGCCAACTTTTCTATCTCCAAACATTTCTCTTCTTTTATTTCATCTGTAAACTAACAAACCAAAAGTTTAATTACCAATACTAGGAACCTTGAACAAAAATTCCAATCTTTGTTGCACCTTAATTTTTTAAAAAATTTCCTCTTTTATAACACCAACTAACATTGGGCTAATTCAAGAGACCTATGGTACCTCCACTTCTTGATGATAAAATTCAAAATAAAAAAGTATTTATTCCTGAAAAATTCCACTGACAAAATAATCATTTTTTCTTTTTTTGTTCTTTTTACAACAAAACGTTGGTTGTAAAAATTAAAAAAAAGAAAGACAAAAACAAACAGATTTGAAGGGATCCAATTTACAGTGCCCTAAGTGCACTAAAAGAACGCTTTCTTTCAATATCAACAGTGGGTATATTGAATGCCGCCATTGCTTACAAATTGTTGAAGAGAAGCATTCCTTTTTAAAAACTTTGCCCATGATTACACTTCAAAATGGAACACCAATAAACATTTCGTCACCTGACCTAGGGGACTATACTTCACTTGAGGTTGATAACGATCCTTTCCCACAACAAACAGGCTTTATTACATCTTTTTCAACTTTTACATTTAGCGAAACACCAACGTTCTATGGGCACAGCTTTACGACTCCATCTGTGCTACCCGAATATTTGCATTTACTCGAAAAGCATTTGTATAAAAAGCAGGCGCCACTGAACTATTCCACAAGGATCAAGACAACGAACAATGAGGAGGAATCTTTTTTAAATGAAAATAACAAAAACAAAGAAACAAACACAAACTTAAAAAGCACAAGCACAAGCACAAACACAAACACAAACACAAACATTGGTAATAATGATCCTGATTCTTTTTTCATTAACCAAATTCAAAATTCCAACCAAAACAATACAAGCCAAAATGGGGGCTTGGGCACTAGTGTAAGAAATTTAGACTACTCAATAACTGGCTTTGATCAGCTCAATACAAAACAAAAAAATGTGGATCAACAAAAGAAAAATAACATTCAGGAATATGAAAAGGAAAAGGAAAAAGAAAAGGAAAAGGAAAAGGGAAAAGAAGAAGAAGAAAATAAAAAAATCAAAAAGGCTTTCGCAAAGGCAAAGCCCTTTTCGTCATGTTTTTTTGTGATTAAAGATGTATGTAATCATCTGTCTCTTGACGACTCGATCTTTTTACGTGCGTTAGAGATTGCAGAAAAGTACATTCTGACCGTTGACGTACGTGTAAATTTATCCAAGCCACTCGCCGTTGCTGCGCTATTAATTGCAATAAGAGAAAAAAAGCTAACGATCACGTTAAAAGGGCTGTCGAAGGTGTCTGGCATCACACAAAAGGAAATTAACCGAAACATGAAATCAATTGGAGAAAATATCGGAGTCAAAGTGCCAACCTTTTCTGTCTCTTCACAGTCGCTTATTAGAAAGTTTTTTGCAGAAATCGAGCTGACCAGAAAATCCGAAGTTGAGAGGCTCGCTTTACACATCGCAAATAGTATCCTCGATGACAAGTATGCCACTCTGAGAAACCCCAGAACGATCGCAGGCATTTCCTGTTATTTCGCCTCTGTGTTTAAACAGGCAAAACTTACACTCGCAGTAATTGCAGAAAAGACTTCAGTTACAGAAACTACAATTAGACGTGCTGCAAAGATCCTATATCAACATTTGGACAAAATGATACCAGAAGACCTTGAAATTAACAAGCAACTCTCAGAACTTTTCCCGGGTCTAGTGCATTCGAAATTAATTCCTGAAGACGTTTCAAACACATTTAAAATTAGAATGAACAAGAAAAAAAGAAGAGAAAATTAAAATTTATTCTTTTTCGGGCATTCGATAATTATTTGCGAAACTGTTGTTTTCAAAATTTTTTTATTATTACTATTACTGAGAAATTCAAAAAAATTTTATAATATTTTTTAGTTCAATTTCATTTTTTTTCGTTTTTTTTTAACTCGCTTTGAATAAAGATTCTTATTTGTATAAATGCAAAGAAACTTTTATCAAAATGTTGATCTTTGAAATGTTCATTGAAATGAAATGATGGGAAATTGAGTTATCGGATTGATATAAAAAAGAAATTGATCTCAAAATATTTTTTACATTATTTTGATTTTTGAGTTATATTATTATTTTTTTTTTAAATTATAAAACCTCATTCAAAACAAACCCAAAAAATAAAAAAAAATGATTTGGATGAAAGAATAATCAATTTTTTTTTTTTTTTTTTTCAAGTAGATGATATCTCCTTAATAAAATTAAGCACTTTTTTTTCTGATTAATATTTTTCGAAATCTAGCCTTATATCATAATTCAATTAACCACTGGGATAATTTTTTTAAGAATAAAAACACTCTCAACTTTTGAATATCGAAAATATTTTTTGAAATTACTGTGCACTTTTTGATTTTTATTTGAAAAACTGGGGTTGAGAAAAATTTGAAATGAAAGAATAAGTTAATATATTTAATTAGAATACTTTTCCAGAGAGTTTATCTTTTTTAAATAACCCTTTTTCTTAATTTTACCATTTGAAAATAAAAAAAACATTTGAAGACCAAATTAACACCTTTTGTGAAAATAAAATTCCCATAATTTTGGATTTGTTTTAGTAAATGAGTTAAAATAAGATATTGTATATGAAAATATACATAATTTCAACTTTGAATTCAATAATTTTGGCAAAAAATGATTTCAAGAAAAAGTTAAATTGAAACTTTATTTATTGTTATTTTTTCATTTAGTTTTTTTAATTGTATTAATGCAAAGTCTTTGATCATTTTTCAATTTATAAAGTTTTTTGGGTCGTAGGGAGATATAATCATAAAATAAATATTTATAATAAAAAAAAGTAAATATTTGCTAATTTTTCACTTTTTGATAACTTTACTTTGAATAAACATTATTGAGTTCATAAAAGATCTTTGATCAAAAATTATTTTTGAAAGATATTTTACAAAACAAGCAGAAAAATGAATTTTTCAAGGTTCTATCCAGATTTTTTTCCAATTTAATAGTAAAACATTTTTAAAATTTTATTTTAAAGTTAAGTGGTTCTTTTATTATATTCTAAAAACACATTAAATTTGAAAAATATCTTTTAAATATGGAATCAAGGATTCCAACTATTAAAGAATTATTAATTCTTGTAATTGAAAAAAAAAAAATTTTTTTTGTTTTTTTTTTGTAATGTTTTACCAAAATTAACAGAATTGAGTAAAAATAATTTGGTTTTTGCTCTATTATTTCAAATTCATGGAAAAATTAGGTCACTTTTGTTAAATTTTTTTTAATTTTAGAAATAAACTGAATAATTTAAAAATTTTTATTTTATTTCAGAAATTAAAAAATAATATCTGCTATCTTTTCCAGAATTTAAAAGAATTGAGAAAAACAAGGATTTTCCCAGATTACTTTGAAATGACTGAAAAGGTAAACACTTTACAAAACTTTCGTTATTTTTTTGTGAATTTGAAAGAATAGACTATAATATATCTGTTTTACCGAATTCCCTCTAATTCGGGAGAACGGCCTTTAGGTTTTCCAGAATTTCAAAGAATTGGGTAAAATCTCTGATTTTTCTCCATTATGTAAATTCCGAAAAACCTAGGTACTTTACGTACACTTCCCTTATAATTCTTTATGAAAATAAAGGAATATAGTAAAATCTTATTTTTTCATGGATTCTTCATAAACATGTAAAACCTATAAAACATTAAAATTATCCTATATATTTTTTTTCTATATTTTTCATTTATTTGAAAAGAAATGGATTTTTTAAAATTGATAAATATTATATATTTCAATAAATATCCAAAATTTAAATTAAATGAAAATCCATTTTCCAAGCAATCGATAATTTTTATCCAGAAAAAAACACATTTTATTTATGAATAGAGTTCTAAAAATCATAGTACTATTAATAATATATAAAATAACCTGAAGAATTCAAAATTCTTTTGTGTTGATTATATTGCAGATCAAATTAATTATTAAGGATGAAGGATTAATTACTGTATTTATTTGTTTAACTTGAAAAATTCAATTTGTTTTTTCAATATAGGTAAAGTCTAAATAGAGTTACCTCTAAAAATGTAAACAATTCATCAAAAATATTACCATAATTTGTAATTTTATAGAAAGTTGTTTGGTATATTATTCTATATGGATTCTTATTAAAATAAATTATAAATTTGTATATCAGATCATTTTTTTTTCGTTTTTTTAATTTTGTTAGTTTTTTTTTACTTCTTTTTTTTTTGTTTTTAATTCATTTGTAATTTTTTTTTTTTTGTTTACACAATCCATAGGCTAATAGGTAAAAACGTATTATTCTAATGTTACTGAAACAGTGCATATTATTGAAGATTAATAATATTAATTTCTATTAGAATTTTATTTGATTTTATATTGAAGATCAAATTTTTCTCCTTTTTGTTTTAAATGGTTTTTATAATTTTGGATTTGGTTATTAATGATAAAAAAATACTATTAAACCCAGTCTATCTGTCGAATTCTTGCAGGTGTTGTGTTTTAGTAAGATCGATGGTTTTCTTAATCTTGAAAATTATTAAGGTTCAAGTCACTTATCATTACTTTTTCTTCATATTTACTTTTCTTACTCTCAAAATATTTTTACACAAAAGGAAACTTCTTAGTGTTTAAACAATTCCAAATAAAAAAAAACATTTAATAGGATCCAAATGAAAAAAAAATCCAAAGAATCTCAATGATAAAAAATATAACTAAAAAAAAAATAATTTTCCAAGATTCGAAAAATAGAAAAATAGCACCAAACGATTTACTTCATAAATCTCTCAATTATTAGATTAATTGTACACAAAAAAAAAATTCAAAAAGATCAAATATTTAAAAAAATAATAAAAAACATTTCATTTTAAACAATCAAAAATGTCTTTTCTAAAATATTTCTATTTAGTCAATATCTTATTAAAAATAGATAACTATTAAATAAAGATAATCAATGAATAAAAAGAAAAATGAGAGAAAGGGTTTATTTTTTTCTTTGGAAAAATAGGATTTCACAAATTTTTTGCCATTTTTTCCACTATTTATCCAAGCTTGATAAAAAAAATCAAAAATTATTTTATTTTTTGTAGAGATCTTCATCTTCATCTTCATCTTCGTCGTCTTCATTGAACATGGTTTCTTGTTCCTCGCCACCACCAAGAACATTTGTGGATTCTGTTTTCTTTTCTGGTAATTTCATATCTGTACCAAAGCCTCTGGATTGATGTAATTTTTCTGCAAACATTTCGTATCTAACCAAGTCGTTATCGCTGACTGATCTTCTAGCGAATTTCAATGATTCTTCGAAGTGCTCCTTTGTGACGTAAGGCACTGGGTCATATTCCTCTTCGTCTGATGACAATTCGTCGAGTTCTTCCAATTCTTCAAGTTCTGAGCTTTCTTCTTCACCTGAGCCTTCTTTTTCATTTTCCTTTTCCTTTTTCTTTTTAGCCTTTCTTCGTTCCTCCTTTAGGATTTGGTAATCTGTAGCCATTGCAATACTTTCACGGATGGCGAGTTTGACGGCGCGTTGACAGATTTCTGAGAGATCTGCACCGGAGTAGCCGGGGGTTAACTTGGCCAATGCGTGGAGATCGACGTTTTCAGCAACGGGGGTTTTACGTGTGATAGCCTTAAGGATGTGGTATCTTGATTCTTCGTCGGGCAAGGGGATGTAAATCAGCTGATCCAATCGACCAGGCCTGAGGATGGCAGGGTCGATGATATCTGGCCTATTGGTGGCACCGATGAGAAAGACTGTCTTTCTTGATTCCATACCGTCCATTTCGGTTAAAAGTTGATTAATGACACGATCTCCTGCGCCAGAGTCTCCCATGGAGCTTCCTCTTGAGCGTGCGATGGAATCCAATTCATCGAAAAACAGGATGCATGGTGATGCCTGTCTTGCCTTGTTAAAGACATCGCGTACATTACTTTCGGACTCACCAAACCACATGGTAAGCAATTGTGGCCCCTTGATGGAGATGAAATTTGCCTGTGTTTCGTTGGCAATGGCCTTAGCTAAAAGCGTCTTACCACAGCCCGGTGGCCCATAAAAGAGGACACCCTTCGATGGCTGCACACCAAATTTTTCGTATTTTTCTGGGTATTCGATCGGGTATTGGACTGTTTCCTTCAATTCACGCTTGACCTCTTCAAGCCCACCAACGTCGTCCCATTTAACCTTTGGTACCTGCACATGCATTTCACGGAGCGCAGATGGGTTTGCCTGTGTTAGGGCAAATTTGAAATGTTCGTCAGTTACGGACATGGAATTCAAGATTTCGGCGTCAATTTCGTCATCGTCAAGATCAATCAAATCCATTTTTTCTCTAATACATTGCATGGCTGCTTCGACACACAAAGACGCCAAATCTGCTCCCACAAACCCGTGAGTTAATTCGGAATACTTTTCAAGGTCAACTTCCTCATCAAGCTTCATGTTCCTGGTGTGGATCTGCAAAATTTCCAATCTCCCGATTTGATCTGGGATCCCGATATCAATTTCTCGATCAAATCTTCCGAATCGACGAAGTGCAGTATCAATGGTGTTTGGTCGATTAGTTGCAGCCATGACAACAACATTTGATCTTCCCTTGAGCCCGTCCATAAGTGTCAGCAATTGCGAGACGACTCTCTTTTCAACTTCGCCGTTGGTCTTGTCCCTCTTGGGTGCAATGGCATCAATTTCGTCAATGAAAATGATCGCTGGCGCGTTCTTTTCGGCTTCCTCAAAGGCCTCCCTGAGCCTTCCCTCAGATTCCCCTGCCATTTTGGACATAATTTCTGGCCCGTTGATCAACAAAAAGAATGCTCCTGTTTCGTTGGCAACAGCCTTTGCAATCAGTGTTTTACCAGTGCCCGGTGGCCCAAAGAGTAAGATGCCACGTGGGGGCTTGACGCCAATGCTCTTAAACAATTGTGGGTGGCGAAGTGGCAGCTCAACCATTTCTCTGATCTTGGAGAGTTGCTTGCTGCAGCCACCAATGTCGTCGTAGCCCATCCCCTCGTTGGCTTCCTCCTCGTCTCTTTTGACAGGCTCGCCTTCGGTGTGAATGACAGTTTCTGGAGAGACAATACAGTATGGGCTTGGATCTGTTTTGACAATTTTAAATTCAACAGCCCTCATACCGCCCCTTGCAATGAATGTGTCGCCTTCCCGAATTGGTCGATAGGCCTCAAGAAAGTATGGCTTCAAATAGACCTCAAATAGGTTTCCTGTGATGCCTTCAACAGAATCGTCAAAAGGTAAGATGTGTACTCTTTCGGCATATGGTACCTTTGGTGCTTCATGAACACCAACAATGTCTCCAAGTCTATAATTATGGTTTTGGTTTGGGTTTGGGTTTGGAGTTTCGATCATTAATTTTGTGAACCAAAAGAAAAGGAAAAAATTATTCAACAAAAGAAAGGTTTTTTTTTTGTTTTTTTGTTTTTTTGTTTTATTTTTTTTCGTTTTGTACAAAGCAGAAAGGAGAAAAAAACAAAGAAAAAATTTCAATTTCCAACAGCCAAAAGGTTAAAAAAAAAAAGAAAAAAATATAAAACTGTCCAAAGTACAACAAAACAACAACATCAAAAGTCCCAAAAAAAAAACAAAAAAAAAAGAAAAAGTTTAAAAGAAGCCAAAGAGCTTACCTAACACGAAGATTTTTTCTAATAACTTTATTCATTCTAATGTTTCCATATTCACAAGTTTCATCAGAAATTACAGCACAAATGGTGTCGTGTCTTTTTTTACCTTTTAAAAGGACACTATCACCACGGAAAAGTCCTAGTTCGTTCATTTTTTGGGGGTTAAGTGTAATGGAACTGTTATCGTCAGTAACAGAATCGTCAACGTAAAGCCTGTGTGGGGCTTTTTTTTTTTTCATGATTGAGGTGTTGAAATTTTCTTCACTCATTTTAAGATAGCAAATCGAAACAAAATTAAAAAAAATGGAGAAAATTTTATTTTTTTTATTTTTGATAATTTTAAATTAAGGGGCAAGAACATATAACCAATTATGAGTGCCACGGTTTATCTGAAACTGAATTATTCCAACTATTTCTTTAACCAAAAAGATTAATATGTTAATAAATAAGAGAAGTGTAATTTATCCAAGAATAAGATATTTCCATACCAATAAAAAAAAGTAAATCTCAAAAATGAAAAAATCGATCGTGAAAAAATAAAAAAAAATCATTTATTTCTTGATCTTTTCTGTAAAATTTGATATAATTACTTATTCTTAGTTTGTTTTTATCGTCAATTTTGAATGGAAATAATTTTATTTGAAAATTTTTTGATAAAATTACTATTTATTTCTAAAGAATTTTCCAAAATGAATTTAACAATCTTATTTTCATTTAATTCATCTAATTCGAGTTTTGGTTTAGAGTATATGATATTTTATGAATTTTTCTTCATAAATATTAATTTATTGAAGCTATTTGTTAATTTGATTTGATACTTATTTATTTTCAATTAAATTTAAATCTAAAAATAATTCTGAATCTTGATTTAAAATTTTTTCTTTATATTTTCTTTTATTTTGGGTAAAAATTTTCAAAGTTGTTATTGGATTAAATAATTCATCACCTATCCTTTAATTTTTATAATAGTATTCTTTTACTTTGACTTTGTTTGGTAAAAATATTTTAAAAAGGAATTATGAAAACAAATTTGAAAAAAAAAATGTTTTTATTTTGAATAAAAATAAATAGTAATGATGTGAGAAATCAAAGGTAATGATTTATTTCTAATCATTCAAAATAAGGAGATAAAGAAAAAAAATATTCGAAAATTGGCTTTGGTCGATTTTTTTTTAATTCTTAATTTTGACAAATTTATCTGGAAAGGTGATCTTTCGTGTTTGGTATTCTAAAAGAAAAGGTTTGTTTAAAATATCTAAATTTTCAGATCATTATTTTTGATATATTTTAGGATTGATTCCAAGCATTCATATAACAACTTTTCACCATTCAAAACATGATTTAATAACAATAAAAATTAAATCAAAAAAAAAAAAGTTCAAAAATTTGAAATTTTTGAAGATTAAACTCTATCTTACTTTCGGTCCTTTTCGCAAAAAGAAGGGTGAAAAGAATTTGGTTTCAAATTTTCAATTTCTGGTGGCACTAAAAAAATCTTTTTTAGTAAGGATGTTGCAATTAAAAAATTTTCAAAATGGTTAAATGTCCCTACTTGCTTATTATGATAAAGAAAGATCCTGGAATTTTGTATAAAATTAGTTTGTGATCAAAATTAGATTGTTTTTATTTGAATTCAAGAAAATTGATTTTACTGTATTTTTTTGATAATGAGTAGTTGTAATGGTATACTAGAAAAATCTTCATTGTTTAGAATAGTCACCTAAAGTTGATTTGGTTCATAGAAAGGAGAAAACTGATAAGTAAAAATTTAAAATGAAATTACACTTCTGATGACTGAAAAAAAAATACAAATAGTAAAAACAAAAAAAAAAGTATCAAAATCTCAATTTCAAATAATCTAAATAATAATAAGTAAATTAACTAAAATTGTAATTGAAAAAAATAAACACATAAAAAAAATCGAACATGTTCTCAATTCCAAAAGATAAAAATATTAATCAAGAAATTTTCTACCAAAATTAACCTTTTTTTTAACATTGAAACATTTATATATATATATATATATATATATACTATCTACATATCCTGGTTAATGAAGGCTTAAATAGTATCAAATCAAGAAAAATATGATTTATTTTCAGATTAATTTTGAAATAACTAAAATAATTTACTTTAAATAACTTTTTTAGTTTAAAATATCTAAATGAAACCAAAATATTATTTATTGGAAATATCTTGGAAATGAGAAAAAGAAATTGTCTTAAAAACTTGCCAAAAAAATCTAAAAAAATAACCCATTGATTAGATTTAACTTGAACACCAGTAAAAAAATCATTCTTGAATATGCATATGTGGGTTTTTTATTGTAAAAGATTAAAAAACGAGTTAAAAATACGAATAAATATTTTAACTAACAATCAAATTGAAATTTTTCATTTAAATTTCCCAAATTTTGGGAAAATGGAGTAATATAAAGGATTATTCCCAATTTTTTTGAATTTTTGAAATCGAGTAAACGTTATTGAAGTTTGTAAATAATTTGATACCAGAAACTATTTTCCTAATAAAACATAAATCTATGATATATTTTTAGAGGTATTTTCTTTAATTTACCAAATAAAAAAAAATTGAATTTTCTTTTTCTTTCTAAAATTGAAAAAGAAGCATAGTGTAAAACAACACAGCATAAATCATATTCTATAAGAATAAAAATGAAAAATTTAACTTTAAAATAAAAAAATATTTAACATTTACATTTAGAAATTCATTTCTTAAATTTCAAACTTTTATAAATTGGTTAAATAAATATTTACATGTTCAAAAAAATAATAAATCTAAATACAGAACATTCATCAAAAAAATTAAATTTAAAATAGAGATTATTATACCCAATTTAATGAAAAAATAAATAATTTTTTTCGGTATTATGAAAAATGTAAAATTATTCATAACCAATTAAAAAAAAATTATCAAATATTTTGATTCTAAAAATTAATATAACCGGGTTATCTTAGTGAAATACTCAAAATCTATTCGATCTTAGTAATTATAATTATAAATTCATTGATATTGCCGAGAATTTTTCATGGGTAAATATATAAATGGATAAATAACAATAAATATAAACTAAATTTCGAGAGTTTAGACATAGTTTAAACAATTTATAAAATAACAATACCACATTTTACATTCAATTTGGGAATAATTTTGATTTTACAAACTATTTCATTTTTGGTCTTTTTTGTTTTGTTTTGTTTTTCTTTTTTCAAGTTACCTAATTTGTTTCGTTAGATCTAGAAAATTTTTTTATATTGTTGATAGAGGGCCAGTTTCTTTTATTAAATTGTAAAATCACATAAAATTAGTCGGTGGTTTATTATCATTTGATCGATCAACAATTGAGAGTGAAATTTCAACAAATTAACCAATATAGTTTTTGTTCTGTTCATTTCATTATTTTAAACATTGATTTTTATTTTTTTCGTTTTATATTTTTTTCTTTTATTTGATAAAAATGATTAATTATAAAAATATTAATACTCAGTACCTTAAATGTGGTTTAATATTAGGTTTGGAAAAATATAATAAATTGTGTTTTTTTTTTTTTGGCATGTTTTTGAATTTGGGTGTATCCAAATTTTTGGAATGGGTTTAAATATATATATATGTGTGTGTGTGTGTGTGTGTGTGTGTGTGTGTGTGTGTGTGTGTGTGTGTGTGTGTGTGTGTGTGTGTGTGTGTGTGTTTAGTGGTGATAGAGATCTAAGTTTTAAGTTGTAAGTATCTTTTAATTAAATTTTAAGTTTTCTATTAAAAATTTTTTAAATTTTTTTACTAATTCATTGTTATCATAATTCTTTTTGAAAGGAAAAACAACTCATTTTCTTTTTCATTCAATAATTTCAAATAGCGAATTAAAATAAAATTTTATATTTTTAATTGATTTGTTATCATCTATTTTTTTCTTTTAAATGATATTGAAAAAATTAAATTAGCACTTTTTTTAGGCAGTAGTTTTCAAAAAGTGAAAACAGGTTCAGAATTATAATGATAAATAATTAAAAGATCTTTCAAAGTTTTTAATGAATTATTTTTCAATTATTGAATTAGATTTCATAAATGAGATTTTTTAAAAAAATGGCAAGTTGTTTAGATGTTATTAATGCTAATTATTTAAAATGATTTTTCAAAAAAAAAATTCAATTAAAACTAAATTTCATAATAAATGACAAATTTTTTTTTATTTTTTTTTTTTTTACTTTTTTTTATTTTAGTTTAGAGGAAAAACAAATATTTCTAGTGTATAGAACTGAATATTAAAATATTCTAATTTTATTATTATTATAGATAAATCCACTTTATTACAATATTTATTTTCAAAATTTGATTTTTAATAGGCCAATGATTTTGAAATGGAGTTTAATAGTTCATTTATTAATTTTGAAATAACCATCTAAAAATCAGCTTAATCTCTAAATTTTTAAAAAAAAATGTTAATTCTTGATTTGAATGGGATATTTGGTTCACAAATAGACTAATTATGAAAAATGTTTCGAATAAATTAAATCAAAAAAATTCCAAATTTTAAAAATTAATTATTTTTTAAAAAATCTGTAAAAAAATGCTAGAGTTATAAAATAGAGCCGTTTGAAAAAAGTGAATACCCCAAAGTTTTAAAAAAAGTGTTAATAAAATTATTCTATTTCTTCTTTTTAATCACTTTATTATACTTTTTAAAACTTTAGAAACTTCACTTTTTTAAAATAGCTTTAATATAAAGGTAAATAAATAATCATTTTCATTATTTTTTCAAAAGGTATTTAAAGTAGTGTACAACAACCGCCACTTGAATCTGTGCTTTCTTCTTTTTGTTTCTCTGGTTTGTTACTATATTTTTCTCTCAGCATCCTTACACATTGTTCAAAGGATTCTACGACGTTTATGCCAGTTTTTGCAGATCTAACCAGAGCAATTGAGTTTCAAATTGAAAACAGATTTTAAGAAATTTTGAATTTGTTTGTTTTGTGTTTTGTGTTTTGGGTTTTGTTGATTGAGTTAAAGTGATGTATTGTTTTGTATCAAAAAAAAAGAGAATATTAACTTTTACAAAAAATTTTTTAGTTTGTAAGGAAAAATTTACGATTCAAAAAATGTTAAGTTATATTTTTTTTTTAATTGTTCGCTTTCCTCTCTTTCGACCAACCTTTCACTTTCAAGATCTATTTTTTGTTAATAAATAAAAAAGAAATTCAAAAGGTGAAAAGTTTAGAAATTACAAAAGGGGGAGAGAAAAAAAAAATAAAAAAAGAAATGTGGTTTTGAAAAAAAAAAAAAAAAAATGAACAAATCTTTTCTTAAAACTCAGCAACCCATATTTTATGTTAAATTTTTTTTTTATTAATTTGATGGGGTATTCAAAAAAAACAAACTCACCTAATTTGTTTCCAACCAACACAATTGGAATTGTGCTACTTTCTTTTACTTGCTTAATTTTGAGAAGAATTTTTTTTGCCTCATTAAAGCTGTTTCGAGAGGTGATACTGTAAACAATAACAAACCCCTGTCCAGATTGGAAATATTTGTCACGGACTGATCGATATTCTTCTTGACCAGCGGTATCAATAATCTCTAAGACAACAGGTTTTTCATCTATTACCAACATTTTTTTATAACTCTCCTCTAAAATGGTGGGAGTGAATTAATTGTCGTTTTATTTAATTTTATTTATAGGAAGAAAAATTTAGAATTTGGAAAAAAAAAATAAAATGTTTTGAATAAAAAAAAGAGGGAAAAAGAAAATTTTTAACAAATAAGATTCAAAGCGAAAAAGTCTTACCAACAGTTGGATCTTTTGCAATTCAATGGTTAATGCATTTAGGTGATATTGTAATTAAGCAAGGAAAAAAGGTTTGAAAAAAAATAAAATAAAAATAAATAAAAAAAAAAAAATTGGTTTATAGTGAGTATTTTTCATTGGCTTGTTCAATCAGAATAAAAGCAAATTGAAATAAAAAAGAAATCCAATTACCATAGTCTTCGATGAATCGGTTTTGAAGAAATCGTATTGTAAGACAAGACTTGCCAACTAATATTCGTTTGATTTACAAAAAAAATTATTTTGTTTTTTTTTGGGTTGTGGTAAAATTTTGAGAAACCATTTGAAAGAGAAAAAAGAAAAGGGAAGGGGATCCAAAAAAAAAAAGGAAAACGAAAATTACCAGATCCACTACCAGCAATAACAACCATATATTTTTCTTCTGAGTCTCCCATTTAATAATAAATTTAAAAGAAATTTTTAAAGTAACAAAAAATCGAAAAAAATAAAATAGTTTTTGTTTTAAAAAATTTAGGAAATGTTAATTATTTTGATCTGATTTTCAATTCACAAAAATTCGATAAGCTTAATGGTTTCCATAAGAAATTTCTTATTTTTTAGTAACTCTAGTTGAAAATAACATGAGGTTTTCCTTTTCAATAAAAAAATACACCTTAGAACTTGCAAACAGTTTTAGGTTCTCATTTAAAATCTTAGAATAACTATGTAAAAATTATTTGTAAATTTAATAATTCCAAATTTCCTTTTTTTTGATTTAAATGGAATATCTTTTTTTCAAGTATAGTATTGGAGGAGTGGCTCTACACAAAGAGGATTTTTCCTTCTTTTTTTATTACCTTTTAAAACCCAAACAAAAGTAAGAAAAATTCTTTTCAACTTGATTGAGTTCAAGAAAATAGATTTCAGGTATTTGGAATAGGAGTAGTTTGCATTATCAATTTCCAAAAAGCCGATAGAATATTCTTGGAAAACTTTCCCTAAAAAAGAAAAGATCTTCTTATTCTTCTCGTAAATGTGTGACAGGTGCTTTACCTTTCAATTTTCTAATATTTGAGTTTGAAACAAGATATAATTCACTTAAGGACTATCTAAAGAATTGACTTTGTGTGGTCAAATCGTTCAAAACATGAACGTCTTATGTGGGTTCTGTGGGTTGGTAAAGAAGAATTATTAAATTTCTCGATTTTTAGGCATTTTAAGAATTTTGCCTGATCGTATTCAAAATTGTAACTGAGGACTGAAAACAGTAACTGAACCATTAATGATTAGAATTTTTATTCTTCAATACTTTAAGAAATCAAAGAAGAGAATACTATTTATAGAATTAAAAGGGCCGGGTTAGAAAAAATATTCTATATTTAGCATTGAAAAAAATACCTGATTTTAAAAGAATCCTATGGATGATTTATTATTGTTAGTATTAGGAAAATTGTTCTATCATAGCACAATAATTTCTTATAATGATAATTCAAATAAATATCTGAAAATTTTCACTTCACTGTAGTGGAAAAAAAGTGAAACAGGGTTTTTAATTGCGAATCTTACTGAAAATGAAAAGTAAAATCAATAAAAAGAAGAAACCAATTAACTTCAATTAATAACCCATTATATTATTTTCAATCAACCCAACAAATACAATTTAAATCAACTTGATTTATCGAAATTGTTCTTGTAGTTTTGGAGATCTCAAAAATAGTCAATTTTTTGAACAAATTTTAATAATTGATAAATCAAAGAAAAACCCATACTAAAAGATAGTATTTAAAAAAACTGTTATTGTGACGAATACTTCATTTTGTCTTTATTTATTTATTTATTCTTTTTTTCATTGATCTTACTTTGAATTTTCAGTAATGTTCCCAATTAAAAACCGTGTTTCACTTTTTTTTTAGTTTCACTTTTTTTCCACAACGGTCATTTTCCATTTTACAAATTTTTTACACAAGCTTTGATTTGTTATGGGTATTTTATTCTTTTAAATGTCAAAAAACTTTGTTAAATTGGTTGTGTTTCAAAAGGCTCTTTCTCTTGAGTTGTTTTAAAAGTTGAGATATGAGTATACAAAATGGGAAATTGAAGTAAAAATTTTTTCAAATATATTTGAATTTATCAGTATTTAAAAGCCAATTTCTTTTTATTTATGAATCAAACTTTAAATATTATAACACTACACTTATTAGAACGATGACTAGAGAAATTAAACTTGTTCAAAACACCATTCAATCAATCAAAAAAACAAAGAATAGAAATCATCATTTACCAAATTCAAACTAACCTCTATAGAACTCTATTTTTTTCAATATAAGTTAGATCTACCTCGGTTTTCAAACATTTAAATTAGTATTCTAGATACCGCCCACTTTAACCCACTTTAGGAAGGTTTATTACTAGTTTCATAAAAAAATTGTTTAATTATAAAAAGGATTCAATTTCAAAATAAAAGAAATTATCAAGGAATTACAGCAATTGTAACAATTAAAATTGTACCAGGGATTATATAACTCCTCCAATATTTTTATCAATAATATAATACTAAATTAACTTTTCCATTGTACGAATACTTGAAAAACAAGATATTAAATGGCGAAAAACGCTTTTTTTCCTTTAATCAACTCATTTTCATTAGTTTTTTCAAATTGAAATTAGAAAATATTTTTATTATTATTTTTTTTTTATTTTTTATAAAAAAATAATAAATTTTGGTTAATATAAACAATCAGAACAATTAGATACGAGAAAAAAACCCGTGACAAAAAAAAAAAAAAAAGAATTCAAACAACCCCACTAAACAGTAATTAAGATATACCAAATGAATTGAGGGGGTAATATTTTTTACTCAAAAGGTATCATCTTTTTGATCATTAAAAAAATATGATGAATTTGTGTAAAAAAATTTTAATTGATCACTAGAAACTGTATCCATAAAAAAAATTAATAAAATTTTACGAAATATAAACAATTGATATTAAGTGTGGATACACTTTTCAGTAAAAAACAGCAAGCTGATACCAGACCAAAATTGATTTAAATTTTTGATGGGATTTGATAAGTTATAAAAAAGCTGAGCATTTAGTTACTTCTATTGACCTTACAATACCATAAAAATAGTAAAAATTATAAATATTTAAAAACAAACAAAAAAAAAAATATAATGTCATTTCAATCAAGTTTTAAAAATTATATAAAACTCAATGAACAAATGATAAAAATAACAACAATTTTTTAATCTTAAGAAATAATGTAAACCTTTTTATAAAAAATACACTATCCAAACAAATACCATAATTTCTTGAAATTTAATAATAAAAAATAATCAAAAATGTAAAAAATCACAAAAACTTGAAATTAAATTAACAATAAACAATAAAATATGATTTTCTTTTATTTATTTATACATAAAATTCCACTTTAAGGTATAAAATTTCAACGAAAAATAAGGCACAATAAAAATACGAAATTTAATTACAAAATTCAGATTCTAGTAAAATAAATTGTAAAAAAAAAATTACAAATTTTGTGCCTTAATTTGAGATTTTTTTGTGCCTTATTTTTGTTTGATAGTTTGTGACTTAAAAGTGGAACTGACTGTATGTGAACTTCATATTTTAGACCATTACAAAAATAAATAAATAAATAATAGTTATAAACTCAAAAGAAGCGAGGATAAAATTTTCATTTAATTAAAAATAAAACTTTCAAGACTATTAAACTATGAAAATAAGAACATATTTTAGCATCTTACAAATAATTTTCAAAGAAAAAATAACTGATTGAGCCCGGATTATAAACAAAATTTTACAGCCAGTTTCACTTTTAAGGCACAAACTTTCTGCGAAATTTAAGGCACAAAAAAAATCTCAAATTAAAGCACAATTTTTTGGAATTTTAATTTTCACAAATTATTTTACTAGAATTTGAATTTTGTGCCTTAATTTGAGATTTTTTTTTGTACCTTAAATTTCGTTGAAAGTTTGTGTCTTAAAAGTGAAACTGACTGTAATAAAAAAAAATAAATTATTTTAAAAACTATTAAATATCATTTTTATTTAAAAAAAACTTTAAATTTTATGTGATTAGAAAGAATATCAAATTGGCTTTTTATTGTTGTTTATTTAGGTTTCTGAAAGAATAACCTTGATAATAATGAAAAGTTTACCCATGGATACAATGGAAATTTCTATATGTTAAAATTTGGTAAATATATATACCTTCCAAAAGTTGAAGATAACGAAAAGGCAGTTGATATTATAATTATTGGTTTTCCAATAGTCTTTCTTATCAAATAATTGTTTTCTGGCAAGTGAAAAAAAACATTTCAATATTAGAAAAGGAATCCAAGGATGACAATTCACAAAGAAAAAAAATTAAAATCAACTCTAAAAATATCGAAATTTAATTTGATCATCCCCCAATATTGTGTTTTAATTGAAACCATTGCTATTTTTTCAGTAAGGGTATACCTAAACTCATATTAAACATTTTATGGTACTAAAATATTTTCGAAAAAACATAAATATCATACAGAATATCAAAAAGAGATAAAAATCTTACGAATTATTTATTTTTTACAGAATTTAATATTAAACCAGGTCTAATTTTTACGATAAAAATCCTTTCATAAACATATCTTTCTATTCAAATAATCCTAAAAAAATAAATTATAAAATTAAAATCTAATAATTCACTAAGACGGGAAAAGCGAATAGCAAATTAGATAAGGAAATTCCTTGAAATTCCACCCAGAATCATTGGCTGGAAAATTGTTATACACTACCAAAAAATATGTTATGATGTTTTCAATTTGACTGAACCCAAATTTAGTATTAAAACGACTATAAAAAACTATTTTAATTAATAGATTTTGTAAATTGAAAAAAGAAAAAAAAAAAACACAAAAAAGACAAATAAAATATATTAAGAGTTGATAAAATTCAAAATTATTTTAGATAATGAAACCGGTTTGTGTATCAATTTTATTCACATTTTATAAAAAAATATATGGATTTTTTTGTATTGGAATTAAAATATTATCATGTAAAAATTACACATTAACCCAGAATATGTGAGCAAAATGACATTAGATTGTAATTTCTGACCTTAAAGATCCCAAAAAAACAATTCATCAAATTATTGAAGATTATTCAATTGTAAATATTTGGTTTTAATTGCTTTAATGGTTGTTTTATTTCTTTTAATCAACCAGGTATTTTAGTAAGTTTTGTTGAAATTTGAGATAAAGAAGATGAAGATATTATTATATCCACACACACACACACACACACACACACACACACACACACACACACACACACACACACACACACACACACACACACACACACACACACACACACACACTATATATAAATAAATAAATATATATATATAAATTCTTTTTCAAAAATTTTGATTCATTTTTTACTGTTAAACAAGATGTTTTTGAGTGTTAATTCCTGGTTCTTCTCTAAAAAAGATTATCTATTTTTAGATCAGTTTTATTTTTTCCAATCTTACAAATTTTGTTTTGTTTTTTCAAATTTTTTTATTGATACTTTTTCTTTTTTTTCGATTTAGTTATTTTTCTTTTTTTTCTTTTTTTTTCTTTGATATTTTTTTCTTTTTCATTTTTTTTTTGATACTTTTTTTTGTGCAAAAGACTATGTGGAAAAAAAAAAAGATCTTCGAAAAGATAAATAACCACTAAAAAAATTGAGACTCTTGAATATATTTTAAAACAAATCTAATTATTAACCAAAAATCTTGTTATTAACCACTTTTCAGAGAAAATTTAGTAACAAAAAATCGATAATGCTCATTTCAAAAAATTGTGACTCATTTTTTTTTCGTTTTTGGTTATGATTTTTTAAATTTTTAATAAACCAGGCCTTTATATATTTAGAATGATTTAAAAGTGAACTACAAACCAAATTTAGTTAATATTAGTTGTAGGTGAATACTAAAGGGTAATTATTTTCAGATTTATTATTTCAGGCTAGTCACAATTTTTGAAATTGTGTTGATATATAACCATATTTTCAGCGAAAAAGCCTAAAAAAAATTATCCAAATAAGTTGATTTTAATCAAAAAGGAAGAAACAAATAATTTCTCCCTTTTATCAGCTTATGTTAACACAAACATCAAAAAAAAAATTAAAAAAAGAAGAAGAAAACAACAATATAAAATAAAAAAAAAAAAAAAAAAAGATTAATGAGTTAAAAGCACTCATATAAATTCTATTACTATATAATAAATTATTAAAGATAATAAATTAAAAAAAAACAATAAAAAAAAAAATAGTTATATATATATATATAAATATTGGATTTTTTCTAATTAATAAATTTTGGAAAAATAAAATAAAAAAAATTAATAAAAAGTATACACCAAAAGAATTAATAAATATTAAAAAAAACAAAAAAACATATTTATTCAACCCCAGTAATTTTTATAGATTGGCCAATTTTATTTTGTTCAAGATCTGCAATATCTTTTGGCGAATTAATTAGTATGTAATCATCCCCCTTTATCTGTGCATGTACATCTGATTCTGATTTTGGCTCTGGTTCTGACTCTGACTCTGGCTCTGGTTCTGGCTTTTGTTTTGGTTTTGTTCCAATGGATCTAACTGATGGCGGTGCCTCTATTTGCCTTTTTTCCTTTGGTGTAATTATCGCTGATTGGTAATGGGAATGGGGATCAGGCCTGGGATTGAGTCGATAATTATTGTTAATTGGTGAGCTGGAATCCATTGAAGGGCGATTTGGAATTGTAAGACCATTGCTATAACTGACCAGGTTCCTGCTTGGAACGATTTTAATCGAGTTGTCTGAAAGATCTGTTTTAAAGGAACTGGCGTTAATTGTGATGGTATTTTCGTTGTTTGAGCAGTTGTAAACAATACCAAAAAAGACGATGAACAAAAATAATGTCCCCACCATTATTTGCTCCTTTCTTGAATGCTTTTTTGAAGACAGCACATCAGATCCTAGACTCTGTTCATTCTGTTGATCTTGGTCTTGATCTTGATTTAATATCGTTTGGTTTGGAATTGTCGTAAGCTGAAGAAGAGAATTACTAAATGTGTTTTTTTTTGAATTGAAATTTGAATGATCAATGTTATGATCATAAGCATAGTGGTTGTCAATTTCTAAGTCCAGCTTATTATGTGTTGGCAAGAATTCGTTGTAGTTATTATAACTGCCATTCTGGCACATACTTTGAAAATTTTGTTCTTTTTTTAATAAATCCCTTAACGTTTGCAATTCCTCGTCTTTTGATCGCAGTTGCTTTTTTAATTCAAGATTTTCTTGACTAACCCTTTGATAATTTGTTTCGAGGTTGGTCCAATAATTTTTTTTCTTTTCTCTTGCTCTCTTTGCACTTAGACGGTTTTTTTCTAACCTTCTTAAATACTTGTCTGTGGCACCCATTTTTCTGACTTCCTTAACGTTCGAGATTTTTATTAATTTTTGTCTTTCCTCAATAGCGCCTTCGCTCAGTTCTGTTTTGGATCGAATTAATTCACTATTCATTTTATTCAGTTTACTTTTGATTTTTCTTCTTCTTTTCCTTTTTGATTTTGTTTTTTTAATGTATTTTTTGATAATGTATTTGGATCTTTTTTTTTCTTTTTCTTCTTTTTCTTCTTCTTTTTCTTCTTTTTCTTCTTCTTTTTCTTCTTGTTTTTTCGTTTTTTTAATTTCTGAATTTTTTAAGATTGGTTGTGGTGAATACATATCATACTCACTAGTAAGCGGTGATGAGGAAACTAATTCAATGGATGAACTCGGTGAGGAATAATCTAAAACCGGTTGCTCATCGTTGTTTGAATCAATTTCTGTAAGAATGCTTCTTGACAAGGTTGTAGTTAAGTTTTCTTTTTCTTTTTCTGTCTCTGTCTCTGTTTTGATGTTAAAGAAATTGTCTTTTAAAAGATTCTTGTCGAGTTGATCAAATGTAAAAGAAATACTTTCCATCTCGGGAAATAAAAGATCGGAACTTTCATTCAAGTCCAAACAAGAAAAATTGTATGTGCTCATTATTATTGAAAATGATTTTTTCTTTTATGTTTTTTTTTGATTTTGAATAGGTGTGTTGGTAGGGTTTTGTGTTTGGTAAAAAAAGGATTTAGCAAAAAAAAAAAAAAAAAGCTTGAGGGAAAAACGAAAAATGTTATTCATTTTTTACCGACTTTAGAGTTTGAAGACTAAATTCAAAACAGTAATGTTAATAATTTCTTAAAGGATTTGTTTCATAAATAATTCATTTTTAAATGATCAAAACCAAAATCAAAAAGATTTTTGTTCAAGAAAAGGATAAAATTCAAAATCTTTCGAGTTATTGTAAAAACAAATTAGAAAGGAAATTTAAGCAATTGTTTTTAACTTTTTTGTTTTGTGAAAAATGATGATGAAGGATCAAAAATAAATAAAAAAAATTTTATTTGTAATTTGATTGGAAACACTCATTAAAAAAATTTCAACAAAAAGAGGCAACTTTGAAAAAAGTTTAAAATTAAAAATTTTACTAGTCTTCTTATGATGAATTATTATTTTAAGAAATCCAAAATTTAAGGTTACTTAACTGTCAGAACCTAAAATCCAAAGTTTTTGATTTTTAGCTTCATAACAATTGAAAAGGATTTTACTTTTAAGAAATTTGTTACTAATCAAGGTTTACAAAATTTCAATTCTTCAACAAGTCTATTCATTTTCGCAGGATGAAAATTTTTTATTGTACTAACCTGACTTTAGAGAGATTGTTTGAGTACCATAAGCTATTGTAACTTTGAAATCAAAAAACCGGTTATAAATCTATAAAATTTCAATTTTTGATCATTTTCAGAGACAACGAAAAAGTGTATTTTCAAAGGATATTTATTATATCTACAAGTTATACCAAAAATAGTTTCCAAGTGTAAAAATTGTTTTAATTACTGTACTCTTATTTTCCAATTAAAAAATGCAAATTTTTCTTTCACATTCCAAAATATTTTTCTGTTTATCCGATGAAGAAAATTCAAAGATCTTAACAATATCATTTAGAATTGATATTTTTAGACACTTAATTAAACTTACCTGGGTTAACTCTGAGACAAAATTTTTACTCTGCTAATATTAATTGTAGCAGTTAGAATTAATATTCATTTTGGAAATTGAAATAAAAATTATCATATATTAATTGGAAAATAACAGTTTTAGGAAAACAGTTGGAATCAAAAGAAAAAATAATGGTATTTGAATTGCAAATGAAAAACTATTTTCACTTCATTTTCCTTCCCGTATTTATAAATTATTTAGAATCAAATATATGAATGGCTATTGGATAGTAATCAAGAGATGAAACAAATTTTCTATGTGATGTTAAAATATCTTTTGAAATGAATAAATGATTTATTAAAAAAAAATAAGGCAATGTTGTTGTGCAAAGGCCTCCTTAAAAAAAGTTCCAGTAAAGTATAATGTATTTTAATTAACAAAACTAAAAAGTTTTTGATAGTAGACAAACTTTTCAAAAAAAAAAAAAAATTTTTTTTCTATGACAAAATTTGGAAAAATAATAAAATCACAAGAACCTAAAGAAAAATTTTTTAAATGTTGAAAAAATTTTTCCAACTTAATGTTTTATTGTAGGCTTCTATACAATTTTTAATTATAAAATTGTATTTCGAAGATAATTATTTAAAAATTCTATATCTTGTAATCTTTTCATAACAATTCAAATTAAAAATTTTTCTTTCAAATACAATTAGATTATTTGGGGGTTTTTAAGTGGTATATACATACACACCGCCCTTTTTTTTTTTTGATGTCATAATTATACAATATTTTCATTGTCGTCTTCTGAAGTTGGTGTTTGTGTTCTACTTGAAACCACACTTGAACCATGGCTTTCAGCAATTAACAAGTTCATTTTCAGCAATTCATCCCAATTTATGCTTGAAAATTCATTAAAGAGATTTTGCTCTTTTGAATAAAGTAAGGTTTCGTCAAATGTAGCGTTTTTCAGGTCTTCAAGCAATTCCGGTTCAATTTCCTGTTCGTTAAAATGCCTGGCCTTTTTGTGATATTTGAGATCTGTTGGCTCTGACAATTTTGGAATTAAAACGGGCTTTTGAGATTTCAGAGTTTCCCAATTAACGTCTTTAAAAAAGGAGTGATTTTTCACTTCTTGGGCACCATTGGTACCCAATCTACTTTTTGGATCTGATACTAATAATTTTGAGATCAAATCTTGGAGTTCATCAGAAAGGAAGTCAGGATATTCAATATCTAAACGGAGGATATTACTCCAAATCTCCTGAAGGGAACTGCCGCCAAAGGGCGTGTAGCCAAGGCTCATTTGAAATGCAATTACGCCAAATGACCACCAATCGGCTTCAAACGAATGCCCCTGGCCTAATAAAATTTCGGGGCAGAGATAATCGGGGGTACCAATAATACTATAACCATATTTTTTGGTGATCGAACTAAAAAATTTATTTTTTGGTTTTGATATTGTTTCAATTTTTTTCTTTTCATTCTCTTTTTCATTTCCATTTTTTTTCTTTTCTTGATTAAACACTTCATTTTTATTATTTTTTTCATTTACGTTTTGATTTGTATTTTGATTAATCTTGGTTTCCTTTTCATTATTTTCAAGAGGGAGAAAATTGTTTGTAATATTTTGGTATCTTACTGGAAAATCGCTAGATTTCGATTTTCTTCGTGATTTTAATTTCTTCTTATCCCTATTATTATTATTAATGCAGCTATTATTTTTAGTATTTTCGTTTTTAATATTTATAATTTTCTTTTTTTCTTCGTCCTTTGGCAATTTTAGAATTTTATTTTGAATTTCTTTGTTATACAAATCATTAGTGTAATTAACCGAGTTGCTCAAAAAATTATCTTTTACATTAATTTCTTCATTATTTTCATTGATTATCGTTAATTTAAATGAATCTTCAATTGCGTTTTTTTTATCTTGGCCTTGATCTTCTCTTCTTTCCTTAGACTCCCCCCCGCCTTCGTCATTATTAACATTAGTACTATTTTTTAATGAAAATGAATGTGGTTGTGATTTTAATTTCGATTTTAATTTCGATTTTAATTTGAATTTAAATTGTGGTTGTGGCTGTGGCTGTGGTTGTGATTGGGAATATGATTGCGGTTGGGTTGGAGTCGAGGGTAAAGAATTTGGCTCTTGTTTGTGTTTAATGGAATTTTTGTATTCCCTTCTTTCAAATATCCCAATTTTGGATAAGCCAAAATCAGTTAATTTAATATGACCCTCAGAATCAATTAACAAATTGTCTGGCTTTAGATCACGATGAATAATGCCCTGACTGTGTAAAAATTCCAATGCCAAAATAATTTCAGCCAAATATTGCTTAGCAACCTGTTCATTAAAATAATGAGAATACTGAAGAATTGAAAATAAATCACCACCTGGACAATATTCCATCACTAAAAACAGATTTTTTTTTGATTGGAATGAATAATATAATTTGACAATAAAGTTATTCCCCGTTTCGGTCATGATATTTCTTTCCGATTTGATATTTTGGACTTGGTTTTTTAAAATCATATCTGCCTTTTTTAAGATTTTGATTGCATACATATCGTTGGTTTGCTTTTTTCGAGCCAAAAAGACTTGCCCATACGCGCCCCTCGAGATCCTTTTCAATAATTGGAAATCAGAAATGCTTGGTAAATTCCTTGATATTGGCCCAGTTCTTTCTGTAATTTCTTCATGGTTATCTAATAAAATCGTTTCCTTCGCTTTTAGTGATGAAATATTGAATTCTTCAAGATATTTGATTTCTTGTTGAATAATTTTTTGATATTCTTGGAATAATGATAACACTTCCTCATCCCTTTCAAAGGGCTGGTAAAATTCCAATTCTTCGATTTCTCTTAATTTCTCAAGACATAATTTATGTGCATTTCCAGCATCATGTTCAATTTTTAAAATACTATTTAGATAGTATATATATATTCAATATTAATTAATTTGAAAAAATTAGAATAAAATGGAAATATATATATATATAATAAAATTAATGAAAAGAACTTTTGGAAAAAAATTCTAAAAGTAAAAAAGAAAAAAGAGAAAAAATATATTTACGAATTAATAATAATTTCTAAAATATTTAAACAGTTAATATCATCCTGATTCCATTCTTGATTATTTAATTTATTTTTAAGTATTAAATGCTGTTTTTGGATTTTTTTGATTGATTCTTTGCATCTCAATACCGAGACACTTGATTTACTTGCGATTATACAGTGTTTGCTGTGTATTTCCAAATTTTCAATCAAAATTGAATTTTCACATATTCTGCATTTTTCAATAATTTGATTTTTAGTATTTCCAGTTTTTTTATTGAAATTTAAATGATTTTTATTATTATTAATGAAATTTTCATTTTCATTTTCATTTTCATTTTCATTTCCATTTTGAATTTGACTTTGATTTTTGAGATTTAAATTTTCATGAATTTTATTATTTATTAATTTAAAAATTAATTGCTTAATATCGATGATTTGGTTTTTAGGCTTTTCTTCTTCCGCTTTCTTCAAAATAAAATTATTGTCATTCACATTATTACTTAATAAATTTCTAGTCTGGTTTGTGTTTGTTATTTTTGTATTTTTAATATTATCAATCTCCCCATTCACATTATCCACATTATTGTCATTGTTAACATTATTTGGTTTCGGATTAAAAGCCATTTCAAAACATTTCGGTGCAACACCAACGATTGAATAATAATCTTTTGGCTGTAATTGCAATTTTTCAAGGGAGCGAGAAATTACAGAAAGCAAAAAAATTGTTGCCGAAGAATAATGCCTTCCGGGCCAATCACTTTCCCAATTTTTAAAAATTTTTTGTGCTTCTTTGATCTTTTCTGCGCAAACCGATAAAGTTAAAATGGAATTTGTAGAGTGTAATATTGATGCTATTAACTTTTCAAGTTGAACACTACTGACTATACAGTTATCCAAACCTTTCCATTTTGATTTTTGAAAGAAGAGTATTTCAAACTCTTGTTTCAGCTTTTCTTTCAGTTTCAAATTTGGATTTATATTTAAATTTTGGTGCCTAATTTTACTTTTGCTTTTGCTTTTGCTTTTCTTTTGGTTTTGTGGTGTTAACACTGCTTGGATTTTTTTTGAAATTCTTCCTGTTTTTCTTTCGTTTTCCTGTCTTTGGATGTTCCTTAATTTTTTGAGCGTTTTCCTCAGTTCTTTCATAATTTTATTCAAGTCTGAAAGTGTTTGCTCCTTTTTCGATTGATAGCTTGACTGCATTTTTAAATGTAGTTTGGCTAAGGCACGGATTCTTTGTTGTTGTGTTTTTTTCTTATGGTTAATTGGCTTTTTTCCAAAATTGGCTCTTCTCTTTTTGTTACGCATAATCGGATCAGGGGTGATCGAAATTGGCAAACTGTTTTGCTCACGAAGGAATTTCTTTTTTTGATGAGACTTGACGGGTGTTTTTGGTACTAATTCATTACGCTTGTTTTCTTGTTCTTTTTTTGTTTGTGTATTTGTTTGATCTTTGTGATAGTTTTCCTTTTCATATTCGATTTTTCTTTGGAAAGCTTTTCGTTTTTTTTTTTTTTTCACACAAGTTTTGGGGTTTACTCTTTCTCTTCTTTTTTTTGTGTTCCCTGTCCTTTTCCTTTCCTTTTTCATTTTGTTCTGATCGGTATTCTGTATGTTTTTGCTTTCTTGGATATCGAGAGGCAAATTCTTAATTTCAAAACCACCAAACAAACCGTTTTGAGAAAGATCAAGACTGTTTTCCGAATCCGATTCTTCGCCAAAATTGTTCCATTTTGGTTGTTCGTATTTTTCAATCGTAAGCTTTATTTCATTTTTGTTCACATTAAAAAAGTCTTCAAAAGAATCAGAGCTTTCGTAAGGATTGATTTTGTCTTCCTCAATCAAAGAAATTAGATTAATTAATGGTGGGGGCGTGTTTTTTTTGTAGCTGCCTTCTCTATTTGAGAAAAAATTTATGTCTGGTGTTGTGAAAAGCCCTTCTTCGTTTATGTTATTCCGTTTAACTGTTGAACTTAAGAGGACATTTTGAATCTTGGACTCTAATTCCTCTTGCTCTTCTTTGTTTTCAAAATATGTAGGAAGAGACTTTTGTTGCTCAATGTATTTCTTCCAATTGCTATTTGGAATTGGGATCATAAATTTGTTGATTTTTGAGAATGATCAAGAAAATAGCCCAATAAACACTTTTTAAAAAAAATGAGATGAATTTTTTTTTTTTTTTTTTGATTAATTGTTAACGTTTTTTCATTTTTTTCACCAAAATATTCATGTGTTATGTTTAAAAAGAGACTAACTTTCGCTTTGTATTGTTTACTGGAAATTGAAGATTGGTTATGTAATTTGATTTAGAAAAATCACTCATTCGGAATTTTGACTTTTTTTTAAAATTGTAATTGAGTGTTGTTGATGGATCAAAAAAGATTTTTTTTTAAGGTAGATATTGAATCAAAACTGTTATTTGAAATAAATGTCAATGGTTCTATTTGTGAAAAGAAAGAAATTGAATCAGTTGAAATCTGTCGAAGATTCCTTTTTTTTGTACATTTTTGTTTTGATTAAATTTTTGGTTTGATAAAAAAGTTTTTTAAATCTCGATAGAGTTCAGAAAAGATCAATGAAATTATTCAAAGAGTAAACGAAAAAATAGACCCAGTGAAATCAAGACCATAAAGTCTGTTTATTTTTACAAAAATACTTTTCTTTATTTAAAACCAAATAAAAAAGATCAACTATTTATTATTAAACTTATGAACAACAAGATCAAAAAGGATTATCTTTTTTAAAAATCTTTTATACAATTTATCTCACTTTTTATTATCACCTTTCTAGTATCTAAAAATAAAAATCTACATAATTTGATCTCTGATACTACAGTGATCAAAATAAGGTGTTCCCAACAACTATAATCAATGTTTCAAAATATAATCCGTGTTTTTTTTTTTCTTGTTCTAATAAAACATCCTATTTACTACCCCGTAGTATATATAAGTTCAAATCAATTTTGAAGGGTAAAATCCTTGATTTTTTCAGTAAAATTTTAAATTAAGAATGATTTTCTCTTTTTTTTTTGATTTTTTTTTAATTATTTTTTAATTTTTGATATATTTTTATGATTAAAATTTTTTTAAAACTTAACTCTATTTTTTGAGGTAAAAATTTCAAAAATTTGGATCCTTTATTTTCAAATTTTTATTTTAATAATAGAAAAATAGGGAATCTATACCGGATTTACTTAGGGTTTATGGTTATTTTCTTTAATCGGTTAATATTTAGGTATTTATGAAAAACTAAACACACTTTTTATTTTAAAGCACATGATTAAACTTTTTCACAGTCATTTTTTTGACAATAATATTGAATTTTATTTTCTTTAAGGTCGAGTTATAACAGTTAAAAATACTTTTATGAAATGAAAAAATTAAAAAAATGTAATTTTAATGAGTGTAGAATATCAATCAAAAAGTAACCTAACCAGTGAAGTACTATCGATCTGCAAAAATCAACAATGAAATAAGAAGACATTTTTAGAAAAAAGTGCTAAATTACAACACTCAATTTCCAAATAGAGAGGCTATCAATTATCAAATTTTGAAAACAACTGATTTAATTTTGAAGTGTCTCTATTTGGCCAATTAGAGCTCCCTGATATTTTTTTTTTTTTTTCATTTTTTACTATTCACAGATGAGATATTTTAATCTACAGAATATAACAAAATCCTTAGTCTGTCAAATATAGAGGGTTTACAATTTAACCACAAATTTGATTAAATTGAATTATGTTGATTTTAAACTTAAAGAAAACAATTAGTTTTAAATTGAAGAAATAAAATCCTTTCGAAATTTAAAAAAAGAAACAAGAAATTTTTTATTAAAATTCTATTTTTTATAAAATTCAGAATACTTATGAAAGTTTTTTTTTTGTTTATCGAATTTTTTGCAAATGAGAGATCTTATCAAAATATTTTTCAAATTATTTTAATTTTGTTAATCAAAAGAAGGACAATTTCATAATACCTATTTTGGTATAAAGCTAACCCTCAAGTATAGAGTGAATCTATTGCAAATGACTAGACCCTTAATCGAATATTCACATAAAAATTCTACGAATAGCTGTTTTATTTGGGCTGTGAAACTTTTCACTTTCCTTAAGACAAACTTCGAAAAGTTTTAAAACAGTTTAACTTCGTTTAAACTTCTTTACTTTTCCCCAAAACCTGTTTGAAAACTTCTATTTTGTTTGTTAAAAATTTAAAAAGTATTAAAGTATATCTGATACTGTCAGTCCCACTTTTATGATACAAACTTACTCCTAAATTTTAGGTAAAAAAAAAAATTCAAATTTAGGCACAAAATTCATATTCTAGGAAAAAAAATTTTGCAGAAAAAAATTCCAAATTCTTTGCCTTGATTTGGGATTTTTTTGTCTTAATTTTCGTTGAAGTTTGTGCAATAAATTTGACACTAACTATAGTTTTATTCAATATAGATATCAAATATTCTTTGATATTTATAATACTAATATTTCTTATTTGTTCTTAAAAAGAAATTTATAAAAAATAATTGATGTTTGAAAATAATGTTGGATACTTTGATTGAAATAAAGTTTACTAACCCTCTGGTTGCAGTATTTTTGATAATAATTTTAATAATTTAAAGAATAATATCATAAAACATTTTCAGTTTATTTAAAATTAATTATACCAATTAAAACTTTTTTCTCCTTTTTTGGTCGATTTGTCTTTTATTTTCATTTTTTGTATTTTCTGTAATATATTTATTTTGATCATAATATTTTTTTTCCAGTAATTGAGAAAAGTTTATCATTGGTTTTAATTCAAAAGTAAAACAATATATATATATATATATATATATATATATATATATCACAGGTATGAAGATTTTTTTGATGTAATGAAACGCGTTTGTGCACGCGTGAGCGACCAGTAAAAATCGTTTCTCTGATATATATATATATATATATATCCACATGATATATTTTTGTAAAGGGCAGAACGAAAAAAACCATGAATTCAGGTGGTTACAAATACATTTACATAAGAGTATTTTTCAAAAAAAACAATTTAAATTTGCATCTTTATTTATCTTACACATCTTGAAAATCTTTAATTATTGAAACCATAAAAAATCAATAAATAAAAGATAAAAATAAACAAAATAATCGATATAATGTTTTATTGTATATAATAATTAAGGTTGTTATCAAAAAAGTAATTATCAAAAAATTTTGAATCAAAATTTATTTTGATGTAATAAAAAGACGTGTTAAAAATAAAATTTTATGATCGATCACAAAAAAAAAAAAAAAAAAGTTTATAAAAAAAAAAATAATCCATTAAATACTAATAATTGTAAATCAAATTTACCAGATAATATAATTTAAACATTCTACACTTGTGAAAGGTATATTCTAATTAATATTTTTTGGTTAATCAATTTCTACTTGTTATTTTTAAGTAAATACACATTAGAATAGAATAGGTATATTTAATCAAGTAATAATATTATAATTCTTAAAATTAAATAAATAAGTGAAAGGGCGTATTACTTAGTTTGACATAAATTAAGAATTTGTTCACACCGTTAAGCAAAGAAATATTTTGTAAAATGTTGAAAGTAAAAATTTTGGATAAAAAACCAACAAAAGAATTATTTAAAAACAAAATTGTTAAAACATTAATAATAAAAAAAATGAAATTATTATTTAAAATAACTTAATAAGGGACTCAAAAAATAGATAAAAGTTAAGAAACAAGACACGTGAGAATGGATTAATTAAAAAGAAAAATAGGTGTAAAAATGGTTTTAAATTATCAAAAAAAAATTAAGTAAATGAATTTTCTTGTACATAAGTTGAAGCGGAGTTGATAAAAATTGAAAAATTACTGATCACATTTTACAAATTTAGTAATTTTGAAAAAAAAATTTTTTTTATGTTAATAATTTTTAACAATTTTATTGTGATCGATAAAAAATTATATTGGGAGATGTAATAACACTATAAAAAAATTTGGTGAGCTGATCTAATTTGGAATGAGTGTAAAAGTGAAATTTTAGCCAACTTTTCTACCACAAATACTAAATTTAAAATAAAAATAAACCTTTTACTTAGTGTTTAGAGTGTTTAGAATTTTCAAGAATTTTAAACAGAAAACCTATGAGTGATGTTTTAGCATTTATAAAATAGAAAATCAAACTATTTACAGGGTTTTAAATCCCCCCCTCCCACCACAACCTAAATGTTCAATCACAAATTTCACATTGTTTAAAAATACTTTTAAGGCAATTACCCCCTAACCGTTTTTTATTGTTTTTTTTTCCTTCGCTTTTTAAGTTTTTTCGTTTGCGTTTTTTCATATCCCAGAAACAAAAAGTATAATTTCAAAAGAATTTGAGGACTTTTTCAAAAAACAAAAAACGAAAACAACGAATGAAATGAAAAAACCGGCAAAAAAATCGAAAAAACGCGATTTTTTAAATCTTTCGCTGTTTTCAAACGAAAACACGTATGACCTGTGATAGATAGATAAATATAAGATATTTCCAATAAAATAGTACATTTTTTTTTACAAATCATAAAATATCATCTATTTTTAGTGGAGTTATTCATTAATTGGTAATACCAAACTAATTTGAATATACATACTGATTGAATCAATGACTAAGGTATTTGTTTACAAATATTTTCATTGAAATATTTCCAAAAAATGAAAAAAAAAATTGCAACTTTTTTGATGAAAGAAATGTACAACGGGTTTCTTGAAAAACCCGGAAATAGGGAAAGCGTCCAATGTTTTTTTAAACAATAAAATACAGTTATGTGTTTTCGATTCTAATTGGTACTTTTTTGAGATTAAAAAAATTATTAAAACGCTTTTTTTGATCAACAAGAAAAGATTAAACACTGGAATTCATACCGAAAAAATATCAGATAAAATCAAGATCATAAATTTTAATATCTCTAATTTATCTAAAACAATACTGAAAAAAATTTAATTATTATTAAGAATCTATGAATGGTAGTTAATTATTTTTTATATTTAACTACTTTTTTGAAGATTGATTTTAATAAATATATTTTAAAATATATTTGTGCAATTTTTTCGGAAATAGCTTATATATAACACCAGTTATTCAATTATATTTAACCATTGGTGGTTCAATTATTGTTAATCTGAATTGTACAAAAATCCATAAAAATAATTTTTTTTTCACCAATTTAATCATTTTAAATCTATAAATTTTTCTGTTTCCCTTTTTTTTTTTCCTTTTTTTTTTGTTGATTTGGATAAATATGTTATATAGCAGAGTGTAAATAAATATTAATCATATGTAACTGTAATCCCAAGTTTTGCCAAATATCCCAAATTAAGTTATTTTTAATTATTTCAAAGTGTCTAAATATCCTTAGAATGGTGTTTGTTTATTGGTAGTAAAAATCTGAAAAATGTAATTTAGTTTTCAAGAATTTATCAGAATCTATTTTTCTATTTTGGATTTGAATTACAAATTAATACCATAATAATACTAATGTTTGGAAATTAAAAGTGCAAATGTTAATAACAAGTTCTTTTATTTCTTCTTTTTATTGAGTATACTTTTCGTTTTGAGTAAGCCTTTGTATTTCAACAAATAACCTTACTTGTATTACAATAATTAATGAAAAAAGAATTTTATTTCATTACTCATATTTTTCTTCTGTATATCAAACTCTTTGAGAAGGATTTTATTATTTTTGGACTCTATTTATTCCTAAAGTCCCTTTTTTATTATACTTTTTGGTGAATATTGGCAAACTAAGAATAAAACCTAATTGTAATTTTTTGATGAAATGAAAAAACAAAATCAGATAGAATATTTTCGCATATTTAAATTAAAGACCGGTAACTTTTTTTCCTGTTTCAGTTTTGATCCCCAAAGTTCAAACTTCACCAAAAAAGGACAACTATCTTCTTAAAGATCAAAATTCGAGTTTTTTTAGTGATTTACCCAAAACCCAATTTACAATTTTTGATTCAACCTTAAAAAAATCTAATTTTGAACATAGTTTTTACTGTAAAAAATGTTTTTAGTGTTTGAAAAACTCAAATATTTCAACAAGACTAGAGATTTTTTTAAGTATAACACGACAAGAATAGCACAATCCATACAAATACTTTCAAGACTTTTTCGAACTTTCAGACTGACAGTCGGCAAGATTTCAGTCTCTGATATTCTTTCATATTGTTTCAATTTTCCAATACTTGATACAAACTTTTGTAAGCCGAAAAAAGGGTTAGAAATAATAATTAACAAAAGATAACATTTTGAATTTAATTGAAATTTTTGAAAGTTATCTAAAAAAAAAATATTTGGAAACTTTCAATAACCTGAAACTCTTTTTAATAAAACCAAAAATTGGAAAGTTGTTTAAATTACATGTTTTTAAAAGTTTGACTTGTAAAAACTTTTAAATTGAAAGTTGTTGCATTGTGATCTTGTGATTACCTTCAAAATTTGGAACAATTTCAAAAAAACAAAGTGTTGCTAAGGAAAAAAAGTGACTACAATTTTTGTGCTATTCTTGTCGTGGAAAAAATGAAAAATTATCATTTTTTCCTTCGTTCCAAAAAAGCAAATTTTTTTTTTTTTCATTTAAATTTCTTGAAAGGAAATAAAAAGAATTTTCAATTTCTTGAATGGAATACAGGAATTTTCCACCACTCTCTCAACCATTACCAAGAACTCCAAACACAAGAAGATCGCAAAGATCTTGTCTAACAAATTCTGGAAATCAGATCAATAAAAAGATCTCCAAAATAGCACAAAATTCATCACGAACCGAACCACTTCACAACAAGAAAAAACCACGTCAACCAAGATTAAAGAATTCAATCAAGGATTTGTCTAATAAATTTTTTTTTATGTATGTCCCAAGGCACAATTTTTTATTTAAAAATGAAAAAAATCAAATGAAAAGAAAAAACCTTGAATACAAAGAAAAAAAAAAAGAAAAAGAAAAAAAAAAAGAAAAAGAAAAAGAAAATGAAAATGAAAAGAAAATGAAAAAAGATTTAGTAAAAAACGAAATTTTAGTACTCGATGTAGCAAAAGAATTAGAGATTAACCGAAGAAACATACGTAACGTTCATAACATGATCTACGTTTTTGACGCTATCGGTCTTGTTACCAAAATAAGGAAACAGGCTTTCAAAATGAATGGTGTTGAATCTTTAATACAACGAATTCACCTCTTACAAAGAAAAGTGAAGAATTCCAAAATGCAAGATTCTCAGTCATTAAGTCAAAAGAGGTTGGAACAAAAACAGAAAAAACAAAAACAAACTGATATTAGACAATATTTACAACCATATCCTAAGGGAAAAGTTTCAGAGCCACAACAGTTGAAATCTGAAAAAACCCAAAGTAATCTAGAAAAAGAAAAGGAACATCAAACCTTCTTTGTGAAATCTCCTCAGAACTTGATTAAACAAACAAGACAACCAAACCATAAAACAAATATAGTATCTAATAAAATTAGGGAAGAGCAAGAAGAATTTGACTATGAAGAAGGTATTCCAATCAACCCAACTCTTCAGAATAATTTGAAACCAAACAAAACAATCACAACCACAACCAAGCAACTAGAAAATAAAAATAAAAATAATAATAAAATACAAAAGAAAAAGAAAAATAAAAAAAAAAAAAACTTTTATGATAGAACAAGAGGAATGCTCAGAAGCAAACCTAAAATGTTCTCGTCATCACAGCCTACAATTACAAAAAAAAAAAATAAAATGGAGTCTTTAAGTGAGATCTTATTAATTATATTTTTAGAAAGGCTAGGGGAATTATTAACAATACGTGAAATAGCTGAAATACATCTGGGAGAAAAAGAAAAAGAAAAAGAAAAAGAGCCAACTGGTGGAGAATTAAAAAAAAAGGAAGATCTACCAGATCCAAAGCGTGCATCCGAAACAAAAACCTTAATTCGGAGATTTTATGACATTGTAGGAATATTAGAAGGAATTTCCTTAGTGGAAAAAGAAAAAAAATGTTATCGGTGGAATGATTTATGGGAACAAGATATTCAAGATTTGGAATTGGAAGCCGTTGGGCTTTCAAAGGAAAAACAGAAAACAAAAATAAAACAAAAAGAAAAGGAAGAGGGGGTGAACAGTGAGAAAGATAACGGATACAATCCTAACCGCAGGAATAATAATGGAAAAAATAATGAAATTGATCGATTATACGAACTAAATCTAGTTAAAGAAAGGGCACCAAAAGTATTAGAAAAATTATTGGATGTTAAAAAAAAATCAATTAAAAGCGAAATTTTCCGATCTGATGCAAACCAAATTTCCAAAAGAAAAAGAAAAAGAAAAGATTTGCATAATTATAAAGAAAAGGAACAGATAGAATTAGAAAATTTTCTTAAAATTCAAAACCATGCTGTAATTAATTATGAAACCCAAACTAATAGTGACAAACTTTTATACAGAAGAGAAAGTAATTCATCAAAATCGATTGATCAAGGATTTTTAAATTTTTGGAATAATTTTTATCAGTTAACCAAAAATCTTGATAAAACAAATCGTGCAAAAGAATTATTTAATTTGCCATTTAATAATATAAAGCAATGGAAAGAATTAATTGGAAAATCTTTTAACATTTCCTTGACAACTAATTTAATTGAAAATGATAATAATAATTCCGTTGATGGAAAGGCTAATGATTGTTTGATTAATAATGAAAAAAAACAGCAATTGAAACAAAATACCAATTCATTTTTTATGGAGAGATTTACAATCGATGAAGGAGAATATGAAGAAGAAGATGAGTCTGAAGAAGATGACGATGACGAAGACAAACATTAAGAAGAAGAAGAAGAAAAAAAAGTAGAAAAGAACAAGTAGTAGAATTAGAAGTAGAAAAGAAGTAGAATAACAAGTAGAAGAGAAAATTTATTATAAGCATTAATTCCTCACATCCTTTGAAAGATATATTTTTGATACTAAAAATTTATTATTTTCTTTGAAGAATAATTATTTTTAAAGTCAATCCTTTTTGAAAAAAAATTAGATTTTTTTTAAAAAGTTTAGTTTCAATAATTTAATTAGAAATATTACAAAATTAAAATTAATTATTTGTATATACAAAATAAAATATCACACTTAATTTAATTTGTCAATAATTTCTAAAAGATTTGATTCTTGTAACAATAGAATACACACTGAATAAACTATTTTTATATTCAGCGTTTTTACACTTTATTAAATTTAAAAGATTTGTTATAGATACAAAAATTTTTCAAAACTTATTTTTACTTATTGTCTTGAAATTGATTTTTTTTTTTATTAATCCACAATTTAATATATAATTATTTACTTGTTTTTTTATTATTTATTTTCAAAAATAGCATATAGGAAGATTCCATTACAATAATATATTTTCCGAATTTTTGAAATGGTATCCAAAGAACAAATTTTTGCATATAGACAGTATTTTTCATTAACAATTACATTGGTTATCTTTTGTTTGTAACTATTTTCGCTTCAATCAATAACAATAAGCAATTTAAGCAATTGTCAAATGTTAAAGTTTATACAAAAGTTGATGTTCGGAATTCAATTTTTGTGAATGTTTTTTCTTGGTTGGATTCTAATTATTTGTTCTCTAGTTGAATAATCTTGTTAAGATATTCTCAAGTTGTTTTATATTCCTTTTTTATTAAATAAGCGATACTTCATCACTTGGATTCAGGAATTCTAATTGTATAAAAAAATTTAGTAATTATTTTTGAAATATTATTTTACAAAAAGTAATCAACAAAAAATAAATTATGAAATTTCTGGTATGGAAAATTGATCAAAAAATATTGACTTTACATTTATCACAAAATTTTTATCTCATAAAAAATAATTATTTTTTGTTGAAAATGAATTTTTCTGATAAAATTATTTGGCATTATTGAAGATGAAGGAAATAATTTTTTTGTAATTTGTCAAAGGCTATTAAATCATATTAGAATGCTGACAAATCAATACATTAATTCAGCAAACGTTTTACGTTTTATTGATGTGTGTGTGTGTGTGTGTGTGTGTGTGTGTGTGTGTGTGTGTGTGTGTGTGTGTGTGTGTGTAAAAGTCTCGAGGTTATATAAACTTTAAGATATTATTTTGAAATGGTGTTTAATAAATATATTTTTTTTCAAAATTTTATTTATTATCTCTATTTTTTTTGAGCTGTAATCCTGTCTGCATTACAGTTAGGATAAAAACCTCTAAATACAATTTTAGAATTTCAGAACGTCTTTTCAAGTGCCTATCTTTTCCAAAATTCAAAAGAATAGATAAAATTTTTTGATTTTCCTCAATTCTTTTAAATTCTGGAAAATTTAATGGTATTTCCTTTTTAATTTGCGAAATAAACCGAAAATTTATTGAATTTCTGGTTTATTTTTCAAACTAAACAAAAAAAAATAACTGCAATCAGAAGTAATTTTGTTGAATCACCTCTCTTCAAAAATAAAAAAAAAATTAGATCTATTTTTTAACTTTGTGTAAAAAAGCTGGATAAATAGCAATGTTCTTTAATATAATCCAGAATTTATTGTTAATATTGTGATGGTACACTTTATCATCAAAAGTTCTAATTTTAAATGAGAAAAAGCACACATTTTGTAACAGGATAATTTGAAAATGTTCTCATTACAAAATTAATTATATTCGTATCCAAGTGGTGTTTTACCGATTTAAACCGATATTATGTGGGTATTATCCCCCCACCCCATCTTTTAAACATAAAAAATAATAACAATTAAAAGAAATAATAATCAGAATCGGTTTTATTTTAAGACCCCATATTCAAGGGTTGGAAAAGTATCAAATTAAACATTTTCGTACACAGGTTATTATATATTTCTATAAGTCCCGTTTGGCAAAAATCACTTTTTTTCAGTATAAAAGATATTAAATTCAGTTTAATATAGTTTTTTTTTTGATAACTCTCGATATATGACAAATATGGTTTTAGTAATATTCATTTGATAAAAATTTGATATTTTTAAAATCAAAAAAATAAAAAAAAAAAAAAAATTTAAAAATTTCAAAATTCCAAAGGGTGGAACTTTAAAACTAATATCCGTGTTTTTTAAAAGTAATTATTCAATGTGATTTATATTGTAAATTGGGTATTATAATTTGTTTTTTTTCTCCACAATGTATTTTATTTTCATTATTGTTTTTTAGAAATCTATCATCACTTATTGAACTTAATTTATTGGTATTAGTTAAACATAAAAATTGCGAAAATTCTTTTTTTCTATTGAAATTAAATTTATAAATATGGAAAATCGTTTACCCTAACTTTATATATATATACATTTATTTATTTTTAAGAATATTACGTTTAAGGTCATATATAGTATTATGTGATCTCTCTTAGTATTTTATTACTTTTTAGACGATATATACAATATATGGGTAGTTCTACTTCTAAAGCCCAAACTTTAAAAAAATAATTAATACAAAAAAATTCTTAATTTAGGTACAAGCTTTACTGATTCTAGTAAAATTTTTTGTCAAAAAAATTCTATAAATGTGCCTGAATTTTTATTTTTTTGTTCCAAAAATTTTGTGAAAAGATTGTTTCTTGAAAGTGAAACTGGGTGCATATATGGTATTAAATAGGATGCACTAGGGATCATAAATAAATAGAATAGTTCAATTTTAAAACAATAATCGGTGGAAATTTTATTAAACTTGAAACCCAAAAATCAATAATTCAAATAATTTCTTTCCACATGTGATAAATGGTAATGTACTGAAATACCTAATTTGAAGTAATTTTTAAAAAATAAAAAAAATTGATCAAGTTAAATGAAAGATATATCTATATATATATATATACTACAACCACTTTTTAATAGTATTTACAGACTTGTTAAACTAATTCCTCAAAATACAAAGTCGGGTTTCTTATTTCTACAAGGCTGATACATTAACCAATCTACAAAAGTGGAATAAACTCTAAGTAAAAAATAATTTTGATTTCTTAAACTTCTATTAGTTGAAAAAAAATTCTAAAAATTAAGGATCAAATAAGAAATTTTATCTCAAAAATAGATTAATTTTAGAATAAATTGAATCAACAAAATAACGAAAAATTTCAAAAAAAATTTAAAAAATTATGAATAATTTAAAATTTTCATCCAAATATATATTTTACGGCAAATAAATGGAGTCTACCTCCACTATTGATTTGATTTTAGATATATTAATGAGTAGTCAATTGGGTGGTGATTTAGATGTTTTATTGTTGTAAGAATAAAAAGTGCGGGTTTTACACTACTTACATTCTATTTTTAATCACTGATTTTCAAGTTCTATTATTTGCAAAAAATCGAAACTGAACAAAAAAATTTTTTTAATTTTTCTGGATTGATGAATAATAATCAAATTCGAGCAGAACCTTTTATTTGAGGTTGACAAAAAGGTATTAAATTTTATATAAATTCAGTTAAATTTCGTTCTTGGTTTTCTTTCTCTTTCTACATTAGATATTTGTTTTTTTTTTTTTTTTCACTTTCTTTTTCTTTTTTTTTTCATATTTTTTAGATAAAATTCTTAACAAATATGATTTGCAATAAATTTTCAAGTTTGGTTCAATAATAAAATTATCAAGAAATTATACAAAGACATAAGAGTAGTATTTACAACATATATACAGTTTATTTTTTTTTTTTTTACATATAATTACAGTCAGTTTCACTTTTAAGGCACAAACTTTCAACGAAATTTAAAGCACTTTAAAAATCTGAAATTAAGGAAAAAATTTTGAATTTTTTTTTTTTACAAATTATTTTACTAGAATCCATATTTTGTGCCTTAATCTGAGATTTTTTTTTGGACCTTAAATTTCGTTGAAAGTTTGTGACTTAAAAGTGAAACTAACTGTATCATGAAACCAAGGCGCGAAAAATTTGTTCAAAAAAATTCAAAAAAATCAAATATTTCATGCATTTTACAGTTTATTTTTATTTTTGATCTCCTTATTAATCTTGCCCTTAACCAATTTTAATTCAAAATAAAGGCTCGTGATTGTTTTTTAAACCAATATACAGTGGGCTCCACATCAAAGGTACAGACCGTTAACACAATATATGGGATAAAAAAATTTTGAATTAATAAATATTTTTTGGATTTTTTTACAAATATATTTTCCAAGAATCTGAAATTTTTCTTCCCAAAATTAGAATTGTTCCCACCTTAAACAAGTTCAAGATTTATCTCTTAAAGTCTATCTTTCAATATGGAAAAGAAAATATATTTGAATTTTAAAGAAAAAAAAAGCTATAATGAAAATTTTCGGTAAAAAGTAGAATATCTCTTTCCTAAAATTTAGTAACCAATCTTAAAAATATAGTTAACATTGGAATAAAAAGGTGAAGAATTCCTTTTATTTTCAAAAATGAAAAGTAAGCTTAAACAATACCTAAAAAAACCCATGATGGGTTTATATGTCAAACAATATTGAATTATACTATTATTCTTTTGGGATCCAGGAGAACAAAACATTTTCACATTTTTTAGGGATTTGAAGTTTTTAATTATCGAAAAAAGTAATTACAAGTTGTTAATGAATGATAAAACTAATTTTTAAAAAAAAATTTTTTTTTTCAAAACTTGATAAATTTTACCTTATAACAAAAATAATTTGACCTTTTTTTTCACTAATTTCCTACAATTAGTTATTACGAAAATTCAAAACTTTAAACCCCAAAAAATGTGAAAAAATATAGTTTTTCTGACTCTCAAGAGATAAACAACACAATTCTATAATATTTTGAAAAATACCTTCCTGATTGATTCTTTTTTTTTTTTTTTTTTTTTTTTGATGGTTTATTATAATAAAAATTAAAAATAAATGAAAAAGTTCAAATGAAATATTATTTCCATTTAACAAAAGAAAAAATGAATATATTAACAACAAAATGGAGGACTAAATTCAATAGCAATTTTTCTTATACTTTCATTTGACATTGACATTTCCTGTTAGTGATCTATCCATATAAAATTCCCTGTGACACTTTATTTTATTTTTGAGAACTCAAAAGGTATTAAAAGTGTCTCAACATAAAGTGGAAATAAATTATTTTTGTAGGGTTGGTTCTAAATGAGAAAATAAATAATCCTTATAACTTAATTCAATTCTTCTTTTACTTGATTGTACTTTTTGTTTTTAGTAAGTTTGGCAATTAAAAATTGTATTTAACTTTTTTTAGCAACTTTCATTTATTTCCCACACGGTTGAATCTCCAAAAAATTAAAAAAATCAATTCAAATGTGTTTTATAGTTCTGTTTCACTGGAAAAATTGGTTGATGATATTTTTTCAAAAGAAAAACAAATGTTTATAAATTGCTTAGCATCACCATATATTCGTCTTTAATCAAAGTATATTGTAATCTGATGTATATTATATTAGTTGAAAATTGTTAAAATGGCTCTTAAAAATCTATTATAAATATTATTTCACAATAAATTATTACTTTTTTCACTAATCATCACTTGAATAAATTTTTATTTTGTAATTTTCTTTTAATTCCCATTCGAAATCTAAAAATAGAAACCCAAATACTAATATTTTAGTATTAATTAATTCATATTTTGAACTTTCAAAAGTAACTTTTTTAATATTTTTTTTAATTTCAACTATTAACTCAATAATTATCAATATAAAAACCTAAAAACTGGTTAGTTTTATTTTCTTTTTTTATAAAGCTAATTGTAACATCAAAATATTTCCAATATTTCAGTAATAATTTGTCAAAAAAACTTTTAAATTATATTATTTGAGAAAAATTGTATTTTTTAGTAACTAATCTACATTTCAATACAAATTTAAGAAAGATATTTTGTTAAATTGTAGCCTGAACATTGATAACCCAACCTTTAAATTTGTGGCTAAATGCAAATTATTTTCTGAAAATGTTGGGATTTTTTACTGATACAAGAATCATTTTTAATTGATTCGATCAAAAAATAGTACATCGATCAAAATAATACGTATACAAAGACTATAATCCTGTGTTTCATAATATAATCCGTACTTTTTTTTCTTCTTGTTCCAGGCAACACCCAATCAACTACCAAATAGTATACCTAAGTTCAAATCAATTTTGAAAGTAAACATCTGGTTATTTTCAGTAAAATTTAAATTAGGAATGAAATTAGTTGAAAATTTTCCATAATATTCTCTATTTTATTGAAATTTTTTTGTTTTTTCATAAAAAAAATTAACTCAATTTTTGAGATAAATTTTCGCAATTTGATCCTCTATTTTAGAATTTCTTTTTTGAATAATAGAACTTTAAGAAACCAACACCATATTTTTTTAGGGTTTATTATCGATTTCTTTGATCGGTTGATGTATAGATCTTCCTCAACAAAAAAACACACTTTTTATTTTGAAACATTGATTAAACTTTTTTTATACACACTTTATTTTGACTACAGTATTACTTCTCGAATTTATTTTTTAGAAACATTTGATTCATGGCACAATAATGTGAATTAAACCCAATTACTACATACTTTAATCTTAGACTTTTACATGGTAGATACGAATCTCTGAACATTGCACTATCCGATTACCACCTAGAATTTTGAAAAACTTTAAAAATTAACCAAATTTTTTCAGAATTGATCTTACCAAAGAAAATTTTTGAAGACTTGTAAAGAACCAAGATCACTGACTCTTAAAAATTCAAAGAATTTCATCTGAGAAACTTTGTCCTTATAAGACGGGTTAAATTTGTTGTACAATTCACAGTTAAAAAGTGTTGGTTTTGTTAATATTTTGCTTTTACAAAATAAATAAAAATAAGTCTTCTGGTTTTCCTATGTCTTCAATTTTTAAATTGCAAGGGTACTTTCGTATTAATTAATTTCGATAACACCAACAAGTAAAAAAATAAGTAAAATTTGAGAATTTTCTTCTTTTTTATAAAACTAATTCAAGAATTGAGTATGACTAATACCTTTTTTAGAACCAAGATTTGTATTCAAGGACTAACGATAAAAATTATCACACCTACTTACCACTAAGAAATTTTTGATCATAAAAGCTTCTGAATAACAAATTGAAAGCACCAATAGTCTTGCGAAATTAATAATCCATGAATTTCATTTTTTTTACAATCGATTTTTATTTACATCTTTTTTTTAACACCCTTACAAAAATTCTAGCAAATGGGACAAAATTTATCGTATGAAATTAAACAATTAAATGAGTCAAAAGGACGTACTCTTAGTGCAATAGCAAAAAACATTTCTACAATAGATGAAAATATTCCCGCATGTAAAACTCTTCTAGTTTTAAATTTATCACACAACAAGATCTCGTCAATACCATCAATAGTGGTCAAAGATTTTCCTGCTTTAAGAGTTGTGGATTTGTCCTATAACAATATCCCATCCTTAGTACCAGAAATCGCTTTACTCTCAAATCTTTGTGAATTCAGTGTTTCAAATAATAATATTAGTTCCTTGCCTGAGGAAATTTGCCAATGTACAAACCTTGTTGAACTAAGCTTAGACAATAACAAACTTGAGTCACTTCCAAACAATTTAGGTAGGATTTATTTTTGTTTTTTTTCTTATTTTTTGAGGAAAATTCAAACAAAAAGAAACAAATTTTTAAAAAATAAATAAAAAACAAACCTTTTTTTTTTTTTTTTTTTTTTTTTTTCATTCAAACAAAAACAATCAAAAAATAAAACACAAATCAGGAAACTTGGTGAAACTTGAAAAATTAACTTTTCATCATAACCTAATTCAAGAAATACCAGACTCAATTGAAAATTTAAGTCTTTTAATTGAGCTGGATGCTAGTTTTAATCAACTTTTAAATCTAAATCCACTTCTTTGTAATTGCACAGACCTTCGACATTTGAATGCCAGCGACAATAAAATTTCAGAAATAAATGGAGAAAGTATCTCAAAATTGACAAGATTAAAAGTAAATATTTCTTTCTTTCATTTCTTAAATTATTTCTTTCTCTTTTTTTTTTTTCTTTTTCAAATTTTTATTGTAATATTAAAAGAAATGAATTGAAGTGCTTATTGTAAGTAGTATAAAAATTTCCTTTAGTTTTAATTTTCAACATTGGGCTCTGGTCAGAAGAATTCTCAAATTGTGTCAAGAGATCATTTAATTACATTTTTAACCATCCCATAAAAACATTGAAAAAAAGGAAAAAATTATCAAATAGATTTTAATTGTCAAAAGATTACAAAATGTTTTCATTTTGAATTATTTTTTTACTTATTTTCGACTGATCAAGAAAAGATATCTCAAATTGAAATTACTTGAACATAAAATTCATATCTATTGCGAAAATTTTCGAGCCAATTTCGCATGAATAGAAAAAACATAGTATCAGAAAATCCAAAAAATACTCTTTTTGCTACTGTTTACAATTAAATACTTCGAATTCCAAAAATTAAGGATTATTCATATTATATCTGTGTAGGGATTAAAATACAACGCCTTAGCGAATAAAAATGCTTTCAAAGAATGCTAAATAAAGGAAAGTCAAAATATTGGCAATTTTTCGGAATTTTAAGGATTTTTGAAGGATTTTGATTGAAAATCTCATTTCTTAATGCAAAAACTTTATGAATTTTCGAATAAAACAAGGCAAATTTAAAATAGATTTTTTTTTTTTTTTTGAAATTTCTTCTTTTTCTACTCAAATTATTTTCAAGTATATTTATACACTTGAAGTAAAATAAATAATGATGGAAAATAATTTGGACAGAAGTAGAAAATAGGGAAATGTTGCTTTTCAAGGCAAATGTTGAATTTGATTAGTAAAAAGGTTTTTACCCAAATGGTAAATTTTCGAATTTGGATTGTGAAAATTGTTACCTAAATGACATAAATTTCGGCAAAAAACCCTTAAATTTTAACTTTTAACAAGAACTCTTGACTCAACCTTTTTTTAAGTCAATAAAGAGGTTATTAGTCATAAAAGTAACTTTCACAGACCATAAAATTTGAATAGTTCTTAAATTTTGGTTTAATTTGATGTTTTGGATTCTACCTTAATTCAAATAAATCAATCTAGTTTAGAGACTTGGTTTTTTGTTTTGAAATTAAGGAAAAAATAAGACATTAAAAAATATACAAAAATGAGAACTCTTACTTCAAATTTTGCAATTAAATCCGATTTTACAATTGTTTACCCTTTGACAATTTTTTTTCGGAATATTAATATCAAAACACAAAAATTATTTCGTTTCAAGTCTATTGTAGCTTGTAATTTTGTTTTATGATCCAAAAATCACAATCTAAAGATTTTAAACATTTGTAATATTAGTTCTATTCTTTGACATTCTTGGTAAACTCTGATTAAATCTCAAAATATTTCTAAATTGATTACAGCTATTTTAAAAAAAATGTGATGAAACAAAGTTTTAAAAGTGAGTTGCTTGTTGTCCGATTCACTTTTTTTAATCAGTTTGAGTAAAACCTTTTAAAACTTTGGCTCCTCACATTTTTTCCAAAGCAGCTGTAAAAAAAAATTATTCATCCAAATAAAAATAAGTTTCAATAAAACAATTTTTTAGTTATCCAAAAGAATTATCTTAAAAAAAAAAAAATCTCTTATTATTATTATTATTATTATTATTGATTGAAGAAGTGTAAATTACACACTAGATGCCCTTATACTTAAATTTCTTAAAAGAAATTAAGTGTAAAATCATAGATTTCACGATTAATCAAGGGAAAGACAGACCCAAATTGTTTTATATTTAAAAAGATAAAACAAAAAAAAGAAAAAAAAAAAAAAAAAAAGAAATTTAAAAGAGAAAAAGTTATAAGAAAGAGAAATTGGTAAAAAACCAAGAAAAAAAAAAAAAGCTATCTTTTAATTAAGGACTCCCAAAATCACAGCCACAATACCTTTGGTTAATTTAGTTTGATAGGATAATTGATCATGAATTTTCATTTGTAAGGTAGTTGTTTAATTGCTGTAATTTCCTTTCTTTTTGATCTCGTTTATTTTAACACCATTGAGTTTTTTTGCCTACGTTTTTTCTTTTTTATTTTAAACTTACTCATACTTTCAAGGTTTCAGTATCTCAGTTTTTGTGGGTAACCACTTGATCTTTTTCCTTTGTAACTTTTCTTCTCAAATAAAAGGAAATTATCAGCGAAAAAACGGAAAAAAAATAAAAAATTCTCTTATTAATATATATTACAATAAATACAGCTTATGGTATAGTAATAGTGATGGGAATAGTAATAAACTCAGTAAAAACTTTTTATAATTTTTGAAAACAAAATCAATTTAAATTATTCATTTTTTAATAAAAAATGGAGATAAAAAATTTATTCTTGTTTAACTGAAAATATCTTTTCTGGAGTTTCTGAGTAGTTCATAATTTTATTGACACTTTTAATAAATCAAAATAAGAAAGTAAAATAATCTCACAAACAAGATATTTTAATATTTTGCCCTGTTGTAATGAAAGATTGATTCCTTTAATTCTTAACAAAAACATTTATTTAAAACGGTTATTAATTAAATTTATTTCTCTAATATTTTTTTCTTTTTTCTTTTTTCATTTTTTCTTTTCTATCTATGCCGTAATAATGCACACATATTATAATTATTAATAACAATGAATTAATAGTATATCAACTTTGGCGGAAATAATCTAACTAATTTACCAAATGAAATTACAGAATTAATCAATCTTCAAGAATTCCTCTTATATTATAATAATTTTTCAATATTTCCTTTAGTTTTAACAAATTTATGGAATTTAAAAGTATTAGATCTTCAACATAACCAAATTAAAAATATTCCAATGCAAATTGCTTCAATGCTATCTTTAAAAGATCTTTCCCTTTCATCAAATTTGATTAATAATCTCCCAAAAGAATTATCTGTTATGGTTTGAAATTAAAATTTTTTTTTTTTTTTTTTTTACGTTAACCACAAATCTTATTACATATTACTTTATTAATGAAAGAGTAGAATTTATTTTTTTTGAAATACAATCATCTTTCTTTAAATGAGAATTGTTTATATTAAATAATATTACTTTATATTAATTTATGAGAAATCCATATTTAAGAATGCATTTAAAAGATAAAAATTATTACCAAGACAGATTAATTTGATTTAAAGCAATCAAATTTAATTACACTTAAACAAACCAAATTCATTTCTAATTTTCTTGTATGAATAAGTTTCTTTCAATGTAAAAATTTTTAATAATTTTAATTAGAATATTGCAAAATTTATTTTTCAACATCAATTCTTTTAATAAAGAACAATTTACAATCCAATACCTTTTAAAAATCTAATAAATAAAGAACTTTGATATGAACCAATTCCAAAAAAAAATATTTTCGATATTAAGTAAAAATTTTTTATTAAAAATCAAAAAAGGATCATATTTCTACAAAGAGAATATTTTTAAAAATTTTTAGAAAAATAATTTAGAAAATTAGAGATTTGTGTTCCTTTAAAAGAATAATTCCTTTCTTAAAAGAAACTCCAAGATTTTGATCCGTTATGAAATGTCATTATTTGTCTTTTTATTTTTTGTTTTCTTTATTTTTCCTGAAAAAAATTTCATTTTTAATTGTTAACCATAAAATAAATGCTCTTTGAAAGGTATTTAACATGTTTTAACAAGTTAGAAAGTTCAAAGATGCGATAATGCATCAGTAGTTCCGTGTTCAATTGATCAATATGAAAGTTGGAGGTTTGATTTCTCGAAACCAAATATTTTTTGATTGTTTAATCATATTCTCAAAAAGTCATCCTGAGATTTAATTTGAATTTAAAAACCTGGCTTATGCTTAATAGAAAAACTAATTTCCTGATAAAATCATCTTCGCGATTTAAATATTTTTCGACTATTAAAAAAATGGAACTTGAATAAGAATTGAAACAAAATCCCTTTTTATTTATGGAGCGGATCCGATTCTTGGGAGAATTGACTAGCTTCAACTCTTACTCAATCCAACAATATCTATAATTAAAATTCTGGATTCAGTTAGGACATATCCTTATCTACCCAAGATCGACAATCTTTGATTCTCAAATTTTTTACGTGTTTCAATTCTGCTCTGAGAATATGACAAAAATTGGTTTTCCTAAGAGGAAAGGGTTTTATAATTATTTCTATCTTTCTTCAAGATAATTTAAATGGTCAAAATTAATTATTTTTGTAACACTCACAGAGTAAGGCATTTCCAAAAAAGTATGTGGCATTTTTTTTATATTTCAAATAAAATATTTTCTTTTAAACTCGTTCTAGTTGTAAATTGGTAATATAAAATTAAGAGAAATATTAATACTAATTGAAGCAGTACTTATTGTTGGAATTTCAAAAGATATTCATCAAAATATGAAAAAAAAAATGAAAAAAAAAATAAACAATTTTTTTGGACAAAACAATACACAGCTAATTTCAATAAAATACTTGTAATTTGAAAGTACACAAACAATTTTTTTTACAACAAAAAAATACCGTAATAAATTTTTCCTTCTCTGAGAAATTTTACCAAGACAAAACCAATTTTATGAAAAAATTTTTTATGTATCAAAAAGAAGAAAATAAAAACACCAATTTTCACACCCTAAAAAATATCATACAAAATTAACCTCAGAAACTTTGATATCTTTTATTAAAATATTGTCTTACAAACAAACTAATTTAATTATTATGAATAATTAATTAATGGTGAATGTGGATTTTGGACATTTAAATTTTACTTGTAGAATTGAGTTTAACATAGAGATGTTTCAAAATAAATTTCCCCAGCTTTTTTAGAAAATAGCTTTGAATTCAAAAAGGTAAAAATTTTGTAAATTGGAGAGTGTAAATCTTGGGCAAATAAGGGATATGTTTTTCTGAATTTAGTCTTCACTTCCTTGAATGGAAAAAAAAAATAAAATAAAATAAAAAAGTGCAAAACATTTTAAAAGATTCATTAAGTAGCATTTATGTATCATTTCAAACAACAATAGCAAAATGATAAAAGTGTTAATAGTCATTCTTCTTGTAACAATATATTAAATGATTGATAAAATTTGTTTATTGTAGTTGATAAAATGAAATGAAAAATATATTGTTGATTTTAAAATAATATTCATTATTAATTTGGAAATAGTCGAACAGATTTAAGAAAAATAATTAATTTACAAATTCAGTATTATAAGAACTAATTTGCTTTATGATAAAGAAAAGCAAAGTAATCAATCAAAATATCAATTATCAAAATTGAATATCAAATGAGTATATTTTGATCTCTCATTTTGCTTCTCACAAGAAAAAAAAAAAAAAAAAAAAAATTAAATTCTCTTAATATAGTTTTTAAATTAACAAATGGTTATTTTACGTATAGTTGTAATTTTTTCACGTTTGAGAGTGTATTCATATATTAAAATCAATTAAACAAAATAATAAACAAATGAAAACATTTTAAAGTAGAATACTGTTTGTTTTACTAAAAACAAATTTAGATTTGATTTTTTTTTAATAGTATATTTGAAATTTTTTAAAAGTCATTATTTTTTGGTTTTTTTATTATTCAAGAAGTTTATAATTTGAATTAATAAAAAATCAATTTCAATTTTTATTTTGATCAATATTAATGAAAAAAATTTTTTTAATTTCAAAGAAATTTAATCTTCTCTAATTTATTTAAACAAAAATCAAGAAAATTGAGAAAAAATTAAAAAAAAAAAAAAAAAACAATCGGAAAAGTAAATTGTAATCTTATCGAGAAATTTCACTAAAATTGTTCATAATCTTTGAAAAGGGTAATATACAGAGGGGCAATTTTTATCTAATTAAAATAACATAAAAAATCAAATCAAGGAGTTAGTTTGTTATGTATTAAACTCAGCTATCTTCAATTTTTTAAAAAACTTTTAAATATAATTCTTTTCTAATCCTTATTTTCTTTCTTTATCTTTTTATTTTTATTACTACCTTAAAGGATCATTTAATAAAATTAAATTTACAAGAAAATCCACTAGTGTCAGCTTTGCAAGATATTGTCAAAAATCATGAAAGTAAACAAATTACACAAGAAATTTATAATGTTCTTTCTTATGGAAATGCAAGTAAGTATTTGAAGATATTCTTTTGTTTTTAAATGAAAATTTTATATTTTTAAATTTTTAACCCATTTAATTTTGAAAAAAAAAAAACAAAAAAAAAAAAACAAAACAATAGCTAAAGGTGCTGATATTTATCTACAACAATTAGAAAAATTGAAGGAACAATATAAACAACAAATAGAATCACAAGAAATGGATTAATTTTATATTATTTTTATATTATTTCTATAAATATTTAAATTAGGGATATTATCGAAAAAAGTTTACAGAAATTTAATCTATATTGATATTAATTGTTTTTTATCTTTTTCCTTTTGGCTCTTTTTCCTTTTGATTTTTTATTAAATTATAAAATAAAAATTTTCATTTTTTATTTATTTTGTTATTATTCCATAATTAACTAATCTTTGTTGATTCTTTTTTTTTTTTTCAAAAAATCACACCTAAAAAAAAAAATAGAGTGAAAATTAATGAGATGATAATCCAATAGATAATAAAGATAATTGAAATGCTTTCTTATAATCAATTAAAGTGTGAAAGAAGACATAAAAATAAGAGTTTTTGAGAATTTAAAATATATTTGTAATGATGAAATCATTTCAAATCTTGAACAAATTGAAAATAAAAATTATGATAAATATTTAATTACAATTCAGAATATATTTAATAATTGGCTATTTAATCCTAATAAGAATAATATTGAATATCTTAAAAAAAGATCAATTTTATTTAGACATAAAAAGGGAAATGAGGGGGTAGCTTTGAATTATCGACCAATTTCAATTAATCAAAGTTTACCAAGATTATTTCTTAAAATGCTATATAAATTAATTGAACCTTGTTGGGAATTTATTCACAAATTACAGTTTGGATTTCGAAAACAATATGATATTCGAATTGCAGTTTTAAATTTCTTAAATACTTATAATAATATAAAATCAAATAATGAAAATGAAAATAATAAAACATATATTATAATGATTGATATAGCAAAATTTTTTGATTCAATCAGTTTTAAAATAATTAGAAAAAAAAATAAAAAAATTTATTTTAAATAAAATTATTCAAAATTTTTTAATAAAATATTATCAAGGAGAGGGGCTAGGTATATTTCAAGGAGGGTTCCATTATCTACTATTTTATTTGCTCTAATTTCAGATTTTCTTTTATTAAAAATAATATCTTTAACAGGCCATTGTCAAATGTTTGCAGATGATTTTATCTTAATTATAAAAGGGGATAAACAACATTTAAATCAAAAATTAAATCAATTTATGAAATTATAATCCAATTTGGATTAAAACCAAATAAAGAAAAAACAGTTATTTCAAAAGATTTAAAAAAGATTAAATATTTAGGTATCTATTTGGATAAAATTTCATATATAGTTTATAATTTAAAAAAAGCTAAAGAAACATTTAATAACTGTAAACAATTATTTAATAACAATACCCTGAATAATAGTTTGAAAATTAGACTATTTAAATCTTTTATACGAAGTCAATTAACATATGGATTAGAAATTTATAATTATAAAATAAAAACTTTAAATTATTTAAATTCTTGGATGAATACAGCCATTACTGAAATATGCAAAATAAACAGAAACACGCCAATTCTTATTTACAAAACAGAATTTAAAATTGAAAATATGGTAATTTCAGTAAATAAAAAAAAATTCAAATTCAAAAAAAAATTAAAAAATTTATCTCTTCCTTATTTAGAAAAATTAATAAAATTTAATCAACGAACCAACAATAAAATTAACTGGAATTCAAAAGATTTAATTGAATTAAAAAAGGAAATCTATAAATACACATATAATGAATTATTGAATTCCAAGAGCTGGAAAGTGCAAAAATACTTCACAATATTAAGAAACCAAAATTCATTATTTACAACTCAAAAATATCTAAGCTATCCTTCAAGTTCAACAATCCTAAAATTCAGGACATTTACCAATTGCTTAAACAGATATTACTATGTAATTAATAAAAATTCAAATAAATTTTGTCCTTTATGTTTAAAATACGAACAAAAGGAAGTAATAGAAAATATTGATCATTTTTTGTGGATATGTCCTTCCTATGAAAATAATAGATTAATATTTCTGAATAAATTAAATGAAAAAAACCTCTATGAATTAATTTTAAACCATAATAGTTTATTATTATTTTCATTGGTTAATAATCGTGAAATATATGATTTTACGCTTAAATTTCTGAGGGGAAATTTAAGTATAAGGGCAACTAGAGTGTAATTTACACTTCTTCAATAATAATAAAAAAAAAAAAAAAAAAAAAATAAGAGTTTTTTTTTTATATTTTATTGTTTTTTTTTGTAATTTAAGGATAGGTGAACCAAATAAATTTGTTTCCTACAACATAAATTCGAACTAAACTAAACTATTTCCTAACTAAAGGGGCCCATGTATAATGGAATAATTACATTATTTAAAGGGTTTTAAAAGGATATTAGAAAAAAATTTATTTTTGAAATTTCAAAATTGACAATCATTTTATCATTTTTTTTCACATTTTACGATTTTCATTTTTTATTGATCCCTATTAATTCATTTTGCAATTTTTTTATTGCAAGATTGATAGTCACTAAGTAAACTCAATTTCACTCAAAGGTTATTGAAACATTCGAAATGGTTGTAGAGAAATGATATTAATTTCAATTGGGAATTTTATTTGGATCTTCAATTGATATCATAATGGCCTTGTTGTTTTTCTCAATGGACTGAAGTAAGAATTTGATTTTTTCATTTTTTTAGGAAATTCATTGATTAATTAGATTTAAATAATAAAGACATCAACAATTCTTGGTGTTGATTGTTCTACTTATTTCATATTTTTTCTTCAAAGGTCTAATTCTAAAAAACGATTGAGATTTTGAAAAAAATTTTCTGGTCCTTTGACTCGAAACAAAGTTTATATAAAAATTTTACTATTAATTCTTTTTGAGAAATCTGGAAAAACAGAAATTAAATTGTAAATCGAAAAAAAAAATCCTATTTTTTTATCAATTTTGTTTGTTCATAAAAAAGAAAATGAAGGAGTCATGTTAAACTATAGATCGATTTCAATTAATCAAAGTTTACCAAGATTATTTCTTAAAATGCTATATCAAATTAATTGAACCTTGTTAGGAATTTATTCATAAAGCACAGTTTGGCTTTCGAAAAAAATTTGATACCTGTATTACGGTATTAAACTTTTTAAATACTTATAATAATATAGAAACAAATAATGAAAATAGGAATGATATAGCCCATATCATAATGATTGAAATAGCAAAATGCTTTGACTCAATCAGTTTTAAAATAATTAGAAAAACACTAAAAAAGTTTATTTTAAATAAAATTATTCAAAATTTTTAGTAAAATATTATCAAGGTGAAGGACTCGGTCTATTCCAAGGAGACCCTTATCACCCGTTATATTTGCTCTTATTTCACATTTTCTATTATTAAAAATAATACTATTAACTGATCATTGTCAAATGTTTACAGATGATTTAATTTTAATCATAAAAGGGAAGATGAATTAGATAAATGAAAAATTAATTTTAATATATCAAGTAATTGTCCAATTTGGATTAAAACCTAACAAAGACAAAACAGAAATTACTCAAGATTTATCAAAAATTAAATATTTTAGAATTTATTTGGAAAAAATTTCACATTTAATCTAGAATCTGAAAAAGGAAAAAGAAACTTATAACAACTCTAAACAATTATTAAATAATAATTTACTAACAAATAATTTAAAAATTAGATTATTTAAATCTTTTATATTACGTTAATTAACATATTGATTAGAAATATATAATTATAAAATAGAAACACTAAACTATTTAAACTCTTGGATTAATACATGTATTACTGGAATATGCAAAATAAACAGAAACGCACCAATTCTTATTTATAAAACAGAATTTAAAATTGAAAATATGGTAATTTCAGTAAATAAAAAAAAATTCAAATTCAAAAAAAAATTAAAAAATTTATCTCTTCTCTATCTGGAAAAATTAATAAAATTTAATCAAAGAATAAACAATAAAATTATTTGGAATTCAAAGAATTTAAAGCATTGAAAAAAGAAATTTATAATTATAATTCTAATGAGTTGTTGAATTCTACCAGTTGGGAGGTAGAAAAAATACTTCGCAATAATTAAAAACCAAAAAAAATTATTCATTAATCAAAGATATTTAGATATCCATCAAGTTCAACAATTCTAAAATTCAGAACATTTATCAACTGCTTAAATAGATATTATTATGTAATTAATAAAAATTCAAATAAATTTTGTCCTTTATGTTTAAAAAATGAACATAAGGAAGTAATAGAAAATATTGACCACTTTTTGTGGTTATGTCCTTCCTATGAAAAAGATCGATAAATTTTTCTAAAAAAGTTAAAAGAATTAAATTTTAATGAAATAATTTTAAATTATGATAGCTTAAAACTATTTTCGTAATTAATAATTGTAAAATCTATGATTTTAGGCTTAAATTTCTGAAAGGGAATTTAAGTAAAAGGGCACTTAGAGTGTAATTTACACTTCCTCCTTAATAAAAAAAAAAAAAAAAAAAATCCTATTTTTTTGGATCATCTCTAAAAAAGTTGATCAAATTTGAAAAATTAAATTAGATTTATGTTTTAAAAGACAAATGTTATTTTTTAGTTATTTCCTTTTTTACCTCAATGAATCTTCAATATATTGGTAGCTGAGTTACAAAGAAAAAAGATCAAACGATTATTTGCTAATACCGGTTACACTGAAACACGAAAGTATGAGAAACTTGAAAATAAAAACAAAAAAGCAAAGGTTAAAAATGACCAAAGGTTTCAAGCAAATCAGATCAAAAAAAAAAAAAAGAAATTACAAAAATTAAAAAACTACCTCATAAGTGTACATTCATGATCAACAATCAAATTAAAATAAATAAATCTAAAAGTATCTTGGATGTGATTTTGGGTGTTCTTAATTAAAGATTGTTATATTTTTGATTTTTATCAATTGCTTCTTATAAACCCTCTTTTTAAATATTTTTTTTTTCTTTTTCTTTTCTTTTTTTCGACTCAATTTTTTGCTTTTGCTTTTTAAACATAAAAAATTATGGGTATGTCTTTACCTTGAACAATCGTGAAATCTATGATTTTACGCTTAGTTAACCTTTGAGGAAATTTAAGTAAAAGTACATTTAGAGTAAAATTTAAAAATTCTTCTTTGATAAGAATAATAAAAACAAATTTATTATGATTTTTTTCCTCTTAAATTTGTTTCAAAGATAAATATCAAAAGATGAACTATTGATATATGTTAGGGAAGTATTGTTAATTACAGTCTCATTTAAGAACTCTTGAGAACAATAGAATTATAACAGAAAAAATCTAATTTTAATTGAGATTCTTAATTAGAAAATTATCTGATTTTACAAAATAATTTTATATTATTTAATTCTTTTTCATAAAACCAGCTTTCATATAACACAATAGTTTTCAAATTTAATAAAGAAAAGAAATGTAATTTTATATATTTTTTTTAATCGAAATACAATGTGTAATTTTAATAAAGAACAGATATTGTAACTAAAAGTACTACTGAGTATTGGAATTGATTTTAGAAAAAAAAATCTGATGTGTATGCAAATCAGATGTATTTTATTGTGGTTTGTTATTAAAAATTGTTCTATGATAAAAATAAAAGATAAGTTATAATGTTAAAAAGAAATTATAATATTTTACGAAAAGAAGTCTATATAATCTTTAAATTAGATCATAAAGATAATTTATAAAAAAAAATAGAAATATTTGTTCAAATAATTATTAAAAACTTAAGATTATGTTACTTCTTTAAAATTGTTAGAATAAAAAATAAATAAATATTAAACAATTTTAAGGTTAATATACTCCTACCATAATAAGTATATTATTTTGAATTAACACACCAATTACCATCTTAATTTTTTTATATAATTACTTTAACAATAAAATAGAGGAGAAAAGAAAAGAAAAAAAAGTTAGACCTTCCTACCAAATATCGAAAAGAATTAAATATAAATGAAAAGAGAAGGAAAGAAAAGACAAGAATAGGATTTAAAGGGAAAAAAAAAAAAAAAAAAGAATATAGAAATGATCAAAATTGTTGAAATTTTACTGGAATAGTTATATCTGGATCAACGACATTTTCAAGTCTTCTAATAGGCTTGGGTATATGTCCAATTTTCTGGTGTTGTATGGTTTCACAAATCATACAAAAGTATTTAAATTTTTTACATTTATTACATTCCCATAATGCTTCTTCAATTTTACAATTTTGACAAAATCTTTTTTTAAATATATTTGAATTTTTAATGAGATTATTCTCCAGTTTACTTTGATAGCAATTAAAACACAAATAATCGTTTTCTTTTTGATTAAAATATAAAATATCCAAATTAGAATGGCTTTGAATTTTACCACAGCAATCACAAGTAAAAAAACGAATTTTATAAATTAAATTTGTTTGTTTTTTGGCACAGTCTTTACATAGATATAATGTATTGTCCTCGTTCACAAAATTAGGATATAGCCAAGCTGAATTTTTTGATTCATTACAGAAATCACATGTGTGTATTTTCTTTTTCTTTTTTAAATCATTTAAATCTAATTTATTTTTTTTTTGGTTTTTAAATTTTAATTTTAAAGATTTTGTTTTTTTAATTTTGCTTCCGTTATTATTATCATTATCAAGATCAACGTCACTGGTGGTGTAACTAGTACTAGTACCCGTAGTAGTAGCAGTAGTCATAGTAGTATCACTACTGCTACCACTATCACTAGTACCATCTTTTATTGATTCTAATTCTATTTCATCATTATTTAAAAGAATATTTTCATCGGAACTCTTCTCATTATCACTAATAAGATAGTTTTTACCCTGAATATCAATTTCATTTAAAATTATTTGCTTTTGGATTTTTTTTTTTTTCCTTTTGATCAAAAATAAGATCACTAAAGATGTTATGAATAATAATATTAACAAAACAATAAAAATAATAAAATCAGACGTAACTGATACTTCTTGGTTAGTTATAGATATTTGATTCTTAATTTCCATTCTATAACTCAATCTAATTTGCTGGCTGGGAAAAGAATCATTTTTAAATGCTTTAACTGTTAAAACAAAATTTTCATGGGTAAAAATTTCTGCAGTGTTCGTGTAAATGGTTGAGGAATCTTCAAAAACATCCGAGCCGTCTAGGGTATATCTAATTATTGCATCCATTGTTTCACATTTTATATATAATCTTGAAGGGTATTTATAATTTGTATCATTCGGCAAGGGTCTTATTTGGGGATCTATCACTGTGGGGTAGATTGTATATATTTTTTTAATTGGCTGGGAGCTAAAAGATCCGTCTTGGGTCATGATAAAGGTAGCGTTTAGGGATGAATAAATGGTAAATTGGTTATTATTTTTATTTAAATATAAGTTTTTTTCTTGAATAGTATTGGGATCATTTTTAGAATATTTTTTTAAAACCACATTACAGATGGAGAATGAATTTGACGTAAAATCAATAGAAATAGTTGTTCCTGATTGGTAATGCCCACTATCATGCGAAATATTTGGTATTACCAAGCTAGTGTCCGAATAAACACAATTTCCTAATCGGCTTTGAACAAATTGCTTATGACATTTACAATGGAAAATGGATTTCTTTGGTGAAATCGACCCCGTTGAATTATCTAAACAATCAACACATTTTAAAAGTGAAGAATAATTATTTGTAATATTTCTATTATGAATTAAGTTTTCATTATTATGAATACTAATTTTTTGAGAAATTATAGATCCGAGTTCGCTATATAGGGATTCATTGAACATTTGGCAATAATTATTATTTAAATTATCTGGGAGAGAAGTGCTAATAAATAAATCCAATTCACCAACATTAATATCCCCATCCTCATCGTCGTCATTTGTTAAATTTGTCTTTGAATTCATCACTAATTCAATTATTGAAATCTCGGGTGAAATTTCTTCAAATTCAAAAGTAATTTGAATTTTATTTGAAGAATTTATAGGTATTGGGTATTCAAGATCACCCTCATCAAGATCTTCATTTAAAATCATATTACAATCCATTAAATTGTCTTGGTTATAATTATTACAATTATCATCTTCGTTTAATAATAAAATTTGATAGCAATTTGATAATTTAATTAACTCATTCTTTGAGTTATAAAGATTTAATGTCGATAAAAATAAGTCTGTATAATTTTTGGAATTAATAATAAAAGTTATATATTTGGAATTTTCTAAATACCATACTTGATATTGATTAAAAGGGCATTCGCAAATATACGGATCATTTATTAAAGGATACGTACCATTTGGGCATTCTTGAATACACCTGCCAAGGTCCCATCTTTGATTGTCTGGGCATTGGCAATCATAATTTAAATAATTCTCAGCATCATTCGATGATGATGATGACCAATTTGAATCATTGGTAATAAAATAATTGGAATTTGTTATTAATTTGGTATTATTTGGACACTTTGTAAAGCATTGTCTACGGTTGAATTTATTTGTTAACATTTGTTCCTCATTATCATTGTTTAAACAATATCTTTCCAAATTAGTTGTCAAATTTTGGTTATAATCCAAGAATTTTTCTTCAATGCGTTTACCAAGGAATGATATTTGATCTAAATATCCAAAATAGAAATGAGAAACAGATGGTATTGAATTTGGATCATAATATCTTTCACCGGCTAAATAAAGAAAATAATAAAGATTATTTGGATCATAATAAATAGTTTGAAGATTAAAAGATATTTTATCAAACTCTTTACCATTTATATAAAAAATTAATGTTTGATAAAAATGTTCATAACTAAGTGCATAATGAAACCAATTTTCATTAATTTCAAATTCTTTACTTTGTATAAATTTTGTTTCATTTTCACTAGTATAGTACTGGAAGCATATTGTTGTTAAATTTTCTATTTCTTGATTATAGCCAATATACAAAGACAGATCAAATAGTTTATGTATTCCTATCAAACTTAATTTAAACCCACTTTCTTCTTCTGTTTGCCCATTGCTATTATAATCAAAATAATCATTCAATTGTTCCCTCTTTATTTCTGACCACATTTGAATCGTAAATTCGCCATTCGGATTAAAAGTGATATTCTCATTAGATATTGCTTGGTAAACAAATGTATAATTACAACTGGCATCATATTCTTCGCCAATTGAAGTTGCAACTGAAAAACGATCATCAACGGGGAATGTACATTGTAATAGATCTCTTGATCCATCTTTTGAATAATAACCTATAGGAATTTCGATGCAATCAGTTAATTCTTCATTCGCGTAATAACCTGTATCAAGACAATTGAATTCACACACCGGTGTATATTCACCAGATAAACTATAAATGGAAGCTTTGTCTTGCGGTTTATTAACACATGGGTATCTTTGTCCATCACCAGGGCAATAATAGCCCTCTTCACACATTTGTGTTATATTACCACCATCTTTATAATATTTTTCTGGTACGGGTCCATTTTTTAAATCATTATTATTTGGATTGTTATTATTTGGGTGATTGTTATTTGGGTGATTATTATTTAAATTGCTATGATCTGGGTGGTTATTATTATAACTGTTTAATTTTTGTGAATTATATTTGTTCCAATAGTTTGTAATATCTAAAGATTTGTCTATATTGTCATTAGTGTTTAAGACTATATTATTGTTTTGAAAATTATTTATTGGATTTGTTATTGTCTGTGGCTTATTGTTATTAATTAATTTAATTGTAATTATTTCGTTATCGGATTTCATTTCTGCAGTAATTATTTGATCAATTACTTGTTGGTCAAATCCTGATTCAAAATTGAAAAGAAATTTATTCTCTTTCTTTTTTTTATAATTTAAATAACAGGAATATAGCCCAGTGGACTTTGTTAATTTAATCCAATTATTATTCGTTAATTCAAAATCTAAATCATTTTCATTTCTAATGATCGAGACTCTTTTCATTTCTAATATTTTGATTAATAGACATTCACTATTGTCATCATCATAACCATTATTGGTATTATTAATTACAATTTCTTTAATTGTATTGTATAATTTTTCAATTTGGTTAATCATTTCTTGAATTTTCATTAATTCATCCTCAATATACAAAGACTCATTTATATCTAATCCAATTAAATCGATGGTAGCTAGCGAGACATGCAAACTAAAAATGGTTAAAGTGGTTTGGATTTCATAATAAAGAAGATCATAATGTGCCATGGAATTATTTAAATTATTTAATCTCAATAACGAAGAATTTAAGTATTTGTCCCAATTGCTTGGGAGATCATTAAACATTGTTGTGTAATATTCCAAATTTTCATTTTGAAATAAAGATCCCATTTCATTATACCACGCTTTTAATTGATTCCAAGATTCTTCAGATTCCGTTTCCGCCGAAAATTCTGGAGAAATTTCTTTACTCATCCAATAATTCTTTAGTCGATCCCAATAATCGTCAACAGAACTATCATTACTGTTCACATAATTTAAGTTCATTTCGTTTAATAACGTATTTAAAAATAAAGTGGATGATTTTGAATTAAGTTCCTTTTCAATAACTAATTGCTCTTTCATATTTTGCAAATTCAATTCTTTTATAATTTGGTTTCCGTTTTCTAAATTACTAATTTCAGATTCAATTTCATCAATCCTTTTTTGAATACTACACACTTCGTTAATAAATGTTCCAATCGGAGTAGTGATTTGATCTAGCTTTTTAAGATGATTTAGTAATTGAAATTCTTTGCTATGGTAATTCATCAACGAGATTTCTTCGTAGCCACATCCGCTTAAACGATTAGAACCTTCGTTTGAAATACACTGCCTTTCTTCAGTCAAGGTCTCGTTGGTATAGCATTGCTTTAGGTGATCCCATTTGCCCAGGATTTCTCCGTTGTCTTTAGAAACCAGATTTTCATAATATTTGGTAATCTCGCGAATCGATTGAACGTCACTTTCTTGGGAATGTGTCATGCAAACTTCGTTCGTAGCTTCCGTTATATACGGCCGAGAAAGTTGATAACCTTTAACCAATGGCGGCGAGTAGAGAGTAAATAAGTTAATGCTTGTAAACAGCGAATGGTGATAACAGTAACTCGAAGTGCAATCAGAACTTAAAAGAATTGTTGGTATGAAAAGAAAAAATAAAATAAAAATTTCTTTTTTATTTTTCATTTTCGTTTGTGAATCAACAGAAGAATAAAAATCAAATTCGGAAAAAATGATTTAATAGAAAAGTTGACAACCTTATTTGTATCTTTTTCGTCAAACTATGTTAGTACACAGTATTCTCTTATTTGAGGGTTGTCTGAAAGTTGATTAGAATATATCTTTTGAAAATTGTGATTTAAGGGAATTAGTACATTTTTCTAATTTTGAGAGCCACCATTTGTGTGAAAATAAATGATTCAAATCATTTCTTTAATTAAATATATAGACCTTTTAATAGGCACGGGAGTGGAATATATCCTAGAATAATATATTTTCATACCAACTAAAAAAATGGAAATCTAAAAAATGAAAAGGAAAGAGCAAAAAAAAATAAATAAAAATCATATATTTCTTGATCTTATCTGTAACATTTGATACAATTACTCTCTCTTTATTAGGTTTGGTTTTTAATTCTTTATGAAAATACTTGTGTTTGTAAAATTTTTGAGATACAAATCATTTTTAATTCAAAGGATTTCCCAAAATGAATTTTAAATTGTGATTTTTTTTTAATTCATCTAATTCTTGATATAGGTTTAGAAAATAGGATATTGTTTTATTTCTTCAGGAATAAAGATAGATTGGGTGGATTCATTTGGTTTTATCATTATTTGTTTTCCATTAAATTGAGAACTAAAAAGAATTCTGAAATCTGATAGAAATTTTTTTCAAATTTTACTTTAATCTTTGTGTTGCATCTTTTGTAACTTGTTTTTTTTTCCTAGAATTCAATCATTTTATACTAATTTTTTAAATAATATTCTTTATTTTGGTTTATTTTGATTAAAATATTTGAAAAAATAATTTTGAAAATACATTTGTAAAAAAATTGTTTTTGTAAAATAATAATAAATTGTAGTGAGGTATAAGAAATTCAAGGTTATAGATTGTTTTGAGTTCATAAAAATTAAGTAGATTATGAAAAAAAATCTCCAAAAATAGGCTTTTATCGATTTTTTTTAATTTTTCATTTTTGATTTCAACAAATTTATTTGTAAAGGTGATCTTTCGTGTTTGGGATTCTAAAAGAAAATATTTGTTTCAAAGAAACACTTATTAGGTCTATTTTTTTGGTTTATTATGTGATTAATTTCAATCGTTCGTATAAATATATTTCGAGACCTAAAACCGATTTTTATAAAACTCAAAAATTTAATCAAAAATAATGTTCAAAAAATCAAAAAATGAAAGATTCAACTCTGAATTAATTTAGGCTTTTTTAACAAATAGAACTACTGAATGATATTTTGGTTTCAAATTTTCAAAATCTGTGGCACTAAAAAATCATTTTTCAGTAAGACTGACACAATTAAAATTATTTAAAATGTACTTACTTTCATAAAGGAGTATCCATCATAAAGTTAAAATTTTTCCTTTTTAATATTTTAAAAGATGATGAGAAAACAACATTTCTTACTTTGGCTATGAAAAGTTGTTTTTTTGTATTCAAAGTACTTTTTGAACAATAATTTATTAGTTTTAACATCATATATAAAATTAAATATATAATAAAATGTGAAGTTAATTTTTTTAATCTACTTTGAGAAAGGTGCTAAATAGTTTAACTTTTGTCCTTATCTCAACAGTATATTGTGGAATTTTTTTATATATGATATTAAATTAATAAATTGTTTTGAAAAGGTACTTTAAATATTTAAAATCTTACAAAACAGCTCCGAAATAAACAAGAGAGTTTTCAGATCCGATTTTAAATTTTTAAAAAAAATTTAAAGTGTAGATTTATAGTATAATACTTTATTTTTAATTAAACTTACTTGGAAATTATAATAGGAATAGTATAGTGCTTAGATCAATAAAAAAAAAAGTAATGGTAAAAAATTTTTAGATCGTTAATTTTATATTAAACATTTCAGTGAAATATTTTGAATTTAAAATGCTGTTTTTAAAAAATGATTATGACAAGTGATTGTTTTAACAGAATGGAATTAAAAATATAGAACACCCTTAATGATTTATCCTATCCTGGGTATTTGAATTGTTATTAAATCTAATATGATATAATTTTAGATTTCAAGGAGTATTTCAAAAATTAAAAGTATTGTTAATATAAATGTTCAATAAACCCACCAACAAGGTAGAGGATCAAAACAAAAATCTTTTTTTTATCGAAATAACGGTTTAATTTGTTTCCTTTAATTTATTTATCAAAATTAATTGTTTTTTGAGTATCTTTATATGAATAAAATATAATTTTTCTAAATCAAAAATATGTTAAAATAATTGTACAAGTTATTAAGAATAAAATTTATTTTATTTTTTAACTAATGGTATGAAGACCCATTTCAAGATTTAGTAATTTAATCTTTATAAAAAGGGAATCTCAGAATTTATAAAAAATTTCAAATTTTACTAAAATTGGTTAGGAATTGAAATAAAAAACGCTCAATTAATCCTGTATACATATTGAAAAGAATAAAAATTATGAATTCGTGTTTTTTTCTAAAATTCACAAAATAATGAATGCACAAAGATGGAAAGACACAGTGGGGTAAATAGCCAGTGTTAACAATCTTTAACCCATGAATCCGATTTAACTCATTATTTTTTTCAGACTTGGGTATTGGAAGTTAGGAAATCACATATATAATCTTGGTTTAGATTCAAATTGATTAAAGAGGTGATACTTTTGATTAATTAATATAGTTCAATAATATTAAATACTTTTATTTCAAAAATTTCTTCATATTTACAAAATTTGTGAGATAAGATGGTTTTTTTTTTGTAAAAATTCAAAAAATGATCTTTTTCTCATTTTTTTTGTCAAAAAAATTACATTTTAATCTTTTTATATCTTCACAATTCTTTTTTAATATTTATTTAAAGAACCGTATTTCTTGTTTATGTGCTGTTTTTACCCTCTTGATTTGATTCTTGTATATCTAAAGTCAGCCTATATTTTATAAATCGGTTAAATTTTCGTAATGGGTTAAAGTACAAAACATGGGTTATTTATACAACTGTAATAGAAAAAGATATTTTTTCATTTTATTGTTCTGATATATTTTTGAAAATTGATGAGTTATAGTTGAGTATATATTAAAAAAAAAAGGTTTAAATTAATCCAAGGTAGTTTAATAGTTATAAAAAAAGGATATATTTTTATTTGTTAAAATTCGAAATAACTATCTTGAAAATATTTGTAAAAGTTACACACCTTTTCAGTCTATTTTTTTTTTGGTTAATTCTTTGATTAATTTCACTCGTTTATATCGAGATTTTTAGATCCAAAACTAAATTTAATAAAACCAAAAATTTAATCAAAAAAAATTTAATCAAAGAATCGAAAAAAGAAAGATTCAACTCTGAATTGATTTGGTTCATTTTCTTTCCCAAATAGAGCAGCTAATGGTGTATTGGTTTCAAAATATAAAGATCTTTGGGCACTCAAAAAATATTTTTTCAGTAAAGTTGACACAATTCCAATTTTTCAAAGTAGTTAGTTGTACTTATTTCTAAAATAAAATTGTTAAAAAAAACTTTTATTACAAATTTATGGTGTAACCTTCGATACTGTGAATTGTAAAATTACAAGATCAAAATTTCATTTCGACTTTCCAAAATCCACCTATCATATAATTAAAATGAATCAACAAAAGATCACAATTCTAAATTGGAAACTAATAATTTAAACTGATTTTGGGAATTTAAAAATTGGAAATTTTATGTGATTTGAAAATTTTTTTTTATTTATTTTACAACAAAAAATATTAAACTCTAATTTTTGTGAAAACTTTTCATTTTTAATTTTCAAAACCTAAAAATCAACTTTTTTATTCACATATTTACCCAAATTGTTGAAACAACAAAACATTTTGATTGAAGACAAAAATTCACCATCAATTTAACAAACCATTCCTGTTCAATCCAAATCATTAAAATATAGTCTTACCAACAAGCAAAGATCCGAATTCAATTATTTGATCTGAAAGAAATAAAAAAGTTGGTTTTTTTTTGTTTTTGTTTTAAGCAACACACAAACAAAAACAACAAAAAGAAAAAATTTGATGACACCTTTTGAATTTATCACAAACACTATTCCCTTATCATCTCTTTTATTATGAGGAAAAGATCTTTTGAGCTTTTACATTGACACCAAGAATCAAACAAATTTAGTCTGATCTTGAACATCACAAGTGCAATAATAGCATCTTTATTTGGGATAGGTGTATCTGTGTCAGAACTTCAGCTTTTCTAGAACAATACAAAATGATCTTCTGTGATTTTACTTGAAAATAAAATCCTAATTATTTTTCCACAATAAGTAATTTTTAATTTGGAATACTTTTTTTTCAACCAACAAAGATCTTTTTTTACACTAAAATAAAAAAAAACTGGTCACAGAATGGAATTTTAAAGACTCAGAATAGCTTTCGAATATGTTAATAGAATAAAAAAGATATCTAAAAAAAGCTCCGCGCGGGGCTCGAACCCGCGACATTCAGGTTAAAAGCCTGACGCTCTGCCGACTGAGCTAGCGAAGCAGTTATAAACTCATCGAATTTGTGATATTTATATAAAAAATTACTCTTTTTTTAAAAAAAATTTTTTAGATCAAAAATTATTAAATCTCATTTAACAAATTAAATACGTTTACAAACAATAAAAATTTCAAAAATATTATTGTAAATAGAGTGAACCTAGATTCATAGATATTTATATCTGATCGATATTTTTACTTGATATATGTAACAACATTTGTTCAAAATGACAATTTTTGACAATTCATTTTTTTTATTTCCAAAATCTGAATTAAAGAGTGTAATACTATTAAATCACAAGTTAAGTAATAAAAAATGTGATCTGTGGGTTATTATTGAAATTTTTAATTACATTTGGTTTGGTGCTTTCAAAAATTTATTTTTTTTTCTATAGTTAATTGACAAAAAAGTAAATCAAAATTATCTTCGACAACCTAAAAATCTAAATTTTATTCTTAAACACCTTCCAATCTATTAGCCTTACATTCTTTAATTCAGATTACGGAAATAAAAAAAATGAATTGTCAAAAATTGCCATTTTGAACAACCTATAAAACATATACCAAGCACAAGATCGATCAGATATTAACCTAATTAACAAGTCACTACACTCTACATAAGATTATATTTTTTCTAATTTCAGGCATTGTTAACCTTAAATTTAAAATTTTTTTTTTTATAATTTAAAAAAGAGGAAATTAATTTCCTCTTACATCGCTAATATATAAATTTTTGTTTTGAAATTTCAATAAAGAAAATTTATACAATTTTAATTGCAAAAAAAAATATTAACTGGGTTTGAAACAAAATTTCATAAATCCAATATTAACTGATAGAAATTCTTCTTAAAATTAAAATTAAGGTTTTCTTCTGAAATTTAATTTTATTTTTTCATTTTCAAACCTAAATTTTTTAGTGAAACTAAAATTACCGTTGTTGAAAAAAAGTGAAACACAGTTTTTAATTGGGAACATTACTGAAAATACAAAGTAAGATCAATGAAAAAAAGAATAAATAAATAAATAAAGACAAAATGGAGTATTCAGCACAATAACAGTTTTTTTAATACTATCTTTTAGTGTGGGTTTTTTCTTTGATTGATCAATTATGAAAAATTTGTTCAAAAAATTGACTATTTTTGAGATCTCCAAAACCACACCAATAATTTCGATATATCAAGTAGATTTAAATTGTATTGGTTGGGTTGATTGAAAATAATATAATGAATTATTATTTGAAGTTAATTGGTTTGTTCTTTTTATTGATTTTACTTTTCCTTTTCAGGTTCTATTAATGTTCCCAATTAAAAACTGTGTTTCACTTTTTTTCCAGTTTCATTTTTTTTCCAAAATGATTAGATTAAAATTTAATTTCAAAAAAATATATATATTCTCTTGGATTCTCCTCATGATATTTTTATTAAGTCCACATTTTCTTTGTTACTTTTCAAAATTTTATTTTTTTTATAAATTACAAAAAAGGAAATAAAAAAATCTCATATAAAAATTATAAATTCATTATCAAATACCGACCAAGCTATCAATCATAATTGAAAATTTCAGAAATGAAAACAAAAAAAAAAGTCATTTTTTAATCACCATTATAATTTGAACCACACTGAAGTAATATTGTTTATAAAAACAAAATAAAAAGTTAGGTGTTCTAACACAAGCTCGAATTTATTTCTTTCTTATGGTGGTTTAACTCTTAAACCCCATTTTACATCCAAATGTCTCCAACGTAATTAAAATTTGAATAAAAATATAAATATCAAATGATACCAAAAACCAATCTAACCAATTTAGGTATAAAAAAGCTTCCTTCAAATGAGGTTCAAATACATTTTTATTTAAATTTATTGTTTCATCTATCTGTTAAACCCATTATACAAGAAAATTCTATTTGTGAAATATTTGAAAAATCAACATATTTTAAAAAAATTCTCGACATTTCAACTAAAAAATTCAATATTGAAAGCTAGAGAAAAAAAAAATTAAAAAATTGAAAATAATAAAAAAATGGTAAACATTTCAGGACTCTTTTAGTAATCAAATACTTAAAAATTTGACAATAATTAAAATAATAGAACACTTTTCAACTTAAAAATTAAATCTGGATTTAGGTATTTCCAAAAAATTGATGTATTTTTTTTTTTTACATTAAATAAAAAATCATCTTTGTTAGTGGGATTATTCATTAATTGACGATATCAAATTAAGTTTAATCTTAATATCAATTGAATAAATGGTAAAGGTATTTATTTCAAAATATTTTCAGATGAAATATGTCCCTACTACCCCAAAACACTAAAAATGAAAAACTGATCAAATACCTTCCATTAAAAAAATTAGAAAAACTAAATGAAAAAAGTAAAATAAATAAATTTTCCATTTAACTTTTTCTTGAAAATATTTTAGGCCAAAATGATTGAATTCAAACTTGAAATTATATATATTTTTATATATAATATCTTGTTTTAACTCATTTACTAAAACAAATTCTAAATTCTGGGAATTTTATTTTCACAAAAGGTACTAATTTGGTTTTAAAATGTTTTTTTTTATTTTTAAATTGTAAAATTAAAAAAAAGGTTATTTAAATAAGATAAACTCTCTAAAAAAATATTCTAATTTAATATATTAACTTATTCTTTGATTTCAAATTTTCCTAACCCTAATTTTTCAAAAAAAAAAAAAAAAAATTGTACAATAATTTCAAAAAATATTATCAATTTTCAAATGTTGAGATTGTTTTGATTCTCAAAAAATTTATCACAGTAGTTAATAGAATTTTTTTATAAAGCTAGATTTCGAAAAATATTAATCAGAAAAAAGATAGAAATACTTTTTTAATATTAAGGGCATATTTCCAGAAAATCAAAAAAAAATAGCAGTTTTTTTTTTATAGAAAACAATGTACAACCAATTTCAAAAGTAAAACCTGGAAATATGAAAAGGGTAAAAATTATTTTTAAACAATCAAATGCAGTTATATAGCCAGTTTCAATTTTAAGGTACAAACTTTCAACGAAATTTAAGGCACAATAAAAATCTCAAATTAAGGTACAAAATTCCTATTCTAGTTAAAATACATTGTAAAAAAAAAATTCCAAATTTTGTGCCTTAATTTGAGATTTTTTTGTGCCTTATATTTCGTTGAAAGTTTGTGCCTTAAAAGTGAAACTGTCTATATTTTTTTAATTCTATTTAAAAATTTGTAAAGATTAAAGAAGTTAGGAAAATGAATTTTTACATGAAAAGAAAATAATAAACACCAATTTTCACCCATAAAAAGTATCAGATAAAATCGAGATCGGAAAATTTAATATCTTTTATTTATGTAATACAATACTAAGAAACAAATTGAATTATTATCGATAATCTAAAATTTTATTTAACGGTTTTTGATGTTTAAATACCTTTTTGAAGATTGAGTTTAAAAGTTATCTTTTAAAATAAATTTTCCCCACTTTATTGGAAATGGCTTACATTTCTACAGAATTCTAAGAATGTCAAAAATGCACCTGTTAGGGCATACTGTTATCTAAATTATCAATCTGAAAAGTTTTCTTACTTCCATTTCCAGATTTATCTTTTTTCAATAGTATTTACAAAGAAAGTAGGACGTGATTTGTATTTTTTTTTTGTAAGGGGAAATTGAAAATTAAGTGAAAATTGTTCCCATTTAAAAATTCAAATGCCAGGAAAACACTGTTTAACATAAATTTCCCTTCTTTTTTTTATTCCAATATAACAGTTAATTCAATATTTAATAGTCTATCTAAAATTAAATCAATTTTGAATGTATAAAACTTGTTTTTTTTTTTGTGAAAATTTTAAATTCTGTATTGAAGTTGTTTAAAAAAAAATATTTTTCTCAAATTTTATTTTTTTTATTATCATGAAAATTATCTTAATAATTTCCATATTTTTGAGAAAACTTTCATATTTGATCTTTAATTTTCAGAATTTCTTAAAAAATTAAAGAACTCTCAGTAACTAATATCAGATTTACTTCTTGTTTACTGAAGTTTTCTTTGAAAATTTAATAAATAAATAATTAGAAAAAAAAAGATACAAGATTTTTAATTTCTGTCATAGATTACCCTGGTCTACAAGGGGTATTTTGAGAACAGTAAAAGCAAAAATCAGTCTTTCATAAATCTTTCATAAATTTTTCTTGAAATAAAAGTATTAATAACAAAAAAAAAGCGTCTTTTGAATAAAAAAAAAAAAAAAAACATATTCACTTATCTTTGTGTTATCTATGGAAAAAAAAAAGCTTTTCACTTCATTATTAGAATTTTTGTTTTTACAAATAGAATTCTCAAAGAAATTGGATTGTTATTTGAGATTTTTAACTAAAAAAGTACATTCAAAACATTATTATTATTATTATTTAATAATAATTCTGAATTTTGAATTTTTTTTTCTAATTGCAAATTCTTTATTCACTACATAAAAAATGATTTTCTAATATTATTAAAACTGTAGATTAAATCATATTTATTTCGATTGACTTTTTGCACTGGAATGTGAAGAATTTGATCTCGTCAAATTCTGTTAAAATAATTATTTAATCAACTTTTTAACGCAAATTGATATATTTAATCAAAATTGTACAAAAGTCAAGAATAAATTCCAATAAAAAGTGCAATTTTATCATTTTAACCATGTGAAGTTCATTTTTTTTTATTTTAATAAACTTAAAGGATATTTCAAACAAAATTAAAATCCAAATGAAATGATAAAATTGCCTGAGTGGATCACAAACAATTCACAGAGAGGTGTTTCAAATATGCTAAAAAATCAACAAACCCTTAAAACAAAAAATGTAATATTTTGGACATATTCCTTCGATGAAGGTAGTAAATTATATTTGTTGTATTTTTTTTGGAATTGAATAAATCTTCATAAAGTTGAAGATCGATCTCTTTAGTTTGATTTCTTTAAACTCTCTGTTTGAACTATTCGGCAGTGACAACAATTTAAATTGAGAAATTTCATTTTTTTTTTCAAATTAGTTGTTTTTGATTTACAAAAATTATCGCTTTTTCAAAGATTTTTTTTTTAACTTTCAATTTTTTTATAAGCCCTTTCCAAAAAAGTGGGGTAATTTTATTTTAAAATATATTTATTAAACTCAATCTTCAATACAGTATTTAAATATAAAAAACCATTAACTTGAATTTATTGATTCTTCGCAATAATTCAATTTTTTATTTAGTATTATATTTACATCAATAAAAGATCTAAAATTTTCTGATCTCGATTTTATCTGATATTTTTTCGGGGTTAAAATTGGTTTTTATTAATTGCTTTTTGATCGAAAAAATCCTTTTCTTAACTTATTTAATCTTGACAAAATTTTAAAATAGAATAGAAAACATATAACTGCATTTGATTGTTTTAAAAGATCATCTATACCCTTTCCATATTTTCTGTTTTTTATAGAAATTAGCCATGCACATTTTCTCTAAAAAAAGTACTTTTTTTTTTTTTTTTCATTTTTTGGAAATATTTCATTGAACATACATATTTTTGAAATAATGACCTTAGTCATTGATTCAATTGGTATTAATATTAAACTTAGTTTTTTATTGTCAATTAACAAAATAACTTCACTAACAAAAATGATTGTTTATGAAATGTACAAAAAAATGCACCATTTTTTTGGAAATACCTTTCTTATGAGATGTAATCCTTTTAGATTATAAGCTCTGTTGTTGGTAAACATTTTTTTGAGGGAATACTACTAATTTGAAATTGGCCACCTTCTCGGGGAAATGGTCATTGGAAATTTATTTGATCTTCAATTTAAGATCAAAATGAGAATTGTTGTTGTTTTTCTCAAAAGCTACTCTTTCGAATTTAGGATTTTCAATTTGTAAAGAAAATCTAACAATTTACTAGTCTTATTCTATCATACGGATACCAACTATTCTCTGACGCGTGTATTTCTTCTTATTTCTTATTTGTTCTTCAAAGGAAAATTCTAAGAAATAATTGATCTTTGGAAAAAAATTTTTGGGGGTGCTTTGACGAAAACAAGGTTTAGTTTGCTGTCAGAAGAAGAAATGATCTAATCAAAACAGAGTATTTGAAATTTACAATAAAAAATCCTCCTAACACCAAAAAAGCAAAAGAATTAAGAATTAACCAACAAAAAATAAGCACCAAAAATGATGTTTAAATTTTTAAAAAAATTTTTTCTTATTATAAAGTTTAAAATGTTTCATACATAAATCCAATTCCCTTCTTATATACCCAGGAATTAATTTTTTAGTAGGCTTTTCGTCCGTGTATAAATAATGTATAAATATTGACAATGTTGGGTATGTGATCCCCAATTTGGGAGTAATAATTTGGATTTGATTTTGTTGACTGTTTTGGCTTTGCTGTTTGAGGAAGAATTGAAAATATTCGAATGATCTGGCAGCCAGAAGCCACTTGTGGATGCGAAATTTATTTTTATTGGTATTTGAGAATTTGTTTGCCTTCAGGCGTATTTCGATATCTTTGGTTTCGTGCTGGTTGTATAATTCGCGAATGTCGCTTTCTAAGGGTTCCAGGCTAAGTGTTAATTGCTCGTCTTCTGAATACCGGTCGCCGTAATCGGAATATATTTCTTCAATTTTGTCCCAAATGATCGATCGCGGCTTGCCATTCAAAACGTTCAAGAAATCATGAACGTTTTCCTTCCCGAAACGGAGCGCGAGCAGCGATGAATGGAAACCAATTTTGTTATTTTCGTCATCTCGGATAAAGACATCGACGAGGAATTGATCCTTTGCGATTTTGAATAAATCGTTCCTTAGGGAAGTGCCAAGATTGAAGGCCCAAAGATCACTTAGCCTGCCATGGTTGCCGTTATACCCGCCATGGACGATCAGTTTCTTATATTTTTCGCTCCACCCAAGCGCACACACCCTTCTTTCTACAGGGAATTCGGTGACTTCATTTTTTTTGGTATGCCAAGGGATGTAACTCGAAGAACAAAGGGGGCTTGAATTCGAAGAAAGGAAACGATCTGTATTCTTTGGAAGAATCTCGTTGTTTTTTAAGAGCTGTTTAAAACAACCAGGCCGGTAAAGAGCTCGCCATGATCCCGTTCGAAACGAATATTGCCATATTTCTGGATAAAAATTTCCTTCTCCATACCCCCCATAAAGCGTCATAATCCTGCCCTTATTGGTTAGCACTGCTCTGTGTGATCTCCTTTTGCCCGGCGAAGGCTCGTTTGCCTTTGGTTTGATCTTGGTCCATACCTTTGTGTTTAAATCAAAACTCCAAAAGTCATCAAGCTCAAAGCCATTGTGTTGTTGTCCTCCAAAAATATATAGTCTGTTATTCGAAATGACTAAGGAGGTCAAATCCCTTGGTATTGGGGTTTCGTTCTCTCTGTTTTGATTTGTTTTTTCTGTTTTTTCTGTTTTTTCAGTTTTTTCTGTTTTTTCAGTTTTTTCATCTTGGTCATTGTTTTTATTCTTGTTTTGGCTTTCTTTCTTGTTTGTTGGTTTTATTACTTTCCATTGCTTTGTTTTAAAATTAAATGCCCGAATTGTGTTGTATTTTTGCCTCAAGTCTTTCCCCCCAAACACATACATAATGTCACCGTGAACACAAGACGAGTGATTATAAAGGTATGGGGATTGAACATTTATTTTGGTGACTTTTTTCGTTTTTAGGTTTATTTTGGCAAGTCCCTGAATCTGCTTTGTTCCTCCAAATAGGTAAAGAAACTTTTTGTAATTCACCATCGTGTGGCATGCTATTGGCTCTAAGTTTGTCAAATGAAATTTTGTCCATTTGTTGGTATCTAAATCGAAAGTCCATAGTGAAGAATATTTTTTTTTTTTTGTTCGGGCTCCTCCAGAAATGAACCTTTTGGGTGTGAGTGTGTTTGTTTTTAGTTTGTGTTTTTTAAGAGATCGTTAGCTTCAAATCAATTGATGCGGTTTGATCCACGAAAGACACCATTGAAAAAAAATATATTAAAAAACGAGAAAAAAATAAGAAATGTTATTAGGTTTTTTACAATTTGTTTTCAATCATTGTAAATGCGTGTGACGTTCTTTGATTTGGTTTCTCTTTTTTGAAAATATGATCCCAAGAATACATGATAAGAATTGCTTTGAAAAGTTTAATCTAAAAATGATAAAAAATGAATTCTTTTTTTAAAATTCCAAAATATTTTTGTTCAATTTAATTTTTTAAAGTTTTGGTTTGCTTTGGTTAATGACTTTTATTGGCTTAAGAACAAATATAGTTTTCAAACATTACTGATCTTTAAAATATACTTTGAAATGAAATGTTTTTTCAAGTTTGTTTCACAGATCGGGTAAATATAGATTTCAGATTTAAGGTTTAAAGTACCCAAATTTTTAAAAAAATTATCTTATATTACATGTAAAGGATTTGTTAATTTGGTTCTTATCTGATTAATCTTGGGCTTGGTATTGATTCTAAGAGTGGTTTATAAAAAAATAATTTATGTTTTTTTTACTTTGAAATCCAAATTGAAGAGGTTATTTATAATATCTCGAAGGTATTTAATCGTTGAATTTTGATTTTTATTATTGTTGATTGAAATTTTTCCATAGTTTTTGTTTTATTTTGAGGTTTTAAAATTATTCTTTTTCTTTTTTAGTTAATTGAGTAAAAAGGTATTTAAAAATTTCATTGAAAACCTAAAAATCAAAATTTATTCATAAATATCTCTCAACATAACCTATTTTTAAGTAAACTCTTCAATTCAGATTTTGGAAAAAACAAAATAAATTGTTTAAATTAACCTTTTGAATTACTCTTAAAATTAATAATAAGTCAAATTTTCATCAGTTAAGAACCAAAATAACAAGTTTTAACTCAAGACACAAAACACTATTTTATTAAAATTTTAGGGATATGAAGCAATACCTTTTGATAAATATTATATATTGTTTTTTACCAAAGGTAAAAGAGTACTTATCTTCACAAAAAATCCAATAGAACTTTTTAAGTAAACTTCCTTTACCAACTTTAGAGAAATGGGTTATCATTTTTAAAATAATTCATTTTCTCAATTATTTTCAGTAAAAAGATACTAATCCTTTTTCGATTTGAATTTTTAGATCAAACCCGAAAAAGAAAAAAATTCCTAACATTTTTATTTTTATTAAATCTCACTTTTAGTAATTTATGAGAGTGGTTATGAAAAAATAACATTGAAACTTTAATCTAATTTTTGATATACAGAAAAAATAAATTAAATATTGTAATTATTGAATAACCAGAAAACAACTGATTTTTTGTATTTCCGATAATTCATTAGATTTCTATTGAAATTTAAAGGTTTAGGAAATATCACATTTCATTTATACGGTCTATAAACAACATACCATTATTATTTAAAATCATTTATATGTAAATATTTATTTATTCTTTTATCGTACTTGCTTTATTTATTGGAATTGGTTTTATTGGTTAGAAAATATCGAAAAAAAATGCAAAATAATAATAAATAATCGTAGATAAATTAAAATTTAGATTATTATTAAGATATTGGGATAATTAAGATTGATGCATTTAATTATTGATTAAAAATAATCAAATTAAATGATTTTTCTTTAAAGTTATATTTTGAATTTTCCAGGTTTTAAAAGGGTATTTTTTAGAGAATTTTTAATTTAATTTTTTGGTTGGCTTTCTCTATTTTTTTGGTTAAAAAAAAAGAAAAAATTGATTTTTACTGGTCTTTTAATCAAAAAAATATTTTTTTTTTTTTAAAATAATTATTGTAATTTTTTTGTAAACTAGTATTTTTTAAAAAATAAGTCATTTAAAAAATCTGAGGTTTCGTTTTTAAATTATATTTGGTAGATCCCCCTCCAAAAAAAAAAATAAATAAGAATTGTTTTTATTGATGGGATAAATGCTAATTATACTCTAAAAATCCTTTTACTTAAATTTAATCAAAGGTAATTTAAGCGTAAAATCATAGATTTCATGGTTGTTCTAGGGAAATACATACCCAATTTTTTTATGTTTAAAAAAAAAGGCAAAAAATTGAAAATAAAAAAAGAGAAAAGAATATTATAAAGGGTTTATAAAAATTAATAGGTAAAAAATAAAAAAAAAATATAAAAAAAAACAATGCTAATCTTTAATTATAAAAATCCAAAATCACTGTCACGATCCTTTTGGTTGATTTAATTTAATTTGATAATTGATCATGTATGTTGATTTAGGGATCGTTATTTGTATGTTGAAATTTCTTTTTTTTTATATATGTGTTCGTTGAAACCTTTAGTCATTTTGATGCCTTTGTTTTTTTTTTATTTTATTTCCTAGTTACTCATACTTTGGTATTTAGGTGTCATAGTATAAACAAGTAACCACTTGAGTTTTATCATTGTTAACTCATCTTCACAATATAAAGAATATTAGATCGGTGGAAAAATGTAAAAAAATAAATAAAAAAAACTTTTTTAAACAATAATACAAGAAATATCAAAATTGAAATCATTCGCTAATTCAAATGTTAATAATATTTATAAATTATAACGTTTACAAAACAAAAAAAAAGGAAATAATTATAAATTTTAATAAATCAAGACTCTGTTAACATTTTTGTCGAAGGTTAAACAAAAAAATATATTGTTAAATTTATTTAAATTTTTTTTACAAGATTGTTGATCAATCAGATATTATGTATCATCAACTAATTTTATTTGAGTTCTTCTGTTTTGGAGAATTCGGCATTGACATAATACCAATAGTTCGAAGGAAATGTTGATCAAATAAAAACAGTTTATAAATTCAAAAATAAAATTAAAATTAAAAACATCTAAAAGATGAAAAAATGATTTTCATATTGTTAAATAAATCAAAATTTAAACCACTTTGAATGAAATTGTATTAAAGTGACACTTTTAATTCTTTTAACTATATTTAAATTTCATAAATTTTATTGTATTTTTGAGCAAAGTGGGTTCCTTATAAAAAGTCAAAATTGATTTTTCTCTTTTAAATATGCTTTAAATTGTTAAAGGGTTGGTTGGTACAATACTACAAGAAATTTGTTAAAAGAAAACATTTATTTCCAATTTTTTTTATTCATGCCAAGATGAGACAAAAACTTTTTGAAGGCCTCAAAATATTCTCAATTTTTTTCTTTTTATTTTCCTTTTTGAAAAGGTAGAAAACAACTTTTAATATTAAAAAATTTTCATCTAATAGATCTCAATTGGATTGAAAAGTTTTTAAAAAAATTCTTTCAAATTTTCATTTATTTAACTGTCAACATATAAAATTAGTTTTATTTGTTGAGATTTAAATTTAAATATTAATAATTAATAATGTTCACAAAATAATTATATCTGAAAAGGTCAAGATTAGGAATATACAACTAAAAATATGTTTAACCCAACAAGAACTTAAATTGGGAAATTCTTAATAACTTCCTAAACCAGTTTTTAAATAACATGCAATCATAAAAAAAAAATATTCTTTCAAATTGGATAGCAAATTCAAAATAAATTTCATTGAGTCTTGAAAATCAAAAAAAGTTTAATATTCAAAAACTCAGATTCAAAATCATTTTTTCTAGCTTTCAGTTCAAGAAAACTTTGAAAGTAAAAAGAAACTAAAAAAGATGATGATAAAATTAAAATAACAATTTTTTTTTAATTAATTGGTTTCAGATTTAAACTCAAGTTAACAATATCAATAACGTTAATTTCAAGAATTAAATTCATAATTTATATTATTAATTGGGTTTTTTTAATATATAAGATTCAAATATGTGAAATGTTGATTTCAAAAAACTCATCCATAAACAACCATATTGAAAACCTTTAACCCTTTTACAAAAATTTAAAACATAATTTTTATTTCATCCTTGGGTATTTGAAGTTATGGGTAAAAAGATAAATATTTAGTTCGGATTAAGCTTGGCTTTTGAGGTTAGATCTTGGATAAATATAAAAATATTTTTATGAATATTAAAGATTTTTGGGGTATAATTTTGAAAATATCTATAAATGTTTTGAAAAAAACAAAATATTTTTTTAAATAAAATTTTAAAACCTCTTATTTTTCTTATTTTTTTATCATAAAATTAAAAGTCAATCTTTGAATATCTTCATAATTCTTTTTAAAAATCTATTGAGAGACCAATATTTCATGTTTATACAATGTTTTCATTCTAATGATTCGTTTCTTTTATTTCTACAGTGAACAATATTTTGTGCATTATTTTAAATTTTTGTAAAAGTGGTTCGAGATAATAGCACGTGTTAGTTAAACTACCATACCTTTTCAAAATCATTAATAAATTTCCTATTAAATCAATTTTCACTCTACCAATAAGATCCACTCTTCGGTTTAATTCATTGTTCTACCTGAAAGTAAAATTTATTTTAAAAAGTCGCCCCTTATCCGAAATTCGAATGAGATTAATACCCAAGTGAATTATCGTATTTAAATTCTTAAATCAATATAAGGCATTAAAAATAAAAACAAAATCAACAAATAGAGATCAGAAGCCACAATCTCTAACATTGAAAATCTTATCAGAAAACCAAGAAGGAAAATAAAAAAGAAGAGAAAATTTTTTCGTTTTTACAATACAAATACCAGTAGTTTTTTTTTTTGGAATTTTCTTCGAAATTATGTTGTTAAACATTGTTTATTCTGAGTTAACTTTTGGGAATTAAATTTAAAAGTATTAATAATTGCCTTGTAGCTGAATCTGTTTTTTGGAAAAAATGGTTTTCTCAAAAAATTAATTCTTTTGATTAAAGTTCGAAAACAAAAATAAAAATTGAGGGAAATAATTTTTTTTTTGGTTTACGATTGGTTTTTACCTTTAGGTTCTTTATGTTTTTTTTAAAAAGAACATACATTTTTGAATTCACTTTATAAAGAGTTAAAGACCAATAATGTTCAATTTTTGATAGTTGAACATTGTTTGACCCCTTCATAATGAAATCGTTTTGAAAAGTTATTTTTGTTCGATGAAATTAATCTCCAGATGTTTGACGGCAAATTCTGAAAATTTTGTTGAAACAGAATTAGTCTCACAGTTGTTATTTCAGAAATTTACAATGAAAAAACTGAAAAAACTGAAAAAGAGAAAAAAAAAGCGAATTTAACTTTATGAATTTTCATTTATTGCCACATCACTAAATCGATAACACCAATTGCCTCTTAAAATCGCCATTTTTTAAAATTATTCTTTTTCATATTTTTTCTTGTTGCTGTTCCTTTATTAAGAAAATTCATGAGCAAAACAAGAAGGAATCTACCATTTGAAGTCGAAAACTTCTGGTATCTTTACAATGATAATCCCCAATTAAAAATCTTAGCAAATGATCCTGATGAAAAAATTGAAAATGCAGATCCGCTTGATGTGTTATTAAGATGGGCAAACTTCCAAGTGAAAAAGGCGTCACAGACGTGGAGAATCACAAATTTTTCAGAAGACTTTCGTGATTGCCTCGCTTTAGTTAATATCATGATAATTCTTGCACCAAAAATTGACTTTGATTCTGTACTTGAAGAAATTGATTTAGATGACAGAGCAAACCTTTTTGTAAAGTTAATTCAGGAAACTTCATACAGAGACGAAGTAATTAAACCAAATGCTATTACAAAAGTAAGTGACAAATTTTTGGTTTAAATAAAAACAAAAACAAAAATAAAAAAACAGAAAACAGAAAACGAAAAACGAAAAACGAAAAACAAAAAAACAAAAAAGAGTTGATCTTTACAAATTCAGATTACTTAAACAACCACTTTTAGAAAAGCAACCTCAAAACCTTAAATTTATTACTGATTTTACCTTTTTGAATCAAAGAATAAACCAATTTATTTTTGCTAGGAATAGAGAATATTTTACAGCCAAAAACAAGCAAACTTTTCTTTTGAATTCTTGGAAAAATTTTACTACTACATAAAAAACTGGTGTGTTCATTTAAATTTTACCAAATTTCTTGAATTCAAAGTTTTTTGATTTCTAAAGGAAATATCCGACAAATATTTTTTTTGGATTAATATTCATCATTTTCAGTTATTACCTAATCTTTACACAATTTTGGTTTGGTTGCCTTGGCCAAAAATGAACATTACCTTTCCAAAATAATTTGTCAATGGAATTTTGTTATTAGAGAATTCTTTTAATTTTCATCTTCATGCTCCTTCTCATTTTTAATTTCTGCTTCTTGATCTTTCTAGGTTTCTTATTGTTGAGAGCCACTTTCTTTTTGGCGTTTTTGTTTTTCATTTTGTTTCTATACTTATGGTTATGTTTGTGCTTTTTGTCTTTCTTTTTGTTATGTTTTCTCTTTTCTCTGTTTTTTTTTTTTTTTTTTGACAAAGGGATTATTAACTCTTATTTATTTCCCCCTCCCCAAAGATAATAGAGCACTGATTTTCAAAAGGGTTCAATTAAACTTGATAAACAAACACACTTTCTCAGCTTTAGAGAAATGGCTTATCATTTTTAAAAGAATTCATTTGATCCAATTAAATTTTCAGTCAAAAGATCTAATCCTTTTTTTATGGTTGAATTTTAGGATCAAAACAAGAAAAAAGAAAAATATTATTCCAAAACATTTTTATTTTTATGAAATCCCACTATTAAATAATTTATGAGAGTTTATATAAACAAACAACATTGAGAAACCTAATCTTATTTTTAAAAATACCAACAAAAAATTTGTTTTTCTTCAAGATCATAAAAAATTCATCTTTTATTTTATTTTCAATATAATTTATTAAATTTCTTGAAATTTAAAAAGATCAAGTAACAATTTTTTTCAATTGTTCAAAGTACAAATAATTAACTGTTTTTATTAAAATAAGTTATTTGATATTGCCATTTTAAAAAAGTGAGGAATTTTTCAGAATCGAAAACTTTTTTAAAAGTTTTCTCTTTTAAAAAAATGAAAACTTTTTCAGAATTAAAGCTTTCCTGAGTTTTCATTTTTAATAAAGTCAAGGATCAACTTTCCAAAGTGATTTAGAGGTTGGAGTGGCAAGAAAAGTACTTTTTTAAAAAAAGTCTTCCACTTTATTAAAACATAAAACTTTAAAAAAAAAGTTTTTATTCTCATAATCTCAAAAAAAAAAAAAAGTACTCACTTTTTTAAAATTGTTGTAATTGAAATAAAAGTTTATTATTATACGTAATAGTATAGCCATGGCAAAAAATGATTTTTCAAAATCGAATTTTTTTTTTTTTAATTTTGATAAGTGATGATTCCAATCAAAAACAAATTAACTTGTGGTGTAAAATAGATATCCTAAAAATCAGCAATGAAAAACAAGGAACTATTAGTATTAAAATCGGTTAATTGATAATATTTCAAATTTTTTTAATTATAATTATTAATTGGAATTAATTTTATTTGTTTGAAAATCTTTTAAAAAGTTGAGAAATAAAAGTAAAGTCTATTAATTCATTTAGTCCCTGGGTCACTACCAACCCACCGAAATAATTAAGATTGGGTGATTAATTATTGATTAAAAACAATCAAATTAAAAAATATTTCTTTAGTTTATAAGTTGAATTTTACAGCTTTTAAAAAAGTATTTTGTGTTAATTTTTAATTTTATTTATTTGATTTTTTTTCTCAGATTTTTTTCATTCAATCCCTAGAAAAAATTGATTTGAACTGTTCTTTGAATAAAAAAAATATATTTTTTACAAGTATAAAATAATTATTGTATTTTTTTTTGGGATTAAGTAGATTTTTTAAACCTGGTTATTTTAGAACTTAGTGGTTTCATTTCTAAAGTGTATTTTGTTACTTCCTTCCGAGATAATAAAATTTTCTTCTTCTTTAAATTAAATAATTTTTTTTGATATTAAATGAATCTTAATCAATAACAAAGATACAGCCATTTTAAAAAAGTGTGTAACAAAAGTTTTAAAAAGTGTTGCTAAAACCATTTCATTCAGACACTTTTAAGCAGTTTGAGTAACACTTTTTAAAACATTTTTTCCTCGTTTTTTTAAAACAGCCATATTTAATAATATCGTTTTCTTTTTTAATTTTCTTATTTTAATTTCATCAAGATCCTTCACTTAAATTGTCTTAATTTTAATTTTTTTTTCTTTTTCAATGAAAGCCTTACTAAGAAATTGATAATTCCCCCTTTCTATATCTTTTTCATTTTAGCTATCATTTTGAAAATAAATCTTTGTTGGATTAATAATTTGGCATTTGTGTCTATAACTAAATTATGAGATCCTTAAACTTAATAATGAAAAATCGATTTTTCAAATAATAGATTTTTCGGTAAGAATTTGTAATTAATTTTTTACAATTTCAAAACAAGATATTTTTAAAAAAAGTGTGTAATTTATTTTTATATTTCGTCTAAAATCCTCTTTGTTAGTTGTTCTATTCCCAAATTTGCAATAGAAAATTAAGAGAGATATTAATATTGATTGAATTGGCAACCTATTGGATAAATTTCGAAATATGTTCATCCAAATATTTCCCAAAAAATGAAAAAAAAACAATTGACACACTTTTTTATACAAAACGGGTAACAACCATTTTCAATAAAAACTAGAAAATATGATCAGTATCCCAAACGATTTTTTAAACAATAAAATCCAGTTAGAAGTTTTTCCTTCTATTTGAAATTTTAATCACGATCTAAGCTATATGAGGAAAAAACATTTTTTCATATCAAAAAGAAAAAAAGAAAAAAATAAACCACCAATTTTCAAAACGGAAAAATATCATATAAAAACAAAATCTGAAACTTTCATATCTTTTATTCAGGTAATGTCATACTAAGCAAACAAATTGGATTATTATCAAGAATCAATAAATACTGATGAATAACAATTTTATCTATTTAAATTGTTTTATAAGGATTAAGTTTAATAAAATTATTTTAAAAATTAAAATTCTTCACTTTTTTTAAAAATAAACCCCAATTCAAAATTTTTAACACAACAAAATTCGATTTATGGAAAAAAAAACTTATCTAATCAATTCAAGAAGTTATACCAAATTAGAACCATTCACTAATTGAAATGTTAACACTTGTTTATAAATTACAATACCCACAAAACAAAAAATAAATAATAATTAATACTAATAAATCAAGGTTGTGTTAAAAATTTTGGAGAGAGCAAAACAAAAAAATACATTGGTAAATTTGTTGAAATTCTATTAGGAACATGGATCGATCAAATGGTCAGATACTACCAATTAATTTTATTTGAATTATTCTATTTGGAACAACTCTACTTTAACATAATATCAAACCTTGAAAAAAATGTTCATTGAACGAAACGAGTTACGTAATTCTAAAAATGAAATGAAAAAAAAAAATTAAAAGATGAAAAAATGATTTCCACATTTTCCAAAAATCAAAATTATTTCCAATTTTAATGAAATTGTATTCTTGTGATTCTTTGGAACATTTTAGCTGTGTGGAAAATTTTGGAATTTTAGTTTAGTTTATATCCTTCTCAAAATTGGTTTACTTCAATAAGAGTAGAAATTTAAAAAAAAGTACTCACAAAAAAATTATTATCAAATATTAAAGACTTGTTTCTGAGAGATGCAATTTTTATGTTTTGATCTAAAAAATAATTTATATAAGGATAAAGCCCATTCACAAAAAAATCACAATTGAATTTTCATCTGTTTACCATCAACTGTAAAAAAAAAAATGTGTTAAATAAAAAAATGATCTCTAAAAATTTTGATTATTTAATTTCAAAATATAGCTCAACTTGAAGTAAAAAAAATTTATTTTTATTCTTACACTACATTAAAATAAATACGAATGTCTTAAAAAATAGAATTTTTCAAAGACATTCATATTTACTCTTGTATATTCATTAGGTCCATAAATAATTTTTGTAAAAATATTTGCTGAATCATTTTTTTATCACTTTTTGCTTTATAATTGAATTCTCAAACTTTTGTCAATCATTATAACTTATTTTATTTTTTTTTGTGATGTAAATTTTCTCTGATCAGAATATTTAATTTTATCATAAAGCCACCAAATAATTTTTGAAAAAGAATACGTGGATTTCAAATTTACTTCAGCTCCAAAAAAATATAATCTTTTTTATTTTTTAAAAATTTCCAAAAAAAAACTCTAATAAAATTTAAAATATTCTATCTTATCATTTCTGTTTTCTTTTAATTTAATAAAATAGGGAAATGCACTTGAAATTGCAAAATTCCTTGCAAGGTTATTCCTTTGGCAACCCTCGTTAACAGAAACCCTGCCAGTTAAGGAAAGGAAAGTTGAAACAAAATCGTTGGATAGTGAAAGTATTGATGATTTAATTGCGAGGCTTAGCAATAAGTCAAATAATAATACATCAACATCAACATCAACATCAACATCAACAACATCATCATTAATGACAAATAATAATGATAATAATATTGATAATGATAAATATAATTATCTTTTAAATAGCTATAAAAAAAAAAATGAAACTTTTTCCAATGATCAAAAAAACATTTCTACACAGGATATTGAATCAATGCTTAAAAAATCAGAGAATTTAGATCTAAAAATAAATAACAATGAACAAAAAAGTTCCATTTTAATGACTAGTGAAGATTATCTATCTTCTTTAGGATTATCAAACAATTTTTTGCAAACTCCAAGAAATACTAAAGAACAGGATTTTCATTTAAATAATAAGACAATTAACAATAATAATGGTAACAATAATAATATTTCTTTGAATAAAAAACAGATTCTAAAAACAAATAGCGAATCTAATGTTTTAAAAAATAATGGTTTACAGAGTCCAAAAAATCTTGATTCGGCCTCTTTACCAGAGCTGTTTATTGAAAAATTAAAAAATGAAAATTCAAAATTGGATATTGAATCGATCAAAATGAGTTTACAACCAAATATTTATAAAACAAATGATAACCTTCAAAGCCCAATCTCAAATAAAACGAATAATAACAGCAACAAGAATGATAATGACAACGATTTAAATAACATTTTAAGGAAGAATAAAAATATAGGTGTTAGCTATAATATCAGCCAGAAATATAATCAAAGTAACAACACCAACACCAATAGCAATTATAACAACAATAATAATGAGACAAACAATAATAATGAAATTAATGCTATCATGGATAAAAACGATAACAATATCAACAACGACACCAACGATAATGACAACAGCAACAGCAACAGCAACAATCAAGATAATAAAAATTTTGAATTGGAGAAAATTAATAATCAAATATTAATTCAACAAAATAAAAATAAAAAATTTAATTCAGTCTTAAACGGGAGAAATAAATTATTGGATGAATTAAAATATAATCTCGGAGAAATAATTAAAAAAAAAAATTTTTTTAAAACTCAAACAACTTTTAGAAATCAATTAAAACAAAATTTAAAAAAAACAGAATATTTGGTACAATTAAACAATAATGATTTAAAAAAGGAATCACAAGTTATATTTCGGAATTATTTTGAAAATACGAATAAAATTTTAAATATTTATAATCAATTTAATTCCAGATTAGATTTAATATTAAATAAAATTGGATCAAATATACCAAAAATTAACACAGTGAAAACAATAAAGCAAGATTTTTCGATTAATAATGATAAAGATAATGATAATGAGAAAAAAAGCAATAATCATCAAGAAAATAATCATCAATCAGAATATACATTGGTTAAAGCAATATATGATCTTTTACAAAGCTGGTCAAAATTAACGAATAATTTAAAATATATAAAAGAAATTAATGATTTAATATTAACATTAAATAATACAAATTTACAACAAATCTTTCAAATCCAGAAAGACATAATTAATATTTTTAAAAAAATTTCTCAATCCTCTTTTAGTGATAATAATAATAATAATAATAATAATAATAATAATAATAATAATAATAACGATATTAATAATAATTTGAAGGAAAATGAAGAAGAATTTTATAATTCAATAAAAACAATCTTTATTATTTTTTTATATTCTAAAGTATTTAAATGGAAGTTAACCCAATCATTTTTAAATAAAATTTTAATAAAGAATAAAATAATCAAAATAAATTTAAAAAATTCAAATCAAATAAAATTATTCAAAAAATCTATTTTTCAAATATTTGATAAATATGTTTGTGGAATCCCAGATAATAAATTTTTAAAAAATGCCTTTCAACAATATTTTGAAAAAATGAAATTACCAAATATCAATGCACAAGTAAATACTTTATTAAACAATTTAAAAAAAGAATCCATTGGTGGTACGATCAAACAATTTTGCAAACAATACATTAGTAAAAAAGATCAAACGATTATTAGCAAATCATTGCTTCAATTAAAAAATGGGAAATTACCATTATTGGCAACCGGTGTAAAGAAATCAATCAAGTTAATGAACAATTTTGTCGAGGATCCAATTATTGTCTATTTATCTGTTGTGCTAACAAATTCTGATTGTGATCAAAAATCAATCAAGCAATTGGCATTAAAGTTATTACAATTTTTCCACTTGATGGGATTTTCTTTAAACTTTGTATTAATGTGCTTATCACAAGACGTAATTACAACAATTTCGGGGTTAAATTTGTTGACAATATATGACTCGATCGGATTATCACTTTTGATCCAGTATACCAAGATTAATGGGAAAACTTATTTAAAATCGATCTTAAGGGAAATCATTTTAGAAATTGTGCAAAACGAGAAAAATGTAAATTTCGAAATTGATGCCAAAATTATTAAGGATAAAAGCGTATTGATCAAAAATCAAAATAATATCATTCATTATTTCGAAAAGTTTTTGAACTCCATTTTTTCTTCAATAAGGAATATTCCTAAATTCTTTTTAATAATAGGTAACCATTTACGAAAGGAGGTTTCTGCAAGGTTTCCTGACACCATCTCGACCGTAATTGGCTCTTCCATTTTTATTAATTTCTTTTGCAAGGCAATAGCCAACCCCTTAGAATACGAAATCATTAACAATATTCGATTGTCTCAAAAAAGCTTGAATGCGTTGCAAACGTTAAACAAGGCCATCAAGGCCTTTAGCAATGGTGAACTGTTTACCAAACATGAACTTTCAATGATGTTTATCAATAAAGTCATCACAAACAAATTTAACGAGCGTTCCAAATTTGTGGATATTATTTCCACGGGGCTAAACATTGAAGAGCAATTAAGCATAATCAACCAAAATAATGAGATCAAATCCACGCTAATCCCGAGTACCACAAGCGGTATCAATCAATATTATTCTCATTTATTATTAAATTTTGATAAAGACGACAAACCAAAGCCCGAGCATTTATCTGAGGAATTAATTTTTAAATTTAGAATCCATAGCGATAAGAATGTTAGTACCAATAATGGTGATCTTACAAGGCAAAAAATTATTTCCAATTATCAAAAATTAAATAAGATTGAAAACCAATTAAAATCCGTTATCGGTAGAATAGGCGGAATTGAATATAATTGTTTAACCTTAAAAACCGAACTAAATAAAAATAATAAGTCCGGTATGAACAATGTCAATAATAATTATAATGAGGGCGGCGGGAAGCGGAAGCGCGTGGATGATGATTTGGTATCATTACCAAAGATCGTGAATTTTGATCGAATTAAAAAAAATACCACCCTATGGAGAAATAATTGCTATAATAAAATTACAGACAAGGGATGGATTTATTTCTCTTCATCCTTAATTGGTAACAAACTGTTTTTAAAAAAATTTTTTATTATTAAAAGCAATTTAATCAGTATTTTCAGTTACGAACAAAGGCTGATAGAGAAAAAGCCCGAAGAAATTATAATCATCCACCCCAAATTATCAATAAAATTAGACTATTCAATGAACAGAGGCAAAGTTGTCATAATCTTTGATAAATTAATTAATAGTACGTTTATGTTTGCTTTTGAAACAGAAAAAATTGATGCTTTTTTACAAAATATTAAAAAGATACAAAAAGAACAAGAACTCAAAGAATTAGAATCCTATAGGAATAATAAATAAGGGAAATTAATTATGATTTAATAATCAAATTATAAAATTTTAATTTTTTTTTTTTTGTGTTTTTTTTTTTTTTTTTTGTTTAATAAACTTATTGTTTAGTTGATCCTGTTTAAAGTGAGTTTTTTTGAAATTTTACATTATAAACCCTTCAAAATTTTGGAAAAATCATCTTTTTTTATTTTATTTATTTAGAGAAAGGAGTAATCTAAGAAAATTATATCAAATAAAAAAAAAAGAGAGAAGAAGAAAAATAATTAAAATATCAATAAAAAATAATAAATCATTTTCGTGACCAGATTAAAAACTTATTCACTGTAGTTAGGTTTTTTTTAATTTGAGAAAAAAAAAGAAAATTTCTAAAATTTTTTATAAATTTTAAAAATTAAAAAAAAAGGGCAGTTAGGTTTTCTTAAGGTTTTCTATTTATTAGTGAAGTTTTCTCGGTTTATTTGTGGTTTTTAATTTTATTTCCAAAATCTATTGATTTTCTTTAGATTTTCTTGAGATTTCTATTTATTTGGAAAATCGATAGTTTTTCGTTAGGTTTTTTTGAGATTTTCTGTTTATCTGGATAATCAAAAGATGTTCGTTAGGTTTTTTTTACTTTTAGAAATAAACCTGAAAATTTATTAAAATTTTCTGTTTATTTCAAAAAGTAAAAAAAACATAAAACACTTCACAAATAAAATTGAAAACCTCAGGAAAACCTAGGCACTTGAAGAGATGTCCCCAGAATTCACAGGGGGTGTGGATCAACCTGATAGAGTGATTATTGTTAAAGATAAAAATTCCACAATCTGTGATTAGAAATTGGTATTCCACTCTTGTTAGTGTTTTTTTTTTATTATTTGAAAGTATTGAGTAAAATCCATGATTTTGCTCAATTCTTGGAAATTAAAAAAAAAAAAAAAAAAAAAAAAAAAAAGATACTACCTCCCTGAGTGAGACGCTATTTATCCGAATTTAAAAATCCCTTAGCACCCTGGATTTGCCTAAAATTTGATCAAGTTTAAAATAACAGATTTAAAATGATACTAATGTGCTAATATATTTATTTTCTTATTTGTCTTTAATCCAAATTTGTGTTTTAATAAAAAAAATCAAAATACTTCAAAGATAAAGTATTTATGCTATTGTATTTATTTTTGTATTTTGGAATGAAAAATAATAATAATACATTTTTACACTTTTTTTCAGAATTTTTATTTTTTATTTAATTTTTTAAATAAGAAATTTTATTGCAATAATAGTAATTCAAAACCCAATACATTTATTATTTAATAATAACCATCAATAGCGTTGTTATTTTTATGATAAAAATAAATAAACAAAAAAATATATTATTTTGAAAATTTCATTTTTTTTTTGAGATAAAATTTCAATAAATATCAAATCAAGAGAAAAATGAAATTCGTTTTTTTAGGACAAAATTAAAATTTTAATATGAATAATTTTCTAAAACTGTTATTTAAATAATAGAAAATCCTTGATATAACAAAGTAAAATAAAATTGTAAAATAATTTCATCTATTATCTTGGAATAAAACAAATATAAATTACTTATTAATCGATAAAAGTAATCAGTACAAAATTTAAATATAAAATATAAAATAATTATTAAATATTATTCAAATATAATAAAATAATATTCAAAACCAAGAAACTTTTTTTTTTGGATTCTATTATTAGTAAAAATTTGAATGGTATATTTGTAAATTTTGGATTTTTCAATTTAAATTTATACAGATATTTTAAAATAATTTTTGATATATGGTATGTTATCTAATAATATTGTTTAGTTTATAACTAGATTTCAAAAAGTTAAAGATTCAAAAATTGCAAAAATTAAAAAAAAATCAATTATATATCTGACTCAAACTATTGGTCAAATCATTTAAAATTGAAAATATTTGTTGAAAAAATTTCACAAATATTACAATGAAAAAAAACATTTTTTTTTTGATAAATTATTTCATATTTTTTTTATTTTCAAATTATTTAGAAGCAAATATATATATATATATATATTCGTTGAATGGAAATCAACAGATAAAACAAAATTTCTATTTAATATCAAAATATCTTTTGCAATGAATAAATTATTTAATCAAATGTTTTAGGCAATTTTGGGGTGCAAAGGGTCCCAAAAAAATTCCAGTAAAGTATGATGTGCTTTAATCATTTGAACTAAGAGAGTTTTGATGTTTAGACAAATTTTTCAAAAAAAAAAAAAAAAAAATTTTTTGTTAAAATTTTGATGGAAAAATAATAAAATCAGAATGACCTAGAAAAATTTTCTCAAATGCTAAAATTTTTTTTTCAAATTATTTTTTTAATGTATGAAACTCGATAATTTTTAATTAAACATTTTTCTTTCAAAGATAATTGTTGATAAATTCTATATCTTATAATACTTTTATAACAATTGAAATTAAAATTTTTGTTTCGAAAGCAATTACTATATTTGGGGTTCTAAGGGGTATATTTCCCTTATTTGGTATTGTCAGTTTACAACTATAATCACTAACAAAGTGAATTTTTGCGAAATCTAAAAAAAAAAAAAATACCACGCTTTTTTGTAAATATCAATTATCATGGGTTGTCCAAATATCGCACTCTTAGTAGCGAAACACAAATCGTTAATTACTAGTTGTGTAAATTTTATTGTTTATTGATAATCCTTTTATCGGGGGGTAACTTCTTCGAGTAGCTTTTGGAAAACTAAACACCATGGATAATTTATGATTTGGGTTTACAAATAAAATCATTATTTTAATTTATACTGATATTTTAATTATTTTTCTTTTTTTCTTTTTTTCTTTATTTTCATTTCATTATTTAAATTACCAAACCTGTTTCGTTTGATCAAAAATTTTTTCTGAACATTTGATATTAAGTTAAACTTGAGTTCTTCAAAACAGAAGAACTCAAATAAAATTAGTTGATGGTGTCTAACCATTTGATCGATCAATAATCGCTAATAGAAATTTAAACAAATTTAACAATGCATTTTTTTGGTTTTGTTTTATCTATCTTCAAAAAATTTTTAACACACCGATAATTTATTAGTATTGATAATTATTTTATTTTTGTTTTGTTATTGTTGTAATTTATAAACAATTGTTTAACATTTCAATTAGTAAATGTTTCTCATTTGGCATTTCTTCTAGAATTGATAAAATAAGATTTTTTTTTCAAAAATTGAATTTTGGTGTTTCTGTGATGTTAAAAATTTTGAATTGGAGTTTACAAACTTAAAATTGGTTTCTGTGATTTCTGTGATTTCTGTGATTTCTGTTATTTCTGTGTAATATTTACAATTATAATGAAAAAGTTTATCAAATTAATGATCTGATTTATTAAAATTGATTTGTGTTAAAATAAGACAACAGAAAATGCTTGATAATAAAGTTGATTGGTATCCTCAATATTTCAATAAATTGATTAATTATTTCAGAAAAAAACAAAATGATTATTCCCAGGTTCTCTTAATGTTTGCTATTAAAATAAACATGTGGGTGGTTCGGAATATTTAAGGAGGGGGGTGGATAAATTGGTTCCTTGGGTTTTGGTAATGTTGAATAATCTATTAGATACAATTCTTTTATTTTTGATAAATTATGTGAGATATGGGTGGTGTTCAAATTTCATTTTTCATCTTAATCACTTTTCTTTCTGAAACCGATCTTTTGGGGTAGTCAATGGGGATAATTTCCCAACCAAAGACAATTCAGGAATGGTATCCAAGCAAAACTAAAAAAAAAAAAAATAATTTCCAAATAAAGATTTCCTAAAAAAAAAATAGCATAAGTATTACATTTTGAGTGTGATAAAAATAAAATAAACAAAGCGGAAAGTCCTATATGAGAACTTTCAGGATTAAACATTTTTCAAATTCTTTTATTCTTCAAATTTTTTCTTTTTTTTTTTATTTCGGTTATTTTTTTTTGCTTTTCGCTTGGTGCCTTTTAGAATTGGGGTTTTGTCTTGGCTTTGGGTTTTTATTTGGATTATGTTTATTTCGTTTTGCATATTTTTGTTTTTTCATTTGTCTTTTTCTTTGTGATTTTGTTAAGCCTAAATTTGAATTGCGTTTGTTACGCTCCAACTGCTGCGCTTCCTTTTGCTTTTGTCTTTTTTCTTTTTCGATTTGTTTTATAGACTCGTTTTGTTGTTTTTCTAAATCCTTGTAGGTTGTTTGTTTTTTCCAAAATTCTGGATTAAAAAAGTTATTGCCAAGGTTTGTCCCATGCTCGACCACATTCAGCTTTGTGATCAGCTTTTCAGACACACACGGGTTTTGAAAAAAATTGTTCTTTTTTAAAGTCCCATTATAATTTTTACCCGTCTCAAGATAGCGCTTGATAATTTTGTCTAAACGCATTAGTTTTTCTTGATCCAGAAACGCATTACGGTTAATGCCCTTGGAAATGACATAATCACAAAACTGGATCGATAATGGGTGTGTTGACTCAAATAATCTGGTTACATCACTTGGTTGAAGTTGTTCAGTTTCTTCGTCGGATCCAGAATAATCATTCGAAAGACTCATACAGTTTGAAAAAAGAAGAAGATAAAATTGAATTCAAAACAAAAAGAAAAAGGTTAATTAAAAATATATAAAAAATGAATTCCAATTTGAAATTACTTCAACAGAGGATTGAAATTCGATTACATGGGTTTCTCAATAAATTGTGTCACAAAATAAAGAATAGAAATGAGAGAGGTGGTTTGTTTGTTTTTATTTCCAAATTTTTAAATCAATTTTTGATTCCATACAAATTGTTAAAACAACTTTCCAATTTATGTTTATAGTCTGATGATTTTAAATCTCTCTATTGAATCAAAAAGTTTGATCAAATGTCTACCAAACGATCTTTGTGTTTGGAATTTGAGAATGGTTTTATACTAATATTGATAAATTGCAATTTATGTTTGGAAATTTTTATGATTAAGCTTTGAGTAAAGAGTTTTATGAAGTTAAGTGATTAAGAAACTCTGTAAAATCCGTTGATCTTCAAAATCTTCTTTGTCCTGGACTGTTTGATAAGATACAGAGTTTGAAAATTTGTAAAAATGGAAATTGAAGTAAAAATTTTTTCGAAATTTATTAGAATTTATCATTAAATAGGAAAAAATTTTCACTTCCTTTTCGTTTTTTTCAATTCACAATTCTTACATTTCTCTTAGGGTTCTCGTTTGACTTAAAATTGACCAAGGTATTAAAAAAAAATGTACCAAATAAAAAAATCGAAATCTCAAATTTCATCTATCTCTTTGAAAAAGATGGAAAATTTAGACTATTTGTTTCCCGTTATTATTCAAAGTAACAGAGGAAAAAAATGTTATTTTGGGTGTAGTTGAAAAACCAATATAACCCTCTAGAATGTTTCCCAAGAAAAAAATTTTCATTGATGGTTTTTAAAGAATAAAGGGAAGTTGGTGTTTACATATTTTTCTTTTACAAAGAGATAGATGAAATTTGAGATTCCTATTTATTGGCTTGGTCCATTTTATTTATGAATTCTTTGGTCGATTTTAAGTCAAATGAGAATCCTAACAGAAATGTAAGAATTGTGAATTGAAAAAAAAGATAACGTCAAATTTTATCCTATTAGAATTGTGCTACCCAAAGAAATTATTTAATCTGATTGATTGACCATTTCTGATTTGTTGAAAAAACAGCCAGCCTTAAACTTGTGGTTTTCTTTAGAATGATCTTGGAAAAATTGGATTCTTTTTCACTCTTTTATGATTCAAAATTTATTTTTTTTTCAATGAAGGTAATAAAAATGATTTAATATAAATTGTTTTTCAAAAAATCGAAATCCTGATTTACTTCAATTTCTAATGTGGTTACTTTTTTGGGTTCCTCAAAATGTCAGACTATAAACGCTTGACACACGAGTATACAACACTCTGAAATGATACATAACGTGAGGCATATTTTCTTTCAACTGTTCAAATAAATAGATTATAAGAGACAAGTAAAAATATCAACTCTTCAAAACATTGGATCTTGCTAATATTTTGATTTTCCCTTTTCGCAATAGAACATTTAATACTTTTATTTCATATTTATTTTTCTAAATCGAGTTCTCAAAGAAGTAGGTTGTAATTTGCAATCTCTGTTTGAAAAAGGAAATTGAAAGTATTGACAATTTTTTCCCATTTTAAATGCAAATACCAAGAAAGTGATTTCAAAATCAATCACTTCCAGAGTTTATGAAATAAGAGTTTGTCGTTAGACAAACATATCCATTTATTATTGGACCAACACACATACCTCGTTATGGACATTAAATTTCAATAAAAGCAAAATTTTATTAGTGAAAGTTTTTAGGCAAAATGTTAGATTCTTTGTTGACAAGAGAATAATGAATTAAATAAAAAGTCAATATTTAGTAACACACATACCCAGATTTTAATTTTGTTTGGAATAAAATAAACAATAGACATCAAATATGTAACAAAAGATAAAAACTTTGTTTTGAGCATTTTTCAGAAAACTGTTTCTCGAACAGAAAAAGGAAGAATAAATGATTGTTGACATTTGACACGACAAGAATAGCACAATCCATACAAATACTTTCAAGACTTTTTCGAACTTTCAGACTGACAGTCGGCAAGATTTCAGTCTCTGATATTCTTTCATATTGTTTCAATTTTCCAATACTTGATACAAACTTTTGTAAGCCGAAAAAAGGGTTAGAAATAATAATTAACAAAAGATAACATTTTGAATTTAATTGAAATTTTTGAAAGTTATCTAAAAAAAAAATATTTGGAAACTTTCCATAATCTGAAACTCTTTTTATGAAAACCAAAAATTGGAAAGTTGTTTAAATTACATGTTTTTAAAAGTTTGACTTGTAAAAACTTTTAAATTGAAAGTTGTTGCATTGTGATCTTGTGATTACCTTCAAAATTTGGAACAATTTCTAAAAAACAAAGTGTTGTTAAGGAAAAAAAGTGACTACAATTTTTGTGCTATTCTTGTCATGTAGAGGATTGTTAAAAATCATTTTTTTTACATTTTGAAAAAATTAAATTAAATTATTATGAGTGATAATTATTTTAAAATTGCTGTTGTTGGAGGTGGTGGTGTTGGAAAATCTTGTTTAACAATTAGATTTCTTCGTGACATGTTTATTGAAAAATACGGTATGTAACAATAAAATAAAACAACAAATCTTTTTTTTTACTTTTGCCAAACTTTTTTTTTTTTTTACTCAAAATTTAAAAAGAAAAAATATCGATTAAATTTTTTTTTTTCTCTTTTTTGTTTTTTTCTGTTTTTTTTTTTTTTTTTTTGTTTGCCTAAAAATTTCCTTTGAAACCGAATAGATCCAACAATTGAAGAGTCTTATCGAAAGGATGTTATGGTTGATGAACAAGCTGTCACACTTGAAATTTTGGATACAGCAGGACAAGAGGAATACACGTCCATTAGGGATCGTTACCTCCGAAAGCAAGACGGGTTTGCATGTGTCTTCTCGCTTACATCCAAAGCTACAGTAGGCGAAGTTAAAAGAGCATTTCTTCATATCAGAAGAGTGAAAGACGAAGATGATATTGTTGGTGTTTTGATTGCAAACAAGTGCGATATCAGTGAAGAGGAAAGAGCTGTTTCCTCTGACGTCGGTAAGGATCTTGCAAGAGAATTCAATGTTCCATATGTTGAGTGCTCTGCAAAGACAGGCGAAAACGTCCATGACTCCTTTTATACAATCGTCCGTGAAATTAGAAAGGCTCGAAAAAACAACATTGGAAAGCCTGTTAAAAAACAAACCAAAAAGAAAAACAACAGAAGAAGAAGAAGAAAAAAGAAGAAATCAATCTGTCTCGTTTTTTAAAAAGTTTCACTTCTTAATTTTGCTTGTTTGATCTGATAGGTTGTGTACTGTTATGACGATGTGAAATTTCCTTTTTTTTTTTTTTTTTCTTCTTTTTATTTTTATTTCTTTATAGAAAGAACCAATTTCAAGTGGTTTTTCTTTTTCTTTTTCCTTTTCTTTTGTTCAAGTGACAAAATATATTTTTTTTAAAATAATTATTCTCTTTTGTTTTTTTCTTTTTGAAAATTTTCAATTTGCCTCTTTTTAACAAGAAGAAAAACAGTTTTTTGATTAATTTTCTTCATTAGTGATTTTTTATTCTTATCTGTAGTTCCAAAATTAAATGAAAATCCAATTTCTTTGTACTTCTTAAATTTCAAACACACCCACAACAAATTTTCTTCAAAAAAAATATCATTTTAAACCTCCTTTGAATTCAAATCTTTAATCGCAGAAAAACATCCAAACACGTAAAATAACTGTTAAGGGATTAGTTATTTACTATGAATTTACTTCATAACCAAGTAGTGGTTTTCTCCCAAAAAATGAGATTGCAGAATTGCACTTCTTTTGGTTGAAATAATTCAAATAGCAATTAAAAAAAATTTGTCCATTTTCTTTATCAAAAAACACATATCACAAAAAAATATTTCATAGGATCTCAACTGCAAAATATGATATTAAACAGAAAAAGGTCCAAAGTTCCTCAATTGAATGAAATCAAACAACAAAAGTAAAATCTCAGGATCCCAAGGTCTAAATTTAAATAACTATTAAAAAAAAAAATACAAAGATCTCTATTATAAAAAATAAAGGAAAAAAAAAAAATTCAGAGGATCTCAGGATATAAAAAAACCGAATAACCAAAAAAAAAATTAAGAGATCTCAAACAAACAAACCCTAATTAAAAAAAAAAAAAAATTCCATAGTTTCGCAATGACTAAAATTGTTATTAACAAAAAAAAAGTTTTTTACAGGATCTTCAAAAAATCCCAATTTAGAAACAAAAATTAAATCTTTTCTTGTTTTGTGTTTCTCAAATGCATAAATTTATTCAATTTGAACAAAATTGTTTTCTTGAAAGACGATCAATTTAATTACATTCGATTTAATCTAATTTTTTGTTGTTTTGTAACCCTATATATTTTAAAAAGCAAGGATTTTTTAGTCGTCTTTGTGTAAAAAATAATTTATTTGAAAAATGAAAAAAAAAAAAAAAAATTACAGAGATCTAATAAATAGCCGAATAGTGACTTCAAAACTGAAAAAGTTGAATTCAAAATTATCTTTCACAATATTTTAAATTGAAAATGTAATTTCTCGCTTCCTTTTTTTTTTCTAAAAATAATCAGATTTTTTAATGTTGATTGTTAGTATTACATCCGGCAGGGCATTCGGATTTTTTTGTGATTGGTATTAGTAAGCATATAAAAATTGATAAAATTTATAAATTATAATAGAGGTTTTGATGATAACACATATTATCATGGTACTAACAATTAATTCCTAATAATATTAAAATAATCGCGATTAGTCCCACTTTATTAAGAAAAATCATAAAATCACGATATTCCACATTATTGCGAAAAAATAATGATCAAGAAAAAATGAAAATTTTTTTTTTTGAAATCACTTTAAAACAATCCCTATTGACTTTTACAAAGCTTTGAGACTTTTACAACACCTTTTCCCTTTAAAAATGTTAAAAAGGGTTTGCAAGAGTTGTAAAGTCTATTCAATTATTTGAAAGTTTTGAAAGACAGAAAACTTTTAAAAACAGAATGAGTTTTTGAAGGAGTTTGTTTGTGCTGGAAAAAATAAGTATTTTCAATTCATTTTTTTTTTTTTTAAATATAAAATCTCAAAAAAATTTTCTGATCAAACAAATAATAACCCATTTTGACAATATATTTTGATATAAAATTGATATGTTTTTTTAAATGGAGTTAATATCTTCAGAATTTTAAATAACCAAAAAGAATAAAACGTAATTTTCATACTTAATGGTGATCGATCAAACAAACACTTCTAAACGATAGTTGTGCGTTATGCCAAATACAAAGATATTAAAAGAAGAATAATAAGAACCCAATTGTAGAAAAACTTTTAATAATTGATGATAAAGTTGCTATGGTTGTTGTGAAAGTTTTTGAAAAGTTATCAACCCCTTTCGACTTTCAAAGAATATTGAAAATGTTTTCACTCTAGAACACATTCATAAAAGAACAGGTGAAGGGTTGACTGTTTTAGAAACTCTTTTATTCAACACAATTTATGACACCACGATGGACTGGGAAAATATTTATTTCTCTTTAGTTAGTATTACTGTTATAATTAAAAGGATAAAAATGTTTGTCAACCAAACCAAAAGAAAATACAACAAAACTCTTTGATCGGATCCTAGATCGAATCAAGTATCTTTTTTTGTTAGTTTTTTCAAAGAATAACTTTTATTTGACATAATCTGTTTTTTAATCAAAAATAAAGTTTTAAATTAAAAAAATATTGTTAAATGAACTCATAACCTATCAACTATTACATCAAGATTACTTTTTAATCACAATATTTTGACATTTATCACGATTTTTATATAATAATTGCGATTTTATAGAATATCGCAATTTTCTTAAATATAGTGATTTGATAAAAAGAATCATGATTTTTATCTATTTATCATGAATTAAGCCTAGATATCATCAAAACCTCTAATATCTTGGGATAAGGGAATACTTTGATTTTATTTCCACCCCTTTAAATTTATCTCGTAATTTGGATTTTTTTCGATTCTTTTTAGTATTTTTTCAATATATTTTACAATATATAACTTCCTAGTAAACTGGGAACAATTCCAAGGGTGTAAATTACATCTTTTTAAAGGATTTAAGACTATATTATCCGAAAATTTTAATTTTTCAAATTTCAAAATTGATATTATTTTTTCCTCTCTTTTTTCTATTTTTTTTTTATCGATCTCTTCATTGTTTTTCAATTTTGTTTTAAAAACAAGATCTATGGTCATTAGGCAAAAAAATATTATTTTACTGTTATTGAAGATGTGGAGAGTATCCTATAACAATAAGACACGATTTAGATTAGAATTAAACTTGATCTTCAATTAATGATCAAAATGATCATTGTTATTTTTTTTTAATGATAATTCAGACTTGTAATTTTATAAAATATAAAGAAATTTATTCATTGATTAAATTAAATTTATAAAGATATCAATAATTCCATATTGCAGATTATTTTACTGGTTTCAGTTTCCTTCTTGAAAGATCAATGATCAAAAATAATTGATATTTTGAGAACTGTTTATTATACCAGTAAGAAAACCAGTTTAGATTTATTGAATTTTGTACAATTAATTTTCTTCCAATTATCAAAACAAAAAAAAATTTGGAATATATTTGAATTTTTTAAAAATAACTTATTTCCTTTTTGTAAACATTTTTGATCAGGTATTTTTTTTTTTAATAAACTTTGTTTCAATCAAAGTAGCTAAATAATTTTTTCTAAATATCAATTATTTTTTATACAAGATCTTGACGGGCAAATAAGAAATAATCAGAATAATAAATATCAAAGAATAGTTAGTATCTGTGCTAAATAAAACAAAAATATCTATATATTTTCTTAAAAATTGAAAAACTTAAATTGTTATCAAACTATTGAGAAAAAAATAACAATACTTATTTTGATCTCATATTGAAGATCAAATAAAAATTCAATAAAAACAAATAAGATTGCTCTATAATCGTTTCCACCGTTTCTGTTGCATTTGAATCTTCGGTCTATACTTAATGACTCTTGATTGTGTATTAAAAAAAAAATGTTGATACTTTATGTTAAAAAAAAATAAGAAAAAAAAAAGCTAAATGTATTCAAAAGTGAAAAAACGAACTCAATTTTGAAATTTTCTGAATAAATTTTATTTTCTAATAGCAATTTATTTCCTTTAAACACATATAATCAACTTCCCACAACTGGATACCCATAGATGAAATATGCTTTAATTCAATATTTTGATTTTATCCTTTGAATCAATATTCATAATTTTTCTTGTTTTAATAAAAAAAATTGACAAAAATAATTTGTCAAGCAAATATTGTTAAAAAAGTCCAATTTTGTTAAAAAAAATGAATAAATAATAATGGGTGAGTTGTTCTGAGAATATCTTTTATTTTCACTTCCATAACTTGGAAGATAAAAAAATTAGAAATAGAGTAAAATATACTTTCGTGGAAAACTTATTTTTCTATTTTTGATTTCAACAAGTATATTTAGAAAGATAAACTTTTTTTTAGAAGAAAAAAAAAAATGAATCATGTATCTACAACATAAATTTTCTCTTTTTATTTAATTATTTAATTCTTGGTTAATTTCAATCATTGGTCTGTACATTTACTCAATTTAAACACAATTTACCAAAAACAAAAAATATACTGGTATTTGAATTCTAAATCGGAAAAAAATTTTAAAAAAATGTAAATTTAAAAATTCACTTTACAGTGATCAAAATAATACTTGCACAACAACTATAACCCATGTGTCAAAATATAAGCAGTGATTTTTTTTCTTCTTGTATCAAGTCAACATCTAAACCGTTACCCAATAGTATACCAAAGTTCATATCAATTTTGAAAGTAAATTCCTGAATATTTTCAGTAAAATTTAAATTAGGAATGCGATTTTTTGAAAATTTTCCATAATATTCACAATTTTATTGAATATTAATTTGATTTTTTCTGACGATTAAAATTTTATATAAAATTAACTCTATTTTTTGAGATAAATGTTGCAATTTGGTCCTTCATTTTTCGACTTTATTTTTGATAATAGAACTTTAAGAAACCAATACCATATTTATTTAGGGTTTATTACCAATTTCTTTGGTTGGTTGATTAATAGCTCTTCTATAACAAAAAAAACGTTTTTTATTTTATATCACGGATTTAATTTTTTTGTAGCGTTATTTTGACGATAGTAATTTACCTATCTTCTTTTTACAGATATAGCAATGAAGGACATTTTGGTTTTAAAGTTTCAAGATCAGAAGGCACTCAAAAAATCTTTTTGATGTAAGTTTCTCAGGAGTAAAATTTGTTCAAGTTAGAATAAGTGTATTCTCCCTTAATTTCAAATTATAATCTGTTTTCAATAATTTTATTTCTAATTGCTGAATCTTTTGTTTCCACTCAACAAAACTTTGTTTCGATTTTCATTAGATCACATCAAACAATTTATACTTCAATTAAGTAAAATCAATAAAATAACGAAAATAACAAGCTTTGAAATTATATGATTTCCAATAATGTTATGATTAAAAAAACAACAAAAATTATTAAACTTTACACCATGTTTTGATCTCTGTTCTTCAAATTAGTTTGAATTACTTTTGTTACGAGCAAATTTCTACAAAAAAAAGAAAAAATATTAAATGAAAGAGACAAAAAAAAAAGTTTATTTCTTTTTTTGGAAAATAGTTGTATTAAAAAAAGAAGGAAACTAATATCATTCTATTTAAAAGTAAAGTGTATTTTCTAATTCTAAAAAACTAATAAAGTTTCAATCCTTCCCATTTTTTAATATTATAAGATTTTTGATTGCTTGATCAAATTCATTGATGAAATCTTTAATTTTTTTCTTGTTTGTTCTTCCGATATTTGCAAGAGTTGAATACATTGAAATTTTAAATGATGATCGTGAACAATTATTTTTAAACTCTTTTGTCTTTATAGATGGTGGTACGATTGATTTCAATTTGCAATATTTAAAAGTAAAAATCATCACTTTTTAAAAATGAAATAACAAACCCAAACAATTCTTTCTTTAAAGCACTTCCCCGGCATACACCTTGTAAAAAATGATTAAAAATGAAAAAAAAATCTTTTTCATTTTTCTTTGTTCAAAACAAAAACTTCAATTTCAATATGATCTTTATTTGTGACAACCCCAAACCAAGAAAGATCAAAACAGTAAAAACAAACTTTCGTTAATTGATAACTTAACCACCTAACATTTGACTAAAATTACAATTAATAGTTATTTGGGGGATCAACGAATAAGCAAAACCAATCTGCCATTCTTCCAATAGGCTTTCTAATTAAAAAAATTAATTCCTTTCCTTCGCGATCGACAACAGAACACCAGATCGAATGTTCCAAGCTCGGTGGCGCCGAATTGGGAGAAAACGAATACCTGATTGAAAATTCACTAAAGAGATGGAAAGAGGGTTTTCAACAGCATATTGACATCAAAAAAAAAGGGCTCTATGGCATCTTCTTCAGGGCTTGTCTTGAAAAGGAATATGTTTCCTTTGAATTGAAAATGGCTTTAAAAAATGGTAACAATTACTTGTCAGTTGGAGAAATAAAGCTACCTTCAATTTATTTGTTTTATTCGATATGCTATTCAGGATTTGTCTTGATTTGGTTTTTGTTTTTGAAATTTAAAAAAAAAAATGCAAAATCCACAAGACTACATAGCCTTTTGTCAATACTGTTAATTGCAAAATTATTGGCAATGTCAAGCCGTTCCTTTGAATATTATTCAATCAAAAATACTGGTGTTCCAAAAGGCTGGAATATCCCTTCTTATATTTTTTCATTGTAAGAACTCTTTTTTCATTTTTCTTTTTTTCTTTTTGATTTTGGAGAGGCTTGTGTAATTGATCATTAAACAATGATTATTTTTTTTTTTTTTTCCTTTGAAGACATTTAAGGTCCACACTTTCAGTCGAAATCAGTGAAATTATTGATTTAAAAACACTCTTGAAAGCATTCGATAATCCCAGTTAAATTTACAGACTGAGAATTTGTTTTAGCAAAAAAATGGTAATTTTTCAGAATTCCAACAATTTTCACAATTTTACCCTTCTAGATCCTTCATGATCCTGCCAAAATTATGATTTTCAAATCTCATAATTTCCATTTCAAATCTATAAACACAAAAAAATTGCTCAAGTTGTTCTAAATATTGTTTTTAGTTACTTTTTACAAGTTTTAAATGGGTTTAAAATTTGAGGTTGTACTTGATAATTGCTTCAGGGTATTTTTTAAATATTGCAAAGATCTGTTTTAAATTTTTTTTTTTTTTGTTTCGTGTTGATTTAAACATAAAAAATGAGTAATTTTTATGTCCAATTTCTTCAGAATGAAATTTCTTTTTGAGAGGTGAATGTAAAATAACACAAAAACTAAACACTCTCCGATGCTGAAACGTAGTTCTTAATTCAAAAAATTTCACAAATTATTTTTCCATTTAACCACATACAAAGATTTTGTCACACCTCAAAACATTATTCTAAACAACTGCAAATTCCAATAAAAACAAGAAGAAAAATTATATCTCTAAAAACCAATCAACTAATATAAACAATTTTTTTTCATTAACTGTTCAAATCAAAATCCAGATAGTTGAAAAAATTGGGATATTAATTGTTTTTGATAAATTACAAATATTAGTAAAAATCACAAAATACATTCACATTTTAGAGATATATTTATATAAACTGACGAATACCAATTAATCATTCTAAATGGGGTGTATTTTAAATGTTCCCAATCTTTCATTTTTAAACACATAGTAAATGCAGAAATGCAAAAAATCACAAATATAAAAAATTAATTAAGCAACTTGACTGGAAATGGAAATGAACTTTAATTTTAAATTGTAAAACCAAAATAATTTTTATCTAATTAAAATAATTGAAGGTATTTTAATTTCAGAAAGGCGTTTAATTATTTTGCTTTTATATTGAAATTAAGCAAAATTATTTGATAAAAAAATTCCACAAAGAAACCTAATTAATAGAGGTTTTGATGATATCATGCTTCATTCACTATAAAGTTACAAAAATCGCGATAATTTGTATCAAATCTCGATAATTTCAGAAAATTTCGATATTCAATATTATCACGATAATTATTATAAAATCGTGATAAATGCCAAAATATAGCTATTAAAAAATAATCGCGATATAATAGTTGATAGGCTTTTGGGCTAATTCAACAATATTTTTATCGAAAATTTTTACTTTGATCAAAAAACAGATTACAGGTGAAAAAAAGTTATTCTTTTAAAAAACAACAAAAAAAGATACTTGATTCAATTAAGGATCAGATCAAAGAGTTTTATTGTATTTTCATTTGGCATGGTTTACAAACCTATCGATCCTTTTAGATAACAACAATAATAACTAAAGAGAAATAAATATTTTCTCAGTCAAAACTGGTGTTGGAAATTGTTTTGAATAAATGAGCGTCTAAAACAACCAACCCTTTATCTGTTCTTTAAAGAATGTGTTTTCTTGGGTTAAAAGATTTTCAATATTATAGGAAATCTGAAAGAATCCGGATAACTTTTCAAAAACTTTCACAATAACCATAGCAAGATGATCACCAATTATTAAGATTTTTTGTACAATTGTGTCCTTCTTCTTATTCTTCTTTTTTGAGTTTCTTTGTATTGTTCAGAAAAGACAACTAGAGATTAGAGGTGTTTGTTTGATCAATCACCAATAAGAAAAAAAATCTCGCTTTATTCTTTTTGGTTATTTAAAATTGTGAAGATATTAACTCCATTTAAAAAAAAAACATCTATTTTATATTCAAGCATATTGTTGAAATGGATTATTATTAGTATGATCATAAAATTTTAATTGAGATTTTATATTTTGTTAAAAAAAAAAATGAAAAGAAAAAAAATTTTTTTTTACAGTACAAACAAACTCATTCTGTTTATAAAAGTTTTCTGTCTTTCAAAAATTTCAAACACTCGAAGACAATTCACAACACGCGCAAACCCTTTCAAACATTTTTAAAAGGAAAAGTATTGTAAAAGTCTCAAAGCTTTGTAAAAGTCAATGGAATTTTTTTTAAGGTGATTTCAACAAAATAATTTTTCATTTTTTCTTGATCATAATATTTAATCCTAATAATGTGGAATATCACGATTTAATGATTTTTTCGCGATAAAGTTGGTCTAATCGCGATTTTTTAATATTATCGCGAATTAATTGTTAGTATCATGATAATATACATTATCATCAAAACATCTAATATATTTATCATGATAGATACTTTTACAGAAATTTATCATTTATCTAAGGAATAATTAAAAATAAATTAGATTTACGTTTTTGGTCATCTTCTTTCTTATTTTTGAAGATTTGTGATTTTTTTTTCATTTCTGCATTTACTAAGGGTTTAAGAATGAAAGATTGGGAGCATTTAAAATACACCCCATTTAGAATGATTAATTGGTATTCACTGGATTATATAAATATATCTCTAAAATGTGAATGTATTTTGTGATTTTTACGAATATTTGTAATTGATCAAAAACAATTAAAATTCCAGTTTTTTTCCAATTATCCTTATTTTGATTTTAACAATAGAAATGAATTAAAAAAATTAAAATGAATATTTTATATTCCAGAGTATGATTCTTAAATAAATTTAGATTTAATATAAACCAGTTACCCCTACCAAGAATTATATATACTAACTATTAAATAATCTTTAAGCGTGTCATGAGATCCAATTTCTCTAATTTTAATTTTAACATTTATTATTGTATAATCAAGCCTAACAAACAAACATATAAATAAAAAATTTTTGTGATCAATAAAGCAATTTTCGAAAATTGAAGACAACAAATTTTTTAAAAAAGCAATAAAAGGATTGAAAAGATGAAATAGAACAAGTTATGGAATAATTTTAAAACTTTTTTTGAAAATGACAATATATAATATTAGAATTCACAATGAGAAAGCAGATTGTTTTTGAGAAAAAAAAAAAAAAAGAACCCAAAACAAAGCTTGAAGATACCACACAATTAGTATTATTCAAATAATTATATGAAAATTTTTGGAGAAAAAATAAAATAATTCCTATTTGGTAAAAAAATCTTATTCTTGACTCCCACAAAAATAAATTTAATTGAAGGTCTCCAAAATGCCGAATCCATGTGTATTTAATTTAATAATTTCAATGAAATTTTATTTGCTAAACGAATCATTTGATAATTTTCAAATGTTAATTTGATAGTTTTTATATAGTTAAATATTTTTTTCTCTCCCCCCCGAGTGCTTCTTATTTTTTCTAAAAAAACCCGAAAAAAAAATTTACCCGAAAAAATTTTTTGAATAGAAATTCACCAAATACAATTATTTTGAAGTTTATTCCAATACTTAATGGATTTTTAAGATTTTGAAATAAATTCGGCTTTTTTTAAACTAAATTTCTCATTTTTTTCTTTATTTTGACCAAAAAGGTAAAATTCAAAAATATTGGATTAATTTTTTTTATTTTTTAAAAAACTTTTAACGATCAAGTGGAAATCCAAAAATTCAATAAAACCTTTCTCACAACACCCAATTTGTCTTGAAACCAACAAATTAGTTTTGAGAGTGACAAGGTAACAAAAAAAAATGTTTCACAAAAAAATCTAATGTTCTAATACTTTTTTGTTTTTTTTTTAAACTGGGGTTCTCAAGAAAGCTTCAAAGGATGGTATTTATACTCTTTAATACCATGAATAGAACTTCCATTCCAAAATACTCGAACTAAAAAACTAAGAGAAAAATCACAGACAATTATTGAAATTAATAAGAATTGTAATCACAAAATACAATCCAAGTTACACAAATGGTCAGAAATCAGACCCCATATGATCTTCAAAAGTTAAACTTGTTTATTGAGTGTTAGAAAATATCTTCATTTTTACTGGTATTTGAATTAAAAACGGGAAAAATTTTCAGTTCATTTTCCATACTTTTCTTTCACAAATAGAGTTATGAAATAAATGATTTGGGGTTTGTATGCAATTTAAATAAAGCAAATCGAAAATGAAAATAAAGTAAAATTGTTTTCCTATTTGTCAAACAAATTTAGTGTTTTCTCTTTTTTTCTTAAAAATCTTCTCTTTTCTTAAGTTGCTAATTTTTGAAAGTGGTCAAAGAAGAAAATCGGTTCAACAAAGTTTAAGAAATCTTCTCTAGAATTATTGTTGTGATAAAAAATTACTTTTTTTTTTGGAAACTTGAAAAAAATATTTCCAAGTTCTTTTTCAAAGAACGATCGGGATTCGGAAAATTTTTTACTGTTCTTTAAGTTTTGTGTTTGTCTTCAAATTGAAATAAGTTGCTTAAATTTTGATTTTTTAAAGAAAGATCTAAAATCAAAAAATTTTTAAGGATTAAAATCAATTCCTTAGAGTAAAGAAATTGAAATTGGGAAAGTGAATAAAAGTTTCCCAATACTTTTTATAGTAAATGATTTTACATAATCAATTCTGAAAGTTTTGTTTTCTGGGCATTCGAGTTAAATGAAAAAAAAAAAAAGATAATGAAATTCACCAATAACAAAGCCAAAAATTGTAACTTAACCGGAAAATAGGGATGAGTTTGTTATTTTTTTTTTCAACAGAGATGCTTTTTTAAGTAAATTTTTTCCTTTTTTTAACGAAAAACAAAAAATAATCAAATGAAAGTCAAAAGTAAAAAAAAAATACCTTTTTAGGTTATTTGATCAATACACCAAAAGAAAAATCTTAAGTTAGTCTGGAAAAGTGTTTAAAACTTTTAAAAAATTCTGAAGAACAAAATACCATTACCTTTTCCCAACAATTACTTTTATAAAAACTTTCTAATTTATTAAGGAATAAGAGGACTTTAAAACAATGCCATTTCTTTCATATAAATTCTCCACTTTTCCAAAAAAAAATGTTAATGAAAATAAAATTCGAAATTAAAGTTCCCAATAGATGAGACCAAAAAAAAACAACTTCAACAATCAAAAAAACTCAAAATAACATGCTAAAAATTTTCGGGTAAAATTTTTTTTCGGGTTTTTTAAGAAAATCTATTAACTTACCCCCCCCCCTTTTTTTTTTTTTTTAAGAATAGTACACTTTGATATTGTTCTTTTTCTTTTCTTTTCTTTTTTTTGTAAAAGTTCCACAAAATTTTTAATAATAGTTCTTTTAAACTTTTATTTTTAGATTTTTCTGCTATAATGTATCTTATGAAAATCTTGTTGAAAAAAATACAAATAAAAATAAAAATTTCAAAATAAAAAAAAATACTTTTACCAAGGGGTGTGTATCATTTTTGACAATTAAAACTAAACCAAAATTAAATTAATAAAACATCTTTATCAAAAATTTACACATATCTCAGTGTATGTGTTGTGTCACGGACTATTTAAATATCAATTTATCTTTATCTTTTTTAGGTAGTAACAATTACAAAATAAAAACGCCAATTGATATATAACAAATTAAATTGAGTACCTAAATTCAATTACTTTTTTTTGTCATTTCTTTTCCTTTGAAAGATATATTTTATTTTTTTCGGAAAAACAAAATCAATATAATGACGATTTTTTTAATTTATTAATATTTTTATTTCACACGATTCTCACTAAATTCTTCTTTTGATATATCAAAAAATATATTTTACTAAATTAAAATTATATCATTGGAAAAAAAAATACAACGTTAAACAAAATTTTAAAGTTGCCGTGGTGTATTATTTTTTGCCACAATTTTATTTTTTGGAAGTGGATATTCTTCAATTAAATCCTACATGTCCCCAAGGGAAAAAAAATTGTTAATGTTAGTTTTGCCAGTTCAGGCAATGACAAACATCGCAATGATTGTGATTGAAGAGGCCTCACCAGCAACAAAGGATTATTTTACCTTATGGGACTTATTGAAATGCTTTGATATTGTTTGCTTTTGCCTAGTATTATTTCCGATTGCTTGGACTATAAACGAATTGAAAGCGGGTGTTAATCTGGACAACACAAAGACTAGAACAATAGAAAAATTTCGAATCTTTAGATTATTTTATACAATTACAGTCATCTACATATATATCACTAGGATAGTTGTGGTTATTTTTACAAGATTTTTAACATATCATTTCTTATGGGTTTCAATTTTTATTCAAGAACTATCATCTTTGATTTTTATAGCATTTGTGGCAATACAGTTTAGACCCTACCCAAATAATACCTATGTTAATGTTTATCAAAAAGATGATTCGGAATCTGATGAAATGGAATTGCAAATAATGACCTTTCCTAAATATAAAAAGGATACAGATCTAATTAAAAGAGATATTAGAAAAAAACATGAAGGGGAAATTACTGAAGATTATGAAAATGTTGATTATTAATTATGCTTTCGTTGGTATTTGTTGATTTATAATATATACATTTCAATTTTTTTTTTTTTTTTTTTTTTTGCATATTTCCGTGAATTTTTCGAATCAAAAATATTAATTAAAAATTAAATTTTTTTTTCTTAAATTTTTATTCATCTTGGAATTTATTTAATATGTTTAAAATAAACATTTCTAACTTTAAACTCATCAATAGTTAATACATTTGATATTTGTTATGAAAAAATCTTTTAAATGAACTAATCTTTGAAAAAAAAAAAAAAAAAAATATTCAATATTAGCTTTCTCATTCTCAGATTCAACTTTTTTAAAAATCTATATCATAATCAAAATTTGATGCTTAGAAACATTTCCAGTGACCTTGAAAACACTGTAATTCAGATTATTAAACAATTCCCGTTGGAAAATATTCTGAAAATTGAAATTGACAATTCTGGATATTCAATAATTCCATTTCTGATAACAAAATCTCTATTAAATCAATTAATGAAGAGGTACTAAAATTGAAACTTTTTCTTATATGATAATCTTAAAAATTATTTTTCATTAAAAAATATTATAAATAAAAAATAATAAATAATTAGAAAAACAACAATAAAAATATATTCTATTCTTTATTAGAGGTTTTGTTGCAAACTTGTATTATCATGATATTAACAATAAAATTTGCGATAATCTGAACAAATCACGATTAGTCCTTCTTTATCAATAAAAATTATAAAATCGCAATATTCTATAAAAATTTAGATAAAGAAAAATAATTTTTTTAAAATCGCCTTACAAAAAATACCTTGAAATTTAGAAAGCCTATAGACTTTTACACGGCTTTTCCACTTTAAAAACGCTGGAAAAGGTCTTAAGGGGTTGTAAAGTGTTTTCATGCGTTTGAAAGTTATTGAAGAACTAAAAATTTAATAAAATCGTTGGAATTTTTTTAAAGTGGAAAAAAAATATTTTCTTTTCATTTTTTTTTTTTAACAAAATATAAAGTCTCATGTGGATTTTATGATCATACAAATAATAACCCATTTAAAATTTTTATGAATCTAAAATAGGTGTTTTTTAAAAAAATAGGGTTATTACATTTACTAGTTAAATAATTAAAAAGAAGAAAGAGTAATTTTCCTTCTTATTGGTGATCGATCAAAAAAAATCTTTAAAATCTATTTTTGTTTACTATAAAATACCAAGATATGAGAAGAATAAAAAGAATGAAATAAGTCTACAATTGTACAAACAATCTTAAAAAATTGATATAATGTGGTTAGAATGTTGTGAAAACTTTCGAAAAGTTATTCAAACCTTTTCGGATTTCAATAATATTGAAAATGTATGAACATAAGAACATATCCTTTAAAGAACATGTTAAGGGTTGATTGTTGAGAAATTCTCATATTCACGGCAATTATTAACACCACAATTGACTGAGAAACCATTTATTTGCCTTTTTTATTACGTTTGTTGATTTAAAGTATCAATTGATATGTCAACAAAATCAAAAATTAAAAACAATCGAAAAGCTTGATCTGATCCTTGATCGAATCAAGTATCTTTTTTGTTTGTTTTTTTAATAGAATAACTGTTTTTTCAAAGGTCTTTTTTTTGATCAAAGTAAAATTTTCTTTTTAAAAATATTGTTGAATTAACCCTAATATATATCAATTATTATAACACAATTTAATTCTTAATCACGATATTTAACCTTTATCACGATTTTTTAATACTTATCGTGATTTTTTTAGAATATAACGATATTATTGATTATAGTTTTTTTTTAATATATTGATTTTTTTAAAGATAATCGCCGGTTTGGGGTTTTTACATAACTTAACAAAGAAACCGTCAAATCCTCTTTTGTGAAGTCCACATAATAAAAAAAGGGTATTTAGAAAATTTATTTAAATATCACGGTAAATTATTGATGAATCAAATGATTAGATTACATCAACGATTTTTTTTTTTTTTTTGTGAAAAAATTAAATATATGCATTACTTTTATATTTTATACTATTTATTAATTTCTTGTAAAAAAAAAATTTAAATTTAACATATTTTTTTAATAGATCAACAATAAACAATAAATATAATAAATTATTAAAAATATTTGAAAAAATAAAAAAAAATAATTCACAATCAAAATAAAATAACGAATTGTAATACTTTCGACAGTTTCTAGGGCATAATAAAAGAAAAATAAATAAAGTAATCTGAAAAAAATCAATTATTTAAATATTATTTCTTTTAATAATTCATATACAAATAAAAAAAAAGAATCAAATATATCAAGTATTTATAGACTGTCTTAATCTTAGATTCTATGATGACTGAAATAATCTAAATTGACTAATAAAAACGGTTCAAAAGTTATAAAATCTATTCAAAGTTAAAAATATTGTAATTTTGTATTTATTTGTACTTTTTTACATTAAATAATTAAATGTTTAAAGGTTTTTCATATTCTTACACTAAACAAAACCAAATCAAAAACCAATGTTTTTTTACCATTAAGTAGTACCCATTTTATATTCAAATATATTTTTACTATGAAAATTAACTCTATTATATTTTAGAATCGAGAAGAAAGTGGATTTAAAAATGCTGTTTTGATTTTTAAACCTTTTAAAGTAAATTAAAAATCTGAATAACATTATATGTCCTTAATAAAATTAAGCACTATTTTTTTCTGGTTTATATTTTTCGAAATTAAGTTCAGAACTTAATTCCATTAATCTCTGTGATAATTTTTTTAGAATAAAAATACTCTCAACTTTTGAATATCAAAAATATTTTTTTGAAATTACTGTGTGCTTTTTTATTTTTTTTTGAAAAATTGGGGTTGAGAAAAGCTTGGAATCAAAGAATAAGCTTATATATTAAATTAGAATGGTTTTCCAGAAAGTTTATCTTTTTAGTTGAACTTTTTTTTAATTTTACCTTTTAAAACTAAAAAAAAACATTTGAAGACCAAATTAGTGTCTTTTGTGAAAAGAAAATTCCCCATAATTTAGAATTTGTTTTTGTAAATGAGTTAAAACAAGATAGTGTATCTAAAAATACACATGATTTCAAAGTAAATTCAATGATTTTGGCAAAGCATGTTTTCAAGAAAAAGTTAAATTGAAACTTTATTTATTTTTATTTTATAATTTAGTTTTTTTAATAGTTTTAATGGAAGGTATTTGATGATTTTTTCATTTTTAGTGTTTTTTGGGTTGTAGGGACATATATTTTTTCATAAATTAAAAATTTTTGAAAAAAAAACTTGAAATGTTACCAAGATCTCTTGAATAAATAATTTTTTAGCGATTACTGTATACCACTGAAAAGTATAAAATTAAAGTATGATGTAACTGAAATTACACCATCCTAATACCTCACCAATTCAATTATTTCAACTATCTCAAAAAAAAAATTATATTAGTCATAGATTACTCTAAGTAGATTCTTGATTATTAAAAAGTATATTCATATTAGGAAAAAATTGAATATTTTTTCAAAAAAAATCTACATTTCACTACAAATTTAATGAGTGAATCTAAATCTGAAGGCTTCAAATTTGGCAATATATTTCTTTAATTTTGTCATCAAAATGTTGATTCATTCGATAAAAAATTGAATTTAAAAAAAAAAAAATTCAATAATAAATTCCCAGTTTTTTATATAAATAATTTTCAAATATTTAAAAATATATTGAAAAACAATTCGTTTCATAGAAAAAAAATACAATAATCATTCTTTAATTTTTGAATAAATAATTATCAAGTAAATCCTAAAATTAAAAAATTGAAAAAATAATTTATTTTACACATTATTTACACTAGTTCCTAAATATAATAGAACACTCTTATTTTGGTTTCTATCTTTAGATTTGGGATGTTAATTAAAAAAAAAAGATATTTCCAAAAGATAAATTTTTAAGTACTGTAGTCCAAATAACCCGTGCAAAAAAATATAAAGCGTGTTTCAAAATAAAAAGCGTGTTTTTTTGTTATAAAAAACCTATACATCAACCGCTCAAAGAAACCAATAATAAACCCGAAAAAAATATGGTATTGGTTTCTGAAGGTTCTATTATTTAAAAAGAAATTCTAAAAATAAAGGATCAAATTGGAAAATTTATCTCAAAAAATAGAGTAAATTTAGAAGGAAATTTTAATAATAAAAAAAACAAAAAATTTCAAAAAAATTGAGAATATTATGGAAAATTTTCAACTATTTGCATGAATAATTTAAATTTTACTGAAAATAACCAGTACTTTACTTTCAAAATTGATTTGGGTTCAGGTATAGTATTTGGTAGTTGATTAGATGTTGCCTTGGTACAAGAATAAAAAAAAGCACGGATAATATTTTGAAACACGGATTATAGTCGTTGTGCACGCATTATTTTGATCACTGTACAGTGGCGTAAATAACCCATGTTTTTTATTTTAACCCATTACTACAATTTAACCGATGCAAAAAATATTGGCTGGCTTTAGAAATAAAAGAAACAAATCAAATGGGATGAAAACAGTATATAAACTAGAAATAGTTTTCTTTAAATAAATTTTAAAAAAGAATTGACAAGATATTGAAAGATTAAAATGTAATTAGATGAAAAAAAAAAATGAAAAATATTTCATTTTTAGAATTTTTATAAAAAAATCATTTAATCTCAGAAATTTTTTAAATATGATGAACTTTTTGAAACAAAAGCAAATAATATAATTGAGCCATTTCGATTAATCAAAGATCTAACCTCTAAAGTCAATTTGAGTATGAACCAAGAATATATGTATGTCTTCCTATCTTTTAATACCCAAGTCTGAACTAAAAAAAAAGTTGTTAAATTTTTGTAATGGGTTAAAAGTTGTCACCACGTGCTCTTTACACCACCTTATGGTTCGTTTGTAATAATAAAATAATTTATTGTTTAATACTATTTATATTAGATTTAGAAGAGAAATTCACACTATAGACTAATAAAGCCATTTACCACCAATTATAAAATTCTTTCTTCGTAGACAGATATGTAGTATATCTTATTTCGTTTTATTTATATAAATTTTTTTGATCATAATAGTAATATTGACTGAGAATAAAATTTGTAAAGTCCTTAAGGTTGTTATCTTTCATAATTGAAATATTTGTCTTGATAATTCATATCCTAAATTTATCTTGTTAGTTACAATAAATTTTTTCAGTACTATTTGTTTTTTACAAATAGAATGATCATGTTTTAAATTGACAAGAAAAACCCTTTAGTACTATTTTTGTAATCAAAATTTTGGAGATATTAGAACCCACCAAAAACCAATAGAATTCACATTCAAAAGTAAGGTACTTTAATAATTCTTAATTCTAGACACTATCCCTTCTTTTAATATTTTTTAAACATAAATTACGACTCTCAAAAGATAACACAAAATTGTGGCTTTTAAGCTCTCCTTTAATAAATTTCAAATTAGCAAAAAAGCTAAATTCATATGGAAACTAAAAGCCACAACACCAATTGATAAAATCAAAGAAAAAATTCTAACAAACCAAACATAATCAAAAATTTTTTATTTTTTTAAAAAGCTCTTCAAAATAAAATATTACGTTATCAACTTAAAATTAATAATTTTTAATTTCTTTTTTTCAAAGACTACAATGTTTTCCAGTTCTGACAACGAACAAAGTGTACCAACCAAAATCAAGATCAATAGAAACTTTGCAAAAAAGTATAAAAAGCGCAAACAAAAAGAAGAAATCTCGAGGATCTCTCAAACGATCAAATCAATTAATGGTGACTCTGACTCTGAAAGCACAACTGAAGACTCTGATGCTAATGAATTAACTTACGAATTAGATAAAGATTTTTCATTAGCTTTGCTGAAAATAAAACAAAAAGATCCATCGATTTATCAAAAAGATACAAAGTTTTACAAAGAAGAATACTCTTCTGACATTTCTTCTTCGTTTAGCGACTATGATCAAGATAAGAAAGATGAAAAATTTACTGTTTTAGATATGGAACAAAAACTATTAAAAGAAAAAGGAAAAGAAGGTTCTGGATCACAATCAGAAGACTCAGGGTCGGAATCAGAATCCAGCAACGAAGAGAATACAAAGAAAAAAGAGAATTATTATGAAGAGCAGTCTCGTTTAAAACGTGAGCTTTTGGAATCATTAAATTCAACAAACAAAAATAGCAATCAAGAAAAGGAAAAAGATCAAAACAATAAAGCCGATGAAGACGACGGTGATATCTTTTTATTAAAAAAGAAATCGACAAAAGAGCTGAGTAAAGAAGAAGAGGACTATAGAAAATTTCTGACACGATTAGACGAACAGAAAAAGATGAGAGAATTAAGAAAGAAAGTATTTGGAGAATTTTGGAAAAAAAAGGAATTTTTGAATGACGTCGAGGTAAATTTTGATCAAGAAGAAAACCCTTTGGGCTTTTTTGATGAGAAAAATAATGAAGATGAAGACGGAAAAAAGAAAAAGAAAAAAAAAAAGGGTTATAAAAATAAGGACTCAAAGGTCGTTTTTAAATATACACAAGAAGAATTTTTAAAAAACTATTTGATGAGCGAGCTATGGAATGAAAAAGGAAATGAATTATATGAAATCATCAATGAAGATTCTGAGGAAGACATCGAAACCAATAAATTTGAAAAAGAATATAATTTCCGTTATGAAGAAAAAGGTGGTACCAAACTTAAACCCCATCAAAGGAAAGTTACAGATTCCCTAAGAAATGTCAAAAATCCAAGAAAGGAGAAAAGGTTAAGAAGAAAAGATAAGAAAAAAATCCAAGAAAAGAAAAAAAAGGAAGAAATTAACAGAATGAAGAATTTAAAGTCTCGCGAAATCCAATTGAAACTACAACAAATTCGTAATGTTACTGGCAACACAGTCGTTGGATTTAAAATGGAAGATTTAGAAAAAGATTTTGATCTTGAAACATGGGAAAAAAGAATGGAACAAATCTTTAATCAAGACTATTTTGAAGACGTAAGGATTTTTCAAAGTTTAATATTTATTTATTATTATTATTTTTTACATGATTTCAAATTAAATTTTTGTTTTTGATTAAGAAATTTGAAGAAGAGAAGAGTTTGATGAAAAAATGACAAAAATTACAACTTTTTCTAGATATCAGAGATTTGGAAACATTTTAATTTTTTTTTTTCTAAAAAGTTCTAGTGGAGCCAAAAAAACAATAGTGTTTAGATTGAAAAATATTCTTACTATATTTTCCGTAATTAATTAAAAAATGTTTTTAAAAAACAACACAATTTTCAAAAAAAGAAAAGGAAACGGAAACGGAAAAGGAAAAGGAAAAGGAAAAGGAAAAGGAAACGGAAAAGGAAACGGAAAAGGAAACGGAAAAGGAAATGTAAAAGGAAAAGAAAAAGAAAAGAATTTATATACAAAAAGAAAAGGAAAAAGACAAAAGACTTCATCCAAAATTTAAAAATGATTTAAAACAGATTAATTAAAAAATAACTGAAAGCTTGAATAGAGTACTACATTTCAAAAAAAAAACATTTTTTTTGATTTCAAAATTTAAAAAAAAATCAAAAAATTTGGTTTATAAGCATAATGACAGATTTAAATGCTTGTCATGCACAGTCGATTATTTTATTATATTGGATTTAAGATTGGGTAAATATGTTAATTAATAGTGTTTTATACAATAAAAGATCCGAGTGTAAATTAATTAAGGATATTCAGACAGAGAAAAATTGTGTTTTAGTAATCAATTGAAGATGTTGTTTTTTTGTATTGATTTTGATCTTGGATGAAAAAAATTAGGTTTTTTTTTTTTTTTATTTATTTTTTTTTTCAAAAATGAAAACTGAAAAAAATTTCACATAGCGGGATTTCTCTTTTTTGAGAAAATAGTTTTTTAAAAAATGTTTTTAACTGAATTAATGTTGTGACTCAATTCTGTTTGTAATGGTTGAATCTTATTATTATCCCCAAAAAATAATAACAACAAAAATCCCGCAAAAAAAAATAAATAAAAGAAAAAAAAAAAAAAAAAAACTGAGAAAAAATTAAAATAGAAATAATCAATATAGCATTATTAAGTATAATTAATTTCAAATATATATACAAAAAAAAAAAAAAAAAAACTAGTTGAATTTTATAAAACCCTTCAAATATTTCGGGATGATAATTTATTTATTACTTTTGTCAATAAATTTTTTTTCAAAAAATTTTTTCTAATGAACACAATTCTTTTTTTGAATAATTCTTTATATACAATTATATATTAATAGAAGGAAAATTCTGACGAAGAAGAATTTAGTAAAATTAATAATGAAGAAGAAGATGAAGAAGATGAAGATGAAAAATCTAATAAAAATGAGAAAGAAAAAAAAAATAACAGAAAAAGAAAGCAACTTGAAGATGAATTAGAAAAAGGAAAACAAATAAAGGAAGAGTTGGATCACCAAGTAACAGATTTATTTAAACTCAATTACGAAGATATTATTGGCGGGGATACATTAACTAGATTCAACTATTCTAAAGTTAAACCCAATACCTATGGATTGTCTTACGAAGAAATGTTATATGGACCAATTCAGGATCTAAATAAAAGGGCGTCATTAAAGAAAATGGCACCTTATAGAAAGGATGGTGACAATTATTATTCAAAAAAATATCAAAAAAGAAAAAGACCAGTAAATCATAAAAAAAGAAGAAAAAACAGTGAATGGAAAACACAAAGAAAAAGTTCTTTTTTTTCTCATAGAAAATAAATTTGCAATAGCGGAATAGAATGATAATAATAATAATTTTCTTCAATATTTACATATCTATAATAATATTTTCATCAAACTTTCATTTGATCTTTATTTTTCTTTTTATTATCTTTATTTTTTTGATTAAAATTTACTTTCAAAAACCATTCTCGCAACACTTAAAATTATGAATGTTGTAGAGCTGAAAGTTTTAAATGTTTTATAATTGAATTGATTAAAACATTCAAAAATAAATTATATTTCTAGATTTTTAAAAGTTACAAACAGCTTTCAACATCAAATATTTCCAAAAAGGCATTACAAATTTATTTTGTAACTTGTTTCCTACACCCAAATTTAATTATGTAGATTAAAATATCCAAAATTCTGAACCATCGTTACTGATGTCTAAATTATAATTAATCTATTTTATTTATTCAGTTATAATTAAGATAAAGAAAGGACAAAACAATTATTTGTCTGTTTTTATTTAGATCAATATTTTTTTAAATTATTATTTTACAATATATGTCCCTTCGAACCAAAAAACACTAAAAATGAAAAACTGATCAAATACTTTTGATTAATAAAATTAAAAAAAAAAAATGATAAAATAAAAATAAATAAAGTTTCAATTTAGCTTTTTCTTGAAAAAATTTTTTGCCAAAATCATTGATTTCAACCTTGAAATTATGTATATTTTTAGATACACTATCTTGTTTTAACTCATTTACAAAAACAAATTCTAAATTATGGGGAATTTTCTTTTCACAAAAGGCACTAATTTGGTCCTCAAATGTTTTTTTTAGTTTTAAATGGTAAAATAAAAAAAAAGTTAAACTAAAAGGATAAACTTTCTGGAAAAGCATTCTAATTTAATATATTAACTTATTATTTTATTTCAAACTTTTCTCAACCCCAATTTTTCAAAAAAAAATAAAAAAGTGCACAGTAATTCCAAAAAATATTTTCGATATTCCAAAGTTGAGAGTGTTTTTATTCTAAAAAAAATTATCACAGTGTTTAATTGAATTAAGTTATGTTCTTAATTTCGAAAAATATTAATCAGAAAAAAATAGTGCTTAATTTTATTAAGGACATATATCTAATTAAAAAAAAAAAAAAGATTTATATAAATGAATTGTTTTAAAATTCATAAAAGTCTCTATTTGGTAATAATAATTCGTTATTAATATTTCAATAAATAATTCAATTCTTATTAACAAAACAATAAAAAAATCAAACAAATAATATTTGTTTTTTCTTAAACAATCAAAAAGTTTGAAACTACATCTTATAAAGTGTTTGTTTAATTAAATTTTGAATCAATAGAATTTTGGAATAAAAGGAATGAAAAAAATTAGAATTAAATCGATTTTAAGTTCTTTATATTATGTTCTTGATATTTTCTCAAACATGCATATATATATAGAGATATATATATAAATATATATATATCTTAGTAACCTGGATTTGTCTAAATTTCATCAAGTTTAAAAGAAAAGATTTTATAATGATATTGTTGTACTAATATTTCTATTTTCTAAGTTGTCTTTTAATCCAGATTTGAATTATAATAAAAAGTCAAGATAGTTCAAAGATAAAGTAGTTATGTTATGATTTTTTTTCTGATATTGGTAAAAAAATAATTATTATTGATTACATTTTTTTAAAGATTTTTAATTTCTATTTTAATTTTTTAAACGGGAAATTGTATTACAATACTAGTAATTCAAAACTCTAAACATCGATTTATTAATAATAAGTATTATCAAACAAAGTTGCTAATTTCCTGAGAAAAAAAATAATAAAAGATTTTATTAATGAAAAATTTCATTTTTTTTTGAGATAAAAATTTTACTAAATATTCAATTAAGGGAAAAATAGAATTCATTTACACATACTAATATTATGACTTTAATCTGAATAATGATCTAAAACTTCAATTTAAACAATAGAAAATAATTACTTAAAAAAACAAAAAAAAAATAGCAAAATAATTTCATTAAAATTAAACAATAATTTTTTTTAAAAAAAGACAAAGTAATCAGCCCTAAAATTTTTTAAAAAAATAAAAAATGACTTTTAAATATAATTTCAAGATAATAAAATAATCTTCGAAACCAAGAAAACTTTTTGAATTTTGTTATTAGTAAAATTTTGAGAAAATTCTTTCTGAAAATTGAAATTGTCAATCTAAATTAATATAGATCTTGGAAAATATTTTTTTTTATATTCACTCTTATTTAATAATATTGTTTATTTTATGTCTAGATTTTAAAAAGTCAAAAATTAATTTATAATTTGAACTAAAAAAAAAATGAATAATAATCGTTAATCTGACCTCTGGCCAATGATTTAAATTTGTAAAAAAATTCACGTTGAATAAACTGACAACTTTTACAATGAAATAAAATATTATTTTTCATTCAAATTTAAAATATATATTTATTATTTTTTGAATTATTTAGAATCAAATATATTATTTATATTGATTGTTAGTCAATAGATAAAACAAATAGTTAAAATAATACCAAAAGATGATCTATTAATCTTGATTAAATATCCATTAGAAAGAAGGAGAAAGAAAAGAAATGGAAACAAAAATGAAGGGGAGAAAATTGAATTAAAAAGATGGAAAGGCTTATTGAGACTTTTGATAAAAAGAAAACTGAAAAGAAGAATTTAGGAAAAAAAGATACTTAAATAAAAAAAAAAATATATAATATTTATTTTTTATTGAATTTTCATTTTTTTAAGATGGTGGTCAATAAACTAAATATTATTAATTATATCTTTATAATTACTCGTTTAGCATCTCTCTTAGTGAAAACATCTAGAATTAATAATATATACAATTTTAAGAAGAATATATTGTGTAATATTGAAATCTTAAAATACCGAACAATATCATAGCATAGATTCCAAAGAATTTAGATATTTTTATCACAGAAAGAAGATTCGAGATTGTGAGTACTTTAATTATTTGGGATACTCATCACCCCTTGGAAGTATAAGAATCAGGATATACATTACAGTATTTTTGGCAAAAAAAAAAAAATTAATTTATTATAGTCAGTATCATTTTTAAGGCACAAACTTTCAACGAAATTTAAGGTACAAAAAAAATCTCAAATGAAAGCACAAAATTCAAATTCTAGTAAAAATAAATTGTAAAAAAAATATTCCAAATTTTGTGCCTTAATTTGTGATTTTTTTGTGCCTTAAATTTCGTTGAACGTTTGTGCCTTAAAAGTGAAACTAACTGTAAAACAATAAAGTAGTTTTTTAAAAAATATTTAAACTATTTAAAATTATATTAATAAGATTTCAATATTATTATTTTTTCATTTTCCACCCTAAAATAATTATTTTTGTTTTTCAACAATTCATTTTTTCTTGGGAAAACCAAAGAATAATAAATTTGGATCTTTATATATTTTATTAATTGGTTTGTTATTTGAAAAAAATTGGTTTGAATTTTTCAATTTTATCAATTTAAAATTGTTTTTTCAACTGATATAAAATAACTAACAAGTTGAAATTATTTTATTGTAATTTAAGAAAAAAATTCCAAAAAAAAAAAAATGAAATTAATTTTTCCAGTCTAACATTATTATATATTTTTTACTTTATTGTTTATTTTAAACAATATTTAAATTACTTTTGATGGATAATTTATAGATTTGATTACCATAATTTTCTTTTAAATGGGATAAAAAAGAAATAGAGAGAGAAAATGAACAGGAATAAATGATTATAATTTTTATAAAGCAAAAATAAAATAAATTATTATAGTTTTAATATTGTATAAAATACATTAACAAAGATTTTTGTTTCAATTTAATTTTTTTTTTTTTTTTTTAATATTTAGAGTCAATATATCAACATCTGATGTAAAACATTATAATCTAAAAATAAATTACCTAATTTTCAACTTCTTAAAATTTTTGAAAAGGATTCATAATATATATTTATTTTCTCTTCCTATTTTAAGTGGATATTATTTTAAGAATCAATGAATTTTTCTTTAATTTTACTATGCACAGAATTGAGTAAAAAATCAATTTTGTTTTCTTATATTAAAAAAATATTATTTAAATAAACCCATGTCTAATTACTAAATGCTAAATGTGAAAAATATATTATTTACATTAAAAAAAAAAATAAAAAGAATTCTATAAAAATAAATCTTCATTAAAAGTTTTATCAACTATTTGAAAGTATTTTTTTTACAAATTATTGCTTATTCTTGATTTTTTTTTTTTTTTTTGAAATTAAAATTAGTAACTTTTACTATAAATACTTAACAACCATATATGAATAATTAGAATTTTAAAACATATTTCTCAGAAACTAATTTTTAAAAAAACCATTATATTATAAAAAAAAATATAATGTTATTTTGAGAAAAACATTATTTTTAGAAAAAAATATCTTATCTATTAACCCTTTTCAATAAAACACAGACTGGAAGTAAAAAAAAAAAAATACAATAAAATAATTGTATCATATTATTCTAAAAAATTAAATAACATCATAATGAGAAATTTTAATATTTCATTTACATCAATTTAACATTAATTCTTTTAAAACTTTATTTTTATTTTTTGATCATTTAAAAACCAATTCTATTTTATTATAAATTATAAAATTACAACAATCATTATGTATTCCTGAATAAAATTAGGTTTATTTCTTTTTTTAGGTTCAAAAGTAAATTATATTTAAAAAAATATATCTTAATTTATTACTTCTATCAATGGATAAATAAAAGCTAACTAAACTCGATTTTTATAAAAACTCAAAACCCAAAGTTGTTGCAACTCATTTTAATCACATTTAAATTTGAGTTTTTTTGTTTGCAAAAATATCTCACCTGTTGTTTTAAAACTTCATTTTATATCATCAACTTACAAAAAGAACAACTTAAAAGGAGAATATTTTATAAGATGTTTTATAAAAAACTTACTCCCTTATGAAGTGGAGTTTTAAAATAAATGAAAAAATATTAATTATGTTTTTAAGAGAAAGGTATTGACAATTAAAGTGAAAAAATAATCCAAACTATTTTATACATTTTTCCTTATTAATTTCAAATATTAATAATTAACAAAAAATTCAAAAAAAAATACAAAAAATTAAGAAACAAAATTCAAAAATTAAAGATTTTATTCGTAATTATAAAAAATTAAAAACAAAAATTGAAAAGAAAAGGAAATATTGTTCAAACTTGTATTAATTTTCCATTTCCATTTCAATATTTTCAATTTCTTGATTATTATTATTTAAATTATTCAGTCTATTTTGATTTTTTTTCGATTTTTTCAAAAGATTTTTTTCTTCTAACTTTTTTTTCTGCTTATTTTGAATTAATTTATATTGGCTATCGAATTCTTTTATTCTTTGTTGGCGTTTTGAAACAAATTTTTCTTTCTTTTTCTGTTTATGAATAAATTTATTTGATGATTTTGGATTGTTGCCTTCTTTAATTACTTTAACTGCCTGGGGATCAATTTCGAATTGGTTTTCCGAACGAAGATCATTTTCAATTTTAACAAATTGGGTATTCTGTTGCGATTGTAAATATTCGGTATTGTTGTCAATAAAGCTGGGCAGTTGTTCTGGATCGAGAAGATCGTTTATTTCGAAAGTTTTGCCCCATTCCTGAACAATTTTTGATTCGATGGTTTTCCCCATGTCTTCTTCATTAGTGATTGGGGGGGAAGTGTAATACGGGATCTTGCCGCTATTCCAATCCCTGATCACGGTACAGGCCGCGGTTTTCCTTTTGACAAAGCCACCCTTTTTAATCATCCCTCTCCTTTGGGCAATTTTCTTTAAAAAGTCCGCTGCGTCTTGGAAGGGATCGATTTTGTATATGCTTTGGAGGTGTTCATGGTTGCACTTTTGCAAAATGATCTCGATGGGCGCAATTGGATCCTTTAATTGCTCCACTTTAACTGCATTTCGTAAACAGAGATCACTTTCGCTGGAAGACTCTGATGACAGGATCACACCTGGGCAATCCCATATTTTGATTTGCTTATCGATGCTTACCTGAGTAATGTTCTTTGTAAACCCGGCCCTTGAGCCAACACCAACAGCCCTTGATCGTTTCAGGCTATTGATTACAGACGATTTCCCTGTATTAGGAAGACCAATTACCCCACATGTAATTGTTCCCTTCCCGCCACCTTGCCGAGAAGCAATTTTACGGAGAACATCTAGCAACACTTCTGCTCCAAAGCACGCTGTGCTGCCTTTCACATTTAAGGACTTCGATTCCCCTCTTTTCAATTTGCTTTTCTGGTTTTGAGTATTCGATTTAAAGGCCACAGTTGGAAACTCCTTTCTTAGATACTTTAACCACCCAACAACATTTTCCTTGGGCACCAAATCGATTTTGTTGATGAGCAGCAAGATAATCTTGTCCTTGTGCTTTGAAAAAATTGCCCTCTCAATAGCGGGGCACCTACATCCGATGGGATCCCTTGCGTCTAAAACTTCAATAATGACATCAGAGAGCGTAACAACCTGTTGCAACTCTTTCATATAATGCCTTCTCGACTTTTCGGTCACAGAATCAAATTGCTCTTTATTGCTCGCTTTTTTTAAATTCTTATGGTTCCTCCAATTGATCTTGACGTTTTCTTCAAGCTTTTCATACTCAAAATTCTCGTTTTCTGCTTCGTCGGCGTATGTGTCTAAATCGTTTTTTTGGTTGATTATCTTATTTGTTTTGTTTGTTGTATTCAAATTTGGTAAGCCCAAGTCCCTTCTTAATTTGTGCCTTGCAATCCCACTTAGTTGTCTGCGCTTTACATTCTTCACAGATTGCCTTTTGGCCCTTCTCAGTTGTAATTTTGACTTTGGTTCAACAACAAATTTCGATTTCAGTTTTTTTCTTGTTCGTGTTGTGCTTTTTCGATATTTTTTGTTTCTGTGAGTCATTTTTTGGTTTGACGAAAAAAGATATTAAAAGAATCAAAAAGTGGTGCTTTATTCTCGAACTTGTGCTTAAAAAAAATGAAAATAATAAAAAGGAAGTTGATCCGTTTGTTCCTGTAAGAAACAGTGTAGTTGTTTGTTCAAGTAATTTCTTATTTAATAGTTCAATGTTACATTTCAATTAAGGGTTTTTGAGAATGAATATTTTTCTTTAATCCGAAAAAATTACGTAATTAATTCTTTGATCTTTTTTTTTTTAATTAAGGTGGGTAATTAGAATTTAATTTGACTCTAGAGTTTACAAAGTCTCTTTTTCTAGATGAGTGTATTGTGTATTTGACCTAATATTCTTTGAATTGCCTCATTTTCGATAAAAAATCTTCTCACCCCTTTCTTAGATTAATTTTTTGTTTATCAATTTTCACAAATGCACTTGTTAGGGGTATCAGAGTGGCAGTGTACTAAAATTGAAGAATAGATTTTGAATTTTTTTTTTCCCAATATACCATCGAATTAAGTAATCAATACAATACTTGAGACCAAGTAGTGAAAAAAATACTAGATATTAAAAAAATCCCGAATATAATTTTTTTAATTATGAATATTAGGAAAATTGTAATATAATTTCAGATATTTTCAATTAAATTCTATTTATAAATAACCAATTTTTTTATGAACATAGTAATAAACCTACCTAAAGTTTATTAAAGTGAGGGTATCTATACAATACTTTTGTAATTGTTTGAGAGTATAAGTAGATCTAATTTTTATAAAACACAAATAGGGTTTTATAGAAGTTTACGTGAGTTTGGAAAATGATAATTTTTATTATTGTTTTTTGATTGATTGATGGTATTTTTGAACAAATATAATTCCATTAATCATCATTCTAATAAGTGGTTGAGTTATAATTTTAAAATTTTGATTCTTAAAAAAAGGATCTGGTTTTAAATAAAAGTAGTTATAAAACAATTATCTTAATATTCACCGTTAAAAAACCTATCCTGTTTTTTTTTTCATATCTACTATTTTTTCCCTACTACAAATCCAGTTAAAAGGTAATAGTTAATGATTTAATCGTTTAATTTTTGATTATAGTTGGAATTTGTTGTAAAATATTGTAATTAATTAATTATTTATTTTTATTATGTTTATTGAAAGAAAATTTTTCAAAATAAAAAAAAGAAAATTATAAATAGTTAAAATGGTTAATTAATAAAAAAAAATAATAAAGATTTAATTTCTATAACTGAAACATAAATTATTCATATATTAAATTCAAATATGAAATAAAACCCCTATAAACCCCTTTTCAAGAATAAATAAAAAAAATCAACAACATTTGATTAATGATTGAATTAATATAAAAGTTCTGCTTTTTTTTTTTTTTTTTGTTAATTTAGAAGAATGAAGTAAAATCAAAAATTTTAACTAAACTATTTTGAATTAAAATAAACCACCCTCAAGAGTATATGACATTTTAATCTGGTATATATATATATATATATATATAACTATTTTAAAGATTTTTTATTTTCAATTTTTTTTATATTAAGTTTTCTTAATTACCTCAAGTTTTCTAAATATTAGAAAGTTGATAAAAATTATCAATAATAATTATATTTTTCATGTATCAGATTAAATATTTTATGTGTATTTTTCTTAAGAATGACTTTTTATCTCATCTTTTTGTTTTTTTTTCTAAAAATTTAATTCTGGTAAATGTATATTGTTAAGGATACAAAATATAGTGATTTATTATTCTCTACTATTAGGCCCATTAATACTAGCTCCAATATTTATATAAAAAATACTATAAATGTTGTTCCGATTTTTTATTGAAGATTGCTCATTCATAAACTGTATTTCTGTTAAAGTGTACTAAAAAATCCACAAATATAAAATATTTTTAATAATTGGACATGTATAAAAATAATATCAAAGAAATCAGTAAAATAACATGATTTAAAGAATATTCAATACCATTAAGAAATCAATCGTATTAATCACCATATTTTCATAAAAATAGAAAAAATAAAGTTTTTCAGATCATTGAGAAAAAAAACAACAATCTTGAACATAATTTATAATTAAATAACAATACAAAATTCCTTGGAAATGAATAATTGTTTTCTAAAATCATTTTCACAGCTTCAATAACATTTAAATAGTACTTTTTAGTGATTTTTTCTAAATCGGGTAGAAAAAAAAATACAAAAGAATTAGTTAGCTAAAAAAAAAAACAAAAAATCGGAAAAAATAATTTTAATTTCAAAATTCCAAACTTGTTTTTTTTTCATCTAAAATTTCTTCAAACCTTCAACATATATAATCCATACATTACAACTAAGTACTTTTGCCTTGAAAATAATTTATTTTGTTTTAATACATCAAAATTCACTAGGGCAGTATCAGAATTAGAAATGAATTTTTATATTTTCAGTATCTTAAACTTTGACTTTATTATTTTTAAACTTCATATAAATTATTTCTTATTTTTTTTTTCTTTTTCTGTTATTTTACTCTAAAAAAAGGAATAGAAATTGAGTCTTTAAACGTATTCACCAAAACTCCTTTATACCAAAAAAATGAGTTTATAATATTTGTTTAGACTTTTCAACAAAAAAATTATTTACTTCTTCTTGGTAGAATTTCCCCTTTTAAATTTACAACAAAGCATCTTCAACTTTCTCCATTTTTTTTTTGATCAATAAAAAATTCAACTTTAAATCCATAAAATTGTCAAATTTAAACCGTTTTTTCAAGTAGTAGTCCCTAATCACAATAAAATTTAAAATTAAAAATGAAACTGTTTGTAATTTTATTTTAATTGAATTAAAATAATATTGTTTTTATTTGTTTTTTAATCAAGTAAAAAAATTTCTGTTTTATAAGATGAATATTTCTGAAGGATAAATTATAATTATAAAATAAGTTTTGAAATAAAATAATTGAATAACAAAAAATATGAATAAGAAAACAATGTGTAGGTGTAAGGATCTAAATTTGAAATTAAAATAATTAATAAAATACTATAACAAGATAATAATACTCTAAATTGGGTCAGATTATTTGTAAAAGTCAAATTCTTGGTCATTTTTCCTTACGACTATTTTATAACCTTTTTCGAAATCCTTGGGCAAAATAACGTACCGATTTTTTCGAACTGCTTGCATCCCTGCCTCCATACAAATGGCGTGTATATCTGCAGGTGTAATTTTGTCTGTTCTCGAAACATAATCTTCAAGATCAACTTCGTCACTAAGATTCATTTTGTTGGTGATTACTTGGAAAATGAGTCTTTTAGCTCTTCGATCTGGCATTGGGAAAAAAATTTTCCGATCGAGCCTACCTGGCCTTAAAAGGGCAGGATCTAAGATATCTGCTCTGTTTGTAGCCATGATCACTTTGACATTGGAGGCGGTATCAAACCCATCCATTTGATTCAGTAATTCAAGTAAGACACGTTGCACTTCACGATCGGCTCCATTTTGGGCGTCAAAACGCTTTGTGGCAATGGCGTCAATTTCATCAATAAAGACAATCGATGGCGAGTTCTGTCGCGCAAGTCGAAACACATCCCGAACCATACGTGGTCCTTCTCCTAAATATTTTTGAACAAATTCAGAGCCTACAACCCGAATAAATGATGCTGTGGTATGATGAGCTACAGCCTTGGCCAACATTGTTTTTCCAGTACCTTTAATTGTGATTTTTTTTTTGAATTATTTTGATTGTTTTTGTTTGGATTAATTTTGTTTTGGTATGTTTTTGTTTTGGTTTTTTAGAGAATGATTATTTTTTGTTTTATTTTTTTTTGGTTTGAGATTTCAATAGTGCGTTAAATTCTTTTATATAGTGATTTAGAGACAGCTTCAATTCGATTTTGAATTGAGTTTGGTTTTGAAACAAAATTGAAAGATTGTTTAAAAATGGTGTTTAATTAGGTGCCCATCGTTAACCATACAAACATAAAGAACCAAAAAAAGAAAAAAAAAAATAAGAAAAAAATTTCCAAAAAAAAAAAGAAAGAAAAAAAAGGTAAGGGATCAAACCTGGTGGTCCGTAAAGAAGAACACCCTTTGGAGGATCAATTCCGATTTGTTTATAAAGATCAGAGTGTGTTAAAGGTAATTCGACTGCTTCTTTAATTTCTTGTTTTTGAACATCAAGCCCCCCAATATCACTATATGTGACTTCAGGCTTTTTATCTTTCGTGACCATCTGGATTGAATTATCAGAATCAGGTGGAAGAACATCAACAATGGCACTACTGTATCTGTGCAATGCTACAGAACACCCTGGCTTTAATTTTTCTCTATCAATGGTGCTAAGAACACGAACTAGACTACTGTTGAATTTTGAAATAAAAAAAGAATGTCAAAAAAATAGATTTTTGATAAAAAACAAAGAATAAAAAAAGACAAAAAAAATAATAAAGAATGAAGATTGTTTTGATAGAAGGAAATTGTAATTAAGTATTCGTTTTTGTTTTTGTTTTTGTTTTTGTTTTTGTTTGAAAGAAAGAAAAAAAATAACAACAAAGAAAAAAAACAAGAATAAAAAAAAAAAAAAAAAAAATTAAAAATAAGACCTTGAGCCTAGAGAAGATCCAGTTAAAGCAGTATACTCATCAACCATTTCTTGGAATTGGCCAACAATCAATGGTACAGCTTTGATACGTTCAATTTCTTCCTTTGCCCTTATCAATTCCCTTTTTAAATTTTTTTGTTCATCTCTGATATATTCTTCTTGGATTTCAAGATATTTGATTTCTTTTTGGATAAGCTTTAATTCTTCATAAAGCTCTAATTCGGTTTGGGCGACTACTTTGGGTGTTTCAATTTCCATCTTGACAGTGTCTTGACGTTTTAAACCTTGTTTTTCGTTTTTCTTTTTTACAAGACCAATTTCTTCCATTTGAAAACAAATTAAAAAATTATTTTTAAAAAAATGATTTGTTGAGGTTACTATTTGGAGTAAATCTAATTTTTGATTAAAATATGAAATTCAGTAAATAAATGTTTACAATTAGTTGAATTTGAAATTTAATTCGTCTCAAGTAATTTGTAACCCAAAAAAAAAATCTTCAAATAAATTTAATAACAAATTGAAAAAAAAATTTTAAGGCATTTTGAAATTTCAAAAATAAAACATAGATCTGATTGTTCGAAAAGTAAAATTATTTTTAATGCTATTTTGCAGAAATGGGTTATTGTTTTAAAAAGTTTCATTTTTCTTTATTTTAAAAAAGTTCAAAATTCAACATATTTCTAAATTATTTGAAAAGAAAATTATTTTCTTTGAAAGAAGAAATTGATCTTTTTGTCTCTTAAGGAATATTTTACAAAAACACCTTTTCAAGATAAAACCACATGATTTCAAAATAAATATAAAAAAAAAATAGAGTGATTTTTAGAATAATAAAAGTGTGTAACTAATCCATATCATTTACTTTAACATATTATGAAAATTTAACTCCTATAAAAAGGATCATCTGACATTAGAAATAAAATAACCAAATTAATAGGAAGGAAATACCATATAAACAAGAAATATTGTTCTTTAAATAAATGTTTAAAAAAGAATTATGTATATATTGAAAGAGTAAGGATGGTTTTTTCAGACCAAAATGGATAATTCTTCCCAAAAAAAAACCACGTGAAAGAGTTACTCGGTTTTAGTTTAATTTACCCACTGAAATTTTCTTTGGCCAAAAAAAGGAAAATTTTCATAATCCCAGCCATTTTAACCTTCTTCCATCCTTCCAAAATTTCATTTTTACTAGTGTATAATTATTTCAAATATTAAAAACAAAGCATTTTTCCAAGCTGTTCAATATATTTTTTACTTTACTTTTACAACTTTGGATTTTTACAAATTTGAAATAGTACTCATAAATCCCTTAATAGTAATTTTACTTATTTTAAAATTTTCTTTTAAGGGTCCATTTAATAATTTTTTTGTTTGTTTTGTAATTCTTTTTAACTTTTAAATAAGTAATGTTTTTGTTCAATTTCTTCAAAATTACAATCCTTTTTGATAAGTGGACTTACAATAACACAAAAAAATAAACCCTTTATGGGGTATAAATGTATTACTTAAATGGAAATTTTTCGGCAAAAAAATAAGAAAAAGATGATATTTCCAGGTCAAAAATAGTACAAAATTGTGGTCACTTTTTATTATTAGCAAGACTTTAGTTTTTTTGAAATTATTTCAAATTTTGAAAAGTGATTTAAAGTTTAAAATCCTATAACTTTAATTAAAAAGATTTTTTAAAATTCTAACTTTTAAATGGCCTCCAATATCAATAAAATTCTGCTTTTTTATTTTCAGAAAAACAGTTTAAGTTTTGGGAAAGTTAACAAATATTTTACTTTATTTTTTTTTATTTTTGAGCCGGGGTGATTCAAAAAAGTTACTCCATATCTTCATGGAACTTTAAAATTGTATTTAGGGTATTTAAATTGTATTTGGGTGTTTTAATATTGTTCTTTTTAATAACTCTAAAAAATTTCAAATAAATTCGAAATTTTATCTTTTTGTAAAATAATTTTTTTTTTATATCTTTTTCGTGATATAAAAAAAAAAATCAAATATTTGAAAATTGGAAAAGATATAAAAGGATATCAAAAACTGAAATCTTGAATATTATTAAGCTGGAAGATTCTGAAATTCATGAAAGTATATATATATATATATATATATGTATGTATGTATGTATGTATGTATATAAGTTATTTTATTCTTGTCCTGATTTAATTAAAATAAACAAATAATTTTTATTTGAAAAAAATGTAATTATTATGGATATTTAGATATAAAAACACTTAACATTATAAAACTTTTTATATTAGTCTAATGTTTAATCTCAAAAAAAAAAATATTAAATCTGAAAAGTTATTGTATCATCTTTTCGAATCTTCTAATATTAAGTATAAAAAAAACGAGTTAAAAATTAGTAGGTGGTTACAGGTTGTTAACTTGAGTTATTTAAGCCACTGTAGAATAATTATTCGAAAAATTTACTAAAAATTAATTTATTTAGAATAAAATGGTTTCAAATCAATTTTAACTTTAATTTTAACCGAATATTTTTTGAAGGGAAAATTATTAAATTTCAAATTTGGTCAAATTTCAATTTTAGTCAAATTCTCATTTTTTCCAAAATAGTCAATTCCATTGAAATATATTGACTGTAGGCATTTTAAACATCCTTTACTGGTAGGTTAAGGTAAGTTAGGGTAGGTTAGAGTATGTTAGAGTATACCTGAGTGGTTTGGATGTTTGGGGGGTTTGCTAGAAAATTTTGGCAAGGATTTTGAGAAAAAAAAAATAATTAAGAGACTAATTAGACTTTGAAAACTTGTTTTAAGGGGAAAAAATTTTCCACTTAACTTTTTGGGTTAAAATTGATTTTCGAATAAATTTATGAAATTATTTAGTATTGATGATTTCAATATTTTGAATATTCTACAATTTAAGTTATAAAATACTACCAATCACAAAATAATCTTTTCGATTTTTCCACCCACAATAATAAAAAACCGTTAAAAACCATCATACCAATAATAATAATCAAGAAACTCTTCAAAAATATAAAAAAATCCAATTTGACCAATTTTGAAATTTGACCAAATTTGAAATTTAATAATATACCCTTTTTTGAACAATCCACAAAATATAAAATCAAAAATAATCCAAGATACTTTTCTTAAAACTCAGAATGTTCGGATTAAAGATAAAAGAAATATCTTTTAATTTGATTGTTTCAAAATAATAATTAATAACCTAATTTTACTTATTTCAGTGGGTTAGTAATAATCCAAATATTAAAGGAATCAATAGTTTTTTTTCTATTCTTTCTCGATTTTCGAACAAATAAAACTAATTCAAATAATAATTTGAATAAAAAATGTTGAAATATTATCATATAACTGATTTAATTAATTAAAGATTGTTTTTTAAACCCTGAATATTGGATAAACAATATTACATTATCTTTTTTATTTTATGAAATTTAATCAATTATTTGTGAAGAAAAAAAAAGTTCAATTTTTTCTGATCTTTAAAGAATAAATAATTATTTTATTGCCTAATATTTTTAATCTAAGATTGAAGTTTCATTGTTTTTTGTTCATTTAACACCCAATAAATTACTAAAAGTCGGATTTTACTAAAAATTAAATTGTTTTTGAAAATTTTCTTATTATTCACTACAAGTAAAATTTAAATACCTAAAATTAAAGTTAGCCAAAACTATACATTGGATTTAAGTTATACTTCTTTTATAAATTATTTTTTCAAAGTTATCATAATTTTATGTAATAAAAAAAGGATAGCTATTAAAATCTTGAAAATCTGAATACCCCCCTTTTCAAAAATACCGACTTTTGAAAAAAACACCTATTTTCAGGGTATTTTTATATTGGAAAAAGTTGAAATGAATTAATTTTTGATTGAACATTAAGATTGAAAAAAGAATATATGTTAAAGCAATTTTCAGAAAAAAACGGGAACGTATATAAAAACTCAAACATGGAAAAAAATAAAATGATAAAAAATAGTCCAAAAACAGATAAAAAATCAGATTTTCAATTTAATTTAGTAATATCTTTTGATTGAAATATTTTGTACTATTTTCAAATTGAAAAATATGTTTCCTTTTATACTATTAAAAAAATACTTGAAAATTATTTCTCTACTAAGTCAATTAAAAAATTCAAAAATTTTACAATTAAAAATGAAAAAAATATTACTGAAAAATTTCATTTTTTTTTCAATTCCTATTAATATCTATTAAAGTTGTAAACCTCATTTAAAATTTTTATGTATAATAATGTTTATTATATGAGTGTATTTCAAAAATACAAAATTTAGAGATTTTTTTTTGAAAAAATTTTCCTTGTAGTGTTTCATCACAAAAATCAAAAAAAAGGAAAAGATCTTCTTCGGAAAATTCATTTGGAAAAATGAACTCTTTTAATAACTTTTAACAAATTTCTCTAAAGTTCATAAATCGTGTTGATTTATCAAGTCTCATCATTCCCTGGTGTAAATAATTACTCTATTTCATTTGGGAAAATAAATAAATTAGAGTTATTATTCCCTTAAGGTTTACAATCCCTGAAAATAGAAAAAAGATTATCTTGTATTGGGTGTGTCAACTTGTTATTTTGGTTCTTTGCTGATCGATCCACAACTAAATTTGGATCTTATAGGTGGTTGAAAAAGGCTATTTTTGTGATTTTATTTTTTTTTTTTCCGAAATCCAGATTGATGAGTCTAAGATTAATTGATTGGAAGGTATTGAATTGAAAGTGTTAATTTTTGGGTTTTCAATTGAAATTATCATTTTCCTTTTACAGAATTAGGAGTAAATAAAAAAAATTTTTTTACAAGCATCAAATAATACAAAGCGTAAATAAAAATATCAACATAGAAAACAAAAAACTCAATTACTAATTAAATATCTTCCAATTAATTAATCTTAGACTCATCAATTTGGATTTCGGAAAAAAAAAAATAAAATCACAAAAATAGCCTTTTTTCAACCACCTATACGATCCAAACTTAGTTGTGGATCGATCAGCTAAGAACCAAAATAACAAGTTGACACACCCAATACAAGATAATCTTTTTTCCAGTTTCAGGGATTGTAAACCTTAAATAATTAATTCCTTTTGTTATAAGTTACTTTTTGTTTTTTTTACAATTAATAAACTATTTATGAAATTTTATCCAAATAAACAAAGAAATATTAAATCTTTTGATACAACTGTTCGGTCTTTTTCCTCTATGAAACCAAAATTTCAAGATTATTTAATAAATCAAATTCAATCTTTGATAAAAAAAATATATTTCCTTTTAGAATTAAGATTAAATCTTCTCTGTACATATGGCAATGTTTTGTTAATGTTATAATTTTAAGTAAAAGAAAATGAGAAATAAGTGCAAAATCTTATTAATTTGTACAATAGGGGATCCCAAATGGCGAGTTTATTGTTTTGTAGAAAAAATATTAGATTTCTCAAAATATTTCTATCCTATTAACGTAAAGTTCCAATTGAGAAGAAAAAGATAACCAGGTTAGGTATTGTGTGTCGTCAAAAAACTGTCGACTGTTCAGAATTTTGATGAATAACTTTTTATTTTTTATTATTCAAACTTTCTTTTATATTTTTTTAAACATGCTTCCTTTTCTTCTTGAAACATCAGCTGAAAATGAAAGAGGTTTGTGGGCTGACTATCTCGTTACAGTAATATTTCCAAAATAAAAAAAACAAACCAACAAAACTTTAATCCCATCCTTTTTTTCTTGTTATCAAAAAAAAAAAAAAAAAAAAAAAAAAAAATTTTTTTTTCCTTCCTTGGGAACTTTATTTTTAGGTACTTGTCTTGGTTATCTGTTGTTTTACACTGATTGGTGTTAGTATTTTTTATTACTACCGAAAGTATCCAGGTATCAAAGCTAAGCAACCAGAAATCGTTTTGATCTCAACTCTCTCTGGTATTTTGATTAGTATTTCCTGTATCATGGCAAACAACCATTTTTATAAAGAAAAAGGAACCTTTTGGGCATTTTGTAATTTTTGGAAAGGTTCGATAGTTATTTCAATTTTTTTTTTTTCTCTTGAACAATCTTTTTTTCATAATTTTGAAACAAAAAATTACCATTTTTACACTTATTGTTTGTTTTTAAAAAAAAAAAATCACTCGTCTTTTTTCAGGAACTAATTCTTTTCTTTTTTATTTTGGGATCTCTTTTTCTGATTAAAAAAAAGAAAATATTTCACAAGCTCACCGCTTGTCATTTTCCGAAAGTGTGATTTTAAAGTTTTTTTTGTATTGCTCTAAAAATGGTTCTCTCGTGGAAATTGTTCATTTGTTATTCGTTTGAAGTTTCTCAAGAGATCTTTTTTTGTCACACCTTTAAATGAATCGAATTTTTTTAAGAAATAAATCAATTTCTTGTTCTTTGTCAAAAAAACATCTTTATGTAATACATGATTGAAAAAGTGATCCTAAATCATTTTACAAATTAAAATGAAATAATTTAATGAGTTTTTATTCAACTTTTTGTCACGTTTTTGGAAAATAAGTTTTAAATCTAAAATTTTTTTCTTTTTTTCTTTTCTTCTTTTCCTTTTCCTTCCTCTCATTGTAATCAACTTACACACCAAATAGCCTGGGTTCAATTAATTTTGGGTGCATCTGTTTGGGTTAATTGTTTGATATTGCGATCGTACCGTTTATATCGAGTATTTATACAACGTAAAAAAACAACAGTAAGATTCTTTTGGGCTGGTTTAGGCGTTTTACAGACACCTTGGCTTATCGTTGGAATAAGTAAACACTTCTTTTTGTGCATTTTCTCTTTTTGAAATCAAAAACAAAATAATTGGATCTTTTCTCTTATTATTTCAATTCCAATGAACAAATATTTTTCTCTTTAACGTACAATTTCAAAGTAACAAGTGCGATAAACGGTGTTGAATATCAAATTGATGGTGGGAAGTGTTCATTTAAAACTCCACTTATGGTTACTTTTACAATTCTTTTTGTCATTAATATTTGCCTTTTGTTGGTTTGTCATTTCCTAATACTTTTTTTTTTCTTTTTCTTTCTTCTTCTTCTCTTTTCTTTTTCTTCTTATTATTAATTAATCTTTTTTTTTGCATTATTGTTTTCTAAATAAGAAAATACGTACTTTGCAAAATATTTTCGAAACAAAAAATTCTTACAAAACCTACTAACCATTTTGTAATAAAATCTGAACCTCAAAAAAATCGAGTCCTGAAAGCAAATCTGGGTTTAGTTGAAATTTGTTTTCATTTTTGTAATTGTTCAAGATGAATAAAATGAAATTTTCAGAATGATCATTTTCTGAAAAAGTAAAACACTGATGAAAAAACCACCATTAAAATCAAATTATACTAACTAATATTCCATCTCAAAAGTCCAATAAGGAACGATTAATTAAATTTCAAAAAAATATCATTTATAATTGATTTTGTAAAGATCTTTTGGGTTTTTTTGCAACTTCTAATCAGCAAAACAATAAGAACTTGAAATAAAAATTTTCATTTATTAATTGGAAAGTAACACGTTTAACCACTTCAATTAGAAAATCGAAAGTTAATCTCTCACATATGGATTTAAACACTTTCGAATTTTTATGAAATACTAAAGCAAGAAAATTTTGATAATAATTGTAAACTTGACTCAAAATCGGATTTTTTTTAAATGAATTCTCTACCAAGATATTATTTTTGATTCCAGAAAAATACCAAAAATGAACCTTATTTTTAATTAAGATTCTTGTTTTACTCATAAAATAGGTTTTTTTGGTCTTCTAAAACTTTATAGTTTCCGTTATTTTGATGTTTTGATTTCAAAATCCCCAAAAAATAAACAAAAATAAAAAAAAAAAAACCCAAAAAATCAAATCTCAATATTATTTGGAAATGATTTGACATACGAAATTACACCCTTTCGCCACACAAGTATCTGATAATGTGAAAAACTTTATTCTCCAAAAAAAAAAAAAAAAAAACAGAAAGAAACGTCATTTTTTAAATGCAAATATAACTTTCCACCATTTTCTCTTTTAAATTAAATATATATGTCCCTACGACCCAAAAAACACTAAAAATGAAAAACTGATCAAATACTTTCCATTTAATACAATTAAAAAAACAAAATGAAAAAATAAAAATAAATAAAGTTTCAATTCAGCTTTTTCTTGAAAACATTTTTTGCCAAAAACATTGAATTCAAACTTGAAATTATGTATATTTTTAGATACACTATCTTGTTTTAACTCATTTACAAAAACAAATTCAAAATTATGGGGAATTTTCTTTTCACAAAAGGCACTAATTTGGTCCTCAAATGTTTTTTTTAGTTTTAAATGGTAAAATAAAAAAAAAGTTAAACTAAAAGGATAAACTTTCTGGAAAAGCATTCTAATTTAATATATTAACTTATTCTTTTATTTCAAGCTTTTCTCAACCCCAATTTTTCAAAAAAAAATAAAAAAGTGCACAGTAATTCCAAAAAATATTTTCGATATTCAAAAGTTGAGAGTGTTTTTATTCTAAAAAAAATTATCACAGTGTTTAATTGAATTAAGTTATGTTCTTAATTTCGAAAAATATTAATCAGAAAAAAATAGTGCTTAATTTTATTAAGGACATATTATTAAAAAAAATTAAAAAAAATCATATCAGTCATAAATGTAAAATAAAATTGTATCCTTTTATTTTTTTCATTCACAAGATACAGAATAACAACATTCATGGTTTTTAAATTAAATTCGTCTTGAATAGTTTTTGAAAATTCATGTCTAATACCTAGAATTGAACCCAATTCCAAAAATTTGGACACATCCAAAATCAAAAATAGGCAAAAAAAACACTCAATTTATTATATTTTTCCAAAACCTAATATAAAAACACATCTAAATTAGAGTGGTATTAATGTTTTAATAAGTAATCATTTTTATCCAAATAATAAAAGAAAAAAATATAAAACGAAAAAATATAAATCACAATTTCCAAAATAATGAAACGAGATGAACAAAAAATGTATTAATAAATTTGTTAAAATTTCACCAACAATTGTTGATCGATCAAATGATCAGATACCATCAACCAATTGTATTTGGATTTTTCAATTAAAAAAACTCAACACTAACCTTCTATCAACCATTGAAAAAAAATTTCCAGATATAAATCAAACAGATTACGTAACTGGAAAAAAGGAAATGAAAACAAAAGAAAAAAGACAAAAAATGAAATAGTTTGTAAAATCAAAATTATTCCCAAATTGAATGTAAAGAGTGGTATTTTTATTGCTTAAACGGTGTCCAAATTTTTGGAATTTAGTCAATTATATTCCTCCTATTCTTCAAAAATATTAAGTTCTTGTTCAAAAAATACACAAAGATCATTTCTTAAATGCATATAAAATATTTTAGTTTGTGAATTAGCTTTATTGATGATTTTCACAAATAAATAAAAAATAAAAAGAATCTGAAAATGGATGATGAATCAAAACTTTCAATTGATTTAACAAAAACTTGGAAAATATTTTTTTTTTTTTTTTCTCTTTCATGATAGATTGATGTCTTTTCTTACAAAAGTGCTTAGAATCAACAATTTAATATATATATATATATATTAATTATTCACAGTACTTTAATTTTTAATCATTATTATTAATATTTATTTAGCTATAAATATATTAGTATTCCTACTTTAATAAAAAAAATGAATTTACTGTATCTTTTTCTTTAAAAAAAAAACTAACCTAAAAAACATTTTGAAATTCACCCTTTTATTTATTTCTTTTTCGATACTTTTTTTAAATATCCTTCTTATCAGATCACCGTTTGGCAAACGAGAAAAATTGTTGAGGAATATAGTGGTTTTAAAGAATTGAGACTTGGCTTAATTGGATCCCTTGTTGCTGTAATAATTAGTGGGCTTTTATGGGGAATTAAAGAAATCGTGAATAAAGCAACAGATAGTAAATTGGGAAGTATTATTTGGAGAGAATTTTATACGTCAACTGTAATTATTTTCTTTTTTATTTTTTCTTTTTCTTTTTCATTTTTAAATCTAATTGAAATTAAAGAATTAATTTAATATTTTTCAAAATCAAATATAATTATACTTATTCTGCTGTGTTTGTCAAAATTATCCACATTGGATGTACTTGGTAGGGACAAAACAATCTGTTATTTTAGAGAGTGTTGTAATTTGAAAATAACCAATGAAATCTTATAATGAGAGCAACTAGTAAGCGAGATTTTGCTTTTATTTAGTAAAAACTCAGTATAATGCGAGATTATTGTGACAAAGAGTGTTGAATAAGGAGGGTTATTTGTCAAAACTCAAAATAACTAAAATATTCTCCAGTCAAATCTCCCAAGTTGTAATTGATTAATTCCGTGTATTTAAAGGTTTTGGATGAATATTAGATGAAAAATTTTAATTTTCAAAATTGAAATCATTTTTTCACATTTTTTCACTTTTACTTTTTTTTTTTTTTCATTTATTTAATTGATCTGTAATTTTTTTTTTATTATTATAAGATCGATAGTTACCAATTAAAAAGGTGTTATTCTAATGTTATTGAAACAGTGAAAATGTTTTTAGAAAAATCATATTGATTTCTGTTGGAATTTTATTTGATCTTAAATTGGAGATCAAAATGAACCCTGTTGTTTTTCTCAATAGATCTCCCTAAGAATTTGAGTTTTTCAATTTTTAAAAAAATATATTTGATTGATTAGATTTACTTCTTATGAATACCAACTCTCATTTGATGTGTATAATTGTACTTAATTATATATTTGTTTTTTAATATTATCAATTCGAAAAAATAATATATATTTGTAAAACAAATTGTGGCACTTTGACAGAAACAAAGTTTAGAAAAAAAATAACAACCAATTTTCACACCCTAAAAAATATCATCTGAAATTAAGATCAGAAACTTTGATATCTTTTATTCAAGTAATGTCTTATAAAACAAATTGAATTATTATCAAACATCAATTTATGGAAAATTTATTTGAAAAATTCATTTATTAAACCTAATGCCAATATAACTATTTAAATATTCAAAATTGTTATTTATCCAGTTTTTTTAGAAAATAGCTTTTAGTAGTCAAGTTAAACAGAACCTTTCTTATATTTGATATTAAAAAACATCATAATTTAGAGACGTTAATGAGCCTGTATTTTTTTGCACATAATGAGCATTTAAAAAAAATCTTTTTCCCACCAGAAAGCGCTATTTTTGTATATTTTTGGTGAATTTCGAATTATAACAGATTGTCAATTTTGCTTATTTTGGAATGTAATTATTTTACCATTACATTTAGTAAAACAAAAATTTGTACAAACCTTTAAATTTTATAAATTATAAATTAAATGATTTATCAAAAATAAACATCATAAACTCTGTCTCGCTCCATGGTGATTACGAAAACATAGAATTAAAACAATCGTTTATATTTTTTTAAAAAAAATTTTTTTACTTTTTTACTTTGTTTCTTTTTATTTATTTTTTGACTTGATACCCTAATTAATTTTATTCTTTATTTTTTCATATTTTATTTTACTGTAATCTTTTTTTTTTTTTTTTTTCCAGCTTGTTATTATTGTTGCATATTTGTTTTGGAAACAAAGTTTATATGTTATGAAAAAAGCATTCCAGAATGATCAAGAATATGTAGATAAACTAAGAAAAGCAATTACAAAATTTAATAATGATGAAGCTGATAAAAAAATTGCTAAAAGTAAAAAAGAAAATGAAAAGAAAGAAAAAAAAAAGAAAAAAAAGAAAAAAGAAAAAGAAAAAGAAAAAGGGGATGTCGAAATGCAAGATAATCCTATCCATGACAAATCACAATCTTCATCCTCAGATTAAAATTTATTAAAAGTTTTTTTAAATAAAAAAAATTATCATTAACCAAATTTTTTTATTATATTTTTTCTTATTATTATTCTTTTATTTAAATTTGACTGAAAATTATAAAAAACTATTATTAAAATTAAATAATAAACATTTTTTTATTTTTATTTCTTTTCTTAGGTTTGAACTTTTTGTAGTTATTTTTTTAATTTTGATAATTATGTCCTTTTCACTTTAATTTTTGAACCAATATTATTTGTTTTGACTTGATTTGATAAAAATATTTGAAAACTAGAATTTTGAAAGTTAATTTGTAACAAAATGTTCTGTAAAATAATAATAAATAGTAATGAGGCAAGAAATTCTAGGTTAATTGATTGGATTCATCCAAAATTAAGAAGTTTAAGAAAACAAATCTTCGAAAATAAACTTTTGTCGATTTTTATTTTTTGTTCTGAATTTATTTCAACAGTCTCTTTGGGGAAAGAAGCTCTTGTTAGTTTGATTTTCAAAAAAGAAAAAACTTTATTTAAAATATACACCATTTTAGGTCAATTTTTTTGGTTTACTTTTGAATTAATTCCAAGCATAATATACAGAGTTCCCAAAATGATTCCATTTTTGGAATTTTTAAAAATCACAATAATTTAAAGTTTGGAATCATAATATTAAAATGATTACACTGTAATCAGATTTTTATCATCATTTTCTAATGTTAAAGTCTCATTAAGAATAATTTTTTTAGATTCCTTAAAAATTATTTTTTTCTAATTCCAATATTCAAAAAAAAATATAATTTTATGTGGTACTAAAAATTCTATGAAAAAAAAAAAGCATTAGTTTGATTCTATTTCAAAGCAAATAATTTTCTCATGAGGAATAAATATAAAAACACCAGGATTGGCGAAAAGATGATCAAAACTAAAAATAACAAAGAAGTGAAAAGATCAAAAAAATTTATTTTTTTAGGAAATATTAAATTCTTTTTAATAATTTAAAATGAAATTTTTATTAATTATTAAATTTTAGGAATAATGAGATTCTTTGAAAAACCAAATTTATGGGTCTAGTCATTTATCGTGTATTTTCACCATACTCAAGGAGTGACTTGAAATCTAAAAAGTATATTGTGAAATTGCCCTACTTTTGATTGACAAAATTCAAAGAACAAAAAAATTTTGAGAGGATCGTATTAGCAAAAAATTCAATTCGAAAAATAGTGTATAAAACATTCTCAATTTCTAAAAATCAAATTACAAAAAAAAAAATTAATATTTCTTTTGTTTTTTAAAATTCCAATAAGTTAAATTTCTTCATTGAAAAATAAATTGTTTTCTCTAAGTATACAATCAATTTAATTCAATTTAATCTAATTTCAGTTAGATTGGAACTCTTAATATTTGACAAAGTAAGGGTTTTGTAACATTCTTTAGAAAACAATTACTCATTTCAAGAAAATGAAAAAAAGGAAAAAAATCTCCAAGTTCTCAAAAAGAACCAAAGAGTGACACTTCAAAACTAATAAAGCTGGTTTCAAAATTAGAAATAAAACCCATTCTAATAGGAAATTGAGGGTTGCTCTGGGCAATTTTTTCTAAAAATGACCTCTTTTTTTGATTGTTGATTTTTGGAGATCGATCACCCTTCACATGTCGGGTTAATTTAGTTTTTGATTAGTATTAGTTACTCATTAAAATACCAAAATTTTTCAATTTAATTTCCGAAAATTATTTTTAAATGGAATGACGAGACCCTTTTGCTAGAAATAAGTTGAAGACTCATAATTGAAATCAAAAAAGAATCTTTTGATTTCATATAATCTAAAAAAGAATTATTTGTGGGTTTTTATTCCATAAAAGATTCAAAATGTGGGTTCTGTTCATCTAAAACACATATTTCTAGATTCAAAACACAATTCAACAAAACCAAAAATTTAATAAAATGTTCCAAAAAATATAAAGATTCAACTATGGTTTTCGTTTTACTATTATTCTTTTCACAAATTGAAAAACTTATGATATTTTGATTTCAAAGTTTCAATATCTTAGTTGCACTCAAAAAAAATCTTTTTTCAGTAAGGTTCTAACAATTAAAATTTTTCAAAAATGGGAAATTGTACCTGCCACCTTAATAATTGTTATTTGAAAGCAAACCAAATGTCACTTTAAAAAATAGAGAGAAATTTTTGTCAGAGTGTTTTGACGGTTAGATTACCGAAACATCCTATACTTGATAATTATTTAAGAATTCCAAAAATATCTGAAAGGTTTGAAAAGTTAAAATCAAAACATAAAATATCAAATTCTAAAATTGAAGATTTAGGCAATAGTTAATTGTAAAAGCGATCGAGGATCTTTGAAAGTCATTTTCAAAAAGAGAGTAACTAATAGTTTTTATAAGAGTTTTACAAAAGCTGGTTAAAAGAGTCGACCAAACAGTATGGTTAACACTTTTTCAAACATTTTGTATATCACATTTTTTCAAATGAACTTCTCGATTAGCCCAGATCTTTTAAACATAGCCTATTTGTAATTACAATTGCCTGTGTGTTTATTAATTATTAGGAACGACTATGATTGTCATTAAAACACCGTTTAACCAACAATTAAAATTTGCTCTTCCGATCAATTGAACAAAGTGCTTTCCAGGTTGCAAAATGTGCGACCAGTTTGCAGACAAATCCCCCCAACCTTCCTTTTTTTGGATCCGAACTGCGCCCCAAATGAATTCTTTTTGGTTTTTGCGTTGAGGATCCAATAAATCGTCATCAACTTTGACGCTTAAAAACATCCTCCCTTTCCCGGTGTTATAGTGTCCCTGCAAGGTGATGTTCACAATAGACTCTGTCTCGATCTGGATTTTTTTCGAATAGTCCTCAAGCGAAGTCCAGTGCTTGTCTGTTTTTGAAAAAATGCAATTCCATTGATCTGGGTGCACGATGTACTTTTGTGGCCTGAATCGCTTTTTCTTGCTCAAAAGATGCTTTGCTTGTTTCGTGACGTTGTTTATCATTTTTTCTTGGTGAGCCAATTTTTCCTCAAAGCTTTGCCTTTGATCAAGAAGAATTGTTCCCAAGTCCTGTACTTTTTGTTTTAATTGTTTGACAACCAAACCCATTTGTTCAGGTTGTTCAATTTTTTTTTTTTTTAAATTTGCTTCCATTAGCCCTAGACTGAGTAAATATTCTTTCTTTTTTTCTTCGTATTGTAAAAATTTCTCGGGGTTCTCTTTGATCATCTCGAGAAGAATTAGAATGTTCTTTTCTGTAAAATTAAAGTTCACCATTTTGGAACCATAGATTTCTGATTCTGACAAATTAGACAGGCTTATCTCAAAGCAATCAGTAAACAAAACAAATTCTAAATTGAAATCATTGTTTTCTAATTTAAAGGCCAATGTTTTTGTAAAGATTTGTTCGTGTTTGGTTGTGGTCACTTGTTCAATTGGGTAATAATTGGTCATTAGCTTTTTTTTTTTTAAACGAAAAAATTGATGTTTAGAACGAAAAAGAAAATAGAACGAAAGGTAAAAATTAAAAAATGAAAACAAAAGCCAAATTGAAAACTTTTAAGATCACAATTTTGATTCACTGAATTGTTTTTGCAACGTTTTGATATAAAGTTTTCAAATATTTTGAAAAAAGAGGTTATTTTAAGGGAAAAGTAAACTAAAAAAAATCTTCAAGTAAATTTAATAGCAAATTTTAATAAATTTTACCGCATCTTGGAATTGAAAAACAAAGTAAAAATCTGATTACTACAATATCAAATTTACGTTTAATACTATTTTCCGAAATGAATTATGGTTTTTTGAAAGTTTGATCCATTTTTCTCATTTTTTAAAAAGTTTAAAATACAAACATATTTCAGAAATTATTTAAAAAAAAAATTATTTTCTTTGAAAGAAGCGAGAAATCTTAATATCTTTAAAGGAAGTGTACTAAAATACACATCAAAAATAAAACCCCTAAGTTCTAGAAATATCTGTGTTTAAAAAATCTACTTGCTTTCAATAAAAATTACAATTAATTATTTTAAACTTGAAAAAAATAGAATTTTTTTGATTCAAAGAACAGTTCAAATCAATTTTTTCTTTTTAGAGAATAAAAAAATCGGAGAAAAAAAAACCAAAGAATCAAATTTAAAAATTCTCCCAAAGTACTCTTTTAAAACCTGGGAAATTCAATTTATAATCTAAAGAAATAATTTTGAATATGATTATTAATAATCAATAATTAATATCCCAATTTTAATTCTTTTAGTGAGTTATTAACAACCCAAAGACTCAATCCATCAATAGAATTTACCATTATTTGTCAATTTTATAAATGATTTTCAAACCCATAAAACAAATTCAAATACATCGATTTAATAAAAAATAATAATAGTTATTATCAAAAAACTGATTATAATCGTAAACGTTTCTTATTTATACATTAATATTTGAAAAATAATATTGCCTAATCTTTTAAATTTCAAGAAATTTATTAAATATTTGTGAATAAAATAAATGATTAATTTTTTTTAGATCTTCAAGGATACAATATTTGATTTATTTTTATTCTATTTATAAAATAAGATTAAATTCCCAATTTTATTGGTTAATACAGACTTTCTTGAATTACTCAAAGGGAGATTTCTTCAAAATATTTTTTTTTTACGAATTTCTCTATTTTTGGATTGATCCAAAAATCTAAAAAAAGGCTCAGAGTTATTGACTCAAATTTTCATTGGGAAAAATGAACTATTTTAAAAACGATAATTCATTTCTCTAAAGTTGATAAATAAAGTTTTGTAACTGATTTAATGGTATCCTGGTATAAATAATTACTCTATTACCTTTGGAAAAAAAAATAAATAAGACCTATTAGTCCCTTAAGCGATCTTGGTTTATCCTAGAACCATTAATAGTTTTCACATTTTTGAAACCTTTCAAATTTTTTTAATTTGAAAAAGATAAATATTAAAAATATTACTGAAGAATTTTTACTTCTATTTGGTCACCAATAAGAAAAATTTGTTTTAATTTGTATTATTTTATGATCATGGCTTTCGTTCGTATAAAAATATTTTGTTATAAAAATGTACTTTTTTAGAGTAGAATTTTTACTTATCAAAACACTTTAATTAAATAATACCTGGGGGATTTCAAGTGTTTTTTTTTTTGGAGTTATTTATAAATAATGTCATTAATAAATTTAAAAAAGTTTGAGAAAAATGTTTAATTCAATTTCCATAGTCGTAAATAATTAACTCAAATTTTAAACCAACTCAAGAGAAAGATTATTTTGCAAGTTAAAGAAATTTTACAAAGTTTTTCAAAATTAAAATAATACAGTTTTTAACTCAAAACTAGTGTAAAAAATATTTCAAAAAGGAAAAATGAACCAATATTTAACAGATATTTATTTGAATTTATCAGTATCGACAAAAATAAAGGGAAAAATTTCCAAGAAACACTAGCTACTTTTTCTAACATACTGTTATCAAAATAATACATGTAAAAAAGTTAAACCAATGTTTCAAAACAAAAAGTTTGTTTTTTTTTTTATAGAAGACCTTTACATTGGAATGTCAGATAAATCAACAATGAAATGACAGTAAATATGATATTGTTTTCTTAACGTTCTATTATTTAAAATAAAATTCTTAAAATAAAGAATAAAATTTGATAAACGTTTCTCCAAAATAAAATGTATTTTTTCAGAGTAATATATCAAAAAAATCAAAAAAATCTTCAAAAAATATAAAATTACGAAAAAATTTCATTCTTAATTTAAAATTTCTATTTTACTCAAAATTTTCTGGTGTTTACATTAAAGATTGATTTGAACTTTGGCTTAATATTGGGTAGTGAATTATATTTTATATTGGTATAAGAAGGCAAAAAATTACTGATTATATGTTGAAACATGGGATCGAGTCTTTTGGCAAGTATTATTTTGATCACAATAATGAAAATGAAATAATTAAATATAATTATTAATGTTTTTTATATGAATTAATATGTGGGTGTGAGATGAAATTTGTGAACTGAAAACATCTTCTCTTCATGTTTTCGTGAAAGTATATATTATTTTAATATTCTTTAACTCTTTTTGAGCTGAAAATATTTTAAAAAATTTTTGATTTCCCTTTATAATCATTCTTGTGTTTATATAATAAATTGGGTAAAAATTTTACTTCATTACTCATATTTTCTTTGACCAAAAAAAAAAAAAAAAAAAAACTCAATAAATAGATAGATGTATATGATCTCTATTTTTTTTAATTGGTCTTTTTTATTATATACACAAGTCTATTTTATGTTTAACTGATAATTGTAATTGAAAGGAAAATTGAAGAATTATTATATGAAAAAGAAAAAAAAAATTACAAATTTAATTAAGTAATTCCAGAAATCAAGATAAACAATTAATAATTTGGACCCACATATTGTTAACCTCAAATATACGTATTAAACTATATCAGAAGAGGGGAAAAAGTTCATATTGTATAAAATATTCTTATTTGTTGAGTATAAATAAGAAAAGATCTCAAAGGGTAAATATTTTAATCAAATAAATAATAATTAATCTTGATAAACCCTAATGAACATCAAAAAGAAATTAATTTATCAAACAGAAAACTAGGAGGGCTCTATCAATGAATTAAAAAAGGGGGAAATCTTAATTCGAAGAATATAAGTTATAAATTATCGAAAGTATAGAATTTATTTGAAAATAATAATATTAAACTCAATTCAAATAATTACTTATCAAAATATTCACTAATATTATTTATCTTACAGTCTATCCAAAGCTACATTTAGATTTTTTCAATTTCAAATTTTGATGTTGATATAGATTTTTTAAACGTTGAATATGAAAATAATAAAGATTGTATTGAAAATAAAAATTCCTAAATGATCCATAATTCAAGAATTTTTTCAGATTTTCAAAAGTTAAATTTTCAGAACCCTAAATGAATCCCAAAATTGAAAATTCATTAAGATAGGTAATAAAATTTACTCCAAAAAATTTAATTTTTATCCGATCAGAAGTTTATTTTAGATATCAACTAATTTGGGAATTTTTTTTTTTCAATACAGGTTTTTTATTCTCATATTCAACTTTTTAGAAATCTATCTCAACAATAAATTTAAAATTGAAATAATTTAACGGTATCCTTGGAACAACTGTAAATCAATACTTAATAATAATTCAATTTGTTTATAAGCAAGAAACTACTTTAATTAATAATTTAATAGCTTTGAATGGCGATATTAATGGTGACATTTAGCCGTAAAAGTCAAACAGAAAAAAAAAATATTATTTTTAATTGAGAACCTTACATAAAATGTAAAGTAAGAGCAATTAATAAAAGAAATTATAAATACTTAAAGAAAAAATGTGGTCAACACAATTACAAGTTTTTTTAATACCAGCTTAAAGTATTTGTGCTTTATTTGAATAAGCCTTTTTAAAAATTTTCTAGAAAAAATTGACTATTTTTACCATCTCCGAACACCACACATTATTTATTTGATTAGAAAAAAAATATAAAATGCTTCATAGGTTCTATTGGAATGATCGAATTATTATCTGAATTTAATAATATTTCTTATATTAATTGATTTTACATAATTTTTTGAGGTTCTATTAATGGTTATAATTAAAAATTGTGTTGAACTTTTTTTATTGTTTTAATTTTTTCTCAAATAGTTATTCAATATGATTTTCATAATTCCTTAAATCATTATTTTTTTTGAAAAAAATATTTATAAAATCATTGAAAAGTAGAAAAAAAATAATGTAATAAAAATTTTAAATAAAATTATGTTAACTTGGATTTTTCTTTAACTTATAAAGTTAGTAATAAATGATCAATTCAAATAAAAAATGTACATTTAAGGGTAGAGTCATTACGGTGAAATTTTTTATTCTGAAATGGAAAAAAACTTTTTAGTAATTTTATTGAGGACCTAACACCAATCAAAAACCAACAAACCTATGATGTATGATCAATCTCCAAAAATCAACAACTAAAAATGAGGACATTTTTAGAAAAAAGTGCCAAAGAGCGACACTCAATTTCCAATTAGAATGGTCGTGAATTACAATTCTGAAAACAGCTTTGTCAGTTTTGAAGTGTCGCTCTTTGGCGCTTTTTGAGATCTTGGTGACTTTTTTTTTCTTTTTTTTCTTTTTTCAAATGAGTTATTTTTATTGAAAGACTATTACCTAATCCTTACTTGGTCAAATTTAGAAGGGTTTAAAATAACCACAAATCAGAATAAATCGAATAAAATTGATTGCGAAATACAAGAAAGCAATTTGTTTTAAATTAAAGAAATTTAACCTCTTGAAAAAGAAAATGAGAAAAGATGAATTTTTTTTTTAAAATTTTGATTTTTTGAAATTGAGAACTCTTTTTCTTAGTTGAATTTTTTGTCAAAGAGATCCTATGGAATTTTTTTTTTTGTTATTTAAATTTTGGTAACCTAAAGAAGGCCTATTTCACAATACTCTTTTGGGTCTCAGGTCACCCCTTGAGTATGGTGCCTTTTCACGGTAAATGACTAGACCCTTAAACAATTAAACTGGGGAAAATCAAAGATGGTATAAATATTATTAGTGGATTAGAAATTACAAACTAAACTCAAATTCAAAATTTTACACATATTTTAAATAGATCAAAACAATCAAAATAATAAAATTTCATTCAAATTGGAAATAATTTTAAATTTTTGTAAAATATGAAAATCATTTTTTCATCTTTTAATTGTTTTTTTTTCATTTCATTTTTAGAAATACATAACTTTTTTCCTTCAATCAAAAATTTTTTTCAACGATCTCTATTATGTCACAGTTGAATTATTATAAAAAGACGAATTCAAAAAAAAAAATAGTTCATAGTCTCTAATCATTTTGATAGATCAATATTCCTAATAGAATTTAAAGAATTTTACTAATGTAGTTGTTTGTTTTGTTCTCTCGAAAAATTTTAATTCACCAATAATTTTTTAATATTGTTAATTATTGAATTTTTATTTTGTGATTGTTGTAAAATATAAACAATTGTCAAAGTATTAATTAGTGAATGGTTCTAATTTGGTATTTCTTTTTAGAATTGATTAAACAAGATTATTTTTCCAAGAAAAGAATTTTGGTATTAAATTTTTTGAATTGGGGTTTCGATGCCTTTTACTTAAATTCATGTAAGGAAAATTAGGTGTAAAAAACATAGAATACTCAATTATACATTGAAAATACATACCAAATTATTTTTTGTATATAAAAAGCAAAAGAAAAAAATTGAAAACGAAAAAAGGAAAAAAGATTAAAAAAAAAAATCTTTAAAAAGAATAATTAGGTAAAAAATCAAAAAAAAAAAAAAATTATTATTATATTTAAATAATAAAACCTAAAATCACAGCCTCAATTCTTTTGGTTAATTTAATTTAATAATTTGACGATTGATCATGAATGCTTATCTGGGGATCAAAATTTAATAATTGCAATTTTTTTTTTTTCTTTTTTTATCTCATTTTTTCAAATCATTAGTCATTTTTAGCCTATTGCTTATTTGTTTTTATTTTCAAGTTATCCATACAATTGTGTAACAGTGACTCATTATTAACAAGTAATCACTTGATTTTTTTCCTTTGTAACTCTTCTTTCAAAGATAAATAAAATCAAACCAGGGAATAAAGAATAAAAAAATTATAATTAAATTTTATTTTAAAAAAAAGAAATTATAGATATTTCCATTTATTCCCAAAATTTAATAATAGGCGAGAAATTCATTAAAAAAAAAAAATCAATTAAAAAAAACCAAGAATAAAAGACAATAAAATGAAAATTAGTTTTTTTTTTTTCAGAAATAATAATTAAAGTAGTTGGTAAATTCTTTCTATATAAGGGCTTTCCATAAAACCATAATAAGAATCTGTTGATAAAATCGCTACGACTGACTTTAAGGCTTTATCAAACATATCCAAGCCAAAATTATTTTGCTTTACATCTTGATAAATATCCTTTCTAACGTGTCCTTCTATGTTTACTTCGAATTCAGAAACATTTGAGATGTAGTCTTTAAAAATTTGTCTAGCACACAAAACAATCAAGCCGTTTTCTTCCGAGTCAATTTTTTTAAATTTATTAACTTCTTTGTAAAATAATAAATTTTCTTCGGCATATTGATCTTTTAAATATTGTTCAAAAATAGCAAACAAAACTTCGTCTTCTAAAATTTCATTGAAAGTGAACAACAATTCTTCATCGTTATTGTTGTCGCCCAAATCCAAATTCGTTGGCTTTGATTTTTTTTTTTTAAAAACTCTACCAAATTTACTTTTCGTTTTTTTATGCCTTTTTGGGTTTTTCTTTTCATTTTTCTTTTTCGTTTTGTTGTTTTTCTTTTCTTCTTGCTCTCTTCCCACCTTTTCTTCTTTCCCCTTCCCCTTCCCCTTCCCCTTCCCATTGTCCGGCTTCTGTTTATTTTGTTCCTGGCGTTGCTGTTGACGAAAATAATTCAATTGCTTTGAGCGCTTTCGAGATAACCTTCGTTGCCTTTCCCTTTTAATTTTCCTTTCTTCTCTTTTTTTCAATTTAAATTGACTTTCCTTTTTTTCTTTTTCCTTTTGCAATTTATATTCCTTCTGAATTAATTTTTCGCGATGCTCTAAATTATACATGATTTTAATGATTTCTACAAAGCTTTGATTAATATTCATATTATTTTTAGCAGATGTTTCGATAAAGGGCCGATTATACTTGATCGCCAATTGCTTACCTTTGTCGTTCAAAAGTTTACTATTTTTTTTATACCTTTTTTCATTAATCAAATCGTTTTTATTTGAAACGATTATAAATGGTATTTGGGAAATTTTCTTGTTTTTAACTCGGGATATTTTTTTTAAATAAAAGTTTTCTATTTGATCAAACCATTTGATGTCTTGATCAATCGAATAATTTAATACAAAGCCATCAGAATCTTTAATCCATTTTTCTAAAAATATTTCATAAATATCTTCACCTGAGACGTCATTGATATTTAAGAGCATTTCCTTGCCTTCAATAATAATAAATTTTTTATATTTGTTTTCAAGTCCTTGAACATATTGGCTAAAATAATTTCTAAAAATTAATCGATCTATTAATTTTGTTTTACCAGCTCGATGTGGTCCTAAAAGGCAAACATTAAAAGTCCTAGCTTCTGAAAAGTTTTCTACAATACCTTTGATTTTAAATGGGATTTTGATATCTACACGAGAATGTAACTTCTCGTTATTATTTTCATCATCATCATCATTATTATTATTATTATTATTATTATTATTATTACTATTATTATTATTATCGATAATCTTGTCACGCCTTTCTCGTTCTCTTTCTGTTTCTAATTCAATCATCTCGATGTTTTCTTGGATGAATTCTGATTGTGATTCATTGTATTTTTCCAAAAGATTAATGCACTTTGTTTGTTCATAAATTCTTGCCAAATCTAAAGCCGATTGCCGATTGTTATCCAAAATATTTGGATCTGCACCAAAATTAAGCAAGTGTTTTACAATTTCATGATAGCCATTCCTACTTGCCTTAAGTATTGCCGTTTTCCCCTTAGAATCTGTAATATTGATCAGTAAATTTTCTAAATTACATAGGATGATGACGATTCGAGATAATCCATTTGATGCTGCCACGTGCAACACGGTATTACCTTTAAAGTCCATTGAATTATAATTACTTCCCTTTTGGATTAAATATTCAAATAATTCGATCATTGTTTTATAATTATTATTTTGATCATTAATTTGCTTGTTACCGTTTAGATTCTGTTTCTTTGCTTTCTTGCTATTGCTATTATTTCTATTATTATTTGAATGATCAAAATCTTTCCCCACATAGCCATAAATTAATGTTTGTAATGGATTCATTCCCGTGGAATCAACCACATCCCATTCAATTTCAAAATCGCTTAATAATTGAACGCAATCTAAATTGTTGCCCCTTTCCATTAAATAATGTAATGGCGATTTCCCATAATTATCTTTTAAATTGACAAACTCCTGTGCTCCGTCAATGCTTAATAAAAAAGACAGCATTTCTGGATTTCCCCAATGGCACACATAATGGATTAACGTGCGGTTATCTTTGGGATTGATCATATTGATTTTTAATTTTTCTTTATGAAACAATTTTTTAATGATTTGGAAATCTTTTTTTTGAATTAATTTTATTAAATTGTCATTCATTTGGATTGTCTGCGCAGTCATGATTTGCTTTCTTTTTTCTAATTCCAATTTGATTAATTCTTCTTCTTCTTTCTCTTTGTTTTTGTTATTTTCGTCATCCTTATTGTTTTTATCATTCTTCTTATTATCATTGTTGAATTCAGGAAATAAAAATAATTTTTTTTTAGTTTTTTCTTCAATGATATTCAAAAATTTGTTCATTTCATTCGAATTATCTGGTTTATATTGTAATGTTCCTAATTTTTGACTAAATCTAGATAAATTTCTTTGTGTTTTCCTTTTTTTTTGACTGGCTCTTCTTAAAGTACTACTCAAATTAACCACTGATAATCTTTTATCGAAGGGGAATTTCATTTGCTGATTATTATTATTATTATTATGATTATTATGATTACTGTTGTTGTTGTTGTTGTTGTTGTTGTTGTTAAAACCCCGATTATTTAAATTGGTTAAGTTTGGCTTTACTGTTGAAAAATGAGAACGGGTAACTGTCATTCTATTTTTTAAATAAAGTAAATTTTTAATTTTTTGTTGTTTTTCTAATTGATCTTTATTACTGAGAGTATTATTACTATTACTATTACTATTATTATTACTGCTACCATTTGATTTGTTTAAAATTTTTTTACCCATTGATTCCAATAATTTTAATTTTCTAAGATTTTCATTAGCTTGAGTTCTTTCAAAGGTGTCTCTATTTTTGATTAATTTTTTTTTAATAGAATTTATCAATTTTTTTTGATCATTATGCCGTTTTTTTTTTAATAACTTTTCCAAATTTGGAATTAATTCTGGTAAAACAAATAACGAACTATTTTTTTCGATTGATTTATAAAATTTATCAATTTCAGTGATTGTAAAATTATTATTATTACATTTCAACCTATTTAAACTTTGGTTTTTTGTTAAGAAATCAAAAAACAAATTCAATTCTGCATTTTGGAAATTATTCCCGCTAACATCCAATGATTTCAAATATTTATTTCCAATCAATGTTTCGAAGACAGTATTTAAATAGCTACCCTTGATTAAATAATTTTTACCGTCACCTGAAATGTCTAAATGCTGGAGCCTTAATGCCCTTTTTTGTAACAAGTAGCTTAATTCTACACATGTTAATGAAGCGTCTTCATTGCGTTTAATGTTATTGGCCAGGTTAAGGATTCTTAAGTAGGGGTTATTTAAAAACGACGCAATAATCAATGAGACTGCCCTGTTATTAAAGCCACAGTTGGCAATAAGTAAAGATTCCAAAATATTTGAATTGTATAAACTTAATGCTAATAAATTTGCCCCGCCCTGCCCCAAATTGTTACCGCTAAGATCTAGAGTGAAATGTGAGATCTTTTTTGCTCTTTTAATGGAATTTGTTAAAGTTTCCAATGAGGGCCTCGCGGTGATGTGGCATCTCGACATTCGGAGTATTCTTAAAATAAAAGATTTCTCAATCAATTTGCCCAATAGCTCAAAATCGTCTTGACACAATTTGTTCCCACTTAAGTCTAAGTGCTTTAAGGAATGGAACCCATTGTTACAAATTTCCCGAAGTAAAGGCGTTGCCATGATCTCGGTATCGGCAAGAATTAAAGTGCCTAATTTATTTTTCTTGAGGTGATCATTTTCGTTTTCCTGTTTAAGGCTCTCCATTTTACCGCCGCGTGTGCTCTTGCCCTTACCATTGCTTCTGCTTTTGGGAGTGTTAGCATTCAAAATCCATTTGTAAAATTCCACAAAGGCTGCGGTTCCAGATTTCCCTAATTTGTTCCCACTCAGGTCTAAAGTCGTCAAATTGGAGAAATTCATTGAATTTGTGAGCCCGTCGATCAAGAGCGTCGGCAAGGACTTGGTCATTGATAGGCCACGCAAACTTAAATTCTTCATTGGCCGTTTCCTTCTCTGCGAGAGCTTCTCGATAAACGAGGCAACCGACCTTTCGTTGGCGTTTGGATTGTTGGAGACATCAATCGAGTTGATTCTGGAGCTTGGGTTGTCCAAGATCTTGACCGCCAATTCGCCCAGAGAATCACCGCTGAGGCCAACGCCCGAGAGAATTAGCACGCTGATCGTCTTGTTTTCAGACAGCAATTCGCAAACCAAGGGCAGCAATTCCTTTTTTTTGAAATCGTGCACGCAAAGCCCGTAAAACCACGTGTTGTGTTTGAGCGCCTGGAAGATCGCAGACAAATTGTAGTTCTTGTGCGAATTGATGTGCCTGATCAATTCCTGATCAAAGGAAAAGCACCGATCGCGTGTGACGCCAATTAGTGGCATCGAGAGCCCCCCGTCTTCGTTGTCCAAGTCCCCACTGCCGCTCCCTGCCCCGTACTTCTCCTCTTTTTTCCCCTTGGAACTCGTGGCAGTGGCATGATTGGACAAGGAGATCTGGTTGAATGTGATCCTTCTTGACGACTTTAAGATCCTTCGCAGGTTTTGGAGAAATTTCTCATCATAGCTTAGCCCGTTCTTTGTGCAGCACGCCTTATAGCAGTCTTCGTATCCGTGGCCAGGGCGTATTTCCCGTTTCCTCTTGATGCGACTTATGGCCTTCTCCAGCCGCTGCTTCCTTTTTGGCGGCGCCAGTACGAATCTCACCTCCTGATCGCTCGGTTGGCCAATGGTAATTCTCCGTATTTGTGTGTACACCTTTTCAATGATATGCTCAGACTGGTTTGTTTCGATCATTAAATCCGTGTTTGTATTGGGGAACTTTAAAATTAAAGTAAACCGAGTTAGGGACTCGATAGCCTTTAGGTCGAACAAATGGTGGCCATTCCCATTCAGTTCCTTTAGTGTTAGTAAAGGTGCGTTTTCCACCTTCATTTGCCCATGATCGGTGATGGATCGTTTCTTTTTGGATTTTGGCGAAAATGTTCTCTGCTTTTGTTTTTTATGCGCAACTAAATAAACGCTTGAGTGGGTCAATAAAAAGGTATGAAGCTTTTTAGAAGATTTGAAATTCGTTATTAAATGCACTTCTTCTTTTAACAGTTTTTGATAATAGCTATGTTGAGTTTCCATTTTTATTTTTTGATTTTGTCAATTTGTGTTTTTTCTCTTTTCTTGTGGAAAAATTTCTTTTGATTTTTCAGTTTTGTATTTTGAGTTACACAGGTTTTTTTTTTTTTGTTTAAAACTAAAAGAAAGTGAAAAAGAAAAGAGATATTTAGAAAGTTTAAAAATGAAACCGAAAATTATTGAAAGAAATTGATTTAAAAAATTTTGCAAACTAGTTCTATTTCTTGTCCACTTTATTGGCTAATTTTGGTTCACAGTTTAAGGTGACAAAAATACCACCGAAAAAATCCTAATTTTAAATTTTAGAAGAATCCGAATAATATTTCGAAAAGTCTTTGATTTTTATATTTCCTTTACCCAAGAAAAATCTAAAAGTGCTTAAAAATAAGAAAAATTGTTCTTTTGAAGATAGAGTGTTTAAATAGTGATTTTTTGAAATTGTTTTTTCTGATTTTATTAATTTGAAAGAGTTAAAATTTTATCTGGTTTATATTTTTTGATTTTTCTTTTGATGTTTGTTTCATATAACAACAAGTGTTAATCAAAACACACCAACAAACAACAAAAAAGTACATTACAGGTAATTCGAGATCAAAAATGTAAATACCATCTTGGTAATTAAAATTTGCAAAAGGAAAATGTAATGAAAATTGTGAACCAATTATTATGCAAAAACAAGTATTTGACAATATCCAAATAGAGTTCAAAAAAACGAAAAAAAATAAAGACCCTAAGAGGGTCAGATGATTCAAAACATTGTTGAATTATTTGCTTTATCTTGTTTAAGATCATAAAGAACGAAAAAATTACAAAATTTTAAAGAATTTAAAACTTTGCTTGATCAGATCTAATGCCTAAAGAAAGGTTGGTAGTGTTTTATAGAACCCAACACTTAGACTTTGACAACATTTATTAAACAGTTTCATCTTAAAACTTTGGAAAAATCAATTCTTGTCAATTATTGTTGGGATTTGGTTTTTTGTACTATCTAACAATGAAAAATCTGAGATTAGGTAAAATTTTTAAATTGAAAATTTGGAATTTTTTAGTTCTTCATGATCTTAAAGAAGATGAATGAAATAATTCAACAATGTTTTGAATCGTATGTACTTTTTTATGTCTTTTTTTTTTTGATAATTCTTTAATCAATCGAAAAATCTTTTTACAAATTTAATAGCAAATTCTTAAAAACAAATTTTCAAACATCTTGAGATTGAACAATTAAGGAGATAGTTACATTTTTCAAATTTTGAGAGCCACCACTTTTGTGAAACTTGAATGATTCAAATCATTTCTAAAACGAAAAACATTGATATTTTATACTGGCATTTGAATTCTAAACGGGAAAAATTTTCACTTGTTTTTCAAACATCTATTTCCAAAATAGAGCCACAACTACAACCCACAGCTTTGGTAACTCAAAGTAGTAAAGAAAAATCTGGTCAAGGAGGTGAAAATTTATTCCCATTTAGAATTCAAATACCAGTCAGGAACACGAGAGTACCAGTACCCTTTTGTAATATATATTAAAATTTGCAGTGATCAAAATAATGTGTGCACAAAGACGATAATCCCTGTTTCTAAATATTGTCAGTTCTTTTTTTCTTCTTGTGCCCAAGGTAACATCTAATTTAACTATTCAATAGTATACCCGAGTCCAAATCAACTTTGAAAGTAAAGGTCTGGATATTCTAAGTACAATTTAAATTAGTAACGAAATTTGTTGAAAATTTTCCATAATATTCTCAATTTTTTCAAGATTTTTGTTTTTTTAAAAGATAAAATTTTTATGAAAAATTTACTTGATTTTTTGAAATAAATTTTCCTTTTTGATCCTTCATTTTTCTAATTTCTATTTAAATATTAGAACTTTAAGAAACCAATACCATATTTTTTAGGCTTTATTATCAGTTTCTTTGATTGGTTAATGTATAGGTCTTCAATAATAAAAAAACACCTTTTTCTGGAACTGCCCAGCCGATGAAAATAATCTTAAAATCGGGATATCTGAATTAAATTTAACATCTCTAATATATTAAAAAAATAATACTATTTTTGATATTATTAGAAAAAGATATTCATCTTATTTATTAGCCTTAGTGGGTAATAAATTTATTTTTGAGTCTTTAATAAAATTTCGAAATCATAATTTAGTAATTCGGGCAAATAAGAGGAATTAAAAACTCCTCCTTTAAATAAAAAAAAAATAAAAAAAATAAAAAGAACCTTTTTTATTTTGAAACGCGCTTTAAATTTTTTTGCACGCTTTATTTTAACTACAGTAAAATTCAAAAAAATGAAAAGATTGATCAAGAAAAAATAAATAGAACTAATTTATTTCTTAATCTTATCTGTGACATTTGATACAATTACTTATTCCGCATTTTGTTTTATTTTTAATTCTTTATGGAAATACTTTTGTATGTAAAATATTTGATGAACAAATTACCTTTTATTACAAAAGAATTTCCCAAAATGAATTTAAAAATCCTATTTTCATTTAATTCATCTAATTCTTGATATGGACAAAAAAAAATAAGATTTTTTTTAAATTCGGTTTCAGAAATAAGGACTTATTGGACATACTCATTTGATTTTATATTTTTTTATTTTCCAATTAAATTGAAAAATCAAAATAATTTGGATATCTGGTAGAAATTTTTTCCAAAATTTTCTTTTATTGTGGGTTGAATCTTTGTAACTGTTTTTTTGATTAAGAGAATTCAACCCATTTATTTTAATTTTTGAAATAGTATTCTTTAATTCTGTATTGTTTGATAAAAATATTTGAAAAAAGAATTTTGAAAACATATTTGTACAAAAAATAGTTCTAAAATAAATCAATAAATAGTAATGGTGTCCTGAAATTTAAGGTAATAAATTGTTTGTATACATGTAAATTAAGAAGAAAAAAAAACAAATCATTGGAAATAGGGTTTGGTACAATTATTTTTTTTTTCTCATTCTTGATTTCAACAAATTTAATTGGAAAGATAATCTTTCGTCTTTGCTCACCTAAAAGAAAATATTTGTTTTATATAAACATCTTTTAGGGTCTATTTTTTTTTTTTTTTTGATTTATTCTTTGATAAATTTGACTCATTTGTATAAACACATTTCTAGATTCAAAAATTAATTTAAAAAAAAACCAAAAATTTAATCAAAAAAAAAATGTTCAACATTGAATTACTTCACTTTCTTTTCACAAATAGAGCATTGATTGATATTTTGGTTTCAAAGTTTCAATATCCGGTGGCATTCAAAAAATATATTTTAGTAATCTTCACACAATGGAAATTTTTCAATAGGGCAAATGAACTTGCTTCCTGGAGTAAAAATCAGTTTACCATGTTGACAAGGCCCACTTTTAAAAGAACTTTCAGTTAGGTATTATTCTTTTTCAAAGAATGATCGATTTTTCTCTTTTTTAAAAAAATTCAAAATCCAACAAAATGCTGAATTATTTTGAAAACAATTTGTTTTCTTTTCTGAAAAAGAAAGTAATCTAAAAATCTATGAAGGAAGTTTATAAAAATAAACATTTCAAAAATAACTAAATCGGTTCCAAAACACCCAGTATAAACAATCTACAAAAATTCAAAAAAATTTTACAGCATCAAGAAATTGAAAAAAAAAGTAAAAATCTGATTACTACATAACAAATTTACTATTGATGCTATTTTTGAAAGGTATTAATATTTTTTAACAGATAGATCCATTTCTCCAAATATTGAAAAAGTCGAAAATTCAACATATTTCTGATTTATTTCAAAAAAAAATATTTTCTTGGACGAAGATTGGAATCTTATTGCCTAGGAAGGAAGTTTACCAAAGAATATTTTAAATATTGAACCACTAATTTTTGAAATAAATCCATATATAAAAATTTACTTAATTTCAAAAAAATTACAATAATTATTTTTAAATTGGAAATAATTTAATTTCTTTCTTTCAAAGAACAGTTGGAAAAATTTTTTTCTTTTTATTTAAATATAAAAAAATACGAGAAAAACAAGCCAACTATCATATTAAAAATTCCTCAGAAATACTTTTTTACAACCTAGGAAATTCAACTTTTAACCATAAGCAATACCATTTAATTTGAATATTTCTAATCAATAATTTATTACCCAATCTTAATAATTTCAGTGAATTAGTATAAACGCAAAGGTAAATATACCAATCAACTTTATTAATATTTACTTATTTTTTTTAAAGTTTTCCAATTCAAATAAAACAATTCAAATGAAAAGTTCTAATATATATATATATATAATTATAATTTTAACCTTTATCAAATAACCAATTCTAAAATAAAAAGTTTGTTATTTATACGCTGGATACTTGGAAAAAATATTACCTTATTTTTCACAATTCAAGAAGTTTTGTAAATATTTGAGAATAAAAGAAAAGTTCATTTTTTTTTTTTTTTTGATCTTAAAGGATCCAAAATTTGATTTTTTTACTTTTATTTTCGAATAAGTTTAAATTTTGTTTTTTTTAAGACTCTCTGACATAGATTACTAAAAGTGGGTATACCCTAAAAATATTAAAAAAATATTTTCCTAATTTTAAACTTTTTTATTATTGATACCAAAACTACCAATAATAACCGATCATGATCTTTTTACAGAAAATTTAATTTGAAATATTTAAATTCTTTAAAAATTATGACTAATTTCTCAAAAATTGGTAAATTTATTATTTTACTGGTTTAAAAGTACCAATGCAAAAATAATTAACTTATTATCTTTTTTTTTTTTTTTAAATAAATTAGACTCTTATTTGCTCAAGTGATTAAAATCTAACACATAGTGGTCGAAAAACAAATTATTTACTAATGGAAAAATAAATTCATTTTTTATGGTAAAATTTATCTAAAAATTAGTTTTTTTAAATAATTTAAAAAGTTGTAATAATCAAAAAATAATGATCCATGTATGAATAAAAAATCAAATAATAATAAAAAAACCACGTCAAGTAATAAACATAAATATTGAATAACCAATGCCGAGACTGCCAAGTTGTCCCAAATAATTTTGAAGTAAACCCCAATTCAAAATTTTTAACACACCAAAATTCGATTTGTGAAAAAAAAAATTATTTAATCAATTCAAGAAGATTTACCAAATTAGAACCATTCATAAATTGAAATGTTAACACTTTTTTATAAATTACAATACTCACAAATAAATAAATAAATAATTATCAGTACAAATAAATCATGGGTGTGTTAAAAATTTTGGAGAGAGCAAAACAAAAAAATACATTAGTAAATTTGTTTAAATTCTATTAGGATTATTGATCGATCAAATGGTTAGATACTAACAACTAATTTTATTTGAGTTCTTCTATTGGGTAAAACTTGATTTTAACTTTGTATCGATACCTTGTAAAAAATTTTGATCTAACTGAAACAAATTACGTAATTCAAACAATGAAATGAAAACAAAAACTAAAAGATGAAAAAATGATTTTTCTATTTTACAAAAATCAAAATTATCTCCAATTTCAATGAAATTGTATTATTTTGATTGTTTGGAACGTTTTAGCTGTGTGGAAAATTTTGAATTTTAGTTTATATCTCAAAATGTAGATTGGTTGTCAAAAAAATTCTCTTTTTAACACATTAAATAAAAAAAAAAAGATTATTGAAAAATTTTTTTTTCACATATTGTTATATTTTGAAAAACACAACTGGCTCCATAGGAAGAAAACAAATAATTTACTTATTCAGTTATTATAAAAATGTGAGAACATTTTTAAACCTTTTTTGAAATTATCTTTTTTAAAAAAGTTAAAACTTTTTGAAAGTTGATATTTTAATAAAGTAGGTTATCGACTTTTAAACCACAGGGAACATTTTTTATTAGAAATTTAATACCATTTTTTTAAAAAAAAGTTTTCACTTTATTAAAACTGGAACTGTTAAAAAAGTATTAATTCTGACAATCTACTAAAAAAAATATTAATTCTCTGTTTAAAATAGTTGTATAGGTTTATTCTTTTTATTATTGATTAAAACTTGAAATTCAAAAATTTATAAAATAATTATGCTTACAAGTTACCAATGTATCAATTATCAAATACTAGAATAATATTATTTTGAAACGTATCCTTTGATTTGGAAAATATATTAAATAAAAATCAAAAAATCATAATTTTTACTAATTGCCAAAATAGATACTACTATGTAATAGAGAAAAATTCACATCAAATTTATACTCAATGTTTGAGCCTTAAATTTGAAACTGACTGTAAAAAATATGATAATTTTTTATTGGTATATTTTTCCTAAGAAAAAAATAAAATAGATTATTTTTTCAAAATAAATTAAAAGAAATTTATCTTAATGAATTATTTTTAAACCAAAATAATTTACAATTATTTTCATTAATAAATAATTGCCAATCTATGATTTTATACGTAAATTTCCGAAAGGGAATTAAAGTACAAGGGAAACTAGAGTGTATTCTCCACTTCTTCAATAATAATGATAATATATAATAATATAAGTTTTGTTAATCAATTAAAAACCGATAATTTATTTTTCCAAAATAAATATATTTTTGTTTTTTTTGTATCTTCTGACAAACGGACATATATCATTTGAGAAAAGAATAAGTAAAAAACAAAATTAACGAGAAAATTAACCGAAAATAAAATAATAACTTTAATTAAATAAAGAAAAAATAAATGATTAAAGGTAAAATGGGCAATTTAAGCCAATAATTGTTTGATTAATATTATTTTTTGATCCAGCTTTATCTTTTATTTATCTAATATTCTCAATTCATTAAAAAAAGTAACCATTTTTACAGTCTCCAAAATAAATCTATCTGATTTTGATAATAAAGTAGTCTAGATTGCGGATGTTGATTTGGTTGAAAATAATATAATGAGTTACTATATGGAGTTTATTTAATACTTATTGTAATTGATTTTACCTTTATTTTTTTGGAAGCTTTCCATTGAAAAATCCATTTTTACTTTTTATACCTTAGAATGGGAATATAATTTACAGTTACATATTGAAATAGTGTCTGATATTTTAAGCCATATTGGAAATTTTACTCGTGCTAAAAATATTGGCTCATTATTGAAATTAAATAACATCCTAATAAGAAGAAAATAACATAGAAAAAAGGAATAAGGTTCTATAAAAAAATTATAAAAACACTTATCAAGATATTGAAAGATTAAATTGTAATTAAAAAAAAAAAAAAAAACAAGAATAAGATATTTTTTGATTTTTATATAAGAAAAACATTTTGAGTTTGCAAAATATAAAATTTACTGTATAAAAATTTAAACAAGCATTTAATAATATTTTTAACCATTTTTTTTAAATTAAAGATATATACCCTAAACTCAATTTAAATCTGAATCAAGTATGTATATATTTTTTTCCTATCTTCAAATACCTTAGTCTGAAAAAAAAAAGTCTGATTGAAATTTTGCATTTATCAAAATAACAAACGAAAACTTTGTAAAATCCCACATTTCAAAGATAAACCATGTTTCCTTTTTTAAGAAATAACCAATACATTAATCGAAATTCAATAACGAATGAAATTGACAACAAATATTGAGTAAATATGTCACTGATTTCTTAAAAATTTTATTACAGTCTTTCCAAGTCTACCATAAAAATTTAAATATAACAGATTTGAGTTTTCTATTCTTATTTTCTATTTTCAAAAAATTTGGAAATAAGAGTTATTATTCAAAAAAAAATTTCAATAAATGAGCTATTATTCAAATTTTGGGAACATCAAAAAAAAAATTTTCGGAAGATTCATGAAGCACCTATAAAATATTGTTCAAAAAAGGTAAATTTTTAAAGATCAGTCAATATTGATATTTTTTGGGGCTCTTTAGGACCGATAATTTTTAAGTTTCATGTGATCTTGAATTTTTTTTTTGATGTTCCCAAAATTTGAATAATAGCTCATTTATTGAAATTTTTTTTTGAATAATAACTCTTATTTCCAAATTTTTTGAAAATAGAAAATCAGAATAGAAAAATCAATTGTGTTTTATTTAAAATTTTATGGTAGACTTGGAACGGCTGTATATAAAAAAAAAATTCTAAAAATAAACGACAATTTGGAATTTGTATCAAAATAATAGCTATTATTTTGATACAAATTCCATTGAAAATAGAAAATCAGAATAGAAAAATCAAATCGGTTTTATTTAAAATTTTATGGTAGCCTTGGAACGGCTGTAATAAACATCTGAATAAGACTGTTAAATTCAAATCTATGTAGAAACATTTTTTGTCCAATTTCCTAATTATTTAATCTCATTTCTCAACTTTTAAAACAACTCAAGAGAAAGAACCTTTTGAATCACAACCAATTTTACAAAGATTTTAAACATTTAAAAGAATATAATAGTTTCTTCAAAGCTTGTATAAAAAAATTTATAAAATAGAAAATAAAGTGAAAATTTTCGAATATTTATTTGAATTTCTCAATATGAAAAATTTTGAACAAATTGCATTCTTAATTTAAATTTTACTTTCAAAACAAAGTAGACCTACTCTAAAATCGATTTAAACTTTGGTATACTCTTCTGTAGCGAATGAGACAAATTGTAACAAGAACAAAATACAGAGTACCTATTTTGTTTTGAAACCAATACTATGATTGTTTGGGAAAGCTTTATTTTGATCACTAGTGGCTCAAAAGTAACAAACTGAATAATTCTTATTAAAATTAGAAAAATTTATTTTTCCAAGAATCACTTTTCATTTTTTTTTCTATTTATTCTTGAAAATATCAAAAAATCAAAACCAAAATAGACCTTAATCCATTTGAAATAAAAAAAAAAATATACAAAACAAAATGAATCAAAACAAGCAAACTCATCAAAAAATTACTCAAGAATTACAAATTGAAGAACCTAAAAATTTCCTCATCTTTAATGATGTAATTTCATCAATAACTGTTGACGAAGAATTTTTGTATATCACAAGCAACGAAAACAAAGCTCTCCTCACAAGTTTAAATGTAAAAAAAAAACACCTAATCTTTTTCCATTTTTCATTGATTGGAATATAAAAACAAATTTCCCAATAACTAACCTCAAAAACTGTTCGAGTTCTAAAATTTTTTCAACAACCAACACAAAATAAAAAAACAAAAAGGATTTTCAAAAAGAAAGTTCAAAATCTTTTTCCATACAAACAAATTCAATTATAAGTCACCTTAGAAAAAGGCAAGAAGAAGGAGAAGGCTTAATAATGACCAGCCAGGGTGAAGGAAATGTCCTTGTAATTGATCCTGAAACGAAAAAAACAGCAAAAATATTTGTTGGAAACATCTTGCCAGCAAGGTTTACAATTGATTACAAAGATCGAATTTATTCCTTTTCGATTACAAGGGATGTTTTCTGTTGGGATTTCGAAACAACAAATGTAATTGAAGAATTCAAAATTGGAGATGTTCCTAGCTGTGGGGCTCTTGAAAAGGAGTCAGGAAAGATCTTTGTTGGGCTAATGAATGGGAATGTTCTTGTTCTTGATCCAGAACTGAACGAAGTGATCAAAGTATTTAAGGCACACGACGATCAGGTTTTTGGGATGACAAGCCGAGACGGAATTCTTTATACCTCAGGAGGAACAGAAAAGGACTGTACAATCAAAACCTGGGATGCACATACGTACCAAAACCTAAAACAATTTAAAGGGCATCAAGGTGGCACTTATTGTTTAAAATCAAAATGGGCTTTACTTTTTTCAAGTGGGGAGGATTATAAAATTAAGATATGGGATCTTGAAACAACACAACTGTTATACGTTGTTAATTTGAATGGCGAGTGCTGGTGTTTTGATTTGAACGAAGAGTTTATTTATTCCGCCAGTTACCAAAGTGTAGTTCGGATCAAGATCCAAAATGAATTAAACAAATACCCAGATTCAGGTTCTTTTGTTGGATTTTTCAACAATCCTATATTGTGCGATTTTAAAATATGGGATTTTCCCGTTCATAAATTCCTCATCAAGTTAAGGTGTTCAAAAGAACCAGACAAAGTCAAAAAAATTCTCGAAAATAATTTCTCAAAAGAAGAAAGTTTCGAATTTTTGGAATGGATTTATGGAAAAAATTTGAATTTTTCATCATCATTGAAGGGAATTGAAAAAATACTTGACAAGTTAGAAATTCAATCTGAAGATTTCAAAAAGAAAACACTACAATCTGATTTAATCAAAGCATATTCTGATGAAAAGTCAAAGGATTTTTCAATAATTGTAAAAAATTCCGAACAAGTAGAAAAATTTGAAGAAATCAAAGTTCACAAATTCATTTTAATTGCTAAGTGTGGATTGTTCAGAGATTTTTTCCAAAACATTAATGAAGAAAATAGCAAGAAAGTTAAAGATTATTCTGGAAAATCTGTTGAATCTATTCAACATTTTATCAAATATCTTTATTTGAATGATTTGAAATTAACAGCAGACAATGATCCAGAATTAATTGTTGAAGAATTAAGTGATGCGGTCGATTATTATCAATTAGATGAAAATTGTAATTTACCAATCTGTTTAAAAAAAATCATAAATAAATTCAATCTAAATTAATTGTTTTTCCAAGTGATCAGCCTTTCATAATCACTTGGATAAATATTAAAAAATGTTATTGATGATATTCTCTATTTACTTATTTATTTGGTAACAGAGAAGTTTCGATAAATTATGATCTAAATAAAAACAACCCAGAAAAGAGAAATTTTTCTCAGTGAGATCAAATTCTTTTTTTCATTTTTTATGTAAAAGAAAACCATTAAATTGATTTTATTTCTTTCATTATAAAAATTTTTATACCTTGGTTATTACCACTTCCATCATTACTACACAATACTAAGTTTTTGTTGCTAGGAATATTAATAAAAGAATTTTTTTCTTTTTTGAGTTAATTCTTATGGTTGACCAAAAAATTGATTTATTCAACTTATTGTAAAATATTGATCTTTTTTTTTTTTTTTTATTTTATTTTTTAACGGAGGAGTTGTTAATCCCTTTTGTTTGTAGTTAGTTTTTTTTTCATTTGAGAAATAAACCGAAAATTAAATAAATTTTTGGTTTATTACAAAAAATAAAAAAAAACATAGGACACTTGTCGTTAGGTTTTTTAATTTAAGAAATGAAAAGAAAATTTATTTAAATTCGGTTTATTTCTCAGATTAAAAAAATTGTCGTAAGCTTTTCCAGATTTTAAAAGAATTGAGTTAAATCTTTGATTTTTATCTATTCCATTGAGTTATGGAAAAGCGCCGTTAGGTTTTCTTGAGTTTTCTGTTTATTTGGAAAATCGATAGATTTCACAAATAAAATAGAGAACCTCAAGAAAAACTAGGAACTTTACGGCACTTGACGGCACTTATCCGAATTCCTAAATTTTTATTTAGAAATTTTAATAAAGACTCAAAAATTAGTCTATTACCTACTAGTGATAATAAATATATTGAGTCTTTTTCTATAATAATATTAACAATATTATTATTTTATAATATATTAGATATATTATTTTTTTTTAATTTTGATATCCAAATTTTACAATTATTTTCATAGGATGGGCAGTCGTTAGGTTTTCCAGGATTCAAAAAAATTGTGTAATATCTAAAATTTTACTCTATTCTTTTAAATTCTGGAAAACTGCTGTTAGCTTTTTTTTAATTTGAGAAATATAAAGAAAATTTTTGAAATTTTCTTATTATTTCAAAAAGTGTAAAAAGCACCCTTACTTTTTCTTGAGTTTTCTGTTTATTTGTAAAGTGTTCTAGGTTTTTTTGAGGTTTTCTATTTTATTTCTGAAATTAAATCAAAGCGCCCTTAGGTTTTTTTTTTACTTTTTGAAATAAAAAGAAAATTGCAAAATTTTCTTTTCATTTCAAAAATTTTAAAAAATCTAGGCACTTGACGACACGATCACAGAAAAAATGATATAAATCTTCAATGAGATATAAATTTTATGATTGTTTGCATGATTAGCAAAATTTTGATTTATCTTTGTTCACAATATAAGAATATCTGTTTAGATGACTTAAAAATATCTGTTTAGATCAAAAATATTGAGATTTTTTAAGAAGAATGGTTATAGTAGATTAAATTTTTATAGTCATTTACAAAATTTTCCTAGAAATTGTGCTTTTGTTATAAGATGAAATTTGATTTTTTTCTAAATAAAATTTTCTTGAAGATATTTAAGAATAGATGTTTTGATGATAGCATTTATTATCACAGGATTAGTATTAAAATTGCAATAGCTCTAAAAAATTACAATTAGTTCTACTTTAACATGAAAAATTTTAAAATCGCGATAGTCCCTATTCTCCCGATAATCCATTTTGTCGCGAAAAAATGAAAAAATATTTTGATGAAATCACCTTAAAAAAAATACCATTGACTTTCACGAATCCTTGAGACTTTTACAACACTTTTAACCTTTAAAAATGTTGGAAAGGGTTTGAATTGGTTGTAAAGTTTCTCCAATTGTTTGAAAGATTTGAAAGACAGAAAACTTTTATAAACGGAATGAGTTTGTTTGTTGTGGAAAAAAAATGTTTTACTTATCATTTTTTTATTGTTTACCAAATATAAAATCTCATGTGAATTTTCTGATCAAACCAACAATCATCCATTTCAACAATATATTTGTATATAAAATTGGTGTGTTTTTTTAAAATGGAGTTATTAATTTCACAAGTTCAATAACCAAAAAGAATAAAGAGGATTTTTCCTTCTTATTCAGTGATCGATTAAACAAAAAAATACCTTTAAGCTCTAGTTGTGTGTTTCTGTGCAATACGAAGTATATGAGAAAAATAATAAAAAAAAGAAGAAAACAACAAGTATACAAAAAATCGTAATAATTGGTGATAATGTGACTATGGTTGCTGTGAAAGATTTTGAAAAGTTATATAACCAATTTCAGCTTTCCTAGAATATTGAAAATGTTTAAACCCAAGAACAAATTCTTTAAAGAACGGGTGAAAGGTTGGTTGTTTTAGATCCTTTTTTAATCAACACGATTTTTAACACCAGGATTAACTGAGAAACTATACTACAAGGAAATAATAAATTCCAAAAATTAAAGTTAGCCAAAACTTCAGATTGGATTATAGTTTTACATCTTTAATAAATTATTTTTTTAAAGTTATGATAATTTTATGTCATTAAGAAAAGATAGCCATTAAATTCATTAAGATTCAAGCACCACCTATTTCAAAATTACTAAATTTTGAAAAAAACACATATTTTTGGTGTTTTTTTTTTTGGAAAAAGTTGAAATAAATTAATTTTTGATTGAATACCAAGCAAGAAAAAATAATAAATGTAAAAAAAAAATACAGAAAAAACAAGGAATATATATAAATATATATATATAAACTCATATATAGAAATAAAAATAAATATAAAAATTCATTTTTTTCAATTTAATTTAGCATTACCTTTTGATTGAAAGGTTTTATTTTATTGTAAAATTGAAAAAATATTATTCTTTTTTCATTGTGAAAAAAATCGATTACAAATAATCTCTCTTCCAAGTCAAATAAAAATATCAAAAATTTTTCTTTTAAAAAAGAAAAAAATATAACTGAATATTTTTCATTTTTTTTTTTCATTTCCCATTAATATCTAATAAAGTTGTAAACCTTTTTCTAAATCGTTATGTATAATAATGTTTATTATGTTAATGTATTTCAAAAAAACAAAATTTAGAGCTTTTTTTTGAAAAAATTATACGAGTCTGGCATTTATTTATCTTTTTTATTACTTTTGATAATCTAAAGGATAGATCAAACTCTCAATAAAATCAAAATATAATACCCTGAAATCTCATGATCTGATCCTAGCTTGAATCAAGTCTCTTTTTTGTTGTTTTTAAATAAAATTTACAGTTTTTTAAAGTGCCATTTTTTTTTTTTAAATATTGTTGACTTAGCTCAAAAAAGTAATCAACTAATATTTCATGATTAAAATTTTATCACGGTATTTAACCTTTATCACGATATTTTGGAATTTATATCACTATTTTTACGCCATTATTGTGATTTTTCAGAATATCGCGATTAAGTTAAATTATCTCTATATTATTGATTATCACAATTTTCTACTGTAGTCAAAATAAAATGTATAAAAAAAATTTAATGCGTGCTTCAAAATAAAAAGCTTGTTTTTTTGTTATAGAAGACCTATACCTCAACTGATCAAAGAAACCATTAATAAACCCTAAATAAATATGGTATTGATTTCTTAAAGTTCTATTATTTTAGAAGAAATTCGAAAAATGAAGGAACAAATTAGAAAATTTATCTCACACAATAGAGTAAATTTAGAAGGAAATTTTAATCAGAAAAAAAACAAAAATATTCAAAAAAATGAGAATATTACGAAAAATTTCAACAAATTGCGTTACTAATTTAAATTTTACTTAAAATAACCAGATGTTTACTTTCAAAATTGATATGACTATTGGTATAATATTTGGTAATCGATTGGATATTGCCTTGGAATAAGAAAAAAAAAAAGCACCGATTATATTTTGAAACACAGATTATAGTCGTTGGGCACTCATTATTTTGATCACTTTATAATATCCCAATTTGATAAGAATAATTGAAGTTATTGAAACTTTATTGTCACTTGACCAAGATATCTTCAAATCCTCTTATTTAGTGATTTTGTCCACAAAATTCAAAATCAATTTTTTTTCCTGTAAAAAGTGGTGTATATTTACGATAAGATTCTGGAAAATAAGACCAAACAATCTGCTAAAAAAATTTCGCAAAATTGAAAATTTTTTTTCTCAATTTTTTTTCATTTTTTGAAAACCTACCACATACCATACAAATCAACTTATTACAAACGAGACCAATTTAAATTCAAAAAAATGAGATCAATTAAACTTTATGTTACTGGAGATGGAGGTGTTGGTAAAACATGTATGTTAATAAGTTACCATACAAATTCCTTTCCAACAGAATATTTACCAACTATGTATGATAATTATTCACACAATGTAATAGTTGATGGAGAGCCAATCAGTTTAGGCTTATGGGATGTCGCAGGGTAATTTAGATTTGCAATTTAAAAAAAAGAAATAAAGTTTTTTTCTTTTTCAGAAATCCAAAATTAACTTGGACTTTTTCACAAACAAAAAAAACCCCAAAATTTGTTTTTTTAATTTCCTCTTTTCAAAAAACAACCCAAAAAAAAAAAAATAAAAGAGGAGAAGATTTTGATCGTTTAAGACCATTGTACTATCAAAACACTGATGTATTTTTAGTGTGTTTTGATATCAGCAATCCCAACTCCTGGGAAAATACACGCAATAAATGGGTACCTGAAATTACACAACATTGCCCTGGTGTCCCATTTTTTTTAATAGGAAACAAATCGGATCTTCGTGAGGATAAAACAACAATCCAAAGGCTGCAAGAAAGAAAAGAGTCACCAATAACCTTTAGTCAAGGATTGAAGATGGCAGACAAAATTGGAGCAGTAAACTATCTTGAAAATTCTGCTCTAACTCAAAAGGGTTTAAAGGAAGTATTTGACGAAGCAGTTCGGGTAGTTATCAGCCCTTACAAAAAGAAGAAAAAGTCAGGAGGATTTTTTAACAAAACAAATATCTCTGTTCTTGAGCCACTCCACTTCACAAAGATTTCAACAAACTATCCAAAAGAAATCGTTCAACTCTTGTCAATTGATTCGAAAGATGAATTAGAAAAAGAAAAACCAAAAGTTTATGGTGCAGACATTCATTTACTTTGGTTAAAAGGCCATGGTGAGAGCGGCAGTGAGAGCGATATTTCGTCATACAGTAGTAATGAAGAAGAAAAAGGAGAAAGTTCTGAAAAAGAAATAAAAAAAGAAATTGAAATTGAAAAAGGAAAAGGAAAAGGAAAAGAAAAAGAAAAAGGAAAAGGAAAAGGAACAGGAACAGGATTAGGAAAAAAACAAAAAAACAAAAAACAATTAGAAACAGCAAGAATTAGGCACATAATTAATGCACACGAAATTATCTTAAGTGGGAGGTGTCCGATTTTCCGAAAGATCTTAAATAAAAAAGCCAATTCAAAAGAAATTGAAAAAAAAATTGGGATCAAATATTTAGGAGAAGGACAGTATCAAATGAAACTATTTACATTTTCTACTTTTGTTTTATATATCAAATTCCTTTATTGTGAACGATTGGAATCACTTTTAACGATAGACGCTGATAGTTTATTTGAATTAAAAGATTTGGCGACGCAATTTCAAAATGAAAATTTATTAAAAATATGTAAATATTTAAATGAAAAATTTAATACAACCGACAAGAAGATTATCACAAAAAATGACACAAAAATTAATGAACTAATCGGATTAGAGTCACCAAAATTATTCAAATGCTTTGCAAATCAAATAAAGAATCAAAAAAAATATAATGATGCCATTTTAACTATTAAAGAAAATCATAAGAAAAAAAAAATCATGGTAAATAAATCTTTATTGATAGCAAGAACAGGCTATTTTAAAAATGCGTTTAAACAGCAATTTTCAAATCAGTACAACAGAAAGAGAAACAATATAAGAGAAATATATTTGGATGTTTCTTTTAAATCTTCCTTGCTTTCCGATTTAAATAGCTTTTTATATACCAACGACATAAAATTCAAAAATTATCAACATTGTGTAGATTTATTAAAATTAGCCATGTATGTCTCTCAACAAACATTAATCGCCTTTTGTCAAATAGCGTTAGTAGATATCTTTATTCCTAAAATTTCAGACACACATTTATTAGAACTGTATTCCCATATAGAAAAGATGGGGTTCAAAGAACTAAAAGACTTGGAAAAATTAATTGTGCATTATATGGGATTAAAAATGGAGAAAATTAAAAAACTAAAACGATATAGAAAATTAATGACCTCAGAAAAAAGAGACTCATTCGAAAGAGGTACTTACTCCAATAATTTTTATCTTAACGATCAAAAATCATTCCAGAGAAAAATTATTCATAATTTTGGATTGAAAGAGATTAAAATTGTTGATAAAAACAAGAAGAAATGAGATTTTTTATTTTAAATACGATTCCAATTGGATGTTTTCATGGTTGGCTGTCATTTAAAAAATTTCTCAACAAAATACATCATTTTTTATCAATCTAATACTGTAATTACCAACAATAATAAATTATTCCATGAATTTTTATTATTAAACCATTTTCCAGTCAAAGGGGCCCAGTTGTAATAGGTGAAATACACATCTTTAAAGGGTTTGAATGGATATTAGAAGAAAAAATTTATTTTGGAAATTTTCAAAATTGAAATCATTTTTTCACATTTTTGCTTTTTATTTTCGATTTTTTTATTGACACAACTAATTCAGTTTCAAAATTTTTTTTTATTACAAGAACAAGAGTCATTATGTAAAAACGTGTTATTCCTAGGTTATTGAAACTGTGGAAATGATTGTAGAGAAATCATATTGATTTCTATTGAAATTTTATTCAATCTTTGATCCCGATATTTGAATAATAAATGTGAAAATTTTTTTATTTCATTTTCATTTCCTTTTTCAAATAGAAACCACAAATCCCAAAATAATTCGTTTGAAAACTTTGTTTCTAAAAGAAAAGTATGGAAAATGAAGTGAAAATTGTTTCCTATTTTTTAATCAAATACCAAAAGAAGATCAAAACCAACAATGTTATTTTTCTCAATAGGAACAAAGAATTTGAGTTTTTAAATTTTTAAGTAAATCTATTGTTAAATTTGTTTGTTTTCAGACAGTTTTCAACAATTCTTTGATGTGTATTATTCTGCTTATTTCTTTATTTTTCTTAAAATGTCAATTACATAAAATAATTGATATTTTAAAAAAAATATTGGGCACTTCGACAGAAACAAAGTTTATATTAATTTTTCTTTTTTAAAAAATTGATTTTTTTGTTTTTTTTTACTTTTATATAAAACTTTTTAAAAAATCCCAAATATGGTTCTTTCAAATCAGTTTTTTTTTCAAATAGTTACAAACCAATTAAGGTTGACAATCAGTGGAATTTGAAAAAAAAAAGAATATATTATGTAAGATGTAAGGTGTAAGGACTTGTTAAATCAGATCTTAGCCAATTGATCTTTTACTTGTTTTGGGTTTTAATAGTGTTTCAAAAAGACAATTTCATAAAATTTTTTTTCTTCCGAAATCCGAATAGAATAGTCTAAGATTAATAGATTAGTAGGTATTAAAAAATTATTTTTGATTTTTGGGTTTTAGGATGAATATTTTTATTTCCTTTTTAGTCAATTAACCAAATAAAAAAATAAATAATTTATTAAAAATTTTGATTAAAACAAAATTCTAATGAAAAAATTTCAGTTTAAAGTAAACAAAGCAATATTTCTTATAACTTACCCTTCAACCAAACTTAGTCTTAAACTCTTCAATTTGGATTTTGGAAAAAAAAAAAAAAAATGAAATTCATAAAAATTGTATTTTTGAACCACTATTAACACCCAAATCAAGTAAAAGACCAATTGGCTAAGAACTGATTTAACGAGGCATTATACCTTACACATGATATTCTTTTTTTTTTTTTTAAATTCAACAAATTATAAACCTTAATCTCTTTTAAGAAATTTTAAAAGTACTTAATTTACTTATATTAATCCAAAAAAAGTAACTATTTTTTTATCTTTGCAATAATTATAAATATTTAAACTTAAAAGAGAAAAAAAGGTAAATAACATAAGAAAAAAAAATTTGGTTCGATATCTCCCAATCTTTTATAAAAGTTATTCCAAATATAAATCTTAGTAAAAAATAAATTTTATTTTATTTAATTCTGTTAGTTTTTTAAGTTTCCATTATTTTTACAATCTCTCTGTTTTTTTCCAATTTCATTATTTTCAGAATTGGACAAAATGAGGAAAAAATTACAAAAATTTAGAGAAAGAGATTTCTCTAAATCCAAAAAACATTTCTCATTCTCTAATTTCCTCATTGTTTATTTTATATAAGACTCTTCGATTTTTCAATAGATCTCATGAGTAAAGAAATTTTTTAGAGAAGAAATTTTTTATTTACTCAAAAATCGAATTTTGTGTTTTACAATTTGTGAAGGCAAAATTTTGAAGATTTCTTTTTGGGAAAATCAATAGTGTATTTTTGTGAAAAGTGGCAACTTGTCACTTATTATCCCATCGAATTATGGTAATTAAACTCTTAAAAATTTGAAAACAAATTTTGTTTTTCAAAATGTGTTTTTCAAAAACTTTATCTTGAAAAGAAAAATGAAAAAAAAAAAAAAAATATTAAAGAAAAGACACAGGTCCGACAAATTTTTGTCAGGAATTGTCAAAAAATAACAAAAATTTTCATGAAATTTGTCAAAAAAACTCATCAAAATAAATTATGACACCTTTTTGATTGACAAATTTTTTCGACAAAAAATATCATAGAAAAATATCATAAAATATCATAAATTGACAAAAAAAATTAACAAAAAAAATCAAAATTTGACAAAAAAATAATACAAATGATATCAAACAAAATTAATCATAAAATATCAATTAAAAAAAAATCATTTTTTATCATAAAAAAAATCAGAAAATATCAAATCAAAAAAATTTATTTTTGTTTCAATCGAAGAAAACAATAAATGTTAAAAAAAAATATAAATATATATATCAAAATAAAAAAACAATAATTTTTCTCAAAGTAAAAAAAATAAATAAGATACAAAAAAAGTAAGAAAGAAAAAGAAAAATATTTATCATAATTAATCAAACTTTTATAACAAAATTCTATCATGAAATACAGCACCTTTGCATCAATGTTTCAATTTCACTATATTTTTTTTGAAATATTTTATAAATAATATTTTTGTTAGATGTTAGAATAGAATAAGATTATATTTAAGGGAGTAAGTAGATTTTAAATATTTAGTGCAATAATTTATACGAAAGTGAATTTTTTAAATCATTTCTTAAACTAAATACATTAATATTTTAATAAATATGAGAGTGGAAAATATCTAGTAGAAAAAATCAACTTAATTTCCTAAAATGATTACAATAATTATTTTAAACCTGAAAAAATATACTTTATTTATTCAAAGTACAATTCAAATTAATTTTTTCTTTTTGTTTAACAAAAAAATATGATAAAAACAGCCAAACAATTAAATTAAAAATTCATTCAAAATACTTTTTGAAAACATGTAAAATTCAACTTATAACCCAATAAAATACTTGTTAATTTGATTGTTTTTAATCGATAATTAATAACCCAATCTCATTTTTTTCCAGTGAGTTAATAATAATTCAAGGATTAAACTTATCAATAGACTTAACTTATTATTTCTCAATTGTTGAAATATTCTCAAACAAATAAAATGAATTCAAATTAATAATTATAAACAAAAAAAAATTAATAGATATTTTCAAATAACTGATTGTAATACTAACAGATCCTTTTTTATACTCTCAATATTTGAAATTGAAAATTGATTAATCTTTTAAATTTCAATAAGTTTAATGAATATTTTTCAATACAATTAAGGATCTTTTATTTCTGATCTTTAAGTATTCAATATTTGCTTGACCATTGTGAAAAAAATTTGGGTCATTAAAAAAAATTGGGTCAGTCAAAAATTTGTTTTCGTTTTTTAAATAGTAAATATTAGCAAAATGATTTTTGATCAAAGTAAAATTTTATGAACAAATCTTACATTTAAGAAAAACTCAAAGTCACTATCAATAATAATTTTCAGAAGTAAAATTAAATTGTTGCATTTTAACCTTTTGGAATTACTGTGGAACTCCAAAAATACAAAAATTTATTTTTAATTATTAACTTTACTAAAAATTAGAGAACTATTTAATAGGAAATATTAAAATCTCTTAATTCAATAAGATATTTATCATTGTTAATGAACGCAAATTTATCACGGTTAATCTTAAATATCCTTTTAAACCAAATTGAATAATAAAATCTTCCAAAAAAGCTGTTTTTTCCAAAGAGGTTGTTTTCCACTAATGTTTACAATCAAAACTTCAAAATACCGAAATATCAAGATTTCAGAAACCATTTAAATTCTTTAAATCCCGATAGAAAACCTTAATTTAAAACGGTTATTAATTTTTGGTCTTCCCAAACAATTATTAACTTGATCTTGGAATGTAATCTAATAAAAAAAATCAACATTTTTAGTAAAGTTTACAATTAAATGTCAATTTTTGTTTTTTAGAGTTCCATAGTAATTCTAAAAGGTTAAAATGCAACAATTTAATTTTACTTCTGAAAATTATTATTGATAGTCACTCTGGTTTTTCTTAAATGTAAGATTTGTTCATAAAATTTTACTTTGATCAAAAATCATTTTGCTAATATTTACTATTTAAAAAACGAAAACAAATTTTTGACTGAACCAATTTTTTTTAATGACCCAAATTTTTTTCACAATGGTGATTTTAATTGTATTTTTCAAATAAGATTAAAACTTCAAGGTTATTTATTCACACAGAATCTCATATTTTACTAAAAGTGAGATTTCTTCAAAATAAAAAGGTTTTGCAAATTGTTCGTTTTCTATTTTTGATCCAAAAATTCGAACAAAAAGGATCAGATCTTTTGACTTGAAAATAATTAGGCACAATGAACTTGTTTTTAAAAATGATAACACATTTCTCTAAAGCTGATAAATGTGCTTGCTGTTGGGTTGAATTGTATATTTGTGTAATTAATTACTCTAATATCTTTTGAAAAAAAAAAAAAAAACAAATAAAAGTTACTCAGACTTATCAAAAATAAAACACAAAAACTAGGAGAAAAAATCAACCAAAGAATTGGAAAAAATACCAGAAATGAAAATAATTCAGCAAATGATTTTTCGATTATTTTCCAATTAATAAAGGAAAATTTTTATTTCAATTTCCAAAATGAATATTAATTATTACTACAACAACCAAATTACCAGAGTAAAAATATTGTCTTTTTTAACTCAGGAAGTTTTAATAATTGTCTAAAAAAATCATTTCTAAACGAGTGTTGTAAAGATCTTTGATTTTACTTCAATTTATAAACTAGAAAAATATTTTAGAAGGTTAATTAAAAATTTTCATTTTTTTAATTGGAAAATAATAGTAATTATTAATATGAGGGAAATTGTTTTATAGTTGCTTGATAATTTCTTTTATTTAAGAATCAAATTTTGAAAATTATAACTCATCACATATTAGAATGATGATTAATAAAATTACACTTGTTCAAAAACTCTTTAACAAACCAAAAAAAAACCAAGAATAAGAAACATTTTCTAAACTCTAGCAAACCTCTATAAAACTTCGATTGTTTTTTTTTAAACAAGTAGATCTGCTGATGTTGTCAAAGAATTAAATGGGTATTCTCTCAACATCTCACTTTTATGAATTTTAGGTGGGTTTATTACTTAGTTCATAAAAAAATTGGTTGGTTATTTTTATTTTATTAAAGAAGTGTAAATTACACTCTAGTTGTACTTAGACTTAACTTCACTTTCAGAAATTTAAGCATTAAAATCATCGATTTCATGATTATTAATTAATGGAAATAATTTCAACTTTCTTGTTTTAAAAGTGATTCGTTAAGATTTATTTCTTTTAATTTGTTTAGAAATATTAATCTATCTTTTTCATAGGAAGAAAATACCCATAAAAATGATCAATATTTTCTATAATTTTCTCCTGTTCATTTTTTGAATATAAAGTCCAAAATTTAATTGAATTTTTATTAATTGTATAGTAATATCAATTTAAGCAGTTGCTAAATGTCCTGAATTTTAGAATTGTTGAACACAATGGATAACTTATATATTTTTGGGTTTTAAATAACAAATTTTGATTTTTAATTATTGCAAAATATTTTTGAGACCTTCCAACTTGTGGAATTCAACTTCTAGTTATAAAAAAATGGTTAGTTATAAAAAGGATTTCATTTTAAATAAAAGCAATTACACAACAATTTTATTAACAATTTGGGAAAAAAGCCAAACAGGGAAAAAAGTGAAACATAATTTTTAATTGGGAACATTAATAGAAACTGAAAATGAAAAGTAATATCAATTAAAAGAAGAAACAAAATAACTTTATAGAATAATTCTTTATATTATATTATTTTCAATCAAATTAATCAATAAAAAAATTTAAATTTCCTTGTTTTTCCAAATCTTGATTATAAGTTCTGAAGATCCCAAAAATAGTCAATTTTTTTCAACACATTTTTAATAATTGATCAATCAAAGAAAACACCTTACTAAAAGACAGTATTAAAAAAACTGTTATTGTGGCGAATATTTCATTGTGTCTTTATTTTTAGATTTTTTCTTTTCTTTACAGATCTTACTTTTATTTTCAGTTTCTATTAATGTTCCCAATTAAAAATTGTTTTTCACTTTTTTTTCCTGTTTAACTTTTTTCTCAAATTGTTAATAAAATTGATGTGTGTTTGATTTTATTTAAGGGGGTAAGTATATTTTTTAAATTTTGAGTGTTGTCATTTATGTGAAACTTAATCTTTTAATCGTTTCTTAAATCAAATATATTGATCATTTAATAAATACAGAAGTGGAATATATTCTAGTATAATATATGTCCCTACGAACCAAAAAACACTAAAAATTGAAAACTGATCATATACTTTCCATTAATACAATTAAAAAAACAAAATGATAAAATAAAAATAAATAAAGTTTCAATTTAACTTTTTCTGGAAAACTTTTTTTGCCAAAATCATTGAATTCACACTTGAAATTATGTATATTTTTAGATTCAGTATCTTGTTTTAACTCATTTACTAAAATAAATTCTAAATTCTGGGAATTTTCTTTTCACAAAAGGCACTAATTTGGTCCTCAAATGTTTTTTTTTTTTTAGTTTTAAATGGTAAAATTAAAAAAAAGTTAAACTAAAAGGATAAACTTTCTGGAAAAGCATTCTAATTTAATATATTAACTTATTCTTTGATTTCAAACTTTTTTCAACCCCAATTTTTCAAAAAAAAAAATAAAAAAATGCACAGTAATTTCAAAAAATATTTTCGATATTCAAAAGTTGAGAGTGTTTTTATTCTAAAAAAAATTATCACGTGGTTAATTGAATTAAGTATGAAACTTAGATTTCGAAAAATATTAATCAGAAAAAAATAGTGCTTAATTTTATTAAGGACATATTAACATAAAATTAAAAAAATGAATTAAAAAAAATGAAAAAATCAAAAAAAAAATAAATACAAATCATTTATTTCTTGATCTTATCTATAACATTTGACACAATTACTTATTCTAATTTGGGTTTGTTTTTAATTCTTTATGAAAATAATTTCGTTTGTAAAATTTCAGAGAAACAAATTACTTTTTATTTCTATAGAATTACCTAAAAGGAATTTAAAACCCCCATTTTCATTTGATTCATCTAATTCTAGTTTTGGTTTAGAAAATCGGATATTTTTTTAATTCCTCTTCAGGAATATTGGATTTATTGGGCTAATTCGTTTGGTTTTATAATTAATTTATTTTCAATTAAGATGAGAACGAAATATAATTCTGAACCCGATTGAATTTTTTTTCTAAAATTTTCTTTTATTTTGAGTTGAGTATTTTATGGTAGCTGTTTTTTGATTCTGAGAATTCAACACCTTTACTTTGTTTTTTTAGAATAGTATTTTTTATAATGGTTTTGTTTGATTTATATATTTGAGATTATAATTTTGAAAAGAAATTTGTAAAAAATGGTTTTTTTAAATAATAATAAATAGTAACAGACAAGAATTCCAAGTTAATAAATTGTTTGGATTCATTCAAATTAAGAAGATAAATAGAACAAATCTTCGAAAATAGGTTTTTGGTCGATTTTTTTTCATTCTTGATTTCAAAAAATTTATATGGAAAGGTGATCGTCTTGTTTGTTCTTCTAAAAGAAAAGAGTTGTTTTGAATTATCACCTTTTCATGTCTATTTTTTTGGTTTACTCTTTGATTTATTTCAACCATTCACATAAACATATTTCTAGATATAAAACCAAATTTAATAAAATCTTAAATTTAATCAAAAAAAAATGTTCATAAAATCGAAAAATGAAAGATTCAACTCTTAATTACTTTAGGTTCTTTTTCTTTTCACAAATAGAGTAGTGAGTGATATTTTGGTTTCTAAGTTTCAATATCTGGTGAAAGTTTAAAAATCTTTTTTCTGTAAGTTTATCGCAATTAAACATTTTCAAAAATGGTAAAATACACCTACTTCCTTAAAATCAAATCCTTTTTATAACTAACCAATTTTTTTATGGACTAAGTAATAAACCTACCTAAAGTTCACTTAAATTGGGTGTTTATATAATATTCATTCAATTGTTTCTCAACCTTAGTCTAACAAAACCCATTCCAAAAAGTTGAACACACCACGATAATGAAAAAAAAATCAAAAAAAATAAAATATTTGTTAATTTTTCACTTTTTGATAACTTCAATTATAATAAAAACTATTGGTTAATAAAAGATCTTTGATCAAAAAATATTTACAAAGATATTTTACAATTTAAGTTACAAAATCTATTTTTCCAGGTTCCAGTAATATTTTTTCCAATTTTAATAAAAAAAATGGAAAAATAAATTTTTCACAGTGAAGAGGTTATTCTATTTTAAAAGTATTTTAAATCCGATAAATACCCTTCAATCAGGGAATCAATTATTTGTACTATTAAAGAATTATTTGTTGTTTTAAATTGAAAAAAATATTTTTTTTTGATTATCCAATATTTATCATCAGTTTTTTTCCCATATTTGACTTTCTTTTAGAAAGGTACAAAATTTTCAAAACTATTCGTTATTATCTATTCAAGCAAATATCATAAAGTTAAATTTAATGAAAATAAAATTGTCGCACCCATTTAAAATTTTTTACCCCAAAATAGATCTTTTTTCACGACTAGAGACTTTTAAAAATCGTAGTACTAACAACAACAATAAATACAACAGTTTCAAGATTTTTAAGAAATAGAATGTTGATTATATTGTGAATAAACTCGATTTACGAGGATGAAATGATAATTGTAGTAATATGTTTGTCTAACTTGGAAATTTTCAATTTTATTTTTCCAAATTAGCAACCCAAAATCAAAAATATCCTAAAAAAACTCAATTTATTATATTTTTTTAAAAGTAATATAAAACCACATTTAAGTTGCCCAGTATTAATGTTTTTATAAGTAATCTAGTTTATCCAAATAAAAAAAAAATATAAAACTCAAAATAAAAGTCGGTGTGCAAAAATTATGAAACGAGTGTAATAAAAAATGTATTGGTAAATTTGTTGAAATTTTGAAACAATTGTTGATTGATCAAATGATAAGATATCATCAACTAATTGTATGTGTTTTTTTATTTAACTAAACTCAACACTAACCTTCTATCAACCATTGAAAAAAATATCAGATCTAAGGAAACAGATTACGCAACTGGAAAAAAGGAAATGAAAACAAAACAAAAAAGACAAAAAATGAAATAGTTTGTAAAATCAAAAATATTCCCAAATTAGATGTAATTGTGGTATTGTTATTCTTTCAACAGTTTAAATTGTGCCCAAATTTTTGGAATTTAGTTTACTTATTTTGAAAAAATAAGAGGGTTTTATGAGAGGTTTGCTAGAGTTTAGAAAATGATATTTTTTATTCTTGTTTTTTTGATTGATCGAATGGTATTTTGAACAAGTGTAATTTAATTACTAACCATTCTAAGAAGTGGGTGAGTTATAATTGAAAAAGTTTGTTTCGTAAAATAAAAGGAAAATAAAAGAAGTTACACAACAATTTCCTGAATACTAACAATCAAAAATCTTATTAGAGATTCTTTTCATGCCAGGTATTTTTTCAATACTTCGTTATAATGGAAAGAAGAGAGGAAAAAAGAAAGAAAGAAGAATCAATTACAACTGATGCTCTCCGTTGCTGCTACTGTTAGAATTGATAGATAGATTAAGGGCTCCTGATTGTATTCAAACGATAAGGTTTGAAGTTTAATTAGGATCGTTTGAAGAATTGATTGAATAGTTTGGAAGTCGGAATTGGATCTTTTGTTTGACTGGCTTGCTGGTTGTTTTTGTTAGTTTTTGAGGATATTATTTTTTGTTGTTTTTAGGTTCTTGTGGTTTGTTGGTTTTGATCTTTCTTTTGCTTAGGGATTCTATTTTTGAAAAAAAAGAAAAAAAAGATAAAAAATGAAAAATTTTAGCGCTTTGTTGAAAATAAAAAAAAAATTAAAATTATTGGTTTTCTTGAAATTCATTACACTTTGTTTTTTTGTAATTATTTTAAACTCAAGATTTATGATCATACCAAATTAAAAATTTTCAAAAACTTAACTGAATAAAACCCTTTCCCTTTTCGATTTTCTGACTTTTTACTGAAAAAAAAAATGGTTTCAGGTTTTTAAAGTCACAAATACTGTTGCTAAAATAATATATGCCAAAAAGTTTAATCTGAGATTCAAAATAAAAGATTTTTGGTTTTTTTTGTTTGAGAAGACAGATGCATGAATCGATAAAATTAACCAACAATAAATCCTAATTAAATAAGGATTGGTTCTATTATTTTTAAAAAAAATTCTACTAATAAAGGATCAAATTAGAAAATTTATCTTGTAAATAGAGTAAATTTTTGAGAAAATTTTTACTCCAAAAAAAAAAAAAAACTTTAAAATCAAAATTTCTTGATAAATTTGTTATAATTTACTCTTAATAGTATACACTTCATTTAATCATTTCAGAAGAAAAATTACAAACTTCCCCTTTCTGGTATTAAATTATTGAAAGGGAAAAACAATCACTTGGTTTACAATAACCTTTTTTGATCAAGAGTCCAGGAATTACAACCCACTTCTTTGAGAACTCTCTTTTGAGAAGAAAAATATTGAAAACGAAGTAAAATTTTTTTACAATATGTAATTAAAATACTAGTATATACTTGTTTGTCTTCACCATGAACTTTCAAATACCTCTATTCAATTTATAAAAGAATATATTGTAACAATAAAAATGAACTTTAAAAAACAATCAAAGGTATTCTACAAACAATACTATACCTATTAATATGATTGTGAAACTTTTTTTTATCAAAGACTTCTCATTTTTTTTCTTTTTTTTCCAATACAGTCAGTTTCACTTTTAAGGCACAAACTATCAACGAAATTTAAGGCACAAAAAAATCTCAAATTAAGGCACAAAATTGGTAATTTTATTTTTTACAATTAATTTTTACTAGAATTTGAATTTTGTGCTTTCATTTGATATTTTTATTGTGTCTTAAATTTCGTTGAAAGTTTGTGCCTTAAAAGTGAAACTGACTGTATATCAGATATTTTTTATAATTAAATTTTGAATAACAAAAAAAAAATAAGTATAATAATACACATCCAAAAATAGTTGATATTTGAATGAAGTAAATATATTCAACCAATTAGTTTATTTTCTTAAAAAAACCAAAAAATATAAATTCTTAAGCCACATTTGAAGAAAACATTGTACCTCTTGATCTTCAATTGAAGTTCAAATAAAATTCCAATAAAAACTAATATACTTATACTCAACAATCTTTTGGTCTGTTTTGATATCTTTAGTATATCACGTTTTTTGCCTAGTACTATGTGTGGCAAAATAAATTGAACAAAATTTTCATTCGGCTTTCAAAAAAAAAATTTCTATATGTCCTTAATAAAATTAAGCACTATTTTTTTCTGATTAATATTTTTCGAAAACTAAGTTTCATACTTAATTCACTTAACCACTGTGGATATTTTTTTTTTAGAATAAAAACACTCTCAACTTTTGAATATCAAAATTATTTTTTGAAATTACTGTGCACTTTTTTATTTTTTTTTTGAAAAATTGGGGTTGAAAAAAGTTTGAAATCAAAGAATAAGTTAATATATTAAATTAGAATGCTTTTCCAGAGGATTTATCCTTTTAGTTTAACTTTTTTTTAATTTTACCATTTAAAACTAAAAAAAACATTTAAGGACCAAATTAGTGCCTTTTGTGAAAAGAAAATTCCCATAATTTAGAATTTATTTTAGTAAATGAGTTAAAACAAGATACTGAATCTAAAAATATACATAATTTCAAGTGTGAATTCAATGATTTTGGCAAAAAATGTTTTCCAGAAAAAGTTAAATTGAAACTTTATTTATTTTTATTTTATCATTTTGTTTTTTTAATTGTATTAATGGAAAGTATATGATCAGTTTTTCATTTTTAGTGTTTTTTGGTTGGTAGGGACATATTATCTAAAATTTCAATTTTTAAATACTGAAACAATTAGTTTAAATTATTAATTTACCTTTTAGAATTGGGACTTTTGATGTTTGATATCAATTCTTGAAATCTGATTATTTTGGAAAGTTGAATGAAATGTTTGATCTTTTTATTTTACAATTAACAGTAACTATTGATCTTTAGATAATAATTCTAAAATTGTAAAATATCTATGTCTAACAAAAAAAGCAAAAAATTTCAAAAAAACTGAGATAATTACCAAAAATTTTGAACAATTCAATCCATAATTTAAATTTTATTGAAAATATCAATCAATTTGCCTTGTAAATAATTTTTCATGGGTATACATTTTGATAGTTGATTTGGTGTTGCATTTATACAAGAATAAAAAAAAATGCATGTAATTGTATTTATTGAACATTTTATTTATTCTCTGATTAACAGTTTTTTGATCACTTTATTTGGAATTATATGCTAAATTTCTTCTATGTTGAAGAAACTAGAAAGTAATTGAATTAATATCTTCTTCCGCGTGCTTTTAAGGACTTATTAAATGGGCCTCAAACAGAAATTAAATAAAAAACCTTATAGTCAAAAAAAAGCTACTATTTTCCAAAAAATAATTTTATTAATCTTTATGTACAAGATCAAAAAGACCTTATTGTTGAGAGAAAAATGTTGGACACAGAAAAATGGTTGGACACCTTTTTTAATTGGGAACTGTAGTAAAATTGAAAATCAAATCCTATTGATAACTGGGTGAATTTTATATAAATTCAGGTTTAAATGTGTTACAAGTTCATTTATCTGTGGTTTGTGTAGAAAACTCATTTAAATGGTTGATAACTAAAGTAGATCATGCTATTTTAACAAAAATCCAAGTTCTAGTAAAGTTTACTATTAATTCTGAAAATGGTAATTTTTAAACTTGCTTTAGGGTATCAGAGATAAGGTTTTGAAAAAGTAGAATTACACTAATGGTTATTCTAATAAGTAGATTATTGTTATTTTCTTTAGTTATTTCACAAACGATTGAAATTAAAAATCATTTTCAGTAATGTTCCCAATTAAAAATGCTGTCCAACTATTTTTCTGTGTCTAACATTTTTCTCTCAACAGTTAACCAAAATGAAAGTCAGAATTTCCAATGTACCCTAACTACTTATATGAAATATATCTCCTTATATCACAACAACAATTAAATAACAATTGACCCAAAATAACCATTATTTTTCATTTCTTCCCTAGTTTTTGTTTTATTTATTCGGCCAAATGGAGAAGATAAAAAATATTCTTGGGATCTCGAACGTTGATCCAAACAAACTCTTTGAAGTAACACACCATTTTTCTTCCAAAACCTTTTTTTGAATCATCATCTAAACAATTTTCTTCTTTAGTTAATTGAAATACTGGGAAAAGGGAGTTATGGATCTGTGTACAAAGGGAAACAAAAGGGCACCGGTGAAATTGTAGCCATTAAAATGATCGAATACATCGAAGAAGACGAAGGTCTTTATGAGTTAAAATGTGAAATTGATATCTTGAAAAAATGTAAACAAAAAAACATCGTTCGTTATTTCGGTACTTATTTTAAAGATTCAACAATTTGGGTAGGTGTTGTTTTCTTTATTTTTAAATTAAAAAACTGACTTAATGGATCGTATTTCTAAAAGCAACTTCGATACCGTGTTAAAGAAAATACTTCTTTTTACATAATATTGTTTTTTTTTTTTTTTTTGATCCTTATTTATTTTTTTGTTTGTTTTTGAAACAATTCAATCCCAATTAATTTAAAGATCGTAATGGAGTATTGCGGTGGAGGAAGTTTAAGTGACATTTGTCAAATCCTAGAACATGGGCTTAATGAGAAACAAATCTCTGCAATAATGTATGGTGCACTCGAGGGCCTTAATTATTTCCACTCAAATAAAATAATACATCGTGACATTAAAGGTGGGAATATACTTTTGACAGACCAAGGAAAAGTAAAAATCGCAGACTTTGGCGTGTCAGCTCAATTAAAGCATTCGATGTCCAAAAGAAATACTTTTATTGGAACAGTAAAATTTCTCTTTTTCTTTTTTCTTTTGGTTACTTTACATCATCCTAAAAATAATACTATCAAAAAAAAATCAAATATTTCGCTAATTTTCCACTTTTTAATAACTTCACTTATAATAAACATGATTGGTTAATAAGAGATCTTTGATCAATAATTATTTTTAAAGATATTTTACAATTGAAGTTGAAAAATCTAATTTTCTTTTGTTATTATTAAAGAAGTGTAAATTACACTCTAGTTTCCGTTCTACTTAAATCCCCTTTCAGAAATTTAAACGTAAAATCATAAATTTCAAGATTATTAATTAATGAAAATAATTTCAAACTGTCTTGTTATAAAATGAATTAATTAAGATTTATTTCTTTTAATGTGCTTTAGAAATATTAGTATATCTTTTTCATAGGAAGAACATAACCATAAAAAATGATCAATATTTTCTATAATTTCCTTCTGTTCATATTTTAAACATAAAGGAAAAAATTTATTTGAATTATTATCTATTGCATAGTAATACCTATTTAGGCAGTTAGTAAATGACCTGAATTTTAGGATTGTTGAACACAATGTATAGCGTAAATATATTTGGGTTTTAATAAATATATTTGATTTTTAATTATTTCGAAATATTTTTGTGGAGTGTCGTCAAGTGCCTAGGTTTTTTCCAGAATTCAAAAAATTGAATAAAGCCAAAGATTTAACTCTATTGTTTCAAATACTGGAAAAGCTAAATTCGTCTTTTTTTTTTAATTCTTTTTTTCAAGAAATATATTCATTTTAAAAGCAAACATAAAACTCAGGAAAACCTAACTGCGCTTTTTTTTAATTTGAGAAATAAACTAAAAATTTTTGAAATTTTCTTTTTATTTATTAAAGTTAAAAAAAAGACCTAAATGCAATTTTTCAAAATTTAAGGCCAGTTTTCTTGATCCTATCTATTTTATTTGTGAAATTTATCGATTTTCGTTAGGTTTTTTTTTACTTTAGAAATAAACCAAAAATTATAATAAATTTTCTCTTTATTTCTAAAGTAAAAAAACCTAGAACACTTAACAAATAAACAGAAAACTCAAGAAAAGCTAATGATTGTTTTCCAAAATTCAAAAGAATTGAGTATAATTTTTGATTTTACTCTATTCTTTTAAATTTTGGATAACCTAACGAAAGTTTCCAACTTTTGGAATTCAACAACCCATTATAATTGTACACACACACACACACATATATATATATATTTCTTTTTTCAGTTCAATTAAATCTTTTGAATTCCATTTGATTTATTTTTTTTTTGTTTGATTAAATTTTATTAATTTATCCAAATTGAGAAAAGATATAAGTTATTTAAATTTCTTTTTGTTAATTGAAATTACCAAATTTTCGAATTTAAATTCTGTTTTATAAATAATAATTGATGTATTTCTGTTAATTTTTTATATTTCAGCAATACATAAATTAATCCAAGAATTTAAATAATTTATTGTTTATATTCCATAATTAAAAATTTCTAAATCATATGTTAACTGACTTTATATAAAAGATTTAAATAATCTAAATTTCAAATTATTTATTAAGAGAATTGTTATTAAATAAATGTTTACATTTGTTATATGCCTCTTTAGATTTTTTTAAAATTCTTAAACATTATGTGAAATTTTATCTAAATAAATACACAAATATTTATTTTTTTTAAAAATATTTTGAAATAACTGTTTTATCTTTATTAGGTTTCAATCCAAATTGAATAATAATCTCATATATTGAATTTAAATTTTGATTTATTTAAAAGTTATTATATTTTAACATTATTATTAAATCCTTTGTAAACATTTGACAATGATATATCTCTTAATGTTATAATTTTCAATAAAAGAAAATGTGAAATTAGAGCAAATAACAAAAGTGATAAAGGGATCCCCTTGTAATATACCAAGTCCTTCTCATTGATGATATTTTATTAAAAATTTTTGATAATTTTATTTATAATAAATTTTTTTATTATTTTTCTAGTTATTTTAAAATTAATTGAATCAAAACATTTTGCTATATCAATCATTATAATATAAGTTTTATCATTTTTATTATTTGATTTAATCTTATTATAAGTATTTTTGAAATTTAAGACTGCAATTTGAGTATCATATTTTTTTCGAAATCCAAATTGAAATTCATGAATAAATTTCCAACATGGCTCAATTTGTTTATATCAGATTTTTAAAAATAATCGAAAAACCTAATTTTCCTTCAGATTTGTTTTAATTTAATCCTAAAAAATTTAAAAAATTTTTCTTCATAATTAAAGATGTTATTGTAATATCTTATAAAAATATTTTAAATTTGATAAATATCTTTCGAATGGAGAATCAATTATTTTGATTTATAAATAATTATTTACTTGATTTAAATTGAAAAAAATATTTTTTTTTTTGATTTTCCGTTAGTTTTTTTTTAATTTTTGGAATAAAAAGAAAATTTAAATAAATTTTCTGGTTTATTCTAAAAAGTAAAAAAAACCGCCGTTAGCTTTTCCAAAATTTAAAAGAATTGAGTAAAATCAAAGATTTTTCTCTATTCTTTTGAATTCTGGAAAAGCTAGGCACTCTACGGACACTTTTCGTTAAGTTTTTTTAAATTTTCTGTTTATTTCAAAAAAAATTAAAAAAAAAGCTAGGCACTCTACGTCACTTGACGGACACTTACGGTTATATTTTCAAAATTCAAAAGAATAGAGTAAAAATATAGATCTTATTCTGACTCTTAAATTCTTGAAAATCTCTGGCATGAAATATCTATCATTAGAAATTTTTCAAAGTATATTCCAGATTATTAGAAAAGTACAGCATTTTCAAAACTATTAGTTATTATCTATTCAAGCAAATATCTCAAAGTTGAATTAAACCAAAATTCATTGTCACATCCATTTAAAATTTTTAACCCCAAAACTCCTTTTTTTCTAGACTAGAGAATTTTAAAAATGGTAGTACTAATAACAATAAATATAATAGCCTTAAGAATGTGAAGTTCTACAATGTTGATTATATTATAAGTTAGATAAAACTAATACTTTAATTAAAGTTACGTAATTTGTAATAAGGTTTATTTAAAATTTATAATTTTATTTTTTCATACCATTTTACAACGTGAAAACAATACGGTTTGATTCAAAAAATGCTAAAAAAATATTGTAGTTCACTACAAGAATAGCACAAAAATTGTAGAAATTTTCAAAACTTTTTGGAACTTTCAGCCTTGCAGTATGAAAGAGTTCAGTCTCTGATATTCTTTCAAAATTTTCCAAATTTCAAAAACTTTAAGAAAATTTTTCAAACACACAAAAAAAGGTAATAAAAAAAAATAATAAACAAAAGACAACATTCTGAATTTAATTGAAATTTTCCAAAATTATCTAAAAGAAAAATATTTTTTAACTTTCAAAAACCTGAAACTATTTTCAGAAAAATTACAAGCCAAAAAGTGTTTTTCATGCGCAAGTTTTTAAAAAGTTTTAATTGACAAAACTTTTAAATTTAAAGTTATCGGATTTTGATCTTTTAATTACTTTCAAAATTTGAAATAATTTCAAAAAAAACAAAGTGTTGTGAATTTTAAAATATTTGATCATAATTTTTGTGCTATTCTTTTCATGCGCAATTTTGTTTTTATTAAATATGATTTCTCTATTTACATCACAATTCAATCAATTTTCCAAAAAAAAAAACCCATCAAAACCAAAACAAAAATCAAAACCAAATCCAATAATATTTTAATAGGATTATTTACTGAATTTTTTTTATTCATTGTTGATTTTTAAAAAATAAAATTTATTTTTGAAAGATCAATTTTTTTACCAAAATTATTCTTTTTAAAAATTAAAAATAGTTTAAATTATCCTGAAAACCGTTAAAACCAAAATTGTAATTTATTTTTAATTTCGTTATTTTGATAAATATTATGATTAAAAATAAATTTCAATTCTCAATATTATCGTATTTTTTTTGATCAAATTGTCAATTTAATAATTCAAATAAGTCATTTTTTCGTAAATTATAATCTAAACCATCAATTACTCTCTTTTTTATTGTTGAGCATGTTGATTTAGTAAATTAACTTTAGAAATATTTTGATTTATTTTCTTTTATTGATGCTAATAACACATTAATTGTTGTTTATTTTATTCCTAAATCTCCATTTCTTTTCATTAACTTTGTTAATATAAATAACAAAAATAATATTTTTATTTTTATTTGTAAATATATTATTTATTCAAACAAAAAAAAAAAAAAAAAAAAAAAAAACACAGATATATTGGATGGCACCAGAAGTAGTTCTTGATTATGGGCAATATGATTCAAGAGCAGATATTTGGAGTCTAGGAATCACTGCCATTGAAGCAGCAGAAATTTTACCACCCTTGTCAAATTTAGAGCAAATGCGTGTTGTGTTTATAATCCCAAACGAGAAAACACAGCCTCCAGAATTAAAAAATAAAGAACAATACTCTGATGAATTTAATGACTTTATTTCAAAATGCTTAGTAAAAAATTATAAAATTCGTCCTACGGCTCGTGAATTATTAAATGTTGGAATTTCATTTCTTTTCTTTTCACGTTTTTTTTATTTTATTCTATTAAATTAAAATATCCAAATTTGTAAAAATTAACAATTCTTCAATCATTTTTCTTGAAATAAATTTACTAAAAAGCATCCTTTTATTCAAATGGGGAAAACAAATTATAATTCAAACATTTTATTGGATTTAATTCATGAAGTAGATTCAATTGTTTCAGAAAGAGGCTATAGATTTAAAATTAAAAGTGATGAATCATTAACTGAAAATGAAGATGAAGTATAAATTGTTTTTTTTTATTTATTTTTTATTCTTCTACTTATATAAATTTATCAAATTCTATGAAAAATAAAAAAAAAATAATAATACAATAAAATAAAAAATTAAAAAAAAAATCAAAATAAAAAAAAAGACAGAATCGAGTGAAGGGAGTGTAAAAAATTATGGCAATTATAATTCAAACGGTTACCTTTCATCAAATTCCGAAGAAAGCGAATCAGATTCTGAAGGGTCGATGGCCATTTATGACAATTCATACATTCAAAAAGATAATATCCATGCAAAAGAATCAAACTTTAATTGGTCAATAGTCCTACAAGAAAATGATAAAGGAACTAAAGGTATACAAAAAAGCCTTGAGCAAACTGGACTTTCACAAAAAATTGAGAATTTAAAAAAAAAAAATTCAATAATAGATATACCTTTTTTAAATTTATCAACAATGGACTTTGATTCATTTTTTTACAAAGATGAAGAGAATTCGGAAAACAGTGATCCCTTAGAAACCAAATATTCAGATGATGATGATGATGACTCTGGTGATGAAAGCGAACATGAGGAGGCAAAGCATTTAGAAATTTTGAAAGAGTTAACTGACCAAGAGATTGTTTTGGAAAAATCAATGGTCACACCTTCGATATCAAACCTAATAAAAATGTTAAAATATAACCTTGATAAAATGGAAAACGTGCCAATGATTACCAATGAAATTGAACAAACAAATAAAAATATTTCTGAATTAACAACCATAATAAAAACTATTCTGAAATTTAAAAAAATAGATAATTAAATTTTTGATAAATTTTGAGACCTCATATAAAATAAACAGCGAATTTATTAATTATTTTAATATTATTCAAAAACATATAATCTTTATTTTTTTTTGAAAAAAAAAATAATTTTAAATGATTTTCTCATTCAAGAATTTATATACTCAACGTTGTTAATATTTTTACAATGATTGCTTTTTTTTTATTTAATACTTTTTTATTTTGTTTTTTCCTTTTTTTATGATCAAGTGCTTTTTGACAGTTAACGATTAATTCGCTTCAAAATATTTTTAAAATATATCTCACATTAATCTATTGAATAAAATATACTTTTTATTTTATTATTTTTTAAAAAAATTACTGTTTTAAATTAATTAAGATTTACTTTTTCAGAAGAAAACAGTCAAATTAATGTATAAAAACCCTCTTGAAAGAGTTCCATGATCTCAGTTAAATTTACATACTGAGAATTTCTTTTACCAAAAAATGTGAAATTTTCAGCATTTTAGAATTCCACAATTTTACACATTTTTTAGATCTTCTTACATCTTTCCAAAATATGATTATTAAATTTCATAATATCCATTTCAAATCTCGAATCACAACACAATTCCTTTAGGTGTTCTAATTAATTTTTTACAGTTACTTTTACAAGTTTTAAATGTTCTTAAATTTGAACATCGAATTAAAAATCCCTGAAAGTTTTTTTTTAAAAAATTTCCCTTTCAAGGATATGTTTATATTTTTTTTTTCTTTTGTTAAAATTTGATTTTAACTTTGGGTTTAGTACTATGTTATCTAATTTCTTTAGATTGAAAATTCTTTTTGAAAAGTGAATATAAAATTACAATTTAAAAAAAAAATAATTCTTTACATAAATTTCTTTAAGAGTAAAGTCATTATCGTTGAAAAATAATTTTCTGAAATAGATAAAAAAAAAATTTCTAATTTTTATAAATATCTAAAAACAATCAAAAACTAACCAACCTGTGATGTATGATCGATCTTCAAAAATCTAAAATCAAAAATTTGGAAATTTTTAGAAAAAAAGTGCCAATGAGAGACACTCAATTTCCATATAAAATGGTACAAATATCTAATTTTGAAAACAACTGTGTTTGTTTTGTAACTGTAACTCTTTGAGAGATCTCCAAAAAAATTTTTTTTCATTTTTTTTACTATTCTCAAAGAAGTTATTATTGTCTCAAGAATGTTTCAAAATCCTTACTTGTTAAATTTCGATGGCTACAATATAACCAGAAATCAGATTAAATTGAATTAAATTGATTGTGTAACAAAAAAATTGATTTTTTTTAAATATAAGATATTTATACCTTTGGAAATGCAAAAAAAGAAACAGATAATTATTTTGTTTTTTTTTAGAAATTTGATTTTTTTGGTATTGATAATGCTTTAATTCTTTATTTTTTGTTTAATCAATTTTTTGACGAATAGATTCACTTTTTTTATTTAATATTTGAATTATTTCAATCAAAAGAAGGACAATTACAAAATATATTTTGTTGTTGTGCGCAATTCTTGGGTATGGTTCAGATTCATAATAAGTTATTATTAGTTTCAGGAATACTATCCTATTGATTAATTTTTCAAGAAGATTTTAATTGTACCAAGGTGAAGATCGATTTCAATACAAATTTAAGAAAGATATTTTGTAAAATAACAGTCCAAATATTGATGGGCCAACCTTTATATTTTTGTTGAAATGTATATTTTTTTCTGAAATTGTTGGGTTTTTTACTAATAAAAGAATATCTTTTTATTGATGAAGATCAAGAAATAATACTACTATTTTATAAATCGGTTTTTTAGAGACATTTGAACATATAACAAGAATAAGGACGAAATATTGTAACAAAAAACTTTCATTATCAACAAATCTCTCGACGTCATTCATTCCCTTAAACAGAGAATAACATCATTTTTTTTTAATTTAATCTTTTCTTCAATCTTTTTCTTGTTATTATTTAAAAATGTCCCAAAAATCAAAAAATTGGAAAGATAAAAAACCAAAGGCCGAAATAGTTACAAGAGAATATACCATTCACTTACATAAACTATTGCATAAAGTGTAATAATCTTTTTTTATTATTCTTTTTATTCTCAGAGATCTTCAGAACTAACTTTTTTTTTTTTTTTGTTTGATCTCGTAATTTTTCTTATAAATTTAGTTCTTATAAACGAAGAGCACCAAAATCTATCAAAGTCATTAAACAATTTACAAACAGAGAAATGGGAACAAAAGATGTTAGAGTAGATCCAGAAGTTAATAAAGTAACTTTATCTTTGCTTTTACTTTTTTTTTTTTTTTATTTTTGTGATGCTTTTTTTTTCTTTTTATTCTCAAAAAATTTTTTATTTTGATCATGCTTCAACTCAAAAATACTGGCTAACACAAATACTATTTTCCGTTCTACTTCTCAAAACCGATTTGATAAAAAAAAAATAATAAAAAAGCTATTTTGCAATGTAATTGATAGCTAAATTTAAAATAAAAAAACACTTTTTTCATTTCCTTTCTTCTCTTGCTTTGATCAAAAAACAAAAAAAAAAAAACTGTTATCAAAAAGAAAAGGAAATTCAAAAAAACAGTTATAATATTTTTTCCACCTCAACCACCAACCAATTTGATTTTATCAAATGTTAAAAAATATTGAAAATTCATAAAATCTTGGTAATTTAAGAAAACAATTCTCAATAAAACCATTTTCAAAAAGTCAAACTGCAAAGTTTTAATAATTCGGCATTAAGTAAAACAAAAGAAATGCTTTTAAAAGAAGGAAAAAAATATTTTATAATATCCTTTTATTTTTCATTTATCAAGAATACTGATAAATTCATAAAAATGTTTTCTAACAATTTTTAGTTAAAGTCTCCTTTTTTTAACAAATTTGATAACTCTACTTTCAAGCCAGTTCACTACATAAAAGATTTCACCTTTCTTTCCAAAGAAAATTTTGAAGATCAACCAATTTTATTCAAGTATCTTAACATTTAAACCAATAAAATTCTTTGCTTCTAAATGAAGATTTAAAACAATTTCAAAAAATGGAAAAGGAAGCAAAAATCTTCAAACATATATTTATATTTATCAGTAATATTCAAAAATGACTGTGTAATTATTACTTTTCAGCCAATTATCTAAATTCTCTTCCATTTCTTGTTTTAATTTTAATTAAATAACTTTTCTTTCAATAGTTTATCTGGTCAAAAGGTATTAAAAATGTTCCATTTAGAATTAGAGTAAGGTTAGAAAGACAAATAAACGAAGATGAAGAAGCCAAAGAAAGATTATATACTCGTGTAACTTATGTTCCAACCAAAAATTTCAAAGGACTTACAACTAAAGTAATCAATTAAATCATTTTAATCGATGCTTTTGTTGCTCAAGTAATAAAAAAAGTTAACAACAAATTGTAATTAATAATTACTAATATCAAAAGTTTAAAAGTTTAATTATAATTTAAACTTTTTTGAATAACATTATCCAACAAAATAAAATTGGTCTTTAAAATGAATATGATTTTTTATTATTTTATCTTGTTATTTTTTAATGGTTTACCCAATTTTTTTTTCTTTTTTTAATCGAATTATTTTATTTTTTCCAAAATAAACTAAATTCCAAAAATTTGAAAACAGTTTAAACAATTGAAAGAAAAAAAACACTACACTTGACATACAATTTGGAAATAATTTTGATTTTACAAACTATTCTAAATTTCATAATAAATGGCCCATGTTACATTTGAATTTTGACTTGTATTTGTTTGTTTTAAAGTTTTCCACCTCACAATGAAAAGTTTGAAAATAAATCATTTATTCTCTTTTTTATTTTTTCTTCAAGTATTTTGTTAAAATAGAAAATGAAAATTAAAATTTTGAAATAAGTAACAGATGAATTAATGAAAAAATTGGTTTCAAATATGAAAAAGAGATTAGATTTAGTTATTCAAATGGAAGGAGAATTGATAAATGGGTTTTATTAATTTTTTAAACTTTTCTATTTTTTATTTAATGCTTATTTCCAAATAAATCTCCCAATTTTTTTTAATTGTTTTATTTTACTTTTTTTTATTTCATTTTTAGACAAAAAATAAATATTTCTTGAGTATAGAACTGAATATTAAAATTGGAATTTTTCTATAATAATCGATAACTTCAATTATTAAAAATATTTTTCATTAAAAATTGATTTTTAAATGAACCAATGATTTTGAAATAGAGTTTATTTTCAGATTACACTTATATAAAAACAATATTCTCCAAAAATTTGGGCACAGTTTAAGCAGTTGAAAGAATAACATTATCACACTTTACATTTAAAATGGAAATAATTTTGAAGTTAAACTATTTCATTTTTTGTCTTTTTTGTTTTGTTTTCATTTCCTTTTTAGCAGTTATGTAATATATTACTTTATATCTAGATTTTTTTTTTTCAATGGTTTATTGTAGGTTAGTGCTGAGTTTGTCAAAATAGAAAAATTCAAATACAATTATTTAACCGTTTATTTTCATTTGATCGATCAACAATTGTTGGTGAAATTTTAACAAATTTAGTTTTATATTTTTTACTACGCTCATTTCATTACTTTGTACACACCGATTTTTTTTTTTTGTTTTTTATATTTTATTTTATTTGAATAAAAATGATTATTTTTAAAAATATTAATATTGGGTTACTTAAATGTGGTTTAATATTTTGATTCAAAAATACAATAAATTGAGTTTTTTTTTTTTCAATTTTTAATTTTGTGTGTTTCCAAATTTTTGGAATGTGGTTTACATTTAAAATTATATTAAAAAATGATAATATACGAAGTTATTGTCAAAAAAAGTAGGGTAAAATTATTTTAAAATATCTTTATTTAAATCAATATTCAAAAAAGTCTTTAAATAGACAAATTTATGGAAAACCATTGATTAATTCTTTATAATAATTCAATTTACTTTTTAGTATGACACTATCTAAATACAAGATATTAAATTTTCTAATCTCAATTTTATCTAACATTTTTTAGGGGTGAAAATTGGGATTCTAAAGATATTATTATTCATATATCACAACTGTTTTGTTTAACTAGAGGAGAAAAAAAAATAACTTTCAAAAATTGAAACCTTCAAGGTTAATTACATTTTCAAAGTTAGTTTTTTTTTCTTGTTTTCCAAAACATTTTATATATATAAATAAAAACACCTTTAGTATCTTAATTTTGAAAAAAAATTTGGATAACCCGTTAATAACTATCAAGATGAAACTTCTATTTTCTTAAATTCGATTTTACAATCCATTTTTGAAAATTAGAGGCTTTTCAAGTGTCTAAAATGGTTACTGAAAATAAAAAATCGAAAAAAAAATATACTACTTTTACCCTAATTATTCGATTTTAGACTAACAAAGATTTTTTGACAAGGTTTAATCAATATAATTCAGACTAGAAAAAATTTATATTATGCTTTTTCTTCTTTTAATTTACAAAAATACCATTATCATCCTTTGAAAAAAGAAGAAGATAGAAATTTATTGTTTTACATAGAATCAAACTTTTTGAATATTCAATATGTTCCTTTTATGGATTTTTTTTTTTTTGAAATAAAAGATAAATATAGAAAAAAACTCAAACAGAAACCAAATTATTTTGTTTTTTTAATTTAAACTGAAAATTAAAGTAATTATCTAATAAAACAAAAAAATGTAATAAATATATCTTTCTTGAAAAAAAAATTCAAAAATTTTCATATTTTCTAAACTAAAAATTGAATTTAATAAAATTAAATGAAAATAGGATTTTGAAAATTCATTTTGGAAATTTCTCGGATTTAGAAATAGAAAGTAATTTATTCATCAAAAATTTTACAAAACAAAGGTTTTTCCATAAAATATTAAAAATATAATCAAGTAAATGAGAAGTAATCATTTCAAATTTAATAGATCAAATCACAAAATACATTGTATTTTTATTTATTTTTTCTTGATCAATCTTTTCATTTTTTTTGAATTCAATATACTTTAGTTGGTATGAAAATAGATTATAATAGGATAGATAGAATTATCATATTTATTAAAATATTAATATATTTGCTTAAATGTAAGATTTGTATTTTTCAGTTACAAATTAAATTTGACACTTAAAATTTAAAAAAGGTATTTACTCTCTGTAGAAAAAACAATTATTAAAATGAGAAATTTTGATATTTTTAATTCAAAATATTTCTGAAAATTTTTATTTTATAAAAAAATATTGTTAAATAGCCAGATTATGTATATTGTACCTTGAGGAATTAATATAAAATTCGATGTACTCAGATTCCAGACTCTTATTTTCAAATCACAAATATAAAAAAGGATGATAGTTCTTAATTTTTAAGTTCTATTAGACATCATTTGCAAATTTTTCTGAATCGTACACCCCTTTCCAAAAAAAAATTGAAAAATAAAATCCCAAAAATGAAAAATAAATATAATTTTTTTTTGTTATTTCCATGAGAATGATACCTGCCGAAAATTATTCTTTATATTATTGTCTGAGTTATCAATATCATCTATAATTAGATCTTTTTTTGAAAAAGATTCTCAAAATTATTCATATTTATAAGGTGTGAATTCACAAGATAAGGAAACTCCAATTCAAAAATTTCAAATACAGCCAGTTCCACTTTTAAAGCACAAACTTTCAGCGAAATTTAAGGCACAAAAAAATCTCAAATTTAAGCACAAAATTTGTAATATTTTTTTTTACAATTTATTTTACTAGAATCCAAAATATTGTTCCTTAATTTGAGATTTTTATTGTGCCTTAAATTATGTTAAAAGTTTGTGCCTTAAAAGTGGAACTGACTGTCAACAAAATTATCTTTTTGAAAAAAAAAATTATTTAATCAATTCTCGAAGAAATTCCAAATTAGAACCATCAAATAATTGAAATGTTAATAATTGTTTATATTATACAATGCGCACAAAAGAAAAATTAAATTATTAGTATACTAATAAATTATTGTTGGGTTAAAAATTTTGGAGATAATTTAAAAAAAAAATGTTTCTTTAAAATTTGTTTAAATTTTATATGAACAATTATAATTGATTAAATGTTTAGATACCATCAACTAATTATATTTAAGTTCTTCTTTCTTGAAGAAGTCACATTTAACATAATATCAATCATTAAAAAAAAAAATTATCAAAAAAAAAAAGTTACGTAATTTAAAAAATGAAATGAAAAGAAAAAACTAAAAAGATGAAAAAATGATTTTCATATTTTACAAAAATAAAAATTATTTCCAATTTGAATCAAATTTTTTGATTATAATTTTTTTAACTGCTTTATCGGTGTTAAAAATTTTGAATTTTATTTTAAATTATGCAAATTCTTTGAACGACTTTTTTTACTACTGATTCAGCTTGTAGAGTATATTTCAACCATTTAAAAAAATTTATTTTTTATTGGTTTTTTTTGGGATTTTTCAAACATCAATAACATTTTTTGTAACAATTTTTGAAAAAAAAAAAAATCAGAAACAGGGATTGAAAGTAAAATTTTTGTTTGAGAACGTCTATTTAACAAATCATTTTTTCATTTTTTATTTTTGAAAATTCATACCTCAAAATAGAACGATTTTGTAAAAATAAATATTCTGAAAAATAAAATGAAAGTCATGTTGCAATAATTCATAATTTTCATCTCAAAAGAAGGATCTTTTGAAAAAATTGAGTCTTACTGTTAATTGCAAAATAAATGGATCAAAATTTTCATTCAGCCTTCCAAAATAATCACAGCTTAAGAATTACAACAAATCATCAAAGTTATCAATTCTAGAATGTGAAACCATTGATTTAAACTGATTTATGTTATTAAAAATTAAAATATTATAGGATTTAGAAACCATTTTTTGGAAAGTTGTATGAAAATTTTGATCCATTTATTTTGCAATTAATAGTATTGAGAATTATTAAATAAACGCTTTTTTTGAATTTTCAACCAGTAACAAAACCCAAGTCTTAATTCAATCAAATATTTTTTCTTTTCAATGAATTATCAGAGAACCTTGACTTTTTTCAGATATTAGATCGTCAACCTTAAACTTTTATCAATAATTTTTTTCATTTTTTTCAAAAAACACATTTCTTCATTTTTCGCTTTATTATAAAATGATAATTTATCTTCTCTCTACAGTTATTTCATATATTGTATTCGTTTGTTTTACATTCATTGCACTTGCGTCAGGGATGTATTATTTTTCGGAGATCTCTGAAGAAAACCCATCAAAAGTCTCTCGTGTAATTCGTTGGCTAATTTATCTGATCATCTTTCTGCATGTTGGCTTATTCATTTTTGAAGGCTTTCCCTTTTTCCATACACTAGCCTCAATTCTTGCACATGTTGGCTATTTAACATTACTCCATGAATTCCCAACAATCAAAATCAAATCAAAACGATTCGTATTTTCGGTTTGTGGCGCAATAATCTCAAACATCTTATGGTTTAAATATTTTTTAGACACGTATGTTTCAATTATTGAATTGCTCTCATTTTTTTCATTATGTGCTTGGATCGTTCCTTTTATTTTTTTCTCTTCTTTAATCACAGATGAAGAATTAATCCCAACTACCCTTAAAAAGGCATTACCTAAATGGAAAAAATAATGTAATAAATTCTTTCTCAAAACCTTTTTTATTTGTTATTGTTTGTTGTTTGTTGTTTTTTACTTTTGATTTTTTTTTTATCATTTTTGTTTTTTTGGATCTGTGGTTTGAAAACAAACAGCCGATACTGATTTGAATCCTACAAAATTATAAAAATAAGACGAATAAACCAAGATATAGGTTTTCAACAACAATAAGCAAATGAAACAAAGCAGCATTACTTGTGAAAATAATTGCCCACATTGCAGATTTTAAATATGCTAGGCATTTTCAACTAATTGGCTGATAATGTTAACAGATTTAAAATCAGCATTATTGTCATATTTTTCGTTTGCTTTGATGTTCAGGTATATATTTAATGTAAAGACTGTCCACTCTCAAAAGGATATAAAGAACAAAAAAAAGAACAAATATATAAAAAAATACAAGTACTTGTCTTTTGATAATGAATTTATCTACTTATTAACTTTTACACTTGAAAAAAACTTGTTTGATACCTTCAATTAAATTGTTTATAATTTGAAGGTTAAGATTATTCCATTTTTAACTTTCAAAAGTATAAAACTTTTTTTATATTCTTCAATGTTTTGTTGAATTCTTTTTTTTTAATCATACAGACAAATGATTTATGGTGAGGTTAAATCTAGTGATTTAGAAAATGAATCAAAAATTAGTAAATCCTTTTCTAGATCAAGTATTTCATAAGACTTTGATGGGTGTTGTGGGTTCTAGTATTGCATTTTTGGGCAAATAATATTTTATTAATATTTTCTAATGAAATTGAAGGAAATTTTTGTTCTGAATAATTTTATTGAGATTTTTCACTTTTCAAAAAGCCTTGTTATGAAATAATTGACTTTTAGTCATTATAATATATTGCCCCTCAAAAATATACAGTTTTTTAGGTAATGACTCACCAAATAAGTATATCTTTAAAATAGCTTCTTTTAGCTTTTATTTTTCTCATGTGAACTTATTTAAGTTATTAGATCAAAGATGACCTCATTTGAGAAAATTAATTCTTTCCATCCTTTTACTGTCCAACAACAACCCAATATTTTGAAATGTCTTCTTTTCGTGCTGATCTTTCTTTTGGATTGTAATCCCCATTCAGCACTGATATTTTTCAAAACTAATTTTTGAGATAATATAAAATATATCATTCTTAAAGTACCTTTTAATTACTATTTGTTGTAAAATAAAGGGAACACAATATTCGTTCAGGTTTCCAAAATTATATGACAAAGAATTCCGGGATAATGTACTTTTTGTCCAAATCTCAAAATCGATTAATAATCAAAAAAAAGCGATATTTAGCATAGTCAAATTTTTTGTTAGAATGGTAGTGAAGGTCAAGTTAATAGAACCTGAAAGAAGGTATTGATAAAAAATGTTTTCATTGATCATGTTTACCACTCATTATTAAAAACAAATTTTATTCACCATTTCTCACTTTATTTTTTTTAAGACCCATATTTCGCATTAGTAAAGAGAGAGGTACACACACCCATGATAAATAAAAAACCATATTCCTCTCACGATTCAAGAACTGTAAATGTGAACTACATTTTAAAAATATATTTTTATAAAAAAGAAAAGTCCTCTAATCAACCAGAAATACATAAAGTATTCCAACTTCAAGACACATTATTTATTCAATGCCATTTAAAAAGAACAAATAGATACCGTTTACTTCTTGAAATGGTTTATTTATTGCTAAAACAATAGCTAATTTTAGTACATTATCACCAGATTCAAATCATAATTTTAATAATTTTTTTAAAATTTATTTCTTTAATTTTCAAAAACAAGTCCCATTCCATTCCTTTCTCATAAAATTATAAAACTTTTGCTTTGAAACTGATCAGATTCAAATTTTTTCATAAGAGAAAAAAAAATAAACATCGAAAAGTTGGTATTTTTGAAAAAATGATGATCGAAAAACGTAAAACACTTCATTTAAAAATTGAAGGGTTGCTTTATTGAATATAATACCCAAAAGAAAAAAAAAATAAAATAGTACTGAAATTGTAACATAAGATATATTTTATAAATCATATAAACATTTCAAATTTGTAATTCTGAAAAGATGAAAAAAGATCTGAAATCAAAAAAAAAATTAAAAATAAACATTTTAATCTGTTTAAATAATAAAATAAAGTATGACTTTGCTGATGAAACAGAAGAGGTATATATATGTAAGTCCAATTCCAAAAATTTGAACACACAAAAAATCAAAAATAGGCAAAAAAAAAAACCCAATTTATCATATTTTTCCAAACTTAATATAAAAACATATTTGATTTACACATTAGTAATGTTTTTATATCTAATCATTTTCATCCAAATAATAAAAGAAAAAAATTTAAAACATAAAAAAGAAAATCTGTGTATCCAAAATAATGAAATGAGATGAAAAAAAAATGTATTGGGTAAATTTGTTGAGATTTCACCAACAATTGTTGATTGATCAAATGATCAGATACCATCGATCAATTGTATGTGATTTTTCAACTTTAACAAACTCAACACTAATCTTCTATCAACCAACAAAAAAAAATTCCAAATCTAACCAAACATATTTTGTAACTAAAAAAAAGGAAATGAAAACAAAACAAAAATGACAAAAAATGAAATAGTTTGTAAAATCAAAATTATTTCCAAATTGGATGTAAAGTGAGGTATTATTATGATTTCAATGTAATAAACTTTGTCCAAATTTTAAGAATTTAGTTTAATTCTTTTCAAACATAAACATTTTTCTGGGAAGTGGTTTGAGTTTTGTTCATCCCATTATCATCTAAATTTCAAACATCAAAATAATCTGTTTTTCAATATTTTAGAAAAAAAGTAACAATATTGATTTGTTGTTTGAATTAGCAAAAGCTTTAAGTTTTGATAACCAGAAATGCTTTTAATGATATGTAGAGCTTGGCTTGCAATAATCCACGAAGAACTTGTTATTTTTGTTGATAATATTTTCCAAAAGAAATTCTAAACTTAATTGATTATACAATTAATGTGATACGTATTTTCACAAAGACTGTTTTGTTACTGTTGATTTCCTGAAAACCCGAATTAATTGATTGTAAAAAAGAAACTTTGAAAAAAAAAAAAATATTTCTTTTATTTTCATTTTTTCTAATTCTTTCTTTCATTGTTCTGATTCATCACCAATATGTTATTAGAGGTGAGATAATTGATTGGAGTAATTATTTTGAAAATCCTTACCTTGTAATTTTTTCCAAAATGTATCAACCTTGCCCTGAATTACATATACCTGATTCTTATTAGGATCATTTTTTTTTTCTAACTTTGAACTAAAAAACTCAAAATTCTTTTTCTTTTTACACTCTTTACAACCAAATCCCACACAACAATCCAAAAAATAATCATATTTAAATCATAAAATTAATAAAATAAAAAAAAAAAATTCAAAATTATCAAAAAGAAAATTTGACTAGTTTTCATTTTTATTTAAATTCTTTATCAAAATTAAAAGTAAAAAAAAAAAAGTTATTTACAATTAAAATGTTAATTTGAAAAAATAAACACTTTTTAAATAATATATATAAATTTGTTTTTTTTTTTTTTTAATGGGATAAATCATCAGCTTGACTGATTTAGATTAATTTTACGAAAAGTTAAAAATTTTAAAAACTAATTTATATTTTAAAAATTAGATTATAAAATACACACATGTACCAATCATCTCATCAATAAACAAAATAATAATATTGTATGTGATTTAATTGTCAATATTCGATTTATTAAAATTTTTTTGATATTTTTCAAAATTGGATTTAGTAGATTCATACCTTTCTAAAATTTTTTTTGTTTCTCTTGATTGTTCTTGAACTGATTCTTTAATTTTAGTAAATTCGATAATTTTTTCTTTTTCCCTTTCTTTTTCCTTCTCCCTTTCCTCGCCCCTTTCGATTTTCCCACTCCCCTCCGTTTCTTTTTCTATTTCCTTTTCTAGTTCTTGCTCTTGCTGTGATATTGTTTTATTACTTTCCGTCCCATTTTGATTTTGATTTTGATTTTGATTGCGATTATGATCAATATTGGTATCCCTGCTATTTGGCCTTATTTTTTTTTTTGAAACTTTCCTCATTTCCATTCTTTTTGTCAATTTTTGCACTTCGCTTTTCAATTCTTCAATTTCTTGATCCCTTGATAAAAGATTTTTTTGTTTTGGATATTTTTTGTGTTTATATAAATGTTTTCCAAATAATTTATTTTGATCAAATTGTTTATGATATATTGAAAATTGATTCCAATTACCACTAAAACGTGAGTTTTCATATATTTTTTGTGAATGCTTTAATTTTTTTGGGATTCTATTAAATTTTGACCCCCTTGGTGTTTTTGAAAAATATTTTGGATTATTAAATAATTGATTAGAATAATTCCTTTTATGCTCAATTCTATTATTAATATTATTATTAATATTATTATTATTATTATTATTATTATTATTATTATTATTATGGTTATTGACAATATTCTTCTTATTCTGATTCTTATTAATTTTGTTAGTGTTAGTGTTCTTGTTACTATAGTCTTTAATATGTTTATTAGAATTCCGAAGCCGGCTAGGTGTTAAATTTTTTGTTATATTTTGGTTAAACAAATTTTGTTGTTGTTCTTCGTCTTCGCCCCCCTCATCTTCTTCTTGCTGTGAATGGGATCTTGAAAGTTGGCGTTTATTTTGTAATTCAGTTGATTGATTTCTCATCATTCTAGAATAGTTAAAGTATGCGTATTCATTGGAATTTTTACCAAAAATAAGATCTGCACTCCAATTTTGGCCAGATTTTCTTCTCATTTGAATTATTGAGGATCGATTAATTTTTTTCCTCCCAGATGAGGATTTGGATCTCTTGATTTGGTGTTTTTTTTTTGAAATTCCTAATATGACACCTCTTTTAATCTCTTTTTTTCTTGTATTAATTATTTTGGCTGAATTAATTCTTGAACGGAGAAATGAAACTTCTGTATCTGATAATTTTGATTTTTCTAATTGATTTATTAAAATGCCATTACCAATTGTTATTTTTTTTTCATCTTCATTTCCCTTCCCCTTTTCAATATTGATGTTTTTTTTTCCTTCTTGGATAATAAACGGGTGTTTTAATAAATTTTCTGTATATGGCCGATCATTTGGATTAATTATTAAACATTGATCGAGAAAATCTTTACATTCTTTCGAAATTGTGGTTGGATATTTAGGACCACTGGTGCATGTTGCCAATTTATAAATTATTGATTCATTTTCATTTTCATCATTGCCAAACCATGGATGCTTTGCAGTGAGCATTTCAACAACAGTACATCCTAAACTCCATATGTCTCCCTCTCTATTAATTTTTATTTTAATTAAAATGACATTATTTTATTAATAATTTATGAATTATTTTTTTAATTGATGGTATACAATTATTGATGGTTAATAATTAGTTATTGTTCTTGGATTGTAAACATAAATGGATTCATTCATTCATTCGTACATACCTACATATAGAAATCATTTCCAAAAAAGTGTTATAAATTTATTTTGCAGCCATTCCAAGTCTACCGGAAACTTTTTATGAATGAAGTTTTATATTTTGATTCATAAAAAATTTTATGGTAGACTCAGAAAGACTATTAAATATATTAATTAAACTCAATTCTAATATTACTAGTTAAAGATCCAAAATTGTTATTAAACATTTATTGATTCATAATAATAATTCAATTTATTTGTTTATATAATTTCACTTTTAAAAAAAAATTATAAATGTTTATGATCTCAATTTTATTTGATATTTTTAAAAGGTAAAAATTGAGGTTTATTTTCTTTTTGATCATAAGAAATTTTTTCAACATTAATTGATTATTCATTGGATTCAATTTTTTTGTCAGTAAAACATAGATTAAATTTAAGATCTCAATTTTATCTGATATCTTATTTTACTATGCAAAGTTGTAGTTATTTTTTTTCTTTTTGATCATAAATTTTTTTTTTTAAGAGGTTTTATGTTGTCAAAATTTTAAATAGAATGAAAAATCCTGATAAACTGTATTTTAATTTTTAAAAAAACATTTATATAATAAACATATTATAATTTTTTTTTATTGAAATTCATCTGTGTATTGTTTTCTCCAAAAAAAGTGCAAATTTTTACATTTTTTTCGGATAATTTGATGAATATATTTTAAAATATACATAATTAAACTCTTTTTCCAACAAAAGGATACACCTTTCAAATCATCAATACTATTGAATTTGATTGTTAATAAGATAATTACTTATTGATGATTTTCATTTTAATTATTCATTTTTTCATTTTTTGTTTTTGTATTTATGGATATTGAAAGTTGGACAATGAAAAAAACAAGATAAGAAAAAACCAATTTGGAAATAATCTATCAGTATAAAAATGGAAACAGTTTAAGTTTGATTTCGAATGAGCTTGAGATATAGGAATTAAGAAAGACCATTATTGTATTGATGCATGGAACAAAGAAATAAGCAAATATTGAAAAAAACAATCCCAACAAAATACCCAGATGAATTGAGACTTTATATTGAAAATGAGACTTTAAAGAACAAAAGTTTGACGTGTAAAGATTTATCAATAAAATGTAAAGAACTTTATCCCAGTTCACCTTGTTCAAAGGTTTTTATTGATTTTATATTTTTCTCCTTCACATATTACATAACCAGATTTCTCATTTCAAATAAAAGGGGAACAGCAATTTTTAAAATATTAATTTTAATTTTTATTGTTTTGTTTTAATGAGTTTTAAATATCCAGTTGAGTGTTTTTTTATATGTTTTAAAGAGTTTCTTTAGATTTTAGAATGGCACTAGAATTAATTTGATTCAATTATGAATAATTCTTGAAAATTTCTGTGCCCTTTTATTTGAAAAAGAGTTTAGATCCTGATACAATCAGTACCAATATTCCACATGATTTTAAATTATCAATATAATTATAGCACAACTTACAAAGAGAATATTATTTGAAATGCAAAAAAAAAAAAGGTAACACATTTTAGGAAGTAACTTTTATAGTAATAAATAAATGATTAAAAATATTTTATTTTCGAGTACTTTTATTAGATTTCATTTCGTTTTAGTTCAATAGAAGTAAAAAAAAAAAAAAATTAGAACAAAAATAACGGCTTTTATATTCATTATTAATGGAAATAAATTTTGTTAAAAATATATTTTCTTGAAATTAAAACAATTAATAAGAACTTATTTGGATTTTTTTTAAATTATTATTAATGTGTTTTTACTATTAATTTTGTAGGAATTTTCTTTTTTTTTTTTTTTTTCATTTTTGTTTTATTTTTCATTATGGTTTCATTAAATGATACAAAGTTATAAAATAAAAGATTTTATTTTTGAATTCGAATTTTTGGAAAAGTAAAATTTTATATACTAAAAAATGAAAAGATTTTTAAAAAAAAAAATAAAAAAAAAAAATCAAAGGTAATTACTTTCTATATTGATTCTTTCTAATAACTTCAGGTGCCACTATTATTAAGTTTTGTTCAAAAAAGAGAAATTGAAAAAAGTAAAATGGATTATCATTTTAATAATAATTTTTAATGTTAATATTGATAATAAAAAAATATATAGTAATATTATTTTTTTTAAATATTTAAATAATTAAAAAATATTGAAATAGATAATATTTTGTTAAAAAAAAAAAAATAAAAATAATAATACTCCAATATAGCGTTCCTCTCAAACTTGTGTTCTTTTCATTTTGTCCTGATTTATTAACTTTTTTAGCCGCTCCAAAATCTGCAAGTTTTATTCCACCAGTTGAATCTACTAGTATATTTGCACCTTTAATATCTTTATTATTACAGATAGTGAATAATAATATTTTCAGTATTGAGATGAAAAAATATCAAAATAAGTAAATGAAATAATAATAATAAAAATAATTATATTAATTAATGAAGAAAAAATAAATTAATTAGTTCAAAAATTGGATTTTTAGGATGATACGCTCCAAATTAATTCTTCAGATATATTAAAAATGATCCTTTTATATTGGTTAAGATGAATACAATCTTTTCAACAGATTAAAATAAATTATTTTTTTGTTTAAAAAATGAGGTTTTTTTGGGCTTTTTTTGGTTTTTATTTTTTGTTCGACTTTAAAACTTCACTCACCCAGTCCTTAAGAGGGTAAGTACATTTTTCAAATTTTGAGAGTCATCATTTATGTGAAATAAAATGATTCAAATCATTTCTTTAACCAAATACATTCATATTTTAATAAATACGAGAGTGGGATATATCCTAGTATAATATATTTTCATACCAACTAAAAAATCGAAAAAAATTGATCAAGAAAAAATAAATAAAAAAGGATTTATTTTTTTATCTTATCTGTAACATTTGATACCATTGCTTATTCTTTATTTTTTTTTATTTTTAATTTATCATGGAAATATTTTTTGTTTTGTAAAATTTTTGAGAAACAAATTACTGTTCATTTCGAAAGAATTTCCAAAATGTTTTTAAAAATCCTATTTTCATTTAATTTATCTAATTCTAGTTTTGGTTCAAGAAAATAGGATATTTTTTAAATTCTTCTTCAGAAATAAGGGTTTATTGGACAAATTCATTTGGTTTTATAATTATTTATTTTTTTAATTAAAATGAAAACTAAAAATAATTCTGAATTCGGATTGAAATTTTTTCTAAATTTTTTATTTTTTTTGGGTTGAATCTTTTGTAACTATTTTTTGATTACTAAAATTCAACCCCTTTTATTTTAATTTTTGAAATAGTATCTTTTGTTTTGGTTTTGTTTGATAAAAATATTTGAAAAAAGAATTTAGAAACCAAATTGGTAAAAAAATGTTTTGTAAAATAATAATAAATAGTAATGAGGCGAAAGAAATTCAAGGTTGTAAATCATTTGGGTACATTCAAAATTAAGATAAAAAAGAAAACCAATCTTTGAAAATAGTCATTTATCGATTTTTTTTTTTCATTAATTCTTGATTTCAACAAATTTATCTGGAAAGGTGATCTTTCGTGTTTGGTATTCTAAAAGAAAACAGTTGTTTCAAATACAGACCTTTTCGGGTCTATTTTTTTTTTTTTGGTTTACTCTTGGATTAATTTCATTCATTCGTATAAACACTTTTCTAGATCCAAAACCTAATAATTTATTAAAACCCAAAAATTTAATAAAAAAAAAATGTTCAAAAAATTAAAGTTGAAAGATTCAACTCTGAATTGATTTGGTTCTTTTTCTTTCACAAATAGAGCAGCGAATGGTATTTTGGTTTCAAATTTTCAATATCTGATGGCACTCAAAAAATATTTTTACGTAAGGTTCACATAATTAAAATTTTTCAAAATGGTAAAATGTACCTACTTCCTTAAAAAGAAATCTATGAAGACATTTATCCAATGAGTTTTTAATTTCAATTCGTTATTACATACTTTTGTATTAATAACTCAATAAAATTTAATAATTTCCCCATAAATCAATACTTCTTGTCATTACTACTTTGTGGTGAGTGAGGTATTTACAACAAAATAAAAAACTTTTTTTGCAAAAAAAAATAATTTATTTGAATCTAGGAGAAAAGATTGTATTCACCTTACCAAAATTAAAGGATCACTTTTATAATGCATCTGAAGAATTCATTTGGAACTCCCCAACCATTTGTATTTAAGTTTTTTTTCAAATTAAAATTAAAATACACTTTTAAATAGAATCACTTTATTCTTGTGGTTATTTTCCAATTAAGATGTGAAAAGTTTTATTTCAAACCCCCCAAAAAAAATATTTTACAATAAATAAAAAAACGTAACAAACTCAATTAAAAATGAATATTTTTCAATTAAATCTAGCTCTTTCTTATTATTGAGAATCGAAATAAGGTTAATTTTTTTTAATTTGAAAAATTGAGTGTTCTTAAAGCATTGTCCATTATTATTATTGTTGTTATTAATCTTATAAAAAAAAAATTTTTTTTTAGAATAATACCAATAAAAACACAAGGTGAAAAAACAAACTTTTAAGAAGTAGTATTTTTTAAAAATAAACTGAAATCTTGTCAAGATCTGAAAAATAATTTTTTTTTGTAATTTGTGTTTTGGTTGATGAAATGAACGAGTTAACCTCATTTAAACAATTTATTAATTTGAATCTATTTTTTGAAATCCACAATTCACATGTTTCCAATATAAAACAAAAAAAAAGTAACCTATTTCTTTTTATTAACAATTAGGTTAATTCTTGAAAATGAGAAAATAATTTTTTTCGTTTTCTGTTGGAAAGTCTTGATTTTGAAAGCAAATTTTTTATTTTGATTTAATTTTTCATTATTAATATTCCAATTCAAAACCCAACAAATAAAATTAATTGGGGTATAGGTGATTTAATAAATGGATATTTGATACAAGTTTGACAAAAATTTATCAATGAAATTCAGATCCATTATGCAAATTTTTTTTTTCTTTTTGAAGGTTTGAAAAATATTTTTTTCATGTTGTCAGCAAAAAAAAAAAAATTTTCAATTTTGAACAAATTGTTTGGTCTTATTCACAAGAATTAGTTATAACAATTTAAATCATTTTTGGAATGAAAAAAATTGATTTTGAATTTTAGGATAAAATTACAAAATTTCAACTAGAGTGTAATTTACACTTCTTCAATAATAAAAAAAAAAATTACAAAATTTTCAAATATCTTGAAGAAAATTTTATTTTGAAAAATCAAATATCATCTAAGAACAAAAACCTAATTTCTTAGCAAAATTTGTAAATGACTTCAAAACTTTAATAGTTATAACTAAGCTTCTTAAAGCAATACCAATTATTTTTCAATATGCTGAAGAAATTTTTTTTTTTTGGTTAACCAAAAGAATTATCTCAAAAAAGAAAAAAAATTCTTTTATATTAATATTCCTGACAACAAAGACTATTTATTGTGTAATAATGATGGAAATGGTAATAAACTATTTAAAATGTAAGAAATAAAATGAATTTAAGAGTTTTCTTTTTCATAATAAATGGAAAAAAAATTTTGATCTAACTGAGAAAAATATATTATTCTCTGGGTTGTTTGTGATTAGATCAGAATTTTTTGACACTTGACATTTATAAAATTTGTAAATAGAGAATATCACCAATAAAATATTTTAAAACTTTGCCTTGTTGTCGTAGAAGTACTGATCGTTGAATTTGGAATTTTTGTTATTTCTTTTATTTTTTGCTTTTCTTTCTTCCTTTTCTTTTCTTTATTTGAAAATAATAATTTTTTTTTTTTTAATTTATGAAAGAAGAGCTGTCCTATGAGCATTAATCTTTCCTACATTATACCTAGGATGAAAAAACTTTAAATACAAGATTTGGAGTTTCTGGAAGTGTCGTAAAGTGTTGTAGAGTGATTTGCTTTTCCAGAATTTAAAAGAATAGAGTAAAATCAAAGATTTTACTCAATTTTTTTGAATTCTGGAAAAGCTAACAGCAGTTTTTTTTAATTTGAGAAATAAAACAAAAATATAATGAGTTGTTGAATTCTACCCGTTGGAAGGTACAAAAATATTTCGCAATAATTAAAAACCAAAAAAATTTATTTATTAATCAAAGATATTTAAGTTATCCATCAAGTTCAACAATTCTAAAATTCAGAGCATTTACCAACTGCTTAAATAGATATTATTATGTAATAAATAAAAATTCAAATAAATTTTGTCCTTTATGTTTAAAATATGAACATAAGAAAATAATAGAAAATATTGATCTATTTTTATGGGTATGTCCTTCCGATGAAAAAGAGAGATTAATTTTTCTGAAAAAGTTAAAAGAATTAAATTTTAATGAAATAATTTTAAATTATGATAGCTTAAAATTATTTTCGTTAATTAATAATCGTAAAATCTATGATTTTACGCTTAAATTTCTGAAAGAGAATTTAAGTAAAAGGGCACTTAGAGTGTAATTTACACTTCCTCCTCAAAAAAAAATAAAACAAAAATTTATTTCTCAAATTAAAAAAAACATAAATGCAAACATGATGTAATTTTATGTATCACTTCTGCTCATTAAAAAGAAAATTAATAAAAATTAATCAATTATTTTTTATTCGAATATCATAAGCTTATAAACTTTAATATGGATTGAATAGACTTTGTCATGGATTGAATAGACAAATCAACACTTTTAAGTAATATATTTTTTGTATTTTTATTCATTTTCAGTTTTAATTGCTATCTAAAAATATACAGGACTGTGGTGCGAAAGAGATAATTGAATTATTTGTATGAAAAATAAATCTTATATTTTTGTTTTGTTTTGGAATAAAAATCCAATATTTTTAGAAAAAAAACTAAGGAGACAAGGAAAAAGAAAAGGAAAAAATATTGAATTTACCTCTATGAACAATATTTCTATTGTGCAAATATTTTAAACCTGTTAAAATTTGTTTTGTATACAAACGAATTACAGACTCTTCGAATTTACCAAATCGTTTTAATAAAGAAGTTAGGGAGCCACCGGGGACATACTCGAGAAAAATGTTCAAATAATTTTCAGTCCATTCTGTGCCAAGGTATCTTACGATATTAGGATGTTCTAATTGTTTCATTAAACCAACTTCTTGATGAAATTCATGCATCTATTTTTGTTTATTGTTTCAAAAATAACGAAATAAGTTATTATTGATATACAAAAATCAATAAGAAATAGGAAATCGGAAAGAAGAAACAAGAAATATGGAATATGAAATAAGAAATAAGAAATATGAAATAAAAATTGTTGATAAAGATAAAAATTGTTTAAGAAAATATCAAGTGGAAAATTCTTTGTTGCGTTGATAGCGAACAACTCGAAATAAGAGAAATAAATCATACTTCTTTTAAATTGTTTTTTTGAAGAAGGATCTGCTTAACGGCAAGCAATTCTCCAGAATCAAGATTAAAGCCAACATAAACTTTTCCATAAGATCCTTTCCCAATTAATTTATCTTTTCTCCACCTTATATTACTCTTCGGAAGAGAAAATTTATGATCCAAATGGATTCGGAGTTTTGGTTTTGGCTTTGGCTTTAGCTTTGGATTTGGATTTTTAATTTGATTTTGAGTGAAATTTTTATTGTTATTGTTATTGTTTTTGTTGTTCTTGTTTAGATTATTAAGATTTGGATTATTATTTGGTAAATCAGTTTTTTGTTCCTGAAAATTCTCTTCGTTTTTATCCAAGGGAACACTCACACCTTTGTCAGAATTTTCTTCTTCCTGAAATGTTGAAAATTTTGTTTTGTTTTTTTTGTTCTTGTTTTTGTTCTTTATTTTTTTGTTTTTGTTTTTCTTATTTTTGTTCTTTGTTTTTGTTGTTTTTTTGTTCTTATTCTTCTTCTTGTTGTTTTTGGTTTTTTTTTTTTTTTTTTTTGTTGTGTTTTTGTTTTTCTTGTTTTTGTTTTTGGCTTTATTTTGTTTTTTTTTCTTTGTTTTTGTTGTTTTTTTATTCTTATTCTTCTTTTTTTTGTTTTTAGTTTTCTTTGTTTTTGTGCTTCTTTTATTCTTATTCTTATTTTGTTTGTGTTTTCGTTTCTTGTTCTTATCCCTTTTGTTTTTGTGTTTCGATTTAGATTTCAGTTTCTTTTTGTTAATATTTTTTTCTTTTTCTGTATTTATATTTTTGAAATTTTTTTTTTCTTTTTCTTTTTCATTTTCTTTTTTTGTTTTTTTCTTTTTCTTTTTCTTCATATTTAGTAATTTCATTTGTTTCACTCAAAAAAGGATCGGGGAATTTTGTAGTAGATTTGATAGGGGTTATTTGTTCAGTTTGTTTTATCTTTGTGACTGAAGGGGTTGTGCTATTGTTTTTGGGCTTATGTTTTTTTGGGAAACAGCAACCCATTAAAGTTACCAACCTAATCAGATAGAGAAAAGTTTCTTCTGAAAACTCAAAGAAAGAAGGTTGTTTGGAAAATAGTTGAATGAAATGACAGCTATGTTGGCAAAAAAAAAAATGAGTTTTCTATTTCACAAAATATTTAACTAAATTTGAGTTGTAAGTTTAGACTTTTGATTTGAAACAGACGTAATTCAACAATTTGAATGTTTAAGTGTTTACTCGTTGATCCAAAAAAAATATTCGAATTTTATCATCTACTTTAGGTATAATGCCTGATTAACATTTCAGAACATTTTCTTTTATTCCATTCGAAAATAATCCTTACATTTTAGAATTATTAATTCACAAACAATAAAACTGAAACCATTCAAAGGGGAACTGAAATAGACAAAGATTGTAAATAATAATCTGTGAGTGAAAATTTTATTAATTTAAAAAAAAAAAAACAAATTAAAGTGAAATTTTATTCACTTAATTTGTCATAATTAAGTTTTTTTTGTTTAATAAATAAACTGGTGATTTAATCAAATCAAGGCTATTCGTCGTCAGTTTTAAATTTTTTATTGTCTAGTATTCTAAATTTTAATAACATTAATTATTAAAATACATATGCTGGATGTAAAGGAAACTAAATTTCCCTCTTAATTGTTATAATTTGTTTTAGACTTTTAAGAACAAGAAAAATGATACTGTATGAAGTGATATAAGATGATGTTAAGGAGTTGGAAGAATGACCATTAGTATCCTCTTTGAACTAGAACAATATTATATTTTGAGTCTTGAAGGGAACCCTTCAATAAGAGAGATTATAACTGGTGTTTTTGCAAGAAATGAAGCAATTTGGGTTTCTATCTATTTTTATAATCAGGGTTTGATTGGTCGAAACAATAAACAAGCAAACGAAAACAACTAATTCGAGGGTTTTAAAGGGTACTTAGTGAAATTTATTCTTCAAAGCTTCTTTTTCACTAAATAGAGTTATTTAAAATTATGAAGTTAAATTTTACATTTTCATATATTGAGAAAGAATTTTTAATAAATTTTATAGAGACAAACTAAATCCTCCAAATTAAAATAGTCTCTATTTCCTTTTCTATTTGAAGATTGTTAAAAAAATAGTTATAATAAAGTCCAGAAGAGAAACATTTGGTTCACAAAACCTTTGAAGTGTGAACTGCATCTCTTGAGATTTAATAAGAAATATCTTAAATTCAATATAACAATGATACTAATCACGTTCCAGATTTTAAGTTTGTAATATTGTCCTATACCCAACCCTTTTGGTTCGGAAAATGTAATTATAAGCTAGTTTCTAAGAAAAATCTTTGAAAAAAGCAATTTTATCAAAAATAGTTGTTTTTATAAGTTTTCAGTGCCCACTTTTAATGAAAAAGTTGATCAGTAAAAATTTTATAATTGCAGAAATTTTGAAATTTTAAATATTCTTCTTGGATATCAAGAGATAAAGGGTTGTATTCAACAAAATTTTGACATCAACACCTATTGTAGTGTATTTTTTTAGATAATCATTCAGAAATACCCAAAAAGAATCAAATATAAAATCCTTCATATATCGAATTATCTTAACAGTGACTGATTTTGAATTATTAATTTAGAATAATCTATAATTGACATAATAAATAAAATTATTTTTTTTTAATTTGGAATTATCTTTTTTTCACCATTTTAACTTTTATAAAAATGGTTCCTTTTTACCTTTATTCAAGAGAAATAGTTCAAATAGTTTTTTTTTTTTTCCTTATTGAGATTAGTTTTCCTTTTATTCTAAAAAAATAATAATAATTTTTGATTAAAACATGATTTTTAAACAAAGAAATTGAATTTAAACCATTTATGACCTTCATAGTAAAAATGAAGATATTTTTTTAACTTTAATTTTTAGGAATAATTGTGTTACAGTAAGAAAATATTTGTTCAAATTATTGATAATAGATACAGTCGGTTCCACTTTTTAGGTGCAAACTTTCAACCAAATTTAAGGTTTACAAAAAAATCTCAAATTCAGGTACAAAATTTGTAATTTTTATTTTTACAATTTACTTTACTAGAATATGAATTTTGTGCCTTAATTTGAGATTTTTATTGTGCCTTAAATTCCGTTGAAGGTTTGTGCCTAAAAAGTGGAACTGACTGTAAATACCTTCATCTTAGTTTTATAAATTATAAATCTTCAAAAAACAAAAAAAAATGGATAAAATATATTAGGAAAACTTCAGGATATCATTTTAAAAGTTAAATTTATCAGTAAAAAAACTTCTTATATTGCTCAAATCGGGTTCAAAAGAAGAAGATCCTAAAATGTACAATTTTTTTTTTTTTTTCCATTTTTTCCATGATCCGAATCTTCTTTATATTGGGAAGAAGAGTGCCAATGAAAAATATCAAGTGGTTGCTTGTCAAGAATGTAACACTTAAACACAAAACTGTGGGTAACTTGAAAATAAAAACGACTAAGAAAAGGCTTGGATATGATACAAGTTTTAATACAAATCATATTAAAAAAAAAAGAAAGAAAAGAAATCATTACAACTTAAATAATTCTCCCCAAGTGAACATTCATGATCAATTATCAAATAATTAAACTATTTTTAAAAAATTTCGACTCACTTTATAATGTTAATAGAAGTTTTTTGAGGGTTTATTCCAGTATTCTTTACAAAAAATATTTTCAAATTTTTGGATCAGAATCATTTTTTCTATTTTTGCAAATTTGAGTTTTGCTTTTTCAAATTTTTCCCCCCTTTTGTATTTTTTTCTTTTTTTTTTTTTGAAATTTCTTTATTTCTTTTTCCTTTTTTTTTTTTTACAAAAAAAGATAATGTGGAAAAAAAAGAGATCTTCGAAAAGACAAATAATCACTAAGAAAATTGAGAATATGTAATGCCTTTGAAAATGGATTTTAATTATTATCTAAAAATCTCGTAGTTCAACTGTTTTTCAGTGAAAGTTCAGTAATAAAAAATCAGTAATGTTCATTTCAAAAATTGTGACTCACTTTTTTTTAGTTTTTGGTATTATTTTTTTTTAATTTCGAATATATTAGGCTTTTATAGATTTATAATGATTTAAAAGTGAATTAGTATTCAATTTTAGTTTTTTACTGTACTTAAAAACTATAGGATATATTTTTTTTTCAATTTATTATTTCAAGTGAGTCACAATTTTTGAAATGGAGTTTATATCGTCCTAAAGTATTGTGGTTGACATTTTCGGAGTCATTAATTAAAGATAGTATTGATTTTATTTTTGATGATTTTTAACCAAGTGCTTCTTATAAAGCCTTCTTAAATTTCTTTTTTTCGTTTTTCTTATCATTTTTTTGCTTTTAATTTTTAAATATAAAAAAAAAAACTGGGTATTTCTTTCCCTTGAACAATATTAAAATATATGATTTTACACTTAAATTATCCTAGATAAAATTTAAATAAAAGTACATTTAGAGTGTAATATAAAATTCTTCGATTAATAATAATAAAAAAATGAACAAATTTTTATTATTTTCATAGTATTATCTGGGCATTTTTTGAGATATAATCTCCTGCTTATTTGTAGTTATTTAATATTCTTTACTTAAAAATTGATAAATAAAAAGTTTGGGGTTAAAAAAAAAAAAACCAGAAATAAATTCTTTTTTGTAGTAGGTTATATTCTATCAAAAATTATATATCAACTAGGGACGCCATAACCAAATCGCTATACAGTAAGTTACATATTTAAGGCACAAACTTTAAACGAAAAGTAAGGCACAAAAAAATCTCAAATTAAGGCACAAAATTCATATTCTAGTAAAATAATTTGTAAAATAAAAATTACAAATTTTGTACCTTAATTTGAGATTTTATATGTGACTCAAATTTCGTTCAAAGTTTAGGCCTTAAATTTGAAACTGACTGTAAATCTGAAAATTTTCAAATATATCACTTTTTAAAATCCTAATTTTTTAATATTTAATTTTTTTTTAAATTCAAATAAAACCAATTTAAAATTGTAATAATATATTTTTATTTATATAATTGTTGCTGTGATGTTTACCAACAAAATTTTTTTTGAATCAATACATAAAGAGATACATCTTCAACTTCATGAAGACTTGTTAAAATAAAACAATCACAACATATATAATTTACTCAATGAAATTGGAAAAACAAAACAAAATAAAACATTGTGGCTAAATTTAAAATGATTTTTATCATCTTTAACTAAACCATTTGTAAAAATTTTGAGCTCTTAGGGGCAGAAGTTTATTTATTCATTCATTTTTTTAATTTACTTAAAATACAAGGAATTCAAAAAAAAAAAAAAAAATAGCATAAAGAAACAGACGAATATAATAAGATTCCTTTATTCAAAGGAATTGAGAAAGTTTGCAACATTTAATATTTGAATTTGAGTAAACACAAATACTAATATAAATTTGATAGTATAATCTTTAATCAATAAAAATCGAAAAAATAAAATCTAATCTTTAAAATTATAAAATTAAACATTTAGTTCAAAATATGTTTATAGAAATGTTTCAAAAAAATGAAAAAAACAAAAAAAAATAACTTTTTTTTGGGGAAATAATAATCGCCCCATTTTCATAACATGAAAAAATTCAATATTATAAAGACACCAAGTATTTTTTAATCAATACAATACAATTAACAATTTTCAATTCTATTCAGAATTTTGTCAAGATTAAACCTGTTAGGAAACCAATTTTTCTAATCAAAAAGAAAAAATAATCAGCAATTTACACCCTCTAAAAATATATCATTTATAATCGAGATCAAAAAAATTATTATCTTTTATTTATATACTTTAATCCAAACAAACAAATTGATATAATATTATTAATTAATAAATGATTAAAAAAATTTTAGAATATTTCAATACTCTTATTTTCCCATTAAAAAAAGAAAATTTTTTGTTCACATTCCAAAATATGTTTCTAGTTTATAAGTTGAAGAAAACCCAAAGATCTTTACAACATCGTTTAGAAATGATATTTTTACACAATAAATTAAACTTCCTTAGTTAACTCGAAGACAAAATTTTTACTCTACTGATTTGGTTGTAGCAGTAATTGTTAATATTCATTTTAGAAATTGATATATAATTTTCATTTATTAATTGGAAAATAAAAGTAGTTTTATACAAATTGAATTTAAGAAATATATTTTACAATAAATTTGCCCTACTTTTTTGGAGATATTTTTTTTTACTAATCAACTTAGAAACATTTGTAATTGAGTTGAATGTTCTGAGTGATATTGGGTTTAATTTCTCGTAGATTTGAAATCCCCATCATTCAGAGATTTATCATAAATGGTTACCTATTTATTATACATCTACTAGAAATGAAATAAGATTTGTGATTAATTAGTTTCTAGTTTAATCACCAAAATAATCTACACAAAGACACAGAGCATTTTTTTGAGAAATCAATTTCATTTTTTAAAATTTAACCTTTTCGTTCTTTTTTTTATTAAAGATCCTACCTTCTAATGTCACTAAAAGAATTAGCAAAACAAATCGTTTCAATTTCTTTTAACCAAGACACAACATTTTTTGCTTGTGTTATTAAAAAAGGCTTTCGGGTATTTAAGTGTGATCAATATGCGAAGCACGTAGAAAGAAGTTTGTTCCTTGATTTCTGAATTCTATCCTTTTTAAAACAAACAATTTTTTTTTTTTCTTTATAACCGATCTTTAATCCCACCAATTTTTACGATTTAATAATAAAAACAAAACTTGATACTTCAAAATAAAAAAGATTTTGACAAGTACCGGTTTGGTAAAGTTCAATTGCTGTATCGATCTGAACTTATGTTTTTTGTTGGCAATGGAACAAAACAATTCTCAAAAAAACAGGTCTTTATTTGGGATGATCAAAAATCTAAAATCATTGCGGAGTTATGCTTTACCAGCCCAGTCGAATCCTTACATGTTCGTGAAGATATTCTACTTGTAGTGAATCAACAACAAACACAAATAATTAACTTGAAGGATTTGGAACCAATTAAAGATTATGAAACTTATCAAAATTCAAAAGGTAACAAAACAAACAACCAATTCTTTGTTTTTTTATTTAAAAATTTTAAGTGGTCCAAATAGATCTCTTCTTAACAAGGCTTCAACAATAAAAAAAAAAATTAAGAGAGTTTTCTAGTTTTATTTTTAAACCTTTAAGGTACTCGTCAAATAAAAAAAATCTTCAAGTAAATAAAATAGCCAATTCAAAAAAATTTAACCACATAGTTAAATTAGAAAATGAAGAAAAAATCTGATTACAATACATAACAAAATGGACTATTAACGTTATTTTCCGAAATGAATTATTGTTTGTAAAAGTTCGATCCAATTTTTCTATTGTTTTGAAAAGTTCAAAATCCAACATATTTCCAAATTATTTAAAAACCTTTTTTACATTAAAAGATGATTGAAATCTTATTGTCTATGTAAGTGTAACAAAAATTACAATTTAAAAATAAAACCACAAAGTTTTGGAATAACTAAGTATAAAAAATCTACTTAATTTCGATAAAATTACAATAATTATTTTACACTTGAAAACAAATATAATTTGTTTTATTCAAAGAATATCTCGAATGAATTTTTTCTTTTCGTTTCAAACAAAAAAATACTAGAAAAACAACCAAACAATCAAATTAAAAATTCTCACAAAATACACTTTTTAAAAACCTGGGAGAATTCAACTTAAAACCAAAAGAAATACTTTTTAATTTGATTATATATAATCCAAAATAATAATTACTAGCATAATCTTAATTATTTCAATGGGTTGGTGAGTAATAACCCAGAAACTGAAATTATCAATAGATTTTCCTATTATTTCTCAAATTTTTAAATATTTTCAAACAAATAAAATTAATTCCAATTTATAATTATAATAGAAAATAATTAATAAATATTATCAAATAACTGTTTTTAATACAAAAAGGTGTTTTTTATACCATGGGTATTTGGAAAAGAAATTTACCAAATCTTTTAAATTTCAAGAAATTTAATAAATTATATGAAAATAAAATAAAAGTTCAAATTTTTTCTGAACTTCAAAGATCGAATATTTGGTTTATTATTCTTGTATTTTTAAAATAAGATTAAATTCTCAATGTTATTTTTTCATACAAACTATCAGAAATTACTACAAAATGATATTTCCGAAAAATAAAAATGTTTTACAAATTTTTCTTTTTATTTTTCGTTTCAAAAATTCAAATAAAAAGATCAGGATCTATTGTACTGACAATTAATTGGGAAAAAATGAATGCTTTTGAAAAAGATAACTCATTTCTCTAAAGTTGATAAAGGTGGTTTTGCTTTCAAATTTAATTGAATCTTTATAAAAATAATTACTCTATGGTCTTTGTAAAAAAAAAATAAATAAGAGTTACTAATCCCTTAAAGGATTTTAAAGAAAAATTCAAATTCTTTTTTTCTTTTTGTTGAATAAAAAAAAAAATAAAATGAACAATAATTTTTGGAACGACTACCACATATTTTTTGATTTTGAAAAGTAGTAATACTCGATTTTCATTTTAAGGTTTATTTGAAAATGAAAAAAATTAAACTTTCAAATTTGAAACATCACAAAAAACAACAGAAATTACAGAAGTTACAGAAACTAAAACATCACTTTCTTAACTCAAAGGGTTTTCTTTTAAAGAAAAAAAGAAAGTTAAAAGCACTTCCCTTGAAATAAAATCAATCAAAAAATCAATCACTAAATTCAAAGAGTTGGGCTTTCTAAAAGATTATCTAATCAATTTTAGTTTTTGGAATATTAAATAAAATTTTTTTGGATTTTTTTTTTTATTTAATTGCAAATTTTTTTTTACAGAATATATTTTACGGAATTTATTTTATGTAAAAGATATTAGGTAATTTTTTTTCCGAAATACAATTTTCTATAATTTTTTTAAAAAAATTAAAGTTTTAAGGGAGTAAGTACATTTTAACAAATTTTGAGTTCCTCAGTTTATGCGAAAATGAATTCTTCAAATCATTTCTTTGACCCAAATGCATTAATATTTTAATAAATCCTAGAGTGTCAGATCCATATTATAATATGTTTGCATACCAATTAAAAAAATTGAAATCAAAAAAATCAAAAAAAAATGATCAAGAAAAAAATAAATAAAAATCATTCATTTCTTTATCTTATCTATAACATTTGATACCATTGCTTATTCTAGATTTTGTTTTGTTTTTAATTCTTCCTGGAAAAGTTTTTGTTTGAAATATTTTTGATTGATAAATTACTTTTTATTTCTAAAGAATTTCCCAAATGAATTTAATAATCTTATTTTCATTTATGTCATCTAATTCTAGTTTTGGTTCAAAAAATAGGATATTTTTTAAATTCTTCTTGAGGAATAAGGGTTTATTGGATGTGTTCGTTTGATTTTATAATTATTTATTTTTGAATAAATTGAAAACAAAAATGATTCTGAATTCTGATTGAAATTTTTTCCAAATTTTTCAATTTCTTTAATTTTGGGTTGAATCTTTTGTAATTGTTTTTTTGATTCCAAAGAATTCAACTCCTATTTATTTTAATTTTTGAAATAGTATTATTTTGTTTTGGCTTTGTTTAATAAAAATATTTGAAAAAAGAATTTGGAAAACAAATTTGTAAAAAAGTTTTTTCTAAATAATAATAAATAATAATGAGGCGATAATTTCAAGATCGTGAATTGTTTATTTGTATTCATTCAAAATTAAGAAGATAAAGAAAAAATATCTCCAAAAACATTCATTTGGTTAACAATTTTTTTTTTTTTCATTCTTGATTTCAAATAAATTTATCTGGAAAGGTGATCTTTCTTGTTTGGTATTCTAAAAGAAAATATTTGTTTCAAAATGTACACTTTCTCAGGTCTATTTTTTTAGTTTATTCTTGGATTAATTTCAAGTATGATCATAAAAACGTTTCGGGATCCAAAAAATAATAATTAAATAAAACAAAAAATTTACTCAAAAAAAATGTTTTCAAAAAAATTGAAAAATGAAAGATTCATAGCTCTGAATTACTTTAGGTTTTTTTCACGAAATAGAGCAGTGAATGGTATTTTGGTTTACAAGTTTTAATATCTCGTGGTACTCAAAAAATCTTTTTTCATTAAGGTTCTCACAATTAAAAATTATTCAAAATGGTAAAATGTACTTACTACCTTCAGTAAAAATGGTAAACTCAAATAATTTAAAAGTCATAATAGGATTTTCAAACCCCAAAAATAGATAACCAAATGGGAAGAAACATATTTCAATAAGAAAAAGTTTCAAGAGATAAGAAAATAGTTTTAGATTAGTATATCAAAGTGAAGAACAAATTATTTATGTTATCATATCCCATAAGAAAAAGAATTCCTAATGAATACTAGAAATCAGATAAAAAATGATATCTATTAATAAATTATGATACTGGTCATGAGATACAGAAAAAGAAATAATGAAAACAATACTATAATTTTTTTGTTTTGTTTCAATTTTTTTAATTAAAATACTTTCTTGTTTTTTGGACTTTCGGATCTTTTATTTCAAAAAAATCATCAATTTTGAAATTTATGTTGCATAATTCATTTTCTGTAATTTCTGTTATATGATTCATATTCATCAAAAATATTACCTAAAAAGACTACTGATCTTGAAAATTTAAACAAAAAAAACTATTTTGGGATTTCTGTTCCTTAATTCATTCCATGCAAAAAGATTACTTAAAAACCCTATTATTTTGAAATTTTAAAAAATGCCATACTGAAATAAAATTCGTTATAATATTCAGAATCAGATAAAACTCTACTTAATTACACTTCCAATACAATGCTTAATTACTGCAGTAATAGTAGATATAGGTGTATGTGTGTGTGCAAGATGATAAATTTTGAAACTTTTATTTAAACATATTTACTTTTTCATTTTGACGAAAAAACATTCATTTAATTTTAAATTTATTCATTTGCTTATTCTTTCATTCTATTACATTTCAGGAATAGCTTCAGTATGTGGTGATCCAAGAGAGAAAGTTTTTGCAATTTTAGGAAAGAAGAAAAATTGTGTTCGTATTATCAAATATAATACAAGAAATCAGCCAATTTTTGAAAATGAAATTGAAAGGTAATTATTAATTTTATTTATTGGCAAGAATTGGAAATAATTCATTTCAAAATTTTTATTAATTTAATTCTTAATTTTTATAATTTGTTTTTTACTTTATTTTTTTGTAAAAAAAAAAATGACAATAATAATACTTATTAAAATAAAAATTTTCAAATAGTGTGCATAATCATCCACTCCATGTAATACAATTAAATTATAATGGATCCTTGCTTGCAACTACATCAGATGAAGGAACAAGAATAAGGATATTCGACGTTATTTCAAAAAAAAAGCTTTTTGAACTTAGAAGAGGATCCTCGCCGGCAAAAATATTTAATATTGCATTCAATTTTAATTCAACTCTTGTTGCTGTTACATCATCGTCTTCAACAATGCATGTTTTCCAAATCACAACTGAGAATGAGCAAAATACCAAAAAAAAAAAAAAAAAAAAAAAAAAAGAAGTCTATTTTCTAGCATGGTTTCGCCAGACGCAATCGAGAGCTTTGCACGGGGTAGAGGCTTGAGTAAAAAATATTCTGTGTGTGGTTTCAATAAAGAGGGGTATCTCTTTGTTGTTACAGTGGATGGAACTTTTTATAAATTTTATGTTGATTTGGAAAACCGTAAATTAGTCAATAAAGTTTTTACAGAATATTTAAGGCATAATCAAAATTTTGATGAAGAAATATAATTTAAATGTAATTTAAGCTATCCTTTGGGCAATATAAATAAAATTATTATTATTATTATTATTATTATTATTTTATTCCACAAAAAAAAAAAAAAAGCAAGTCAAATTGGAAAAAATGTTTTTTTAAAGTGTAATTCTATTTTTATTCCCATAGAGATGCTTTAAATAATAAAATAAAAAAATAAAAAAAAATTTTTTTTAAGTACATAAACGATCTTTTCCGGACATTGTAGTAAATTTGTTTTTTTTTTTTTTAAAGACGTAATTATTTTGAATAAATATTTCAAATTTTATTTTGTACTGAAATACTCTTGAATTTTTCGATTGATTTGGATTTTTATTTATTAAATCTTTGAAGGGTTTTTTGTAAATCCTTTGTTGATTTATAATTTTCAGTAGAGTGAAACTAAAGATTTTTTTATAAATGTAAAAAAAAAAATAAACTGTTTTTCAAAAATTTTGACTCTTTTTATAATGTTAAAAGAATTTTTTATATGGGTTTATCTCTGATTCTTTTTTCAAAAATATTTTCAAAATTTTGGGTTTGAAATCATTTTTTCTAATTTTGCAAATTTTTGTTTTAATTTTTCAAATTTTTGATGAATCATTTTTTAAAATTTTGCAAATTTTTAGTTTTGCTTTTTCAAATTTTTTTTTTCTTTTGTTTTTCTATTTCTTTTTCTTTTTTTTTTTAATTTTCAAATTTTTTTTGATTTCAAATTTTTTGAAAAAACAAAAAGATCTTTGAAAAGACAAATAATCAATTAAAAAATTTCGACAATGATATGTCTTTTAAAATGAAATTAATTATTAGCAAAAAATCTTGTTGTTAACTTTTTTTCGGTGAAAGTTCAGTAATAAAACATCGGTAATGCCCCTTTCAAAAATTTTGACTCACTTTTTTTTAGTTTTTAGTTTTATTTTTTTTAATTTTTAAAATATCAGATTTTTAAATATTTAGAATGATTTAAAAGTGATTTACAAATCAGATTTAATTATTTGTTGTTCTTTAATACTACAGGATATATATATATATATATATATATATATATTCCATTTATTTTTTCAGGTGAGTAACAATTTTTGAAATGGTGTTTCGTTTTATATCACTTAACCATTGTGAAAAAAATTTGGGTCATTAAAAAAAATTGGGTCAGTCAAAAATTTGTTTTCGTTTTTTAAATAGTAAATATTAGCAAAATGGTTTTTGATCAAAGTAAAATTTTATGAACAAATCTTACATTTAATAAAAACCAAAGTCATTATCAATAATAATTTTCAAATGCAATATTAAATTGTTGCATTTGAAGCTTTTGAATTACTGTGGAACTCCAAAAATACAAAAATTTATTTTTAATTGTAAACTTTACTAAAAATAAGAGAACTATTTAATAGGAAATATTAAAATCTATTAATTCAATAAGATATTTATCATTGTTAATAAACGCAAATTTATCACGGTTAATCTTAAATATCCTTTTAAACCAAATTGAATCATAAATTCTTCCAAAAAAGATATTTTTTCGAAAGAGGTTGTTTTCCACTAATGTTTACAATCAAAACTTCAAAATACCGAAATATCAAGATTTCAGAAACCATTTAAATTCTAAAAATCCTCATAGACAAACCTTAATTTAAAACTGTTATTAATTTTTGGTCTTCCCAAACAATAATTAACTTGATCTTGTAATGTTTTCTAATAAAAAAAAATTAACATTTTTAGTAAAGTTTACAATTAAAAGTAAAATTTTGTTTTTTAGAGTTCCACAGTAATTCTAAAAGGTTCAAATGCAACAATTTAATATTGCATTTGAAAATTATTATTGATAATGACTTTGGTTTTTATTAAATGTAAGATTTGTTCATAAAATTTTACTTTGATCAAAAAACCATTTTGCTAATATTTACTATTTAAAAAAACGAAAACAAATTTTTGACTGACCCAATTTTTTTTAATGACCCAAATTTTTTTCACAATGGTAAGAAAAGAATTTAATTTGATATATGTTTCAAAAAAATTAAACATTTAAAAAAAGTAAATAACAGTCAAATCTAAAACCCGGAAATTTCTGAAACCCGGTAATTCCATTTTTCTGATCAATTGTAAATATTAGTAAAAAAGTCAAAAAATATACTCCCATTTTACAGACAAATAACCCAATTACCCAGCAACTTATAACCTTTCCAATTGGAGTATTGGTTAAATATTCTGAATCCATCATTTTTAACTCTTTGGTGAATTCAGAAATCAAAAAAAATCCAAAATTTGTAAAATTAATTGAGAACATTACTAAAAATGAAAATCCACTTTTGATTTTAAATTTTGAAATAAAAAAACATTTTCATACTTTTAAAATATTTGAAAGAATTTGAATTTGAGAGAGGTGTTTGATTATTGTAAATTTTCATTAAATTATGAAAACCCTTTTGTCAAAAAATAAATCCTCTAAGGTTCCCAATAGAAATTTAAAATTTTGAAAAAAATTATTAAAAAGAAAGATATAAAGAAAATAAAACTCTTATTTCATAAATGATGTAACAAAATAATTCTTATAAAGATGATTCCTAATAAATTTAGAATTTATCTAAAGGAAAAATCGCAATAAATTTGATTTTCAATTTTCACTAATGTTCTCAATTAATTTTACAAATTTTGGATTTTTTTGATTTCTGAATTCACCAAAGAGTTAAAATTAATGGATTCAGAATATTTAACTAATACCCCAATTGGAAAGGTTATAAGTTGCTGGGTAATTGGGTTATTTGTCTGTAAAATGGGAGTATATTTTTGACTTTTTACTAATATTTACAATTGATCAGAAAAATGGAATTACCGGGTTTCAGAAATTTCCGGGTTTTAGATCTGACAGTAATAATTCGTTAAATTTTTTCAAACTTTATTTTGAAATTAAAAATTGAAAATTAAAAAATAATTTAATTTGTGAAAAAATTATTTTTTCTCAAAAAAAGATAAAATCTTGAAAAATCTGCTTTGAGGATTATTTTTTTAAATTAATAGAGGTTTTGGGTTGGTTTTATATTTTTTTAAAGGACTAAACCGGTCGTCCAATTTCAGTCCACGTGATAAGGAGTTATATTTAAACTTTACAAAATTAATTTCACTTATTAATTTATCAATCATAATTTTCACATTTTGAATTGAATATTCGCTTGATTCTAATTTTTTGTGAAGTTCTTGAGATAGTGAGTCATCACAAACAACAATTTGATCAGTGGAAAGGGATCTTGATTGCCGCAGTTTGCATGGCTTTTTGCATACTGGACAAAAGGCCTTTTTCTTTTCATTCATTTTATTTTTGATCCATCGAATTATACATTGCTTCCCAAAAATGTGCCCACATGATAAAGTGCAGATCTGGTGGTGGCCAGATTTTGTGACGAAATCAAAACAAATAGGGCAGTTTGTCCTTAAGTCATTTGTTTTACAATCTGTAAATATTGATCTTTTGTTTCTTTTGCTTTTTAGTTTTTTGTTTTTTTTGAGTTTTTTTTTTGTTTTAGTCTTTTTCTTTGTTCTAGTCTTTTTTTCTGTTTTGGGTTTGTTTTGTAGATTTTTGTTTTTCTTGTAATTTTTATCTTCATTTTTCTGTTTCTTTTTCGTGAGAGACTTTTTTTTAGGCTTCAAATTATTCTTCATCGAATTATTTTGTTGTTTTTTAATTTTTATTTCTTTATTATTGTTTTTGTTGGTTTTTATTAAATTTGTTTTTTGATTTGAAGATATTTGGGAATTAAAAAGTTTTAAGTTTGACAATTTATTAAAATCAATTTCCTTTGTGTGTTCTTGTTTTTGGATTTTATTATTATTCTTGAAAATTTCCTTTTCTTGATCTTTTTTTTTCTTTTTCTTTTTCTTTTTCTGATATATTTTTTTTATCTTCTGTTGTTTCTTTTCTTTCTCTTTTTCTTTATCTTTTTCTTTTTCTTTTTTTTGTTCTTGTTCTTGTTCTTGTTCTTGTAGTTTTGTTTGTTTTTGTTTTTGGTTTTGTTTTTGAAGAGATTTCTCAGTATAATTACTAATGTCTTGAAAAATTGAATCAACAAGATCGTCATCTGAATAATTGTGTACATTAGAGGGAATCTGTTCTTGGTTATCGTTATTAGAAAAATTTAATTTCCTTTGTGTGTGAAGATTAAATAGAGGAAGAGAATTGTTGAATTTTTTTTTTTTTGAAGCTGAGACTTGGCTTGTTGGGGTAAATCTTTTTCTTGTGGAAGGTGGCGAAGAAGTTAATGGACTTGAAAAAACTGGAAAGTTTTTGTTGTTATCTGACTCATTAAAAAATCCAAAAAGATCATCATCATCCATTTTGGTTTCACAAATTAAAAAATAGAATAATTCAGAGCAAACCAAAAAGAAAAAAAAAGTTAAAAAGCAAAAAATGTATTTGTTAATATTTTTTAGGTTTAAATAGGGATTCTTTGAGGAATATTTAATTTTTGTGGTTGGTTTTAAGGAGGAATTAAAACTGAACGAATATTGTTTTTTATTTTCTATTCTCTGATTGGGTGTTTTCAATTGTTTAAAAATGAGTTTTTTTTGGATTTAAGGGCTCAACAGAAATTAAGAATTTGTTCCAGAATTGGCTGGTAATTTGCTCAATAAAACTTATAATTTATATTTACTCTTCTTGCCGTTGGAAAAATTTAAAACGTAGAATAGTAAAAGAATTCAAAGGATTATTATTCAAAAATACAAAATCAAAAATATTTCAGTGTCAAATGACAAAAAGTCAATTAAAAATCCAGTCACTATCTGTGGGTTTTCATACTTGAGGCGCGACTTGGCAACAAAAAGAATATTGTGAAATTGCCCTTCTTTTGATAGACAAAATTCAAATAACACAAAAAAATTTCAGAGGATCTATTTGCCAAAAAATTCAATTAAAAAAAAAAGTTAGAGCATACCTCAATTCAGAAAAATCAAATTTGGAAAAAAAAAAGTTATATTTAAAAGAAAGTTTTAAAAATTATCCATTTCAAAAAAGAAAAAAATCAGAAAACAAACAAAAAATCACAAGATCTTATAGAAAATATTTAAATATATAAAAAAAAATCCACATTATCTAATGTTTAAAAAAAAATAAACTATAGAATAAAAATCCAATTAAAAAGAAAGTTTTTAAACAATCACAAATTCTATTTGATAAAAAAATTCAATTTAAAAGAAAGTTTAAAAGAATTCTCAATTGCAAAAAAAAACAAATTTTGAAAAAAAAAGTAAATTTGTTTCTTATCATATATCTCTAAAGGGTTAATTTTTCTATAATGAGAAAAAAAAATATTATAGAAATTGAAAACAATCATTTTTAGTCAATTTAATCAAATTTGTGTTTAAATTTAACCCTACTATATTTGAAAAAGTAAGGATATTCTAACATTCATGAGAAATAAATAATTCATTTGAAAAAAATTCAAAAAAATATAAAAAAAAATTCGGTATCTCAGTGCCATAAAATATTTCAAATAAAAAAAAAAAAATTAAATTATAAAAAAAGTTTTTATAGAATCCTCAATATCACCTCATTAAAAAATAAAAAAATAATGAACATGATACAAGATGGCAAAAATATCAAATAAAAAAAAAATTCTACAGTCAGTTCCACTTCTAAGGTACAAACTTCAAACAAATTTAGGGCACAATAAAAATCTCAAATTAAGGCACAAAATTCAGATTCTAGTAAAATAAATTCTGTAAAAAAAAAAATACAAATTTTGTGCCTTAATTTAAGATTTTTATTGTGCCTTAAATGTTGTTGAAAGTTTGATTCTTCAAAGTGGAACTGACTGTAAATATTTGTGAATAAAATAGATGATAAATTATTTTAGATCTCCAATGATTTAATATTTGATTCATTTTTATTGTTTTTTAAAATAAAATTAAATACACAAGTTTATTTATTTATATAGACTCTTAGAAATTATTCAAAGTTGTATTTCGTCAAAATAAAAATTTTTTACTAACTTTTTCTTTTCAAAATATAAAAATCCAAACAAAAAAGATCAGATCTTGGTACTGAAAATTTAATTGGGGAAAATGAACTCTTTTTACTATTGATAATTCATTTCTCTAAAGTTGATAAATCAAGTTGTGTATCCGGTTTAATTGTATCTTTGTGTAATGAATTCCTCTATTACCTGGCTAAAAAAAAAGAAGAAAAAAGAGCGAATATTCCTTAAATAATATATAATACCTCTTTAAAGGATATTAGTCAGATTTAAAATACTTTTAAAACAAACTATTTTTCAAAAATTTTGATTCTCTTTATAATGTTAATGGGGGTTGTTTTGGGGGTTTTATCTCTGTATTCTTATCAAAAAAATATTTTCAAATTTTTGGATTAGTATCTTTTTTACTAATTTTTCAAATTTTTTTTTGGGAAAATTATTAAATTTCATAATTGGTCAAATTCTCATTTTTTCTAAAAAAGTTAATTCCATTTAAATATATTGACTGTCTGTATTTGAAAACCTCTTTACGGGTATGTTAAGGTATGTTAGGGTAGGTTTTTGGCGTTTGAATACCATGCTAGAAAATTTTGGCACGGATTTAGAAAAAAAAATTATTAACTGACCAATTAGACTTTTGAAACTTGTTTTAAGAGGAAAAAAATTTCAACTTAACTTTGGTGGTTAAAATTGAATTTCGAACAAATTTTTAAAAATATTTAGTATTTATAATTTCAAATTTTTGGATTTTCTAAAAAACAAGTAATAAAATACTACCAATCACAAAATAATATTTTTAATTTTTCCTCCAAAAATTATAAAAAACACTTAAAAACTTTCATACCAATGATAATAAACAAGAAAATCTTCAAAAATATGAAAAATTTCAATTTGACCAATTTTGAAATTTAATAATATACCCTTTTTTTTTACTTTTTCAAATTTATGTTTTTCTTTTTTTTTGTCTTTTTTTTTTTTTTCTTATTCGCATTTTTTTTTGCGAAAGATCATGTAGATTAAAAAAAGAGATCTTCGAAAAGACAAATAATCACTAAGAAAATTTAGACTATGTAATGTCTTTGAAAATGGATTTAATTATTAACAAAAAATCTTCTTCTTGTTTAACTTTTTTCTTAGTGAAAGTTCAGCAATCAAAAATCTGTAATGCTCATTTCAAAATAATTTGGCTAACTTTTTTTTTAGTTTTTGATTTTATTTTTTTCTTATTTTTAAAATATCGGGTTTTTATATATTTAATGTGATTTTAAAGTGAATTACAAATCATATTTAATTATTAGTTGTTCTTGAATGCTAAAGGATCTATATTTTTATTTCAATTAATTATTTCAAGTGGTTCACATTTTTTTGAAATGGGGTTCATAATGAAATGTCCTCTTACAGTCTATTCAACGCTTCCATGAAATTGTATCAATATCAAATTTTGATGTTGAAATAGATTTTTAAAAAGTTGACTATAAGAATAAAGAAATCACATATTAAAAAAAAAAACTTCTTAAATGAGTTAATATTCAAGTATTTTTTCTTATTTCAAAGAATAAAGTTTCAGAGCCCACAATGAGTCCAAATAATGAAAATTCATTCAGAAACAAAAAAAAAATTTACGCTTGAAAAAATGAATTTAATTTTGATTATAAAACCTGTTTATTTTTCATATCAACCCTTTTCTAAAAAAATTTTTTCAAAATATAAGCTTTATTATTCCTATATACAACTTTTTAAAAACCTAAATCAACATCAAAATTTGATATTTAAAAAAATTCATCGTAGCCTTGGAACAGTTTTAGCTGTGAAGAAAAAAAAATTTTCAAATTTTTTTCTAAGAGGAAATTAACAAAAATTTTAATTAATCAATAAAATTAGATTTTCCAAAATAAATTGTAAAATATCTTTATATAATAATTTTTGATTAAAAGATCATTTATTTACCAATAGTGTTTATTTGAAGTGAGGTTTTCAAAAAGTGAAAAATAACAAATGTTTTATTTTTTTTTTGAAAATTTTTTCATGATATTTTATGTGTTTTATACTCTGTATAAGGATATTTTGGCTCATAGTATGTTTTTCCCTCAGTCCAGTATTACATAATATAAGTAGGATATTAAAACATTTATATAAATTTAGAGATAATACATCTACCAATTTCTTTGAAAATCGCTGTTGAAATTAATTAAATTTAGAAGGTAGTAAAACATTTTTTAACTTTTTATACCAAATAAATAATATTACCTGATTTTAGGATGTAATTGATAGGATTTTAAATTTGGCTATTGAGCTAGAAATAAAGTAACCATTTGGAGATCAAAATAAATGTTTAGAATTTATTGTTTTAATAAAGTAAATTTTTTGGATAATAATTATGAATCTTAATCAACTAATCTAATTTTATTTAAAAAAGAGAAACGTATTGTTTCGATAGTTTAATAGGCAAAACGGTCGACTCTAAATCGGTATTTGCTAGTTCGATTCTGGCTCGAAACGGTTTTTTTTTTTTTAATTTCATGATTTTTTTTTTTTTTAAAGAGGCAATAGACACTTTTTGAAAGTTAAAAACTGAAAAGTTCATACAGAGAAAAAAAAGAAAAGAAAAGAAAAAAAAAATATTCAATTTTTTTGAGTTTGAAAAAGAGAAGAAATTTGATTTTGACAAATTTTGGATCTGTGAAAATTATCTTTAGAGTTGTTTCTTTTTAGGGTTTGTTTTTTCCACTTTTTCAGAATCTATTTCGGGATCTTTTGAGAATAATCCTTTGTTTTCTTTTTTATAATTTCTTAACAACAAGACAATAGAAATTGTATAAAAAAGAACTTTCGTTTTATCATGGATAACTGTAATTAATCTTTGACCTTACAATTCTTTTCGTTGCCAGTATTTTTCAGTTTTTGTGGTTTGAAGGGCTTTATGTTTTATTCATTTTAATGAGCAAATCTTTGTTTTGATCGGGCAGAAAAATATTTTCTTTCGTTATTTTTAATATTCGAAGATTCTTTTTCGATTTCTAAAATAACCTTACCAAAAGGATGGGTTATTGAAAATTATTATCATCAACATTTCTTCACTACAAGAAAGCCAGCATACCTTTCAAATAAGCTAGATAGATTCGATCAAGTTAATGTTTGTTGTAAAATAAATCCTACGAAATTTTCCTTCAGCTTGTCAAAAAAAAAGGTTTAAAAGACAAGTAAAATTCAAATTTAATCTTTGGTTCGGAAGTTGTCACTTTGAAAAAACCTTGAAGAATTGCAGAGTTTGATATTTTGTTTTTATTCTTTGGATTCTTCTTTTCTTTTTTTTCCAAAAGTTGAATAAAAATTGATTTCTTTTATTGTCCAATAAAAAAGTTTTTTCAAATGAACTTCTTTTTTTCAAAAAAACATTCTTTTTTGATTCACTTCAGTCAATTTTTTTGTTTCTCCCAAAAAAAAAGAATCTGAAAAACAAATTCTCTGGAAACAATCACTACTTTAAAGTTAATTTGGAATAAATTAAAAAATTATTAAAATCATACTATTAATTGCAAACTGTGCAAAAATCTTCCACAAACAGATCCATCAAATTTGTTCAACACCTTTATGAGATATTATTCATAGAATTGGTTATTCTCTGAATGAAAAATGTTTGATTCAATCAAAAGTATGGTTTTTAGATTAAATTTCAACAACATTTCCAAAATTGCAACAAATAGAATATTGCGAATTGGATCTTACTTTGCCTTTCGTTAATGAGAAATTAAAAAAACAGTACAGTGATTTATGTTAACAACTATGCCAAATGGTCTAGTTGAAGTAAGATAAATGGAAATCTAAATTTTGAAAAAAAGCACACTTTTTTGAATGTGAAAAGATAACCTCATTTCTGAAAAAATTATTAAGATCTGGAGGACATTCGTTAACCCCCACCTGTCAACAAACAGTACCCAATTGAATATTTTTTTTATCTACTGGTAAACCCATTCTAAATGGGAAAAAATTTTCACTTCCAATCCATACGTTTCTTTAATAAGTATAGTTCTCAAAGAAGCAGTTGTGGTTTCGTTCTCAATCTGAAAAAAGAAAATTGCAAGCGAAGTAATAAATTTTTCCATTTATCTTTCAGATATCAGTTTTGTGGAAAAATAGTTTCCATTTGAAAAAAAAAATAGGTTAAAAACTGTAAGAATTTTGAACCTTCCATTCGAGCACAGGATGGCAAACAATTACACAACAAAAGTTCCTCAAAACCAATTCATTTTGTACTTGTATGAATAAGTTCTTTTCATTTTTCGTTATTCTCCTTTCTTGGTATCTTTTTCATAAATCTATTTTTGAAGAATGGGAAAAACTGACACACAAGAACCCAAACAATTCTCGACTTTAACGACCTGTAAATAGTTTCTTCATTTTCAATAGTAAACCCCAAACACACCTCAAACAGTTATTTATCATCTCAAAAAATTATTTTTTTTGTTATTTTTTTTCTGTAATTTCTTGCCGAACCATTTTTCCTTTTCTCAAAATATACACAAAAAAAATCTGACAAATTGTGAAATATCTTAACAAAAGATTCGTTTACTTTGAATTATGTTCTAGGTATTGGTATTTTAAATTTACCCTTTGCCTTTAGCCAAGCAGGATTTATCTTATCTATTGTCATGCTAATGATAGTGAGCTTTGTATGCTATTGCACCGCGATGTACATCAACGAGTCTTGGTCACGGGCTGAAGCCTTGGTAAGGTATCACAGTTTTAAGTTCCCTCTTGGCGGTACCAATAAAAAACTTGAATTGGACAAAGTTGTTGATAATTTAACCAATCACAAATTAGGAAAAAGCCACCAAATAGAATCCAGTTCCTCTTCTAATGGTGGCAAATTATCAAGAGGCGCTGGAGGCCTTTCAGATTTTGACTCAAGTTATCAGTCTTCTGAAGAGGGACTTGAGTTAATCCAAAAAGATAAAATATTCAAAAGTGAACTTTTGGATTATGATGCTGTAAATGAAACAAGCAGTAGCAGTAGCAGTAGCAGCAACACCGACAAGAGCAGCAAAAGAAACAGCAACGTTAAAAACAAAAATAAAAAATCAACAATTGTTATGACAAATAACGAACCAGAAAACGAAAAGAAATTGTTAATCGAAGAAGACGAAGAAATAGATGAAGAAAACTCCAGTTACACCGAAAAAAAAGTTTTTTCGATCAAAGAAAGTTTTGTTCTCAAAAATCACCGATTTGAATTAAATGATCTTTGTTCAATCTTTCTTGGTAAAAAGGGAAAGCTTTTTTACACCGTATCACTTGTATTTTGGCTAATAGGTATCGCTTGGAGTTATTCGGCTGTTGTTGGAACAACACTTTCAATGATGATCCCCTTGAAATCAATAACAAAAGGAGATAAATGGTAATTGTTTGTTTTTTTTTTTTTTTTTGTAAACTTTTCTTCATGAATAAAAGAAAGTCTATAGAGACAAAACCAAACGATTACTTTCCATACCTTCACAAAAAAGGTGTCTAATTTTATTTGAAATTTCGTTTTACTTTTTTCCTTGCTGGTGTTTGCCACTATTATTTGAAATTTAAATGAGAAAAAATTTCAACTTGTTATCATTTTTTTCAATTCAAGAAATCTGACTTTTCATTTTGGGTTCGTAGTTCGCATTATGGAAACCAACACACAACAAAAAAACAAAAACAAAACAAATAAATAGAGTCCATAAATTACAATCTGTTTTTTTTTTGATTAATCAATTTATTACTGTATTTGAATTTTAAATGGGAAAGATTTTCATTTATTTATTAATTTTCCTTTTTCAAATACAAAGCTACAAATTACTACCTACTTGACTGAGGACTCTATTTATTAAAGGAATCTAGAAAATGAAGTGAAAATTCTTTCCCATTTATAATTCAAATATCAGTAGTGCAAAAGAAAAATTGTGAAAAAGAAGTGGAAATTTTTTTCTCATTTATTATTTAAATACCAGTTAATAAATGGGAAAAAATCTTCACTTTATTTTCCGTCCTTTTCTTTTGCAAATAGAGTTTTCAAATTTGTATGTGGTAATTTGTGCTATCTATTTGAAAAAGAAATCAAGAAAATCGAGTTTTCAAAGAAGTAGAATTGTAATTTGTGATTTCTTTTTGAAAAAGTAAAATGAAAATGAAGTAATAATCTTTTCCCATTTATTCTGAAAATACCAGTATGATTTTATGAACAAAGATGGCAATTTCTCCAAGTTGTCATAAAACCTTTTGATCCAACCACATTTAAATTGAAATAGGCAGGTTCATCGGGAATATTCCCGAATTTAAGATCAAAAAATCATTTTACTGTTCGGGAAAAAAAGTTCAACACGATTTTTAATTGGGAGACATTAAAAGAAATTAATAAACAAAAAGTAAACCCAATTAATAGAAGAAACAAATCAACTTCAAAGAATAAACCATTATATTATTTTCAATCAAATCAAAAAAACACAATTTAAATCTCCTTGGTTATCGAAATCGTTATGAATAGGTTTTGGAGATCTCAAAAATACTCAATTTTTTGAACAAATTTTTAATAATACATCAATCAAAGAAAAAACCAATACCAAAAGATAGTATTAAAAAACTGTTATTGTTTTAAATCCTTCATTTTTACCTTTTATTTATTTTTTCTTTTATTAATTGATCTTACTTTGAATTTTCAGGTTTCTGTGATTTTATTAATGTTTTCCGAATTAAAAATCATGTTTGAATTTTTTTTTGACTGTTTCTCTTATGTTCCCGCATGATTATGTATATTTTTTAATGAAAAATAAAGTAGAAAATTTCAAAGACATAAACTATAACACCCTTATTAAGAAAGGAGGGAATGAAAAAGAAAAATAAACACGATTTTCTGACTAAAAAATGAAGATCATTTCAAAGATTCTCATAAACATCCCTAACTTTTAAAGATCGCATTTTCTATGATTTTTAACCATTGGATTACTTGAATTGATCCATTGCCTCCGCCAATCATAACAATTCTTACAAAGGAATTATAGTATTTTTTAGTTGTGGTTCCTTTGTTTCTTTTTGTTTTTTCTCAAATTGAAGTTCCTAACAACATCTTTGGGGATGTTTGTTTTACTGTATTTACTTTTTTAACGAATCCCCATTTACCAAATACCCCAAACATTTGGTTTATTTTAGTTCCCCATTTTTTTTTTTTTTTGATTAACGTTTTAAAGTGGTTTGAGGATGTTTAAGTGATAAAAAAAAATCATTGAAATAATTAAAATACTTTTTGATTTTGTTTGATCCGAGCTAGATCCAAACCAAAAAAATATCCTTTTTTTTTTTTTTTTTTTTTTTGAATGTTTTTAACTCAAATCAAAATTAGATAAAAGATTCGTGGATCATAATTCTCAGTAACAATATCATTTTGGAACTTGTTTGTTTGACACCTTTATTTTCGACTAATAATTTACCTACTATTTTTTTCTGAGAACATTTTATTTCCAAGATCACATTAACAAACATTTTATTTTTGTAATTATAAAAATAAAAGTTAATTATAGTTAATTTTGGAAAAAAATGACAATCAAAAATTACTTATTATTTAATTCCAAAATTACCAAAAAACTTTTTTAGCCAATTTGTTTTTTTGGATAAAAAAAATTAAAATTTTGTTTTCAAATTTTAATTTTTAATACTACCAAAAAAATTTTTTAATTTTTTAAACTTTGTATTACAATTCCTGAAAACTACAGTGTTAAATACAACAATTGTATTGCAAAAATTTTTGGTGAAGATCCTATTTATGTGATATATATTGAATTGATTTTCTTTTTTTTTTAAGCAAAATTCCTGAGGTATATATTTAAAAACATATTTTTTAAACTTTTTTCTTTTCCGAAATTCTCTTTTTAAAGTTGTTTGACCCCCTTATTTATTTTTTTTTTTTTTGTGTTTGGATGAGGAAACAAGAGATAGAAAATCATTATAAGAATTGGGAAAGTTGTTCAAATTAGATCTAAACAATCCAAACTTGTTATGATCATATATTAAAGGAATTGAACTGGACTTACGCAGTATAATATAACTGAACTGGGCTGGACTGAAACCAACCTAGGTAAATTGAATCGGCCTTTTCCTATAAGTTGTCCAGTCGGTACCCGTACTGGGCAAATACTGTTTATTCTGTATCTCTTACTGGGATATTACAAAAACAAAATTTGGGAAACTTGTAAAAAAATTAACAAAAATTCAAACTGAAAAATAAAAAAATAAAAAAAAAGTAACTAAAAAGAAAAATTTAGAAAATTAATTTTTATACTTAAAATCCAGCACTTTAGATATATAGACCTCGCCTTTAAAGTATTCAAAATTAATTTGTAGAATTAAAGGGTATAATTTTTTATTTAAAAGTTATTTAGGGGCTGCTAAAATTTGTTATTATTTCCATGGATTGATGACTTAAAAACTTTGATTTTTAATCAAATTCAAAATTCCTTTCTATTTTTTTCATTTTGAAAGGTTTAAAAATACTTTATATTTATTTTTCTTTTAAAGAATGATGAAGAAATTAAAAATACGTCTTTTAAAATAAACCAATCAATAAATCAATAATGTACAAATAACACACAATTCAACTTTTTATACTACCCCCCCCTCATATCTTTAATATTAAATAGTATTGTCGATACAGATTTTTCAACAAATTGTAATACTCTATATTTAGTTTGGATTGGCATTTTTTCTTTAATTATTTTACCAATTTCGTGTCTTGATGTTGTCGAACAAAAATTTTTGCAAATCTTTTTATGTATTTGGAGATTTTTTGCATGCTTTATAATGATTATTACTGTTCTGGTTGGTGTGTATACTCATAGGTTTAATAAGGCATCATTTGATACAAAGCCATATATCCAGAGGCCAATTTATTTTCGACTTTCTGGATTTGGTATTCTCTTTGGAACTGCAATTTTTTCACAATGCCTTCATACGTGTATAACAATTATTGGAGAACCCCTAAGAGATAAAAAAAATTTGAAGAAATTATTCACATCAACATTTAGCACAACATTTATCATTTATACTATAGTGGGGATTGTATGCTCTTTATATTTTGGAAAGGATACAAAATCTGTAATTTCCTTAAATTGGACAGAATATTCGTGGGAAGACCGTGATCCTTTGGTCATTGAACAAATTATTAAATATATCGTAACTCTATTCCCAGTTCTTGATATATTATCAATCTTCCCGCTAAATACAATTGTGCTTGCCTATGGATTACAAAATTTATTTTTCCCTCAAACTGTTGATAAAAAAGATCGAAGATCAAAAACTATTAAAATTTTATTTCGATTTTTTTCAGGATTAATCCCAATTTTAGGTTCGTTGATAATCAAAGAACTCCCGATTATTATTGTTACCGATTCCATATTTGGAACATGCATTGCCTTTTTAATTCCTGTTTTATTGCAATTAAAATCAAAAAAAGCCTGTAAAGTGGTTTTTAATAAAGAAGATACACCTTATAGTGGATGGATGTCTAAAAATAATATTTCAAAGGCTCTTTTTGTCTTTGGTATTACAGGTGGTATCGGATCTTTAGTTTTTTCATTTATTCAAAAATACGGTTAAATAATATGTTTTTATTATTAATATTTTGATATTTGATTTTTTTATTTATGTTATTATTTATAATTATCAATAATATTAATTTATTTTAATTTAAATAATTATTAATAATATTAATTTATTTTAATTTAAATAATTATCACCCCCCTTTTTTTTTTTTTTTCAATTATTATTTGTAAATTACTTTAATATTATTCTTTTTTCAAATATTTTTCTTTTAAAAAATCAATTAAGGAAGTTCTTACTCCTTATTGTAAATTTAAAACAAAATTTGATCAAATATTTTCTTTATTATAATTCAATCGTATATTTACTTTTATACGAATTTATCTTTTTCTTTTACTAATCTACCACAATAAATCAGATTTTAATCAATTTTACGAATATTTTTCTTTTTTCTCTTTTTTTTTTACTTTGAAATTTGATTTCAAAAATTGTTACTCACCTGAAAAATATAAATTGAAAACAATAATATTCTTTAGTATTTATGAACAAACATTTATTAAATCATATTAATGATTCAACTTTTGATTTTTTAAACAAATGTAAGAAGAATATTTTAAAAAAAATAAGAAATAAAATCAAAAACAGCCAAAAAAAGAAAAACACAATTTTTGAAATGTAGTTTATATTAGGTTAAAGTTGAGTTTTTCCAAATAGAAGAACTCAAATAAAATTAGTTGGTAGTATCTAACCATTTGATTGATCAATATTCCTAATAGAATTTGAACAAATTTACTAATGTATTTTTTTGTTTTACTCTCTCCAAAATTTTTAACACACCCATGATTTATCGTATTGATAATTATTTATTTATTGTTTTGTGGGTATTGTAATTTAGAAACAAGCGTTAAAATTTCAATTAGTGAATGGTTCTAATTTGGTAAATCTTCTTGAATTGATTAAATAAGTTTTTTTTTTTTCACAAATTGAATTTTGGTGTGTTAAAAATTTTGAATTGGGGCTTATATATATATATATATATATCTAATTTGAGTATAAATAATTTTATGAACCAATTTAGAAATTTAAATTTAAATGGTTGGAAAATCAAAATCTATTTGTTTTCAGGTCTATTCAAATTATTTTCACTCACCATAAAGTTTTCTTTAAATTTACCAAAATACTTTAGAATAATTTGGGTAGAACAAGACACATAATCACAAAAAAAAATCGATTTTAAATTTGTATTATTTTATTCAAAAAATTTAAAAAGTTCACTTTTCTGATCATTCAATATTTTCAAGAAAATTGTTAAAAAATATAATAACTTGACTTTCCTTTAATTTGTATTCTGTTAAATCATTTTTAAAGGTTTATAGTATTTTTTTCAATCTATCTGAGCAAAAAAAAAAAAAAATCAAATACTTCTTAAAGGGGATTCCTGGTATATGAATAATAAGGAGGGAAAAAAATTAACTTGTTTCTCTTTTCCTTTTTAAATTGAGTTATAAAATACAACGAACTTCTTTGAAAACTCTAATTATAAAAGAAAAATAAGGAAACTGAATATAAAAAATATTTTCACGTTTCATCGGAAAATTCCAGTAATGAATATTTACAAAAAAAGAATTTCTGTAGGATCCAATTCTATCAAATAATCAAGGTACCACTTTTGTTTTTATAATAATAGTGTAGCATAAAATATGAACAAATAAATCGACAACCTTAAATAGAAAAAAAAAATCAAATCATTTTTTTTATCTTGATCCAAATAGAAATCCAGTATGGAGGAAATAGTTAAAAGGATATCTTTTCCTTTTTTCAATCTGGAAAGCATTTTAACAATTTTTCGACAGGAACCCTTAAAGTACCTTCAATATCTAGAAAAGCCAACAATCTTCCATGACAAGATTCAACATAAGAATTTTGGGTGTTTAAGGATACACACTTATGAGTTATTAATTCAAAAAAGAATTTTTCTTTTAATAAGTCGTGTTTGTCACTTGTTTCCACCGAAAAGGATGTTAAATTTTTTTTCATTATATCTCTCACTATTTCCGACAAGCCATCAGCTGCCACAATTAAAAGGTGATCGATCCTGGATCGAACTTATTATTACAAACGTTTGTAGGGATTTAGGATTTCAGTTACTAACAACAACAAAAAATTCAAAATTCATTCAGCCTATTCTTGAAAAGAATCATCTTAAAAAACGAAAAATTGTCAACCAATTAATATCACAATTAAACGAAACCAATAAAACTTTTACAAGCAAGACCATTTTACACAAACAAAAAAAAAAGAAAAAAGAAATTGAAATAAAAACAGAAACAGAAACAGAAACAGAAACAGAAACAGAAACAGAAACAGAAAAAGACAAAGACAAAGACAAAGACAAAGACAAAGAAAAACAAAAGCAAAAACAAATCAATTCAATATTTGGTATTAATTTTTGTCATTTACTGCATAAGTCTTCTTTAATCAACACAAACAAGCAAATCAAAATTAATGATCCAAAATTTGTAAGATTTTTGGAATCGGAAAAAATTAATTCCTTAATTTTACAAAGGAAAAGAAAAAAAAAAAATGAAAGAAAAGAAAAGAATAAATTGAAAAATGAAAAACAAAGAGAAAACGAAAAAGAAATTGAAATTGAAATCGAACAAGAAAACTTTGAACCACAAGAAAAAATGTTTGATCCAAGACAGTTTGAAAAAAAAAAGAAAGAAATTGTCGATGAAAAGTTGTTAAGCCAAGCACAGACCTTAGTAAAGCAAGTTAAGGATTTGGACCCACGCTCGCTTACGCATACCACTGAAACAAGCAATGATTATCTCTTCTCAACTGAAAGTAATCAAATGCCCTTCGAGACTTTAAACCCGTATAGTACTAATCTTAACCTTGGGTTTGGGATGGGCTTTGGCGGTGGTAATGATAGCATGAATGATCTGAATCAAAAACCCCAAGGCGGCTGGGGAAGGCAAGCCATTACCAAATTAATTGACTTGATAATTTCAATACCCTCTGAACAGCTTGAAAGCATTGTGGAGACATTGAAATTGGACGAAATTAATGAAAACACTTGCCTCAAGTTTGTTGAAGAGTTTTTTTCCCCTAATAGGGTTGGTGTCACCCGCGCGACGATTGTAACCAAATACATCTTGCTTCCGAGAATTGAAAAATTGGAAAAAATGGCCAATCGCCAACTATTAAAAATAATTACCAAAATTGCAGAAACACAGCCTCGCGCCATTTTGGATGGCTGCTTATTACTAATCATAAGAAGTGCCTTCCTAAAGAAGAAGAAATGGACAAGGCCCCAATTGGAGCCAATGAAAAAAATTATTAGCACGTATTTCCGCCCACAAAACAACAAGGAATTATTACAAGAAATTTTAGAACATACTCTTAATGTGCGCTCGAGATGGGACGATATTTGGTTAAATATAATTTTTTTGTTATTTACTAATAAAAAACTTCAAAAAATTATCAACCATTCAGATTCTGGGTTATTAAGGCTTTTTGTAAGAGTACTTTCACTGCAAATTGAAAATGAACAGCAAAATAAAATTTTGTTTAATATTCTTATTAATTTCATACAGTGTTATTTAAAGTTTATTCCTGATCAAATTGAAACAATTAAACAATTTTTTTCATCATTTGATTCCATGTATCAGAGAATCTTAGTGCAAAATATTAATTCTATTCAAAAATAACATTTATATTATTTAATATTTTTTTTGTTTTTTTATTTTTTGTTTTTTTATTATTCAAAAATATAAAAATAATATTTTATACAAACTTTAGAAAATGATTTTTTTTTTTTTTTATTATTTAATAAGTGAATAATTCATTAGATTCAATAAAATTGTTCTTGATTTTTATTTTTTTTTTTTTATATATTCTAATTAGGAATGTGAATTTTAAGTAAAAAAATCCCAAAACGCCATTTTTTAGAGGGTTGATATATTAATTTGAAATTCAATTCTAAAAATAGGTATTTACATTAGATATGAAAAAAAAAAGATAAAAAAGAAAAAAATTGTCTTCAATGTTAGTGTCCAAGTTCGATTAATTGTCAGGAAAACTAATGGAAGTTCATGTTTTCCTTTTAAGAGGGGGTTTTGCTTTTAAAAATTGAATGAAAAAAGTTTAATTACATATTTTTTAAATATGAAAAAAATTACAAAAAATAATGTTTTTTTAAATTCATCAAAATTGTTAATGCTTTAAACAATAAGAAAAACTTGAAATAATTTTAAAAAAATTTATAGATTATGACAGGAAAGAGGTAAACTTTAGACATTTTAAAAATTCCGAATTAAATTGTTTATGAAAAAATTTTGCTTGTACTATGTATCTTGGTTTTGGTTTCTCAAAGACAAGTTGAAAAATAATCAATTAAGGTTTTTTTACAGCACCAAATAAACTTGTATGGTAGAACGATTAATGGTGAAGAAAAGGATTGTCATTTATTATTTTCAAATGTATTTAAACAATACTCAACAAAATAGTTTATTGTTGTTTTGAATATTATTCTTAAAAATTAATTGAATGAATTAAATGAGAACTAGTGGTTGAGAGCTTAAAATCAATTTAAGGATGAGAAAAAATAATAATTTTGTGTCTAAATTTCAATTTATAAAATAGAGACATGTTCAAAGTTATTTTCTACTTCTTCCCAGCAACCAAGTAACTAGTTACTGTTAAAAACTAATATTTACTTTTTTTCTTTTTTTTCCATAAAATAGAATACACACACCAAATCTATGTTATACGATATGAGGAAATAATTTTTATTGTTATATATTATTTAGTATCAGAATATAAATTATAATCCATTAAAATAAAAAATATCTTTATTGTTCATTTTTGAAAGGTAATTTCAGAAGGAAATAAATTTATTCTCGGATTTTAATATAAATTATTCAATGGTTTTTTTGAATTATCTTTTGTAATACTGCAATATTTTTACCTCATTATTTTCAGAACTTTAAGTTGCATTTATCACAAATAAAAATTTCATTAAAAATTAAACAAATTCGGAAGAGAAATTTTTGATAGCCCTTAACTTGAAAAATCTAATTAGTAATAACTTTTTTTTTTTTTGATAAAATTCTTTTTCTTTAATTTAAGATTGGCTTTTAATTAAAATTTTCGTTTATACTAACTTTATAACTTTTTTTTAAAAAAAATACCTTTTTTCGAGCAAAATAAAAGATAATCGTATCTAGGTTTTCAATTTGTGTTAAACTCTTTTTCAGTAAAATTAACTCGGTTTTATTGAAGAAATAGAACATATTCTATGTGTTTAATCCATTCTTCTCCTCAAAATAAATTTTCAATTTTTAGATCAAAATCATTTTTTCTCATTTAGTAAATTTTTTTGTTTTGTGATTTTCTTTTAGTCTGATTGCATTTTTTTTTTCTTTTCGTTTTTTTTTTTTTTTTTTTAAATTCAAAAAAAAAATTTTGAAACTCCACATTAACATTAAGAAAAGTTAGATTTTGTATTTTCTTTTAAAATCAATACATTTACAATTAAAAAAACTTATTGTCAACAATTTTATATTTCCTATAGAAATTGTGAAATTTTACATCGGATGTTACAGAAAAAGTTGCCCAAAAATATTTTAACTTTTTTTTTTTTTTTTTTGAGAATTTATGTTCGTTTAGGTATTCGGTTTATAATTGTCGACTCTTTTATGAAATTTATTTATTACTCTTATTTCTAAATAATCTAAGTTTGGTTGATTCTTAAAAAATATGAATTTTTCATTTTTGGATAGGGCTCCTTTTGGGTGAAATGTAGTTAATTTACAATCCATAATCTTTTTTTTTGAAACACTTTTTTCATTTTTTTTTAAACTTTTTAAATTTTTTTTTATTATATTAAATAATTATAAACTTTTTTTTCTTGGAAAAAAATTGATATATAAGAAAAAGTAATATAAAAGATATATCTTTACTTAGATTAATTGTGAAAAAAAAATAAATGGGGTATAAAAATGTTTTCTAAGATGTTTATTCTTGTTTTTAATCAATTTAATTTACTTTTATTTACATAACTAAGTTCTTTATAACAACATTACACTTTTTAAAAAAATGGTTATTTTACTTAGAAATTGTAAAAATATAATAAATAAATAAAATAAAACAAACGACAAGATCATAAAAAAAACAACTAAGCATAAAGAAAATTTCAATAAATATTGCTAACAATTATTTTAATTTATGATAGTTTAAAATTTTCATGTTTTTTTTTTTTTTTCTTTTTTTTTCAAATTTATTTTTTAAATACTTTTTTTGATACTTTTCTTTTTTGTAAAAAGTCTAATTGAAAAAAAAATGTCTTTGAAAAGACTAAGAAAAAAATTCAAAAATTTAAACTATGTTATGTCTTTCAAAATAGTTATAATTATTAACAAATAACCCTATTATCCGTTTTTTGGTTAATTTTCAATAATAAAAAATCCTAATACTCATTTCAATATTTCTTGATTATTTTTTTTTCTGTTTATTTTTTATTTTTATTTTATTTTCAAAATATCAAATTTTTATCTACTTGGAATAATTTAAAAGTTCATTATTAATCAGATTTTTTAATTAGTTATTTTTTATAGCTAATACAAACGAATATATATATATATATATATATATATATATATATATATATATTCAATTTTTTGTTTTGGATGAGTCTCAATTTGTGAAATGGGGCTAGAGAAGATAGAATAAAATAATTTGTGGTCTAGTTCTAATTTTGTGAGGAAAGTCTTGAAGAAGAGAAATTATAGGTATAATTTAACTTCTTATTATATATAATTGACATGGACTTGTAATAACTGATGGGGTTAGATGTAAGAAAATCTTTAAATAGAATCAACTTTCACCAAATTCAGCATTATGCGAACATAGTGGTATAATGGAAGTCCTCCATAAAAATTCCATATCAAAGGGAACTACCAATAATCCATTCAACACTTCTATTACAAGTAAAAAAAAAATCATAGATTATTTTATTTTTTATGTTTTATTACCTTTTTCTATTTCAGAAAACTATATTGAGTTTAAAATACTTTTAATGAAAGTTATTAAAAGGTTCTTTTGACTATTCTTTGAATTAGTGGTCACAAATTTAGTCACTTCAAAACAAAATCTTTAACAGATTAACAGCTCTCGAATACTTAACCCTTACCAATAAATCTACTCTTCTTTTTTTTTTCTCGCTTTTTTTTCTTATAATTCGTTAGAAAAATTAATTTTTTAATTATTATTTTTAAACGAAAAAACCACCTGGAGTTATATTCTTACATAATCATATCTAGTATGCTTAAAAATCTTGTAAAAATTTCGGATTTCAAGAAAATACGTAAATTCGTGTAAATATGAATGTTATAAAAAATAGATTTTTTATAATTTTAGAGATAAATAAAGAGTTCCATGTATTTACCCAAATTATGGTAATAGCAAATATATTATCTTATTTTCTGATTATCTTAATAGACTAATGATAATTTTAATCAATAAATCTTTTAGAGAACACCGAATTTGTTATTTTTTTTTTAAAAAAATTTCCTAACAATTCAAAGTATTGGTATTTACCAAACCATTTTTACATTGAAAATCCATTCAAGCTCAAAAATCAAATCTGGTGTTTTATTTACTATGACTAACATTTAGATAAATACATGGAACTCTTTATTTATCTCTAAAATTATAAAAAATCTATTTTTTACAACATTCCATATTTAAACTTGTGCGTGTAATTTTGTTGAATAACCTCTCTTTATTAACAATAAAAAAAGAAAAAATATTTTTTTTTATATTTTAACAATTTGAACAATAAAAAACAAAAATTTAAAAAAAAATAAAAATATAAGTATCAAATAAAATATTTATTTATTAATTAATTCTTTTTTGTGGGGCAACTTCCCAGTTTTCCATTTTTTTATTAAAAAAATATTTCAAATTATCATAAAAAGTGATAAAAGGGGAAACGTTTGGAACATAACTATCTATTGATTTGATATTTGTTTCAATGTAATAGTCTGGTATTGGTTGATCAAAAATTTTACATTTTGTTTCCAAATCAAAAACATTACATTTACCCGAGGGGAAAACCAAAACTAAATAGCGATCGTTTACGAATTGAATATTTGAATAAAATTCTGAAGTGATAAAAATCCAATTTTTATTTTTTGCGATTTGTTCAATATTAAATATGCAATAATCTAAGGAAATAACGAGGAAACTATTATTACCACCAACATAACTAATATGTTTTGCAGTGCCGGTTGAGTGTGTGATATCGCCCAACGATCGTGTAATAATTGACATACGTTTTCCATTTTTTGGGATGATCTTATTTTCACCGGTTATTTTTAATTGTTTGTCATTATCAATGGTTATTGTGAAAGCAAATTTCTTCCCTTCCAAAGATTTCAAACTTTGTTCTTTCTTGGATAAGCCATGGGTTGGTTTCGAAAGGATTGTATCTTGGATATATTTAATAGTTGATTGTGTTTGATCTATTTTTTGTAATATTTTTTTTTGGGTTACATTTGAAAAATTTTCTTTTTCAAAAGCATTTTTAGAGTTTCGATTGTTTATTTTATTTTTATTATTTTCCTTATTTTGATGATTATTGTGTTTTAGTTTGTGTTTATTCATGTTGTTCTGGTCATATCTTTTTTTTTGATCGGGTTTATGTTTTTTCTTATGATCATTGTATTTATATTGGTTATCAAGTGTGTTCTGGGAACTATGGTGGTTCTTATTCTTTTTTTGAATATTATTATTCTCTTCATCATTGTTTTCATCATTATTTTTTGTTTTTTTACGATTTTGCATTTTAAAAAAATTGCTAATTCTGGGTATTTTTCCTTTCGAATTTAAGATGTGATGTTTTTGAGAATATACCTTACTTTGTCTAATTGATAATTTTTCAATATCAGAGGGGAAATCAATTTCGGGCTGGATTTCAAAAAATCCAATCGAATTACCCGCACAAACTGAAAACCAATCACCGTCTTTGGACCAATGGATGTCTTCAATTGCTTGATTAAATAATCCAGTAATTACACCGATTGGGTATTTTTTATTGAGCATCCATAAAGAAATGGTTCCGTCTTGGGCACCCAAGGCAAATAATTGTTTGGCTCCTCGGGAATCCCTTGATCTATAAAAAATGGGACTGAACGAAGCAACGGTAACGGGTGCTGAATGTCCATATAAATGATCAATCAATAATTCTGTATTTTTTGCTTTATTTAAATTTCGTTTTTTGTGTTTCTTTGGTGAAGGATTTACCAAATTCAGAAATCCGTTTTCACAAGAAACAATCAACGCTAATTGGTTTTTATGATGAACGCACCCTGGGATAATTAAATAGTTTCCATTGGGGCTAAAGCAGGGCTTTGTAAAAATTGATACGTCGGGCGCATGCTTAAAGGGCTTTGTGATCCGGAAAAGTATTTTTTGATCAATAACCGAATGAATTAATAGTAAATCTGGATCTTGACTTGCAAGCATCAATCCATTTGGTGACCACGTAATTCCTTTGATAACATTTTTATGCTCATCACAGATCATGGCAATCTTTTCTTTTTTTGATTCTTCTTGTAAATTTGATTTGGAGTTGTTTTTCCTTTTTTTATTTTTGTCTTTGTGTTTCAGTTTTCCCTTTCTTTTTTGTTTCCGGTTTTCTTTTTCTTGCTCTTGTTCTTTTTCTTGTTCTGTTTCCTTTAATTGGTTTTTATCTTTTTTTTTATCTTTTTGTTTTTCGTCTTCCTTTGCGTTTTTTGTTGGCTTTGAAAAATTGGATAAATCCCAAATAATAATTTTATTATCTATCGAACAAGAAGCCAAGAAATTGCTATCTGGTGACCACGCTAATCCCTGAACATCCCCCTTATGCTGTTCAAGTTTTGTAACAATTTCCCATGGTTCGATGTTTTCGTTTTTTAAAACTTCTAAGGCAGTTTCTGTTTTGCTTTTTTGTTCAGACAATTCCCTTTTAATTCTTTGTTCAAACCTGGTGTCGGTATTTTTTTTACTTTTGAGATAAGTGTTTTGATTTTCTAAAAATTGTTTCTTAATTTCAGTTTTAGTTTTTTCTTGGATTTTTTTTATTATCATTTTTTGAATTGTTTTTTTGATTTCATTTTGTTTATTTATTTTCAATCGACCATTATAATCCTTTCCCTTTTCCCTTTCGTTTTCCATTTCCATTTCCTTATTTTTTTTTGTATTTGATAAAAAGTGATGCATTTTTTGTTGTTTTGATGGAATCATATTTTGTAAAAGTGTTTGGTTTTTTAAATTGAATTTTGTTGAATTTTGAACAGAGAATTGTAATTCTTTTTTTGTTTCTTTTATTTTAGTTAATTCCTTCATTTGGTGATTTTCTTTAAAGTTGTAAGTGTTTATGTTTTGTTTTTGAAAATTCGTTGCTTCCTTATTTGAATAATTTTCTTCAAAATCGGAAAACATTTTGGAAAAAATTAATTGTTCAATATTTTTTTTTGATTTCAGAATTCTTTCGAAATATTGTTTTTGCTTTTCAAATCCTTCTTTTTGTTCAATTACTTGCCTTTTAAGTTTAGTTCGTTCTCTTATCAGCTTATCAATGTCAGTGAATTTTGATTTCCAAATAATAATCGAATGGTCATCAGAACAAGTGGCAAGCAAATTGCCATCTGGTGAAAACTCAAGAATATTTACGATCCCTTTGTGCCCTTTTAAATCGGCCAAGAGGACATTTGGAAAATGCTCTTCAATATCGTTGTCATCATAATTTTCATCAAAATAATCTCCATCAGGGGATGGTGTTTCTTCTTCTGAAGGAGAACTACTTTTGGTTTCTTCTTCAGAATTGCTTTCTTTTTCTATTTCTATTTCTCTTTCTCCTTCAAGTATTTCTTTTTCTTTGTTTATTTCTTTTTTTAAGTCTTCTTCTTCTTCAATTTCACGGATTTCAAAATTTGTAAAATTACTTTTAGGACTATTAGTTGGTTCTTCATTCTCAGAGTCAATTGTTATTTCGTTGTCTGGTGACGACTCTGAAACGATTATAGTTTTCTTGCTTGATGAAATTTTATTTTGTTCGATTTTTTGTTTGTTTGATTTTGGTTGTTCTTGCTTCTTTTTGAAAATTGAATTAACGGAATTGTTTTGGAAATTTTTTTTTTCTTTTTCATCTTCTTCATAAGTATTATCGAGAACAATTACTTTTTCTTTTTTGGCAACAATAATTTCTTCTTCTTCTTCGTCTTCTGTTGTTGTTGTTTCTTCTTCTTCCTTTTCTGTTGATTCTTCTTCTTCTTTTTGTTTTTCTTTTTCTTGTCTTAAAAGATCTTGTATTCGTTTTTTAAAAACTTTCATAGAATAAATTCTTACTGATCCACTTTGATGAGATACAGCAATTGACTTTCCAGATGGGTGTATTGCTAAACAATTAACACACCCTAATTTTTTTGCCAACCAAGATGGAATATATATAATCATAAAGAGATTATTTAGAATAAAAAGAAATAAAATAATTTGAAATTATTTTATTAATTTTGTGAATTTTAAAAATAACGGTAATAAATTTCAGATCAAATCAATTACGTTTTAAACTTTTTTTCAATTTTTGGAAACACATTATAATTGTTTTGATTTGAAATAGATTATAATCAACAATATTTTTAATTTCTTCACAAAATACTTCTATTCTATCAAATGTTGTTAAAATAAAGCGTGCAGAAAAATTTAATCCGTGTTTCAAAATATAAAGCGTTTTTTTTTGTTATAGAAGACCTATACATCAACCAATAAAAGAAACTGATAATAAACATGAAGTAAATATGGTATTGGTTTCTTAAAGTTTTATTATTTAAATATAAATTATAAAAATGAAAGAGCAAATTGCAAAATTTTTCTCAAAAAATAGAGTAAATTTTTTGAGAAAATTTTAATCAATCAATAAACAAAAAAATTGAAAACATTGTGAATTTTATGAAAAAATATCAACTAACTGCTTTAATAATTTAAATTTTACGGAAAATATCCAGAGGTTAACTTTCAAAATGGATTTGAACTTAGGTATACTATTGGGTGGTAAATTAGATGTTGCGTTGGAACAAGAATAAAAAAAAATCACCGCTTGATTTTGAAACACGGATTATGGTGTTTGTGCACTCATTATTTTGATCACTGTAGTTATATTTTAAATCTTGTTTAAAATGAATTATCCAATACACTTTGATTCTTCAAAGAGAATAGGGTTTATTAAAATTATGTAGAATTCTATTTTGCTTGTGTTTTGGTGAGTAATGATTAAAAATTATAAAAATATAATTTTTCAATTAAAAATAATAAGAATCTGGTTTATAATGAGAATCTGATGTTTTTAATTTTTTTCATAACAAAGCAATCTTTGAAAAACATTTGTATCAAAATTTGATATTACAGCTTGTTGTTTTTCTTTTATTAAAAAAATAGATCATTTTTACTGTTTTTATTTTCTTTATAGAAAAAAACCGTCTTTAGTAGAAAATTTATATATTTAAGCTGATTTCAATGTTTTTTTTTCTCAAGTGTAACAATATCAGAATTATAAATTTTGATCTTTGACTTGATTTTTTCCTGATAATTCAAATTGAAATTTTCTAAATAAATAAAAATTATATTATTATTTTGGAGTAAAATTTTTTTTTCCACATGAGTTCAGTACTCTCTGAAAAGAGGGACAAAATTTTAAAATTTTTTATGAGCAATATTCTCTATATACAAATTTTTGAGATGCCAAGTGTCAAAAAATTCTTTTCAATGAGAAACCCAAAAAAGGTATATTTTTTCTGTTAAATCAATTTTTTTTTTTCGGTTTTTTCTGAAAAAGAAAACCTTTAAATTCATTTTATTTCTTGAGTTATAAAATTTTTTTACCCTTTTTATTACATCTTATATCATTATTATTCAATTTCAAGTTTTTGTTGTAAATAATATTAATAAAAGACTTTTTTTTCTTTTCTGAGATAATAATTTTGGTTAACCGAAAAAATTGATTTATTCAACCCATTGAAAAATATTTGGATTCATTTACGAATTATGGTTATAAATAGTAATTTAATATTTAAAGTCATTTACAAATTTTACTTAGAAATTATGATTTTGTGATAAGATGGAATTTGATTTTTCAAAAAAATTTTTTCTTGAAGATATTTTGGAATTTTTCATTTTATCCCAAATTAGAAACAAATTATTATTTGATTTGAAAAATGATCTAAATTGTTATATTTATTCTTTTAAATACAACCAAACAATTTGTTACAAAAAATTCAAAACTGAATATTTTTCAGTATTGTTTTTTCATTTTTTGAAAATCAGAAATCAACATTTTTCAAACTTTAAAGAATAAATTTTTTTTGCAAATAAAGTAAAATTTCATTAATAAACATAGTTGAGGGTCTATTAAAAATTGATTTATTTATTTAATCACCTACACTTCATTAGTTTCATTGACTGGGATTTAAATTGAAAGATTAGTCATTATAAATAATAACAAAATGGGGAATATTGTTTCAAAAAAAACAAGAATATTTAATCAAAAACTAAAAATATGTTTCACCATTTTCAATCTTTAACTTCTTGCTTAATAAATAATAATGTTACTTTATTAAGTTTTATTTTTTTAAAAAAGGTAGTTTTTGGGGTTAAAAAAAAATAGAATCCAATTAATTAATTATTTAAAATGAATATTACTTATCAATTTCATTAGCCAAAATAAAAATAACAGAAAAATTTTCAAGATCTTATACAAATTAAATTACATTTTTAACAAATACTTTGATAAGTAAAAATTATTTCTTAATTTTTCATATTTTTTTTTTTTTTGATTAAAATTGTGATTTTTTCATTAGCTTATATACTTTTTGGTTACGTTCACACAATTTAACCAACTTGAAAATATTTTTGATGAGTTTAGTAAGACTCTATCGTGTTTAACAAAAAAATAAAGATGTTTTGAGTTGAAAATTCAAGAGAAAATAGAAAATACTATTTTGAAATTCAAACAAACACCAACATCTTCAATCCTTAAGAAAATGAAATTGATTGTTATTTATTTTTTTTTTTTTGAATGGGGGAAATTAATTTCCTATTACAGCCGTTAGGTTTTTTTTAATTTAGAAGAATTCAGTAAAATCTCTGATTTTTCTTCATACTTTTGAAATCGGGAAAACCCTTGTTATGTTTTATTTGAGTTTTCTGTTTATCAGTAAAATCTATGATTTTTCCCCCTTCATTTTAATTCTGGAAAAACGAGGCACTCTACGGCACCCTAGGTTACTTTCCCCAATTTCTAACCCTTTGTTTAGAAATTTCAATAAAGAGTCATGAATTTCTTTATCATTCACCAATGAAAAAATAAATAACAAGTATTTGTTTGGAATAATATCAAGAATATTATTCTTAATTTTTTTATTCTTTTTACTGATTTGGATTATTTCAAATTGATTATTACTTAAATCATTGTAAATATTTTCAAGTTTCTTAATTCTTGTACCCATACCTAAAAAGTATTATAGTTAATGAAAAAACCACAATGTTAATGAAAAAAACATAAAAAATTAAGATATCATATTTGCACATGTTTAATCACTTAATTATTTTTTAGTTTAATTATTCATAAATGATTAAATGTTCTCATATACCAATTTTTTTACATTTATAAATAAACACATACAAACTTTTTTTAACCCCAGTTTCAAAATAAAATAATCTATTTCCTTTTTACTAAAAATCTTACTAAACTATTTTTCATAAATTTTGACTCACTTTATAATGTTAATGGGATTTGTATTGAGGGTTTATTCCAGTATTCTTTACAAAAAAATATTTTCAAATTTTTGAGATCAGAATCATTTTTTCTAATTTTGCAAATTTTAGTTTTGCTTTTTTAAATTTTTGTTTTTCTTTTTTTTTTTTTTTTTTTTTTTCTTTTTTTTTTTTTTTCTTTTTCTTTTTTTTTCTTTTTTTTTTAAAAAAGATCATGTGGAAAAAAAAAAGAGATCTTCGAAAAGACAAATAATCATAAAGAAAATTGTGAATATGTAATGTCTTTAAAAATGGATTTAATTATTCATAAAAAATCTTGTTGTTCAACTTTTTTTCAGTGAAAGTTCAGTAATAAAAAATCCGTAATGTTCATTTCAAAAATTGTGACTCATTTTATTTTAGTTTTTGGTTTTATTTTTTTTTAATTTTTAATATATCAGGCTTTTATATATTTAGAAGGATTTAAAAGAGAATTACAAATCAGATTTAGTTATTAATTGTTCTTGAATACTCAAGGATATATATATATATTTTTTTTTCAATTTATTATTTCAGGTGAGTCACAATTTTTGAAAAAGAGTTTAGTTTAATAATCCAAGAAGATTGTTAAAAAAATTAATAAGTGAATATGGTAATTGTTTATTCTTGGTATATTATGTAAAAAAAAATTATTTTACAAAAAAAAACACAAATATGTGAAAATTTTACCCAAAAAAGAAATATACAATATACAAGCTTTAAAAAAATCTAAAGGAAGATCCATTTTCTATGGTCTTTAGATACTATTTTTATCACAAGTTACATATTTATTGAATTTTTAGAAACATGTTTAAGAGATCAACTTAAAAATCTCCAGAGTTCGGTATTTTTTTGAAAATTGATAACTTTTTTTGATCAATAAATGTTTATTAAAAAATCTCTACAGTCTTAAAAATTTCAATATTTTGGTTTTTCATCAATCAACTAACTTTGTAACAATTATTTTGTGTAAAGTATATTATTCGAAATTTACGAGAATTTAAAATTTGTATAATGCATAAAAGTATTAAAAAAACAAAATATTTCAAAAAAGCCAAGAAAAATATTGAAAATTATTATACAAATTCAAATTCTTAATTTAAAATTTGCTCAAAAAATTAATGCGTTTATGTTCAAAATTGATTTGAACTTATGTATTCAACTGGTTAGCAAATTGGGTGTTAGTTTCGAATGTGAAGAAAAAAAAGTAGGACTTTATATTTTGAAAAACTGCTTAAGGTTGAGGCCTACTTTATTTTGATTGTTGAAAATTTCCAATAAAAAAAAGTGCTGGTTGAGGTTATTTTTGTTTACTGTGGAATATTTCATACTCAAGGAATGATTTCAAACTTATAAGAGTACAGTGGAATTGAATATCTTTGGATTTCCCAAAATACTGTATTCTGGTATTTAATAATTCATATTTAGAACCCATAAAACTAACTAATTTTTTTATTTTTTTTTAATTTCAAAGATTAACTCGAAAATTATTAACGTAAAAACCCAAAGAGTGATTAGTTTTGTTAACGTTTTTATTATACAAATTGTAGCATCAATGTATTTCCATGATTTGAGAAACAATTTATCAAAAAAATCTATTTGTTAATTATTTAATTTTTTAAAAAAAATCTATTTTTAGCAACTAATATATATTTTGAGATAAATTTAAGATGGATATTTTGCAATTTTGAAGTCTTAATATTAATAATTCAATCTATAAAGTCTGGTTAAAACGTAGATTTTTTTCTAAAATTGTTGGGTTTTTTCAAAATATTAGGATCATTTTTAATAATTGGAATCAACAAATATTACTACTTGACTAATCGATTTTTTAGAGGCATTTGAACTGTATAGGGATACTGCCATTTATACTAAAGTACCATATACTTTGATCTTCGTCTTCTCCTTGATTGAAACTAATCTCTTAAAGAGCTCATAAACTAAAAAAAAATCTTCAAGTAAATTTAATTACAAATTAAAAAAAAAATTTACCAAATCTTGAAATTGAAAAATAAAGTTCAAATCTGATTACTAAAAGAAACAAACTTCCTTTTAAAGCTGTTTTCAGAAATGAAATATTGTTTTTAAAAGCTTGATCCATTATTCTAAAATTTTGATAAAGTTAAAATCCAAAGATATTTCTGAATTATTCAAAAAAAAATTATATTTACGTTGAAGAAGAAAGAAATCTTATTTTATAAAATGAATTGTAAAGGAAAGTGTACAAAAATTGACTTTAGAAATAAAACACAAAATTGTAAAATTTGATAAAAAATCTACTTAATTTCAATAAAAATTACAATTAATTATTTTAAACTTGAAAAAAATAGAATTTTTTTGATTCAAAGAACAGTTCAAATCAATTTTTTCTTTTTAGAGATAAAAAAATGGAGGAAAAAAAACCAAAGAATCAAATATTAAAAATTCTCCCAAAATACTTTTTTAAAATTTTTGGGATAGGAAATTTCAAGTTAAAATCTAACTAAATACTTTTGAATTTGATTATTAATAATGAATATTTAATAGTTCAATCTTAATTCTTTAATTGGGTTGTTAACAACCCAAAGATTAAATGTATCAATTGAATTTACAATTATTTCTCAATTTAATTAAAGATTTTCAAGCAAATAAAGTTAATTTAATAAATAATTCTAATAAAAAAATAATAATATATGATCAAAAAAATGATTTTAACACTAATAGTTCCTTGTTTAATCTCTGGGTATTTGAAAAAGAAATATTACATAATCTATTAAAATTTCAAGATATTTAATCAATACTGGGAATATAAATAGATGATCAAATTGTTTTAGATCTTCAAGGATTCAATATTTGATTTATTTTTCTTTTATTTTTTAAAAATAAGATTAAACCTTCAAGGTTATTTGTTAATGCAAACTCTCAGAAAATACTCAAAGTGTTATTTCTTCAAAAATGAAAATGTTTTTACTCTTTTTTATTTGGATTTAATCTAAAGTACCCAAAAATCCAAAATAAAAAAGGATTTAGATCTTTATTAAAAATTTCTATTGGAAAAATGAAATCTTTTAAAAAATGATAATTCCTCTCTAAAGTTGATAAATGAAGTTTTGTAACTGATTTAATTGTATTCTTTTGTTAAATAATTTCTCTATTGCCTTTGTGAGCAAAAAAAAATATGAGTTACTAGTCCCTTAAAAAAATAAGGTTTGGGAATATGAGTGAATACTTATCAAGTAACAAATGAAATTTTTTTCATTTTTTTCTCATTTTTATGGTTTTAATATGTTTTTCTTTTTAATAAAAGAATTCAAATAATTTTTATCTTGGAATGACAGAGCAAAGAATTTATTCAATAAACCCCAACAGCCCAAACCCAAGTCCAATAAATAAATTTGAGCAACCTGTAGTTCAAGTATCTGCTGGTCACAACTGGGCTGTGTTTGTTCTTGAAGATGGTAGTGCCTATGAAACCAAAAGAATGGATCTTAATAGGAATCGAAAGAAACTAAATGTGAAGCCAATCCTGATGGCACGATGTGGTTATACACATTATGTATTACTCTCCCGAGAAGGTGACGTTTATGGAAGAGGAGCAATTAGCGAGAACTACGGACAAATAGGGATGGGGGAATCAAAGAATTGCAAATTCCCTGAAATCATTCCCTTTTTTAAGGAAAAAAAAGGAGAACTTGATGTTGTATCGATCAAATGTTCAGCCTACTGTACCTTTTATCTTTGTGAAAACCAACAACTGTGGGCGTCTGGATATAACCATAGTGGGCAAGTTGGAATCAAAGAGATTGGTCCAAACCAATACTATCCTGTCAAAATAGGTGACAAAGTAACAGATGTGTATACTGACAATTGTTCGTATTATTTTTTTTGGAAAACAGAAGATGGCAAAGTCATGGGTTCTGGAAAATTTGGAAACGTATACAAGCTTGAGTTAACGAATTGTAAAGAACTCAAACAACACGAGATCATTGACATGGCTGTTGGGTGTACTCAATCACTTGTCTTGACACAGAAAAAATCTGATGGTTTGCAAGAACTTTTTCATTTATCAATAGCCAGCCTCAGAAAGATTAATTTAAATTTTAATTCTCCAATTGTCGAAATGTCTTCGGGTAACAAGCACCATTTCATTAGGCTTGAAGATAACACGGTCTACAGCCTAACTAACGCTGGCGTCTTGAATAGATCCAAACATAATCTTCCAATTTGTAAAAGTGGGATGAAATGGACTGTTGTTTGCAGTTCATGTGATACCATTTTTTTGGAAGACTTACCATCAAATGAAAGAAACACAATCCAAAAGGACTTGCTTTTATCATACGAAAATTCGTTGGGAACAGATCTGGAGATTGTAGAAGGATACAGAATCCACAAAGACTTTGTGAAGGCAAGAATTGGGAAGCCCATTGATAAAATTAAAGAAGTGATTTCAGGGTGGAAGAAAGAAGACCTTGATTTGTTATTCCTTTGGATGTATACTGGAAGATACAGTGGGAAAAAGCAAGCCGACTTATTGGGGTCACTTTTTGGGATCAATGACCTATTTAAAACAAAAATCATGGACACAATGAAACAATTGTGGATTGACGAAGAAGGAAAAAATTTCACAATCCTTGTTAAAGAAGAAGAATATATGGGAAAAGAAGAAGAAGAATTTGTTGAAATTCCTGTTCATAAATTCATACTTTATGCTCGCTCTGGATTGTATCGAGACATGTTCCAAACCATTGAAAGTGAACAGGATTCTGTCACAGACCAATCGGGTAAGATCCCTGAAGCAATTGAATTGTTTGTCAAATACCTTTATCTCGATAAAATAGAACTCACAGCCGATGAAGACCCTGCTTTGGTTGTTGAAGAACTCATTAATGCTGCTGAATTCTTTCAATTATCTGATGAAAAGAAATTTAATCGTGAAATCACAAAAATTCAAAAGCAATTTAAATTATAAATTTTATTCGTTTTGTCGATAATAAAAAAGTGAAAATCTCCGAATAATCGTTAAAAATGATCAAATTTCAAAAGTAGTCAAATTCTTTATTTTTCAAAAACATTCTATTCAATTGAAATTGATTGACTATTGGGTGTTTTAAAATCCCTTTTTGTAGAAGCTTAGCTATCGTTGGGGATGGTTGTTTGCAAGATATTTTTTTTTTTTGATTCTGTAATTTTTTATGTATCCTTTTTTTTGTTTTCAGATCTTTTTTCCTATTACATAAGAGTTTTCATACCTGGGGTTATAATATATTTTTCATACAATTGATATTATGTGAAAGTTGTGTTCTTTTAGACAGAATAACCCAAATAAACTTATTTCGTGCTATCTAACTTTTTGATCAATCAACATTTGTCATGAAATTTCAAGATATTTTGTAATAAAATTTTTGGTTCCTTTGGTTTAAAATTTTTGGACACAACATTTTTTTTTTTTTTTCATTTTTATTTTGATAAACAGGGTTACATATAAAAGCATTCAATCAAAGTAGCTTAAATGTGTTTAATATTAGGTTTGGAAAATTATAATATTAATAGATTTATTTTTTGCCTAGTTTTGATTTTGGGTATGTACAAATATTTAGAACAGAATTTATTAATGATCAAAAAAAGTTTTGTGTACTTTTTGTTTCAAAAAGATATATAAAAAACAATATGATCAAAATTATTACAATTTTGGAAATGTTTGAATAACAAAAATCTAAAATTTGAAATTAATATATTAAAAAGGATAACTATGGCTTTAACTTTTATCAACATTTTAAATGTATCATAAAGAGAGGTTTTTGAATAATTTTTCAAAATCAAAAATATAGAATAATATTTTTATTCTTATTCCTTCTATTCAAAAAAAAAGAATTTTTATTTGAATACCAAAAAGTCTAAAAAAAAAAATAATAAGTAAGATTTTTTGATTCCATTTCAAAGTAAAATAGTCTTCTTACTATTAATTGACAAAAAAAAACCATGATTGAAGAAAAGATGATTAAAAATCAAATATCAAGAAGAAATACCTTATATATTATACTTTTTTGAGATTATTAGATTGTTTTTAACTATTTTTTGTTAAAAAAAAATTATTTATTTTTTTATTATTATTGAAGAAATGTAAATTAAACTCTAAATTTCCTTTTATTGAAATTTTATCAAAGGGTATTTAAACACACAATTATATATAATCAAAATTCTTCAAGAAGAAGATATAAACAGTTTTTTCTTTTTAATTTTCAAAAGTAAATACAAAAAATTGAAATTGAAAAAAAAAGGAAAAAAGGAATTTAAAAAAAAAGAAATATAATTTAAAAAGGGTTTATTGGAAGCAATTGGTAAAAATTTTAAAAAAAAAAAAAAAAAAAATGCTACCTTAAATTAAGAGCACCAAAAACCACAGTCAAGCCACTTTTGGTTAATTGTATTTAATTTGATAATTGATTATGAATCTTCATTTGGTGAACGCTGTTTAATTGTTATAATTACTTTTTTTTTTATGATCTGATTTGGTTAGAACCTGTTGGAAATTGTTTAGTCTTTGCTTTTTGTTTTTTTTTTTATTTCACACAACACATACTTCCGTGTTTCGGTACATCAGTATTAGTATGTAACAACTTGATGTCTACCCTTTGCAACTCCTCTTCCCAATCTAATAAAGATTCAATCAGGGAATAAAATTTTTTTTGTTTATCAAAATTTGAGATTGGTGGGATTCCATGGAAAACCATTTTTAAACAAGAAATAAACAGAAACTTGTTATTGTAACAAAAAGAATTATTTAAGGTTTTTTGGTGAAAAAAATTGAAATATGAAATCTGATTAAAAATATAATTTTGAATAAAAAAAATCTTAATAAAAAAAATAAAATAATACTTGTTATTATTATCATAATTGAAGAAGTGTAAATTATACTATAAATGACCTTTATACTTGAATTGCCTTTCATAAATTTAATCGGGTGATTAGGTATTTCACTATTATTAAGCATATGAAAATAATTTCAAACATTCTTTTTTTGAAAATTATTTCTTTAATATTTTTTTCTTTTAATTTATTTTCTAAAACCAATTTATCTATTTCATAACAAGTACATAATCATAAAAAATTTATCAATATTTTCTAATATTTTAACTTTTTCGTATTTTAAAGCCCTACTGCCATATAAAAGTAAAATTTATTAGATTTTTAATTGATTTTATTAAATATCTTTTTAGGAAATCGGTAACTTTCCTGAATCTTATATTAGTTGAACTTAATTTATAACTTAAATATGGTTCATAATAAAAAGTTTTGATTTTTAATCATTGATAAATATTTTTGTTACGTTTCATAGAGTGTTTTAGAATAACGTTAGTCCCATGAAGTGCCTATTTTTTTTTTTTTTTTTTAATTTCTGAAATAACAAGAAAATATCTTGAATTTTCTTTTTATTTCTTTAATAAAGTATAATCTAACCATTATTTCTCCTAATTTAAAAGTATTAAGTAAATCAAAATATTTTAGTCTATTCTTTAAAAATCTGGAAACCCTAATGAAAGTTCCGTCAAGTACCTAGATTTTCCAAAATCCAAAATAATAAATTGAAATCAAAGATCCTACTCTATTCTTTTAAATATCGAAACCTCTGAGAACATTTTTTTATCATCTAATATTCAAAAAATCGTAATATGTATTTTTATGTATGTCTTTTTAGTTGATTAAATCTTTTAAAGTCCAAATGATTCTTTTTTTTTATTTGTTTGTTTGATTAATAAAATTTTCAGATAATTTTTTGAATTTATTTTTGAATTTTTATTTCTTTTTTTTCTTTCCTAAAATAACAATATTTTTTAATATTAAATTTTATATTAGCGATATAACTTGGTATGTTTTTCATTATTTTCCATATTACAGTAATACCTAAATTAATACAAGTATTTAAATAATTTAATTTGTTATTTAATTTCATAATTATAAAAAATCTTTTTGTAACAAAAGGGTACACATCCCAAATCATCAATACTATTGAATTTGATTGTTAATAAGATAATAACTTATTAGTGATTTTCTTTTTATTTATTCTTTTATTCGTTTTTTCTTTTTTTATTTATGGATTTTGAACAGTTAGAAAATAAAAAAGATAAGATCAGAAGAAACCAATTTGGAAATAATCTATCAGATTATAAAAAATGGAAACAGTTTAAGTTTGATTTAGAATGATCTAGATTTTGGAATTTTGAAAGACCATTATTGAATTGATGTGTGGAACAAAGAAATGAGAAAATAAAGAAAAAAAAAAAACAATTCAAACAAAATACCCAGATTAATTGCGGCTTCATCTTGAATATGATACTTTAAAGATCAGAAGTTTGACCTGTAAAGTGATATCAATAAAATATAAAGAACCTTTCCCCAATTCACCTTGATTCAACAGTTTTTTATTGATTTTCTATTTTTTCCCTTTACAATTTACAAGACGGGATTTCTCATTTCAAATAAAAGGGTATATCAATTTTGAAAATATTTAATTTTATTTTTTTATTGTTTTGTTTTAATGAGTTTTAAAGATCCAGTTGAGTGTAGTTTTTTTATGTTTTATAGAGTCACATATATTTTTGAATGATACAACAATTAATTTGATTGAATTATGAATAATTCTTGAAATTTTCAAACCCTTTTATTTTTACAAGGGCTTATTCATAACCCATATATTAATTAACTTCAGGAACTAATCTATATTATTTTTTTTCCCTAAATTTAATTTAGATTGTGAAAAATTTTTGCCTTTTACCTCCATTTGAAAACACTTTTTTATTTTCAATATTAAACATATTTCTAGATAATGAATCCCTATTTAGAAATTGGTCATATATATATATATATATATATAGAAAAGTCCCCTAAGAAGAAAAAAGAATCAAATAATCTTATTTTTAAATTATTGGCAATAAATTATTATTAAATATTTGTTTAATACAGTTACAATATTATTACTGAGATTTTTTTCAAATTATAAACTATATCTGAAATTTTATCTCAATAAATACCCAAATATATAATTTTTTTTTTTTACATCTTGTGATAATAATGTTTTATCTTTATTAGGTTTTAATCCAAATTTAATAATAATTTCATCTATTGAATTTAATTTTTGATTTAAATGATTGTTATTCTCTTTTATAATTAAAATTAAATCATCTGCAAACATTTGAAAATGTTCTGTTAAGTGGTCAGTTTTCCACAGTAACAAGGCAAAATTTTAAAATATGTTATTGGTGATATTCTCTACTTACAAAATTTGTATATGCCAAGTGTCAAAAAATTCTGATCGACTAAGAAAGCCATAAAAGAAAATTTTTTCATTGAGATCAAATTATTTTTTTCCATTTTTTCTGAAAAAGAAAAAGATTTAAATTCATTTTATTTCTCTCATTATAACAAGATTTTACAGTTTTATTGTCATTTTCAGCATTGGAAAACAATTTCAAGTCTTTTTTACCAGGAAACTTAATCTATTTAATTTTCCCTTTTTTGAGATAATTCTTTTAATTAACCTAAAAATTGATTTATTTGGATTATTAAAAAATAATTGTATTTTTTAAAAAATATTCGTTATAAATATTAAAGTTTTGTAGTCAAATATAAATTTTACCTTGAAATTTTAGATTTGTAATAAGATAAAAATACAATTTTAAAAAAATATAATTGTCTTGAAGATATTTAGGAATTAGTCAATTTTATTTTCAAAATTCAAAATCAATTTTTTCTGCCAAAAATGATTTGAATTGTTATTAAGATTCTTGTGAATAAGACCAAAAAATTTGTTAAAACAATTTTATAAATTTTTTTGCAATATTTTTTTTTTATTGAATACATGAAATAACTTTTTTTAAAACTTTAAAGGATAAAAATTTTTTGATTAATAGATCTGAATTTCATGGTTAATTTTTTGGTTAAATTTCTATCAAATTTTCGTTTATTTAATCACTTATACCTAAATTAGTTTTATTAACTAGGATTTAAATTGAAAGATTAATTATTAAAAATCATAACCAAATAAAAAATTTTATAAAAAAAAATCAATGATTTTACAAAATAAAATGATAAATTCATTTCACCATTTTACAAGAATTAACTTAATTCTTAAACAAAATAATAGGTTACTTTTTTTCGTTTTTTATTGGAAATATGTAAATTTTGAATTACAAAAAAGAGACTCAAATTAATAAATTGTTTTAATGGGGTTAACTCATCTATTTCATAAGTCGAAACACAAATTATCAAAAAATTTTTTAAGGATCTTGACAATATTTCATTTTATGTTTAGATAACATTACTCCCTTAAAATAGAATAAGTTATTCAATTTTATGTTTTCTTAGTTGTCACAGTTTCTATACGAATATGGCAAATTTACAATCAATCATCTTATTTCAGAAATAGTAAAACCAAAAATCAAATTTTTTTATTTGCAAAAAAAATGTTATAAAATTTTTATTTCTAAATTGTTTATTTTTCTTATACAAATATAGTTTTAAAAGAAATAGATTCTAATTTATTCTTTCTGTTTATTTGTTGGTACTTTTTGATGCTTTGTATTGGTATATTTTGAGTGGACTACGAATCTAAAATGAAAAGGAGATTCTAGAATTTGAAAAAAAAAAATATTCATCTAACATTACTGTTGAGAGAAAAATGTTGGAAACAAAAAAATGGTTAGACAGCAATTTTAATTGGGAACATTACTGAAAATGATTTTTAATTTCAATCATATGTGAAATAACTAAAAAAAATATCAATAATCTACTTGTTAGAATAACTATTAATGTAATTCTACTTTTTCAAAACCTTATCTCTTATAATCTAAAGCAAGTTTAAAAATTACCATTTTCAGAATTAATAGTAAACTTTACTAAAACTTGGATTTTTGAAAAAAGAGCATGATCTACTTTAGTTATCAACCATTCAAAGGAGTATTCTACACAAACTACAGACTAATGAACTTGTAACACATTTAAACCTGGATTTATATAAAATTCACCTTGTTATCAATAGGATTTGATTTTCAATTTTACTAATGTTCCCAATTAAAAATGCTTTCCAACCATTTTTCTGTGTCCAACATTTTTCTCTCAACAGTTGTATCCCATTTAAAGTTCAAATAATGATAATGAAAAAAGATTTCAATTAAATTTCTATTTAAATTAATTAAAGTGATTCTATAAAAATGAAGAAAGGTGAAAAATTGTTCGTTTTATTTTAATTGAATTAGCAATCACAAAAATAATTTTTTCTTGTTTTTCAAAACATCAAATTAAAGAAAAAGCCTAAAAAAAGTTAGATAATTATCATTTTAGAATCAGATCAGAATTTTATTCTTTGTTTTTTTGTTTTTGGTCTGGATCCTTTTGGTTGAAAGAAAAAGAAAAAAAAAGGATTTAAAAGAAAAAACATCAAAAAGAAAAGAAATTTTTACTTTTGTTAAAAAAACAAAAGCCTTTTTTATTTATTTAAACAAACCAAAGTTTGGGTGGTATATTTTTATGAATTCTTGGTTTGTATTTTTTTTTTTTTACTATTCATAATTTGCTTTTTGGGACTTTGTGATTAAAAAAAAAAAATAAAAAAAAATTGTTTTTTTCATTTGTCTTAATAAAAGTATCCAAGAATCTTACCACCAGTATGTTTCTTTCTTGCTTCTTCGTGATCCATAATTCCATAGGAAGTTGTTAAAACAATAAAACCAAATTGTCTAGAAGGCAATAAATTATTAACCCATTTTTCGATCTCTTTTACTTTAACATCAAATCTTGGGCTGATACATCCGCATTTGTTGATTCTTCCAATGAGATTAACAACAATTTTTCCTGCTCTTCGATCGTCGATTACTTCAAATTCCCCAATATATCCTTTTTTTTTTTTTTTTTTTTTTTTAATTTGTTGGAATTTTTTAAAAAAAGAAAAACATTAAAAAGCAAACTTTATTTTAGTTTTTGGAAAGGTTAATGATGAGTGCATTGAATGTAAAAAAAAAAACAAACCATGTTTCATCATTACTTGCAAGAATTTGATAATAACTTTTGATGCTGGACGAATAAGGACTTGTCTTTTTCCTCTTTTTTCAGCATTTCTCATTGTTAATAAACAATCGTGGAGTACAGAAACTCTAACCATTTTAAAATTATGTTATTATTAATAAAATCTAAAAATAAAAAAATGATTTTTTTCTCTGAGTTTTTTTTATTATTCTGATTGTTGACTAAGAGATAGAAAAAACAATTTATAACCAATTGGTGTCTATTGTTAAAACTTTGTCTGTTTAGGGAGAAGAGTTATTTAATCATTCAAGAAAGAATACTTTTTTGTTTTCAAAAATTAGATTTTTAAGTTTTTCAGGAAAACAAAAATGGGTTCTTGTTTGATGAGCGGAGTTGGTGAAAAGTTGACTCTTTGATATTGGGTAAAAGAAATCTATCTATTGATTCATTGATAAAAAACAAAATAAAAAAGTCAATTTCTCAAACTTTTTTATCATAAAATTTACAGTTTTGGATTACTTTTTTCTTCTGCTTTCTAAAAACTCTGAGATCTAAAATAAAAATGATATTAAATTCCAAACGGTGTAAATCCAATTTTATTAAGAAATTACCTGATCTTGTTTGTTGATTGTTTTTTCTTTTTTTTTTTTTTTTCGTGGAAGAAAAAACCTTATAAATGGGATTTTTACTCTAGCAAAATGTAGTCAATTGTTAATAAAAAAAAATTAAATCTTGGAACAAATTAGAGTAAAAATAGTTTGCCACAAGTTTAACCAGAAGGCACAAATTCAGACATACATACTCACATACATACATATATATATATATAAACCATTATAAAGTTAAGTTTGCCCTATTTCTGTGAGTGGATTAAACCCGTTCAAAGGGTTTGAATGGATATTGGAAGAAATAATTTATTTTTCGAAATTTCAAAATTAGATTCTTATTTTTTTATATTTTTTTTTATTTTTTTATTTGATTGGTAATTAATTTGTATATTTGTTTTTTATTGCAAGATCTATAGTCACTTGACAAAAATGTTATCATAATGTTATTGAAACAGTTGAAAGGATTGTAGAAAAATCATATTAATTCCTCTATATATATATATATATTATTATATCTTCGATTAGATGATCAAAATGAGTATTGTTGTATTTTTCTCAATTGTGTCCATCAGAATTACATTTTTCTAATTTTTCAGAAAATTTATTTGTTTATTAGTTTTACTTCATACAGACATCAACTATTCTCTTATATACTTTATTCTAAGTATTACTTATTTTTTCTTTCAAAGGTTAAATTATAAAAAATAATTGATTTTGAAAAAACTGCTGAGTTACTTTGAAAGAAATAAAGTTTATATATTCCTTTCCATGTGAGTAATTATACTTACCTAAAGGCATTTAACCCCCCCCCCTTTAAAAATTAGTTGCATTTTATTATAAATCTATTTTTATTACAACAAATTAATTACTTGAAAATTTTAATATTTTTAATCAAATAAAATATTTTTTCTTTTTGTTTACCTTTTCTTTTAGGTTTAATAATACTTTTTCCTCATTATTTTAAAAGAAAAAATAGAAAGTTTACTTCTCTTAAAATAAAAACCAATTAAATCAAATCAATCTGTGTTGATTTTTTTTATAGGGATAAAATAATAATCTTTTTATCCAAAATATATCCTTTCTGTAAAAAATGAAAAAAAATCTGAAAATAAATCGAATATTTTTCTAAACTTAAAAAAAGATAAAAAAAAAAAAAACACAGACATTTTATTTATTTTCTTTACTATTCTCAAAGTAGTAATACATCAAGTTAATTCATAATAATTTATCAATAGTTTCTCTGATTATTTAGATGTTTGTTTTTCTTTTGATCATTAATATAATATTGAAAAAATTTCTTTAAATTAAAAATTAATTTTAATTTTGGTTTTAAATTCATACTATAAGATAATTTGATTGAAAGTGAAAATAATTAATTGTTTTTAAATTACAATAGTTTGTTTTGTTAAAAGAAGCTTGTATTTTTTTAAAAAATGGTAAATAAATATTAAAATTGTTATCTGTTTTTTTATTTTGTATTATATATTAAGTCGAACTTAATTTATTGTCAAATTTTATTAAAAGGAACAAAACAAGAAATATGTATTTCACTCAAAAATTTGATAAAATTAAAAAAAAAAAAAGAAAAGAAATTAACTTAATCCGAAGATGGAAAATCCTCGTTGTTAGATGATGAGTCGATTTCTTTTTTGTTTATAAGCTGTTCGCCATCATTTTCTAAATCTATATCATTACTATTTGTTTTATGATAATCAGAATCATCGTATTCGCCTTCGCTTAGTTCTTCATCAGAGCTTTCATTGACCCAAAATTCGTCATCTTCAAAAGGTTCATCTGCAGTTTTTGTAAAAATTCTTATAATCAACCCGGTAATGAATCCACCTGCTAAGGCGATAGAAAGTGTAATATAAATCGCACTTAATTGGTGAAGTGGTTGATTGTCCTGTTCTGTGAAAATGTCTTCAAATGCTCCATTATATAATGAATGATCATGTTTCCCAACTTGTGTGACAATTGCTGAGACAATCCCCCCAATTAATCCTATAATATTAAAATGAATTAAAATCATTTATTTTTTTTTTTAAAAAAAAAAGTAATTGTTTTTCATTTTTTAAATTCAGAATATTTTAACATTAGCAAAACAAAAAAAAATTATAAAACAGCAAGATTTTTTTAAAACAAAAAAACGAAACGATTTTACCTGGCATTCCATGAAGGTTATGAACACCACATGTATCATGAAGTTTAGTTTTCCTTTCTAAGAAAGGTGTTAAATAATTAAATCCAATTGTTGAAATCATTCCTGCAAAGAGCCCAACACCCATTGCTCCACCCGGGGTTAAATATAAATTAGCGGCTGTTCCAACAGCAACACCACCTACAATATAAAAACAGAGATAAAGATAAATAATAATAATAGATATTAGTACATTGGTTTAATAAAAGGATGCATATATTAAAAATTTACAAATATTTTATTTGAATGTAATAAAAAAAATATTGTTTCTTTTTCGAAATAATAATAAAAAAAAAATTCAAAATATTTCTGATTTTCAAAAAAAAAAGATTTCTAAATATTATAAATTGAGAATTTGAAATTAAAATAAGAATTGAACTTTTATTTTTTTTTAAAAGTTATAAACTCTTTTTCAAAAATTGTGACTCACTTGAAATAATAAATTGAAAAAAAAAAATTTATCCTTTAGTATTCAAGAACAATTAATAACTAAATATGATTTGTAATTCACTTTTAATTCATTCTAAATATATAAAAGCCTGATATATTAAAAATTAAAAAAAATAAAACCAAAAACAAAAAAAAAGTGAGTCACAATTTTTGAAATGAGCATTACCCATTTTTTATTACTGAACTTTCACTGAAAAAAAGTTGAACAACAAGATTTTTTATGAATAATTAAATCCTTTTTCAAAGACATTACATAGTCTCAATTTTCTTAGTGATTATTTGTCTTTTCGAAGATCTCTTTTTTTTTTTCCACATGATCTTTTAAAAAAAAAAAAAGAAAGAAAAAAAAAGAAAAAGAAAAAGAAAAAAAAGAATAAAAGAAAAAAAAAGAAAAATTTTTCAAAAACAAAGAAAAAGAAAAACAAAAGAAAAATAAAAGAAAAACAAAAGAAAAAAAAAAATTTGAAAAAGCAAAACTAAAATTTGCAAAATTAGAAAAAATGATTCTGATCCAAAAATTTGTAAATATTTTTTGTAAAGAATACTGGAATAAACCCTCAAAACAACTCCCATTAACATTATAAAGTGAGTCAAAATTTATGAAAAATAGTTTATTTTGTTTAAAAATATCAAAAAAAAAAATATACTTGTAAAAAAAATTAAATCATAGCAAATAAAAAAAGGTTTAAATATAACTTGAGGGTTCAAGTTGAATGCTTGTATTTGATAAAATTTTCCGATTTTAAAATTCTTAAAAATATAGGTTATGATAAAACTAAAAAAATGTTCTTAAATTATATTATTTATAATTTCTGAAAATATTGAAAATTCAATTTTAAAATTTGATTATATTACAAATTATTAGATTAAATAAATTAATAAAAATATTTTTAAAATAAGCTGTTCAGAGAAATTTCTAAAAAAAATGAAATAAGAAAAATAACCAATTTTGGTTGATAAAATTTTTGTCATTGAAAGTATTTAATCTATAAATCAAATAAAAAGGAAATATAGAAAAATCACATGAATGGTGCAATAATGTTGAAAGCAAGGGTAAACAATGAAAATTTGTGTTTTTCTATATTTTAGGGTTGTTTTTAAATTTAGGTAAAACTGAAAAATTAACGAACTTTTATATTAGAAAAGATTATGTATTATTGTTTTTTTTTGTTTTTGTTTTAAAATTAAAACAATTGAAATTGAGTTATCGTTAAATTAAATGTTATTGGGAAAAAAATTAATAATTTTGTTTTTTATTGAGTATTTCTTTTCTCCTTTTTAAGAAATAATAATAACACCCCAATAAAAATTTTAGTGTGACAAAATTATATCACAAGTGAAAAGTTATCACAACTAAATCACACTTCTTAGCATACGTGATACAGATTGATATTAAAAAAAAAATGTGCTAAATATCATATCTCATAAACATTACACTGTGATAGTTCATTTTTTATCCGATTTGACACACTTTAGTTGTGTGGTAGGACTATACCACTCTAATAGAGAATCATTTTTATTAGTGCATAAATGAATTTTTTATTATTATTGATATAATAAATGAATTATTATTAATGAATGAATAATAATAAATTTAGGTTTATTCATTTAAATATATCGTTTGCGAATTGGATTTTTAATTTTTTAATTGTTAAATGATCAAATAAATCTATTGATGAAAAAAATATAAAAAAAAATTCAAAAATAATTTTTAATATAGGTTTATATTTACATTCAGATTCTTTAAACTTAACCAAACAAAAAAGGAATTTCAAAATTTTTAATTTTTAAAAAAAAAAATTAAAAATTTAAAATAATGCACACAAAAATAAAAAATAGAATATTAAAACATCACATAACTTATAATTAGAGTTCAAATTTTTATTTCAAAAAATGGAGTAAAAATATTTTAATTCTCCAAATACTTTTTCAATTTATTCAAGTTATCTAAAAATTACATTTTTTACATTTAAGATTAAACTCGAATTAAAATTGACGGGATATTTTATTTTTAATGATTTAAATCAATAAAAATTTGATTTTAAAATAAAAAAATTAAATTTTTACTATCAGGAAAGGAATGCTCAATGAATTTCCAAATAATATTATATATAAAGTAAAATTAATTTAATGATATTAAAATGAATCAATTTAATACTGATTTAAAGAGAATTAAATGCTTTACTAAATAAATTTTGGAAATTTTGGAATTTAAGATTTGATTAGTAAAAAATGTTATTATTTATTTTTTATTTTTATTTTGAATGTAGGAAATTAATTTCCCCTTGTAGATGTTAGGTTTCTTTTGATTTGAAAGGATTTAGTATAAATCAAAGATTTTACTAATTTTTTCTGAATAAAACAAAAAACCTGGTCGTTAGGTTTTCTTGAGTTTTCTGTTTATTCTGAAAATTTTATCGATTCTTCTGAATAAAACAAAAAACCTCAAGAAAACCTAGGCACTCGACTGCACTAACCTAATTTCTTAATTTTTATTTAGAATTTTCAATAAAGAAATATAATTTTCTTTATCGTTAACTAATGTCAAGACAAATGGTGGATCATTATTAGGAATAAGATCAAAAAAATTATTCTTTCGTTTAATTATTATTGTTTATTTGGGCAAAATCCTTAATCAAGATTTTTCGAGATTCTTTTTCATTGGATGATCAGTTTCATAAAAATTGTTATTTTTGTTTTGATTTCCATTTTTTCCAGATTATATAAAAAAATAAGATTGTTTTTTAAAACATTTATAAATTCTTGAATATGATTTATTATTATTTTTTTTTTCCAAATATTACTAAAAATTGAATCAGGAGTTTTTTTTTTTGAATATATTTTTTTTGATTGTTTGTTTAGATTTCTTTTTCGATCTTGATTTTAAAAATAATTAAATGGTGAATAAAACACTGAAAACCTATAAAAATAAAAAATGATTTCAATACAACAATAAAAACAAAAAAAAAATGATTGAAAGATCGTGATTCGATTCATTTCTATTACTCTCAATCAAATTCAGATAAATCAAATTCAGATATTTTTGAGTCTAATTTGGTTAAAAAGTTTGGTTATTATTAATTAGGTAATTGACAATTAAATTTAAAGTAAAATAAAAAAAATTCTAATTATTCTCATTTACCAAAAAAATAAAAGTTAAATTAAAAAAATTTCTTTGTTTTAATTTTTATCAATTAGAAATATTTTAATTATTAAATTTTTTTTTTTTTCAAGAGTCAACAATTTTCTTCTTTTAGCCTATACTTATTATTTAAAATAAATCTTGATTATTCTTACCCAAAGATTTTTTAGATTGTTTTTTTAATATTTTTTTGAAAAATTGATTTTTCTAATTCGGATAATGAATGATGAAGTCATTATTGAAATCAGATTTGAGATCGATTCATCAAAAAAATATTTTGATCAAAATCTAAATCACATGATATTAGGGGTATTCTTTAATTTCTTGTGCAATAAAAATATATATTAAAAACTAATTTAATCTAAAAACTAATCTCCTGTTTAAATGGTTTTCCTGAATGTATAAAATGTGTTCAGAGTGAGTATAAGAAAACATAACTATCAATAAATTCTCCAAATTATTCGATTATTTATTTTTGAATTTTCAAATATATATATCTCATTGATAAATTAAATTCATTAATATTGACTATAATCTTTAATGAAAACTTTAAAACAAATACATTTATTTTGAAGATTTTTATTTATAGTATTCTTTGTTGGTTTTTTGTTTATTTTTCTTATTCTGTTCAATAATTGTTTTGAATTTTTGGTAATTTGAAATCAAATAATTTCAATATTTTTATTCATAAAATAGTATTTTGTTTTTTAAATTTGCTTTGAAAGTATTTCTTTTGGGAAGACATCAAATTAACTAAAGAGTTATTTCATTTAATTTTGGGGTTACAGGATGAAGTCTGTTTTCTTTAGATATTTTACTTTTTTTTTTTTTGGTACTAGTTTCCATTTTATTTAATTTGTAAAAGTTTCAAACTGTTTTTGAATTTGTTGATTGTTTAGAAAGTTTTTTTGTGTTTAGAGATCTTTTTCTGAAATTTGAAGATTCTTTGGCTTTACGAAAGATGATATTTTCATAAATTTAAATGAATTAAACTTATTTTAAATCAAAAATTGATTTATTTTCTTTGGTGAAAAGTGGGTATTTTTTGAAAGATAAATCATAAAAAAACAAAGAAATAATTTGGAAAAATCAGATAAAATAGAAGATCTTACCAGCTAGAGTAGCGTTTTGAATATCAACTGGATCAAATTTTCCTATTCAATAAATTGGGATTAGAAGAAAATTAAAAGAAGAAAAGGATATGAAAAAAGAATTAATGACCAATTTTGAAATTGAATTTTTAAACCACAAACAGAAACAACAAGAAAAAAAAAAGGCAAAAAATGAAAAGTAATAATAACGGTTTATAAAAATAAAAAAAAAAAAAATGGAATACCTTTATGGAACAAAGCTGAACAAATAAAAGTTACAACACAAGAACAACAAAGAGACAAAACTGTATTGATAACAACTCTAAATCTGCTTCCTGGTGCACCAAGTGCACCATTAAAACTTGGCCAGAATAACCAAAGGAAAATTGTTCCAATTAATGAAAAAACATCAGAAACTTTGGTTGATCCTAATTTCTCATTTGCTTGATGCTCTTCTGTTCTTCTTGAAGTTAAAACAGATGTTAGTGCAATTCCAAAATATGCACCAAAGGTATGAATGATTAAAGAGCCACCAATATCAATTAACCCAACTTTAAACACTGAAATATAAATATTAAACGCTGTTGAAAAGAAGACAAAAAAAAATCCAAAAGTTGGATAAACAAGAATCAAAAAAAAAAAAAAAAAAAAATATAAACAAAAAACAGTTAGCTTCTTTGGAAACAAAAAAATAAAAAAAAAATTAAAAGTAAAACAAACCATAAAAGATAATCTCAAAGAAGGCAATTAAAAGCAATTGTAAAGGTGTAGTTTTTCCTAGGACTGCGCCGAAAGAGATCATAACTGTCGCTGCACCAAACATCCCTTCAACTAAAGAAGGGATTGCCAATCTGTATTCATAAAGATCTTTGTGTTCATGGATTTGGTGCCAGAATGCGTTGTTAATTAAGCTCCACTGGCCACAACAAGCAAGCAAGCAAAAAGGTATACCCGAGTGAAGAAAGACCATACTTTTTTAAGAAAGTCATTAAATAACCAAAACCAATGATTACCATAACAGCAACATCAGAGTAATATGTGTAATAATATTCGCTTCTAATATCATATTCATGATCTTCAGTTTCATCAAGAGACTCATCATATTTGAACCAGACACCAATAATAACAAAGATTGCAATTTGGAAAACAACAAGTGTTGTGATGAATCCAATGTTCGACTTTGTAAATCCCATCAAAAGAATTTGGATTTTTTTATGGAAAATGTGAAGAAAAAATAAAATGAAGAAATTGCTTTTTTTTGTAATCCTTAAGGTTTACCTTCCCTGAAGAATGAAAAAAGATTATCGAGTGCAGTGAGTAACAGCTTTGCTGTTTTGGTTATTAGATGATCGATCTTTAACTTTGTTTGATTTTGAATGTTTGTTGACAAAATGAACTTTTTCTTTTTTTTTTTCCAAAATATTAAGTGTATGAATAGATGAGTCTAAAACATTTAATAAAAAAAAGCCATTAAAGAGCTTTGGGTTGTCGATTACATTTTTTATTTCTATTAGGCATTATTTAATGTATTTAAAAAAATTCAATTTTTTTTTAACTGAAATTGAGTAAAAGGGAAATAATTATTTCAATTGAAAATACAAAAATCAAAATTCATAATTACCTTCCAGTATAAGTCTTACACTCATAAATAGGGTTTTAATGTAAAAAAAAATCTATACTTTTATTATTTTTTCGTTATTAAACCATTTTAAAAAATCATACTAAGTAAATTATCGATCAAACAAGAACCTTTTTAGCAAACAATTCTTTACACCCAAACTCAAGATATTCTTTTTCACCCTACAGGGATTGTAAACATTAATCTGTTGTTGATCAAAAGTCAAATTAATAGTTTTATCGAAAAAAACTACAATCTAGGTATGTTCAAAATGCTTTAGACCAATTATACATTTGAATTGGATAATTTCCAAGAAATGTAAAATATAAATATTTTCAAAAATAAAAGTTGATTCTTGGTGTGATCAAAATAGTATCGTGAAAAAAAAAAAAAAAATGAATTCAAAACCTCAGTTAATATGAAAGTCATAAGTCTGAGTATTTGATGATTTAAGACTAAAAAAATTCACAGATTGTGGGTATTAAATAATTAATAGGAAAAAAAAATTTCTGTATTTTTTTATTGACAATATTTATGAGAAGATGTACAGTTTGTTTATGATTAGTATTGATAAAAGCACCTTTTGTCAACATTTAAAACACAAATTGTTCTATTTCTGGCTAAAAAAAAAAAACACCAACAGAATTTAGAAATAAAATTTAATGAAAATTACATTTTATATTTTTAAAAATTATTATTTACATATTTATATTTCATGTTATAATTAATATTTGAAATCAATTTTTCTAAAAAGAATAAAATAAAATAAAGTTTAATAATTTTTTATCATATAAAACGACATTTTTGTGATAATTTTGTGGTTCTTCAAAATCGAAAAAAAAAAAAAGCATTGTATTTTATAAATAGAAATTTTGGGGTATGTGAGCAAATTACATCTATTGTGATTTTTTTTTTGTATTTGGAATAATTTTCATGAAGTTAAAGATTTTTTATTTAGTTTGATTTCGTGAATTCTATCCTTGAACATTTCAACCCTAAAAACATAAATACAAAGGGAGGCCTTGTGTGTTAATTTCGAATTGGTAATATTTAATTAAAAAAAAATGATTGTGAAAAAAAGAAGTTTATTTACTTATTTAGAGAATGGGGTAATTAAAGAAAAATTATCAAATAAAAAAAATAGAAGAAAAAAAATAATTAAAATATGTATAATACAAAAAAATTATCATTTTCATGACCAAATAGAAACTATCCACTGTCGTTAGGTTTTACAGGATTTGAAAGAATTGAGTAAAATCCTTGATTTTACTAAATTATTACTAATTCTGGAAAATCTAAACACTTCCCCTAAGTATACAGGAGGAGTAAAAAACCGATAGAAAGATTATCAATTATCGATAAAAATGTCACAATCCTTGATTAATAATTTTTAATTTTAACAAAAAATGTAAAAGAAGTTATTCTAACAATCAATATTTATCTAGAAAAGTCTATTTTTTTGAGTTACTTATATCCATTTATCTTTAAAAAAGTATTGCTAATTTGTAAATATATCTTTTAGCCACACAAAAAAATGGAACGAATATCTTTTTTTCCCTTCTTATAATGATTATTAAAACCAATTTTTTCTTAAAAAAATACAAGGTTGTGAATTTTAGTCCAATTTGAAAATTTCTAAAATTTATGTTTTTGATTGAAAAAGACAAAGTAAAGTTCCTTTAAATTAGAATTATTTCTACGAAACCTAGTAACAAAAAAATATAAGCTCAAAAAATGCAATTCATTTTTTTATTAACTTCAAAAATTAGTTAAATTCTAAATAAAAATTTAATTTTTGATAAAATAATAGCTTTATTGTACTGTACAAATAAAAATATCAATGAACATTCCGTTAATAAACAATTAGAAATTTCCGGGGAGAATAAAAATAAAAAAAAACAATTATTAAAAACAAAATTTATTTTGAATTTATTGTTTAAATTAACAATTTAATTTGAGACATAAAACAATTATAGTTGTAATAATTTCATTATTTTTTCTATTATAATTTCAGAAATTTGAAGAATATTTTGGACAATTTCTTTATTTGTCTCTTGCTGTATTTCTAATAAATTTTCAATGAGGTTTTCAATAAACATAACAATTTGAATACGTATTGGATCAAATAAAAATCTTCTAAACACTGGATATTCTAAATACATTTTAACTAATTGTATTCTTGGGATTAATATTAATTCAATATTTTTATCCATATCTGAAATTGCTTGTAATAAATCTTGGTAATTTAAATTTTTTATTTTATTTTCTCTTTCGTTCTCCTTTTCGTTATTGTTCTCTTCCTTCTTCCCTTTTCCATTATTATCCTCACCCTCACCTACACCCTCACCTACACCCTCACCTACACCCTCACCCTCACTTTCACCCTCATGCTCATCTTTCTTCTCTAGATTTAATACATTTTTGTTTTTCCTTATCAAAGGGTTTTCAATTGTATTTTCTCCACATAACCAAATAAAATTATCCTTTAAAGTTTTGATAACGGAATCAATGGCTTGGTTAATAAATAGTGTTGCAGAAGATTTTACTTCATTTTCAAGTTCTTGTTTGGGATCAAAATAAATTTCAATTAATTTTGGAGTGACATTTTGTGCGATATTAAATAAAGGATTTTTTGAACTCAGTGAAAATAAAGAAATAGGGAATTTTTGCGAAACAAAGGTTTTCAAGGAATTTTTAATTTGGGAAAAATCTAAAGCAGATTCCTTAACGGAGCTTACATCACCAAAATTTTTTATTTGTTCTCGAAGTAATAACAAATGTCTTAATAAAAATAGTTGTTTATCAATATCGTTTTTCGATTCGATCATGTTCGAAGCATGGACAAAGGAATGCACGCATATTGAAATTGATTCCTGTGCTAATTCTTCGAAAACCAATGGCGCCACAATACCATATATTTTTGAAAGAATGGTAATTGTGCGTTTAAGCGTCGGATACCATGTTGTGATTTCTTCTTTGGTGATTATGTGTCTTTTTGCTTTCGACTCATCCAAAGTTGAACTAATATCTCCCATATCTTGCCTTTTTCTAGGGGTTCTTCTCTGTCTATTTTGAAATATTTTCTTCTTCCCAGTCTTATTGGAATTTCTATTAATTTCTCTTTTTGGGGTATTACCTTCAGACATTTTTTTTTCTTGATTAGAAGGTTGGCTTTTAAAAGATTCAGACTCATCATTTAATTCTTGAGATTTTTCATCACTTATCGATACATTTTCCAAATTTTCCTTTTTTTTCATATATTCCACTAACATTTCTGGATATTTAAGATGCTGTGATTGTGGACTAAAATCTGCAATGCGATCCCTAATGTATAATTGTGCTTGGAAAATTAATCTTTCTTGTGTGTCTTTAATCATTCTCGATAAAACTGGAATAAGTCCCTGGACAGATTCACCTGAATTTCTCAATTCTTCATTAATTTGATTCCCGGTAAAGATTAAGATCAATTTTCTTAACGAATCAATTGATTTTAATTTAATTATTCTTGAACGAAGAAATGCATATAAAATATTTCCAAGAAATTGTAATAATTCATCAACTTTTAATGTTTCTGAAATTTCAAAAAGTGAATCGTTTACTTTATTCGCACTATTTTTTCTTGATAATATCGAAACTTGAGATTGGGTGGATTTGGTTGAAAAATTATTTGTTCCTAAAGAAAAAAATTCATAAAATAATTGATATTCTTGATCACAAAGACCTATTATATATGCACAACCGGCTCTTGCCTAAAAAAACAATAAATAAATAAAAGACAAAAAAAATAAAGTTATTGTGTTTTTTTAAAAAATATAAAGAAATTATTAATATTTTGAAAACAATACTTGTACAACAAACATTTTTTTATTTCTATTTTTGAAACGCCTAGGTACCCCGCTAAACGATTTTTTATTTACATTGTTATTGTACTTTAATAATTTTAAATATTCTTGACCTTACTACCCTAACCATAACTATTTATTTTTATTTTTTTTCGAAAAATTGATTTAGATTTACATCTAAAAATTTTAAGTTATCTATTTCCCAATTAATATTTTCATAATCCTTTTTTGAAAACTTTATTTTTTTCTGATATATGTTTAAAACACCGGCTGATGATAATTTTTGTAGATTTTTGTAGATTCTCGACATTTGTAGATTTTTTCAGGGCCGTGGTTGTACTAGATAAACACCCGACCTAGGTTCGATTCCCACCAAGTATATTTATTTTTTGAGAAAATTAATGGAAAATTAAAAATAATATACATTTGCTTTGCAAATATCAGCCATTTTAAACCAAGACTAAAAATAAGTCATAATAAATGAAGTACCTCGCTTCCCTCAAACAATTTTTCTGATTTTGAAGCTGATTGCGGAAAAAAAAAATTGTATATAAATGTCGAGAATCTACAAATATCTACATTTTTCCATTTTTCCCAAAACACCAGATTTTCGGATTTCTTTTTGTTTATAAACCCCTTTTTTTATAAACTCTTTTTAAAAGAAAAGGGCACACTTCTAAAATCGTCAATAATATTGAATTTGATTGTTAATAAAATAATTACTGTTGGTGATTTTCATTTTAATTATTCATTTTTTCATTTTTTGCTTTTTTATTTTTTGATATTGAACAGTTGGAAAATGAAAAAAGCAAGATAAGAAGAAACCAATTTGGAAATAATCTGACAGTTTCAAAATGGAAACAGTTTAAGTTTGATTTCGAATGAGCTAGATATAGAAATTAAAGAAAGACCATTATTGGATTGATGTCTTGAACAAAGAAAAGAGTAAATAAAGAAAAAAACAATTCCAACAAAATACCCAGATGAATTTTGGCTTTATATTGAAAATGAGACTTTAATGAACAAAAGTTTGACGTGTAAAGAATTATCAATAAAATATCGAGAAGTTTTTTCTCAATTAACCTTGTTCAAAGGTTTTTATTGATTTTATATTTTTTTCTTTACAATTTACAAAACGAGATTTCTCATTTCAAATAAAAGGGTATATCAATTTTTAAAATATTGAATTTTAATTTTTATTGTTTTGTTTTAATGAGTTTTAAAGATTCAGTTGAGTGTTTTTTTTTTATGTTTTAAAGGGTTTCTTAGATTTTAGAATGATACTACAATTAACTTGATTCAATTATGAATAATACTTGAAAATTTTTTTGTACCCTTTTATTTGAAAAAGAGTTTATATTGAAATTCTGAGTTGATCAATTTTTGCTTCAGTTTTTTTATAGATTATCCTAGGAGAAAGTTGTTAGTTTTTAAGAATTTTGTGATTTTTTTTATTTATCCAAACATCTATCACGTCAAAATCTTTTTTTGTCAGATTAAAAATCATTAATCCATAAAATAATTGACGAATGTAAACTCTTTTTCAAACAAAAGAACAACGCCTCCAAAATCATCAATACTATTGAATTTGATTGTTAATAAGATAATTACTTATTGGTGATTTTCATTTTAATTAATCATTTTTTCATTTTTTGCTTTTTTATTTATGGATATTGAACAGTTGGAAAATGAAAAAACAAGATAAGAATAAATCAATTTGGAAATAACCTACCAGTATCAAAATGGAAACAGTTTAAGTTTGATTTCAAATGAACTATACACAGGAATTAACAAAAACCATTATTGGATTGATGCCTGAAACAAAGAAATAAGAAAATAAATGAAAAAAAAAAAATTCCAACAAAATACCCAGATGAATTGCGGCTTTACTTGAAGATGAGACTTTAAAGAACAAAAGTTTGACTTGTAAAGAACTTTTTCTCAATTCAAATTGTTCAAAGATTTTTATTGATTTTATAATTTTTTTTCCCATACAATTTACAAAACGAGATTTCTCATTTCAAATAAAAAGGCACATCAATTTTAAAAGTATTTACAATTAGCCAATGGAGTAAAATTACAAATGTTCAAATCGATATGTATTAGCCAATTATTTTATGGATTAGTTATTTCCAATCTAACCCAAAATGATTTCAACTCGATAGATGTTTGGATAAATAAAAAAGTAACAAAATTTTTAAAAATTAATCCACACTCTCCAAGAATAATTTATAAAACCGAGGCAAAAATAGACCAAGTAAGAATTTCGATATATAAAAGAAGATTTAAACTCAAAAATAAATTAGAAATACTTGGTTTCGAACACATATCAAAAAAATTAAAATTCACCAAAAAAGACAACGAAAATATTAATTGGAAAGCGGAAAATCTAAAATTGCTAAATGCGAATCTTAATCAATTTAGAGAAAATTTAATAATAAATAGCACTGGATGGAAAGGCCAGGAATATTTAAAAATTATTAGATACAATAACAATATAAACAAACAACAAAAATATTTAAAATGGAAGGGCTCAACTTCCATCGATATTAAAACTAAGAAATTTCACAAATTATCTAAATAGATATTCTTATGTTTATGATAAGAATAAAACAAAAACAAAATTTTGCAACTTATGCAAAAAATATTTAAACCTAGATACAGATGAAGATATCGATCATTTTTTATGGGACCGCCCATTCTATAAAGAAAATCGAATAATTTGGATTAAAGATTTAATTCAAATTAACAAAAATAATAAGAATAATATCTTTGATATTATTCGAAATAAAGACTCATTGTTTATTTTATCATTGGTTAATGATAAAGAAAATTATGATTCTTTATTGAGATTTCTAAACAAAAATTTAGAAATTAGGGCTGTAAGAGGAAATTGATTTCTTCCCTTCAAAATAAAATAAAAAAAAATTTTTTAAAAGTATTTAATTTTAATTTTTATGTTTTTATGAGTTTTAAAGATTCAGTTGAGTATTTTTTTTTTATGTTTTAAAGGGTTTCTTGTATTTTAAAATGACACTACAATTAATTTGATTCAATTATGAATAAAACTTGAAAATTTTTTTGTACCCTTTTTAATTGAAAAAGAGTTTATATTGATTTCAACATTTGTAATTTTACCCTATTAACTCCTTTTCGATTAGCTAAAATCGATTATTATTTTTTTAAAATTACTTTTAACTTTTTTGAAGTTTTTTTTGTAAATATTTAATTTTGGGTAACTTGGTATGATTTTAAAGTTTTATCAATATTGGATTCATTCCAAATTCTTGGAAAATTTTATAAATTCTAATTAACTTTTTGTTAATTTCTGGAAAAGGGACCTCCATTATTAAAATTAAGTCATCTACAAACATTTGAATATGTTGAACTAAATGGTTAATTTTTTCAATTAAGAAATTGCTGATAAAAACCAAACATCAAAGGAGAAAGATGAAATCCTTGATAAACTCCATATTCCTTCTTTTTTATGGTGATTTTTGTAACCAAATTTTAATTTTTATTTATTTTTAATATATTTATTGAGAGCATAATGAACTAATATCTGTCAAATTTTTAGCTCTTTTTTCATTTAAATTTCTGTTTTTTTTTTTTTTTTTTATTGGAATATGAAATAAAAATTTTGACCTATTACCTTGATAAAGAATAATCCCATTTGATCAAAATATTTATCATTTTATCTATTAAAAATGCAATTTGGTAATACAGTTGTTTTTAAAACGTGAGGGATTTATGTTTAATAAAGTATTACTCAAAAGGCTTATAACGGGCGAAACAGAAAGTTTGGTCAACACTTGTAATAACTTTTTGTCACCACTTTTTTAAAATAAACTAAAATTCAAAATTTAATTTTTTTTTACTTTAACTCTTTCAAGTTCAAAAATTCTTTATATTTAATTTTTTTTAAGAAAAAAAAAAAAAGTTTTCTTCTCTTAAAATACAATTAATAAATGAAAATTCAAAATTTTACACACAGTTAAAACTGTCCAAAGAATCACAATAATATGATTTATATTCAATTTGGAAATAATTTTGATTTTTGAAAAATAAGAAAATCATTTTTAATCATTTTAGTTTTTTAGTTTTTCTTTTCATTTTTTTCAATTACATAAATACTTCACATTTGATCTGAAATTTTTTTCGAACAGTTGATATTAGATTAAAGCCAAGTTCTTCAAGATAGAAGAACTCAAATAAAATTATTTGATAGTATCTAATCATTTGATCTCTCAATAAATACTAATAAAATTTAAACAAATTTAGCAATGCATTTTTTTGGTTTCGTTCTATCTAAAATTTTTAAAACCTCATTTATTTGTTTTGATTTTTTAATTATTTATTTTTTGTTTTTGCAGTATATGTAATTTATAAAAAATTGTTAAAATATTTCGATCATTTAGAAGCTCTAATTTGGTATTTCTTTTAGAATTGATGAAATAAGATTTTTCTTTCCAAAAATTGAATTTTGGTGTTTGACAAATTTTGTATTGGAGTTTAGCTTTACGAACTATTGTTCATTTTAATTTGAAGAAAAATTTCAAATTGTTTCACATAAAAAATATTTCAATAAAGGTCCATTATTCAAAACGGTAGGACTTTTTAGAGGATAATAGAGATCAGTGTTTGAAAATGGTATTGTATAAAACGTTGATAATGATGAAATAGTGGCCTTGAAATTTTTAAAAGGGAAAAATAAATATTCGTTCCCAGGATTAAAGGTTTTGTTTTTATGCCTTTAGAACAAGATCATCAATAGAACATAAAATCGTACAAGAAACAGAAATAAAATGCTTTACACCAACCTCAAAAATGGTTTGTTTGTAAGAAATTTTGATCTACGAACAGGAATAATTTTTGAGAATTGCTTTAAGGGCTAGAAAGAAAATCGATGAGTAACCAAAAGAAATAAAGGCTGTGTCGAAAAAGAGAAGGGAGAAAATTTATACCAAATAATGAATATCGTCTTTGGTTTCAATAATAGTTTCAAGATGGGTTTTCACGGGAAGGTATAAGAGATTTATCCTGCTTTGTACATAAATGGATTTGCAGTCTTTTAATAATAATTGAGAATCCTTTCGATTGCTTCGGATCTCAATTTGAGAAATATATTGTTTCAATTTTGGTGCAATTGTGCTAAACCTCACATAAAAAACAGAAACTTCTGAGGGCTTTGTAATCGAAGTTTCTGAAAGCTGGCCAAGATTTTTGATATAATTAGCTACTTGAGACGTGGTTGTTTTGATAACTTTACTAAAGTGGTTTTTGATAAAGACTAAAGCTCTTGTTTGCAATTGCTCAAATTTTACAAGGTACATTTGGCTATCAACAAACGAAGGCTAAGTAGTTATTTTGAAGATCCAAAGTAACAAAAAAACAAAAAAAAAAAAGAAGGGGGAAAAAAGTAAATCATTTGTTTTTTTTTGTTTTGTTTTGTTTAGAATTTGTTTTTTTTTTGAAATAACTCTTTACATTTTTTTCAATATATTGAATTGACTCATCAAGTTGTTTTAAAATTTGAGAGAACTGTTTGTTTTCAACAGAAAATGATAAAGAGTTGATCATTTGGGATAATTCCTTATAGACTTGGAAATACTTGATTTTATTATCAATAGATTCAACAAAAGAAGCAAGCCTGTTTTGTTCCCCAAGGAGATTTTCACAAAGATCACGCAATTTTCCTGTTTTTTCAGAAACACTTAAATGGTGTTTTTCCAAAAGCACCAATTTGTCTGTAGCATGTTCAATTTTATTGGAAATCTCGTTTGTTCGTTCTTTTTGTTTTTTGACCCATTCAAGCCTTTTGAAATACCAGAGCTGTTTTTGTTTTAATTCTTCTTCCTCAAGGTTGTAAGACCATTTTAAAAGTTCGTTGAGGGTCGGTAAATTTACTTCGTTGGGTTGGGTAGATTCTGCAATCATACTTGTGCCTTGGTATGGCGAGATTCGAAGGAACTTTGTGGATTCTTCAAGCTCCTCAAGAAGATCTAATTGGTTCTCATTGAGTTTTGAATTTTGATCCCACTTCTTAAGAAAATTGTATCCTTGACGAACAGAATTTTCTTTCGACATTATTTGAGCTAATTGAAATTGGAAAGTAAAAACAGAAAAAAATGAAGATTATTAAAAATATATGCTATAAACAGAGATCCATTTGATAATAGGAGTAATAGAAACAACTATAAAAATATTATTCTTATGGCAATTACAAGCAATATTAATCCCAATATCAAAGATATTGAGAAATTCCAAGAAAAATTGACTTAGTATCTTTTTACAAGATGAATTTTTTATTTTAGAGAATATACTTTTAATAATATTATATATTAGAAAAAAGAAAAAGTAATTTATTAAAAATCCTCATTTTAAATGGTTTAGTCAATAAGAAAAAATCAATTAAGTTCAATTTTATTTTTTAGCTAGATAAATAGTCAATAAGAACCTCCAAAAATTTCATACTCATATATTGATCTATATTAAATGAGTAATATTATTTCTTATATTTTTTCTTTGTATTCCCATTGTTTTTTTTAAATTAATGAATTCTTTTAACCCGTTTCTAGATTTTAATATACAAATAATGTAAAAATTTTGAAAAAAATTTTTAGTTTTTAAAATTCTTAAATAGAAATTTTTCTTTTGATTTTTCAAAATCTTTTTTACTAGTATCATAAAAAAAAAAAAAGTAAGTTATAAATAAATCTTGTCGAAAAAGAAAGTAAATATATAAATCGACATAAAAAAAAAAGTTTATTTTTTTTTGGGCAAAAGTAACTTATATTATGTATAAAAAATTATTTAATAATTACTGAATAACAAATAATTTCAAAATAAGATTATTTAAATCTTTGATTACTAGCCAATTAACACACATATTCTAAATATATAATTTACTTATAACAATTATAAATTATTCGAAACCTTTGATTAATTCATGATTTACTGAAATATGTAAAATTAACAGAAACACACCAGTTCTTAGATATAACACGGAATTTAAATTAGAAAATTTGTTAATTTCAGTAAATAAAAATAAATGTAATTTCAAAAATTAATTTATCGAACGTTCTCTGGCATTTCTTAAAATAATAATAAAATTATTTCATAGAATCAACAATAAAATCAATTGAAATTCAAAAAACCTAAAGGTTCTTAAAAAGCAAAATATAATTACAATTAAAATGAGTAGCTAAATTTTACCAGTTGGGAGTGTCGTTAGTTTTTTTTTGAATTTAAGAAATAAAAAGAAAATTTGAGAAATTTTGAGTTTATTTCTTGAATTATTAAAAAACTACTCTTAAATTTTCGGGAATTTAAGAGAGTTGAGTAAAATCTTTGATTTAACTCTATTCTTTTGAGTTATTAAAAACTAGGCACTTGACGAGATTTTCAGTCGGTTTCATAAAATTCAAAAGAATAGAGAAAAATCTTAGATTCCCCTCTATTCTTATGAATTTTGGAAAATCTAACGGCGTTTAGCTTTTTTTTTTTATTTGAGAAATAAAAAGAAAATGTTTGAAATTTTCTTTTAATTTCTTGAATTCTGGAAATATATTTTTAGTTTTTCTTGGATTTTCGGTTTATTTCAAAAAGTAAAAAAAAACCTAGAATATTTTTACAAATAAAATGAAAACCTCAAAAAAACCTAGAACACTTAGTAGATAAAACAGAAAACATCAAGAAAAGCGCCATTAGGTTTTTTTTTTTAATTTTTGAAATTAAAAAAAAATTTATTGAATTAACTTTATATTTCAAAAATTAAAAAAAATCGCCGTTAGCTTTTCCAGAATTTAAAAGAATTTAGCAAAATCAATGATTTTTCTCCATTCTTTTGAATTCTGGAAAAGCTAGGCACTCTACGGTACTTTACAGCACTTGATGTCGACCCTCAAGAATATTTTAAAATAAAATAAAAAATTAAAATTATTTTTATTTATTTAAAACTTCAAGATATTTAAGTTTTCCTTCAAGCTCTATATTTTAAAAATTTAGGATGTTTCCAAACTTCTTAAATAGATATTACTATGTAATAGAAAAAAAACAAATAAATTTTATCCTTTATATTGAAAAAACGAACATAAAGAAATAATAGAAAATATTGATAATTTTTATTGGATGTGCCGTTCCTATGAAAAAGATAGATTAGGATTTTATAACAAACAAAAAGAATTAAATCTTAATAAATTAATTTTAAACTTTGAAATTTCGAGACTATTTTCATTACTTAACACTTGTGAAATATATATATTCTCACTGAATTTTTGAAAGTGTAATATAAGTCTAAGGACATATAGAGTGTAAATTACACTTCTTACTCAATAAAAAAAAACAAAAAAAAAAACATTCTTATTTTCTTTTTCTTTCAAAATCGTCTCAAAACTTTTTTTTTTTAATTTCAATTTTTAAAAAAAGACCAAGATACACTTTTTTTTTTAATGGAAAAGAGATATATTTTTCTCAAAAAAAAAAAAAAAAACTATTATTTTAGTTTAAATATTGTTTACAAACAAAGAAATGAGCTATATTAAATTTCCAAACTTTGTCAGTAAAAACGAAAAAACGAAGGGATTTTTTTAGTACTTTTATTGACCAAAGTATTTGTTCAAAATCTTTGATCCTTGGGGCATGTGTGAATATCACAATTCCAGATTAAAAAACCCACAAAAAATTAGTTAAACTCTTCAAAAACAACTTTAAATCTTCATTTTCAAAGTGAAATTTAGTAGTAAAATACTTCTTATTTGATTTAATTACTATTTAAACTAAGATCAAAAAATTTTCAAAACTTGCATAATAACCAAGGAATTCTCAAAATCTTTCCACAACAACCACATTACTATCTTAAACCTTTGTAGAGTTCTAATCTCTTTCTTATCTGTAGTTATCTAAAATTATTTACTTATTTTTTCATAAATAAAAAGTTTGGGTTTTTAAAAAAATTAAATAGCTGTAATATTAGGTATTTTTTTTTTTTTTTTTTTTTTTTTGTATTTGTGTTGATTAGAAATAAAATATTAAGTTGGCTGTTGAAAATTTTTTCCAATTTAAAAAGTTGAAACTCATAATTGTTCAATTTTCAAAACACAAAAAATTGTTATCGAGACTTCTTCCATTAAAGTAATTATCCTATTGAAAGTGTATCAAATTATATTATAAACATTGAAAATGAAAGAAATTGTCTTAAAATCGGAAAAACATATCAAAAAAATAAAATAAAAACAGCAGTTAATTATTGGAAAAAAAGAAAGAAGTCACATCATGGATTGAAACAAGGCCAATTAATTTGTTTTGGTTATCAACACAAAACAAAGAATGGTAGCCAGAAGAAACGAATTTATAAAGAATATTGATTAAAAAATCATCTAAATAAATAATATTTAATGGATAAGACAAGGATTGTTTTTTTTTAATATTTAAGGCTTCAGAAATACTTTGATCCAATTTATGAAAAGAATCATTTTTTACTAGCCCCTATTAATACATACATACATATATATATATATATACAAAGATAAATAGTTAGATAAATTAGTGAAAATGTGTAAGCATGAATTAATGAATGAATATAAAAAAGTGAGTCTCAAATATTAATAATATTACAAAAAACAATATTAAAAATAAAAATAAAAAAGAAAAAAAATTTACAGAAATTTCATTTCGGCAAAAAATATGAATAATTCTTTCCTTTTTATCAATAATTGGCAATCTAGATATTTTATAATCTGACATTGTATTTAAAACTTTTGAAACCGGTGTATCTACACCACTGGATATTATTTCACGTGTTTCTAGGAAAGGCAAATATTTTAGTTGAATATTCATTGAAATACTAGTATTCCAATTTTCCATTATAAATTGTAAACATTGCCAAGGATGTAATAAAAAGATGATGTTCAAATTATTATTTATCTCACATATTGGCAATAAAAGTTTTTCTTTGAGAATTAATTTTTGTATTGCCTGGAATATTTTCTCTTCAACAGAGACTGAATCAAAATTCTCAAGATTATAAATAAGATTTTCATCATCATCATCATCATTATTATTATTATTATTGTTGTTGTTGTTGTTGTTGTTGTTGTTGTTAATGTTGTTATTGCTATTGCTATTTTTCTTGTTTTTGCTATTGTGATTGTTCGTATTACTATTCTTATTCTTATTGTGCTTGCCATTATATTTCTTTACATTTAAATCTCGAACAATTTTGATCCATTCTTCGATTGTTGTTTGTGACATTTGCTCTAATTGATCATTATTCAAGAAGTAACATATAACATCGATTATTTCATAGCAAGAAAAAATCCCAACATATTTATTTTTCCCTTCATCCCATAAAAGGCAAGGTTGGTTACCCTGCTCAAAAACTGCTTTGAACGCTTGAAGTAACCCCAATTTGGTATCAATGATAATGGACCTTTGTGAACTTGGCATTAGATCATAAAGCCTCTTTTTTTGTAAAAAGGTTTTTAATTCTTTTTTGATTTGTTTAAAAATGTTTTCAAACTTCATTTTGGTTTTTGTGTTTTCTATTGTATTGTACCGAGTAATCCTTTGGATTTTGGAAGTTCTTTTTTTTTCATTACGTGCCTTGTTGAGAAACGGATCTCTTTCATTTTTTTTTCGATTTTTCTTTTTTTTTGATATTTTACGTAGATTTTTCTTTTTGGGGCCTTTTTTTTGATCTTTTATTTTCTCTTTCGTGCTACCACTGCTCTTGATCAAAACATTTTCATATTGTTCTAAAAATTCCGAGTCAAAACTTTTCACCTCGTAAGCATTCAACTTTGTCATTTTTTGTTGAGAGTTTTTATTTACCTTTGGTAATTTTTGTACAACCTCACTTTTATCAGATCTTGATCGAGGAATATTTAGAACAGTTGTCTTTGACCTAGCATGCTTTTTACCTTTTAATTGATCCCTCGTGCCAACTTCGAATGATTCCTTTTTTGTTGTCTGGATATTTTCAGATTTTGATTTGTTTTTGATTTTGTGTTTAGTTGCTGTTTTTTTGTTTTGGGCTTTTGTTTCTTCTTTGGTATCATTAATTTCTGTTTCAGAAGGTTTTTTTTCTTTTGAAATTGTTTTTTCAGACATTTGTTTTGTTTTGATAACTTTAAGGATTAAACCTGAAGAAAGAAAAAAATGAAAAAATGAAACAAGAAAACTTTTCAAAATCTAATTGTGATTTATTTACAAGCTGAAAGTTGATCGTGTATTTTTATTTACTGCGAAAAACTAAAAAGATTATCTTCATTCGGATTATTGAAAAATATTGTTAAGGGAATATCAACCATAAAGTAAAAATTTCCCTTTTTAATATTTTGAAAATCAGAAAAAAAGTTTTTTAAAAACTCTTTACTTTGTCTCATTGCTTTTTATGTATTTAAAGTACCTTTTGAAAAATAATTGATCATATATGTTTTCTTGTTTAAATAAAATTCCAGAATAGAATGTCCAGTTGATTTGTTTATTCTGTTTTGGGAAATGTTAAATGGTTGAACTTTTGTCCTTATCTTAATATTCTATTGTTACATTTTATTTTATGTTTAAAAGAAAAAAAATAATAAATTCTATTTGAGGAACTTTATAAATAATTAAAATCAAAATTCTGACAACAATTAACAATAATACCATCTGATCAAAAATAAAAAATTACTAAAAAAGTTAACTTTGAGTATAAGACTCATACCCGAATTAAACTTACTCAATAATTAAAAAGGGGCAATGTTTTAGTTAGATAAATGAGAAAAATGATATGATGGCAATCTTCAGATCTGATCATTTTATGTTTAATATATCGCAAAATATTTTAAATTTTAAATCTTGTTTTTAAGCAATGAACGACCCAGGTAAATGATCTATCTTTAGAGATTTAAAAACAAAGATTGGATAATATGTTGTGTAATACATAAGATATTTATATTGTGAATTGTATCGAATATAAAAAAAGACCAGATATTTAAGGATAATTCCTTAATTGATAATAATTACCTAGATAAATGGACATTTATTCAGATAACTAAATCCAAACCCAATTAAGAGTTTTTTTTTTTTTTTTTTTAATAATTGATTTATTTCTTTCTTTAGATTTATTTTTATAAAATTCATTGTTTTTTTTTTGGAAGATCTATGACTTGATCGAATTAATAATTTGTTAAATTCGGGATTTTTCCAAATCCGCCCAAAATTATATAATATTAAAATTTTAATTAATTTTTAATACTAATCTGAATTATAATATTAATATTTGTTTTTTAAATATTTTAAAAATTAACATATCACAATACCAAATGATTACAAATTTTTTTTTTATTGTTTATGAATTTAAATAAAAATGATAAATTACTTTTTTTCATATTTAAAGTACAAGCCATTAAAGATAAAAAAAAATTTTTTCTGAAATGGAAAAAAAGACATTTGTATTATTTAAAAGTACCTAATTAGAATCGAAAAATAACTAACCTATTATCTGCGATCAATCTCCAAAAAATAAACAATCAAAAAAGAGAACATTTTAAGGAAAATTGCCAAAGCATGACACCCAATTCCCCATTTGAATTGCTAGAATATATCATTTTGAAAACAACTGTGTCAATTTTGAAGTGTCGCTCTTTGGCGCTTTTTTAGATCTCGATTTTTTTTTCATTTTTTTCATTTCTCAAATAAGTTATTTTTTTCTCTAAAATGATATAAAATCCTTACTCTATCAAATATTGAGATAGTTCCACAATAACACCAAATTATATTTAATAAATTTAAATTGATTATGTACCTAAAGAAAACCATTTCTTTTAAATTTCATATAATAAATTCTTTTAATAATTCAAAGAAAAAAACTATTTTTTTTTAAAATTCGATTTGTTGACATTTGAAATGCTGTTTATCTTTATTTTTTTTTAATTGAAATTTTAGTGAATGTTGACAATTTGTGATCTTTTTTGTTATTTTATTTTTTTCAATCAAAAGAACTTATTTTTACAATACTATTTTTGATTTCAAGTCACTTCTTGATTATGGAGCAAATCCACAAAAAATAAATGGAGCCTTAATTATTATTTTCTCTAAATTTTTAAATGGTGTTTATTAGTAAATTAAAAGTTTTTTCCACTTTTTTTAATATTCCAGGACTTAAGGAGATTCATTTTATTTTTAATAAACTATCATCGATTTCCTTTTTAGTGATGAAAATAGTGTTGCTACAACCACCATAACCCACCCAAAAAAAACACACACACACATATATAAATATATAAAATAAAGAATCAATCCTTTATTACAACAACGCAAAATTTTAAAATATGTTATTGGTGGTATTCTCTAAATAGAAATTTTCCAGATGCCAAGTGTCAAAAAATTCTGATTCAACTAAGAAACCCAAAAAAGAATATTTTTTTTTGAGATCAATTTTTTTTTTCCTTATTGTCTGAAAAAGAAAATATTTAAATTCATTTTATTTCTCACATTATAAAAATTTTTTACCATTTTTATTGCCATTCTGATCATTATTCTACAATAAAAAGTCTTTGTTGCCAGAAATATTAAGATAACGATTTTTCTTCTTTTTTGAGATAAATCTTTTGGTTAACCATATATGAATTATTCAACTAATTGAAAAATAATATCTTGATTTAAGAATTATAGTTATAATAATTAATTTTTCAAACTCAGATACAGATTTTACCAAAAAAAATTGTTTTTGATAAAAGATAAAATTCGATTTTAACAAAATAAAATTTACCTTATCGTAATGGGAATAGAGTAATTTTATCTCCTAAATTCAAAAATCAATTTTTTATGACACAAATGATTTAAATTGTTTTGAGGATTCTTGTGAATAAACCAAACAATTTTTGTAAAAATTTTTTTTGGAATTTTTTTTCATTTTTTGAAAACTAGAAAACAACTTTTTTAGAACAAAAAAGAATAAAATACTTTTGCTCAATATATCTCAATTTAATTGATAGACTTTTGTTAAATTTCTATCAAATATTCATTTACCTAAATCACATACACTTCAATTATTCTTTATTGGCTGAGATTTGATCAGAAAGATTAGTTTTTAAAAATAATAACATATTTAAAAATTTTCTTTCAAAATCAATATTTTTCCAATATAAAACGAAAAATATGTTTTCCCATTTTCAAGAATTAACCTAATTATTAATAAAAATAATAGGTTACATTTTTTTCATTTTATATTGTAAACAAGCAAATTTTTATTTCAAAAAAGAGATATAAATTAATAAATTATTTAAATGAGGTTAACTCATCCACATTAAAATCTAAAAAAAATACAAAAAATTTTTTTCAAGATCTTGACAAGACTTCATTTTATTTTTAAAAAATTCTACTCTCTTAAGATTCAGTTTAGATACTCAAAAAATTTTAAAGATCAATAATTTTTTTCCTGAAGGGTCTAGTCATTTACTGTAGATTTTTTTCATACCTAAGGAGTGACTTGAGACCAAAAAGAGTATTGTGAAATAGCACTTCTTTTGGTTGAAAAAATTAAAATAATCTAAAAAAAAAAATTTCATTTGATCTCTTTGATAAAAAATTCAACGAATAAAAATAAGTTAAATGAGTTCTCAATTCCAAAAAATCAAAATTTAGAAAAAAAATTCATCTTTTCTCATTTTCTATTTTCAAATAGTTAAATTTCCTACATTTAAAACAAATTGCTTTCTTGAAGTCTGCAATCAATTTAATTCGATTTCATCTGATTTGTGGTTATTTTGCAACCCTCTAAATTTTACCAAGTAAGGATTATGTAATATTCTTAAGATAAAAATAACTCATATGAAAAATGAAAAAAAAAAGAAATTGAAAATCACCTAGATCTCAAAAAGCACCAACGAGCAACACTTCAAAACTGACATACTTGTTTTCAAAATTGTAATTCATAACCATTCTAATTGGAAATTGAGTGTCTCTGACTGGCACTTTTTTCTAAAAAAGTCCTCATCTTTGGTTGTTGATTTTTGGAAATTGATCATACATCACATGTTGGTTGATTTTTGATTGGTATTAGGTCCTCCAGAAAAATTACTAAAAAGTTTTTTTCAATTTCAGTAAAAAAAAAAATCACAGTAATGACTTGACCCTTCACAAGTGTAAATAAGGAATGTTGTAAAAAATAGAGTTTTTACAATTTTAGAGATAAATAAAGAGTTCCATGTATTTATCCAAATTTTGGTAATAGTAAACAAAATATCCGTTTTGATTTTTGATCTCAAAAGGATTTTCAATATAAAATCGTTTGGTAAATACCAATACTTTGTTTCAATTTTTTTAAAATTCAAAAGATTGTTGTTTGCTAAACTATTTTTTGATTAAAATTGTTCTTAGTCTATTAAGATAATTAGATATTATATTTACTATTACCAAAAATTTGGATAAATGGATGGAACTCTTTATTTATCTCTAAAATTGTAAAAACTCTATTTTTTACAACTTTCATTATTTACTCTTGTGTTAAAGTTTACTTTTTTTGTTTCTATCCAAAAGAAAAAGTTTTTTAAGCTAAAAAACAAAAATTTCAATCCTATCTATTGACTTCGTTGTGGTAAAAATGTTAGGATCGTTTTTAAAAAAATCAATAGTTTTAATAGAATATAAAATTAATATAAATAGGTAAACTCGAAAAAAAAAAAAATCAATAGAATTATACTTTTTGGAAACATAGTAAAAAGATTACGTACATTAATTTATTTAATTTAATTTTTATTTTTATTAACAAAAACTTTTGATTTGATAAAAAATATGTTTTTAGTGTTAAATTTCATATTTTGAACACAAAATATTTTTTTCACAATATAATTACTTACAACTCTGTTCAAGTGTGAAAAATCATAAAGTCGAGATTAATTGATTTCTTAAATTTGTCTTTTTTATTGAAAATTCCTTCACCAATCAAAAAATAAAATACCTTCACGGCGATGATTACTGTAGAACTTTTCCACATGAAAATTTCACTTATTGTATTTATTTATAGAAAGGAGTAATGTAAGAAAAATCATCAAATAAAAAAAAAGAGAAGAAGAAAAATAATTAAAATATATATAAAAAATAAATGTATCATTTTCATGACCAATTAGAAACTATCCACGTCCTGAATACAGATGAACAAAAACCCGATATTAAGATTATCAATTATAGATAAAAATTCCACATTCAGTGATTAATAATTGGTATTCCACGACTCTCAGAGTGGAGCACTGGGTGCCCGAATTTATATATTTTTTAAAAATTCACTTATTTTAATCGATAGTACTAAATCCCATACTAAAACCATTAGAATGTGGGAGCATAAGGACATTTAATAGAATTTTAACGTATTTTTAACCCAATTATTGAAATTTTAACAATTTGATTTTAAAAAACAATAATTTTCTTTTTTTAAAAAAATCTTTAACTGGTTATACTTGTTTGAATTTGATAGTTTTTTAGATTGTTGAAGTAATTTAATTGACGATATGTATTTTTTTGGAATATTTATTCCAAATTTAACAATAAATTCTTTGTTTTAACATTTTTCCAATAAAAACTATCTTTTTTTCTTTAGTCTTTTACCATTTCATTTTCATTTTCTTTTATTAAATTGAATTAATCTTGATATAAAGATGACATATTTTTTTCTAAATAAATATACAGTCATTGGGCTATAAATATACTATTTCAAAAAAAAAATTCTATAAGTATTAATACACGAATATATTTTTTTGATTTAATTCAAGGAAAAAAATAATATCAAAATATAAAATTTACAAAACTTAGAATAAGAAAAACTATTTTTTTTATTTTAGGACAATTTTAAAAAAGTGTAACAAAAAAGTTTGCAAAAGTGTATCTAAAACGACCAACAAACTTCAATAGACCTGTTTCAAGAACTTTATTAAAAAATTATTTCATCACACTTTTTTGAAACGGATTTCTTTTGAAATCCACTTTTTCCAAACCTCATCGCTCGTTAGCCCTTACTAGTGAAATAAAAAAATTGTGAGTTAGAACTTTTAAGGCCATTGAACAGTAGTGTTTAGATAAAGTTAATTTCTCGGGGAAGTGGTCAATATTTTAAAAGTTTGAATTTATAGATAGTAACTTGAAAAATTTTGATTATTTTTTGGGTTATATATCGTTTCATTCATAGATTTTTATTTTTTTTTTTTTGTTTGTGTTGTTTTTAAATTCCAATCCTTTCTTTTAAAGCCTTTAAAAAAGGGAATAACTGGTACAGCTTGCTGATATTTTTTATATTCTATGGGAAAACGCTTTAGAAGATCGGATTCCTGTAATTTGCTTTCATAAACGAAATACAAAGTTTTAAAAAAGGCAGGTATAAGAATGAGAGGTGAATTAAGGATAAAAGAGGCACAATACCACATGCACAATTGGCTTAGGCCCTGTGGGTGTCTCATATAATTGTATATTCCTCCAAATAGTTTTGTTGTTTGATCAGGTGAAGTTGATTCTGTGCCTGCACTAATGTATGAGATCAAAAGTACAACACCCGAAAGTATATTTAGACTAGACGCTACGGGTATGATTATTTCCAAAGTTTTCACGTTTGTGGTGAATTTAATGCCCAGACATAGCCAACGAGAGAGAACAAGATAAAAGTATGCGCCGATATAAAAAATTATACAATTGTTGCGGTAAAATTGTGCACTCTGCCAAGCCTCCTCAGGATTGCTGTAGTTACTTTCGTCAGAAACGGGTGTAATGCTTTTTGTGTATATGTAAGAAGATAATACAGCGCAAACAACAACCATACAGTAGTTCACATAGGGAAAGATCCAAGGCGCAATTTGATAATTTGGATTAACAAAATAATAGAGAACAAGCGGTATGCCAAAAATCATCGCCAACAAAGCACAGGACAAATACATACCCGGCTTTTTTAACCCTTTTCTAAAATGTGCAAATAAGTAAACAGGGATCTATTAATAAAAAGATCAGATGAAAAAAGTAAAAATTCATTTCCAAATTGAATCTTCGCGACCAGAAACGAGAAAGAAAAAATGTTCAAGAAAAAAAGAAATTACAAGTAAAACAGCAAAAAGTGTTGCCCAAATATTTACCAAAAAATCGATCATTTGAGGGTAAAATAAAAAAATGGGTAATAAAAAATTTTTTATTCATCAGAATTACAGTTTTGAAAGTAATATTTACTTTCAAATAAAATGACACATGTATAATTGGGGTTTTAATACAAAAGATTTACATACACATAAATAAACTTTTTTTTTTTAAAAGACAGTTAAGAAAAATTTCTTTTTGACTTTTTTTGTCACTTTTTATTCTTTTGGGGAAATTATTTTGAATTGGAAGTCACGAGATCAATACTTTATGAAAATTCTGGTTGTTTGAATTAGTTTTTTTAACACAAATAGTTTGAAATAAGAAAATTTCAGAGCTTGTTGATTAATTATTTTTAGGATTTATGTTTTTGTCGAAATGAAAAATAAATTTTTAGATCTGATCAAAGGAAAATGTAAACAAAGTTCTTTAATTTAAAATAAATTGGTTGGAAATGATAAGAAATCGAAAAGAAGGGAAAGTAAAATTATTTTCTGTTCTTGACAATTCTTCATACACTTTTTTTTTCTTTTATTTAACTATTTTTTAAGGGAGTAATTTGACTTTTTCGATTCTTTAAAATTTTTAATCGTGAGAAATTTTTTGAAAAATACTATTTTCAAGGTGCCATGAAGGAATTGAAACATTTAAACCAAAAAATTATTTGTTACTCAAGTTTTGAAAAGAAAGTAAACACAAAGTACTGTAGTTAAAATAACCCGTGCAAAAAAATTTAATGCGTGTTTCAAAATAAAAAGCATGTTTTTTTGTTATAGAAAACCTATACATTAACCAATGAAAGAAACCAATAATAAACCCTAAAAAAAAACATGGTATTGGTTTCTTAAAGTTCTATTATTTAAAAAGAAATCCTAAAATATGAATGGATCAAATTGCAAAATTTATCTCAAAAAATAGAGTAATTTTTTAATAAAATTTTATCACCAAAAAAACAAAAAATTGAGAATATTATGGAAAATTTTCAACTATTTGCATGAATAATTTAAATTTTACTGAAAATAACCAGACCTTTACTTTCAAAATTGATTTGGATTTGGGTATACTATTTGGTAGTAGATTGTATGTTGCCAGGTTACAAGAATAAAAAAAAGCACGGATAATATTTTGAAACATGGATTATAGTCTTAGTGCACGCTTTATTTTGATCACTGTATATAAGAGTTCAATATTTTAATTTTCAAATTTTTGAGCATTTTTTGATTAAATTTTTGGTTTTACTGAATTCTGTTTTTAAAATTTAGATGTATTTCTGGGTGAGTAAAGTCATAAGAGAACAAACCAATAAAATTGGCTAGAATAGTATTGTATTTGTGACAAATCTTTAACTTTTTGAATATCTAAGACACAAGAAACTAGCCTTTCAGGTAAATTTTTTGAAATCAAGAATGAAAAAAAAAAAAAAAAACAAAGTGTAATTTTCGAAGATTTGGTTTCTTTATCATCTTAATTTATAGGTACCAAAAGAATTTTTTACAGTCAGTTTCACTTTTAAGGCACAAACTTTCAACGAAATTTAAGGCACAAAAAAATCTCAAATTAAGGCACAAAATTTGGAATTTTTTTTTACAATTTATTTTTACTATAATTTGAATTTTGTGCCTTAATTTGAGATTTTTTTTGTACCTTAAATTTCGTTGAAAGTTTTTGCCTTAAAAGTGAAACTGACTGTATTTTAAATTTCTTGTCTCACAACTATTTATTAGTATTTTGCAAAATAAATTTTAAGAAATTTGCTTTCAAAGTTTATTTTTCTAATATTATTATCAAACGAACCACTTCCACTAAAATATTTTATATTGAAAATCAAAGAAAAAAGATTGAACTAATGAAAATAAATAAATAACTACAAAAGATTCAACCCAAAGAAAAAAAAATATTGAAAGTAAAAAAAATTTAGTTTTCTAAATTAATCCTAAATTGTAAACAACTTGAAAATCCAACAGTTACATTTAATAACTCTATATTTCTGAAGAAGGATTTGAGATAAATATCATATTTTCTAAATAAAAATCTTAATTAGATAAATTAAATAAAATTTTTAAAAAAAAATCCCTTTTTTTAGTGAAGAATCAAGTGTAAATTTCACTCTAGATTTCTTTTTTATTAAAATTTCCTCAAAGGTCATTTAAGTATAAAATCAGAGATTTCACAATTATTTAAGGATAAAAAAACCCATTTTTTATTATATTTCAAAAGAAAAGCAAAAAAATGAAAAGAAAAAAGGAAAAAAGTAAAAGAAAAAATATATTAAAATTTAAAAAGGTTTATTCGGGGCAATTGGTAAAGAATTAAAATAAAGAAAAAAAAACAAAAAATGATATCTTTAATTAAGGTCCCCCAAATCCAAAATCACATCCACGAGAATTTTGGTTGATTTAATAATTTTATAATTGATCATGAATTTTCACATGGGGATCTTTTTTTAATTGTTGTAATTTCTTTTCTTTTTTAATCTCATTTCCTTTTAACATTTGGTCATTTTTAGTCTTTTCTTTTTTGTTTTTATTTCGATTTACTCATACTTTCAAGTTTCAATACTACTTTATTAGCTCATAACCACTTGATATTTTAAATTGTAACTCTTCTTCTTCCCAATATTAAGAAGATTCAACCATTTGAAAAAGGGAAAAAAATACAAAAATTCCTTTTTCAAAATTATTTCCAAATTAAATAACAAATTTCTCCCAACATGGTCCATTTTTAATTATCATATTCCAAGTCAAAATATTCAACAACAACAACATACATCATAATATAAAGGCTTGTTATATCCTGAAGACAAAATTATTTCTTTTTGAAAACTGTTTTTTTACAGTCAGTTTCGCTTTTAAGGCACAAACTTTCAACGAAAATTAAGGCACAAAAAAAAAATCTCAAATTAAGGAACAAAATTTTGGATTCTAGTAAAATAATTTGTAAAAAATAAAAATTCCAAATTTTGTGCCTTAATTTGAAATTTTTTTGTGCCTTCAATTTGAAACTGACTGTAACTGTCAATTTTTTTCAATTGACAAATGACCAATTCTAAAAAAAAAACTAAAAGATCTCAATTAAATTTAGATTTTTGTTATTAATTTTTTCAATCAAAGAGTTTAAGAAACCAAACTAAAGAGATACAATTCCAATTTTACTGTAGATTTTTAAAGGTCCAAAATAAATATTTCAATAAGATCAATTCACAAAATACACGATAGGTATATATCCAAAATAATCCATTTTTTTGTTTAAAGGTTAAATGGTTTTTTATCATATTGAATCATACTTTTTATAAAAATTACGTGGTAGTAGATTCACAGTTCAATTTTTTTTTCTATTTTTTTAAAATTTTTCTAAAAATATTCTGTTAAACTTTTGAAATAAAATAATCAAATTTACTTTTTTAAAACATTATTACGTAAATATTTTAGTTAGAATTCATTCTCTAGATTTTTATATTTTATTTTTGTTTGAAATACAAAAATTTATACTCAAAAAGGGACTAAATGATTGTTTTTAGAAGAATAACCACAATTATAATAGGGGTCTTCTCGTTATAATAATCAATGAATGCGATTTCTACATTATTTTTCTTATAAAATTTATTTTCAATCTAAAATTAAAAATAAACCCAAATAAAGTAGAAATATTTCTCTCAAGTATTTTATATGAATATAACAATACAGTCAGTTCCACTTTTAAGGAACAAACTTTCAACGAAATTTAAGGTACAAAAAAATCTCAAATTAAGGCACAAAATTCAGATTCTAGTAAAATAAATTGTAAAAAAAAAATTTCAAATTTTGTACCTTAATTTGAGATTTTTTGTGCCTTAAATTTCGTTGCTAGTTTGTGCCTTAAAAGTGAAACTGGCTGTAAATAAATGATTATTATTATTATTATTATTTTGATCCTTTTTGTAAATTATTTCAATTTCAATTTTTTTTAATTAATATGTAAATATATGAATCTTGGATATCCAAAAATTCTCTTTTTCTAAAAGTGCTGATTTATTAGAAAAAGTGATAATAATGAATTCAATTTTAATTATCATAAGAACAAGACTGTGGTTCCATCTTTATAAATAAAAATATACATTTAGAACTAGTTAATAGAGATTCTTAAAAATAAAATAAATATTTATCCTAATGTTTAATGAAATTAATTATAAGTTTTGTTTTATTGTTATATTATTTTTATATAGATTTTAATGATGGTAAAATAGCCTTTCATAGAAAATTAACATATTTCTATAAGTTAAAAAATAAGTATTAATTAGAAAAAACCTATTGAACTGTAGAATTTATTTGAAATATAAATATTTATTAAATACGAAAACCAACCCGAATTTAAACTAACCATAAAAAAATTAAAAAAAAAATAATAATAGAAGAATTTTATTTTACCATATATCTGGTTTGGATACATAAAAAATTATATCTATTTTGAAAAGATTTACAGAAGTCAATCAAACTTGTAAACAGTCAATAAAAAAATATATTTGAAAAATAATTACTTTATTAATATCAAAATAATAGTATCTTTAACTATTTTAATTTTTTATTTTTTATATTATTATTATTATTTATTTTGAGTATAAAAAAAAAATAAATATACTTATGATTTATGAGAATAATTATTATCAAAAAATATTTTAGTAAAATTTGTTGGAAATTCATGAAAAAATATTTATTACATCTTCGAATTAATTAATAAAGGGGTAGAATGATACATATATCATAATTATTTCGATACAGCAATTAGAATTGAATTCTAATTTTCAAAAGTATTTGATCCGATTTTACCCTTTTTGAAAAGTTCAAAATTGAACATAGTATAGATTTATTACAAAAAAAATAATTCAATAAAAAAAGAATCTTTAATATTCATCCAGAATCTAAAAGAAAATCAAAAATTTATTTTAAAAAAAAATTAATTTGCTAGAATAATATAAACTATTTTTCAGTCAAAGGGGACCAGTTGTAATGGTTGAAATACATGTTTTTAAAGGGTCTCCATATATATTAGAAGAAAAAATTCATTTGGGAAATTTTCAAAATTGAAATCATTTTTTCACATTTATATATATATATATATATATATATATATATTTCGATTTTTTTATTGACACAACTAATTCAGTTGCAAAAAAATATTTTATTGCAAGATCAATAGTCTCTTGTAAAAAAATTTTTGCCCCAAGGTTATTAGAACCATGAAAATAGTTGTTGAGAAATCATATTGATTTCTATTACAAATCTATTCGATCTTTGATTCTGATATTTGAATAATAAATGTGAAAAATTTTCACTTCATTTTCATTTCCTTTTTCAGAAATTAAGACCACAAATACCAACAAACTCCGTTTGGGGGATTGATTTCGAGAAGAAAAGTATGAAAAATAAAGTAAAAATTATTTCTTATTTATTATTTAAATACCACAGAAGTTCACAACGAAACATTTTTGTTTTTCTCAATATGGGGTTTAAGTATTTGAGATTTTCAATTTTTAAGAAAATTTATTGATTTCTTAGTATTCTTTCAGACATTGATCAATGATTATTTGATGTGTATTATTCAGTTTATTTTTTATTTTTTCTTCAAAGGTCAATTATATAGTATAATTGATATTCAAAAAAAAATATTTTTATTTTGGATATTCCCCTTTGACTGAAAAGAGTTTATTCATAAAATAATATATATATATATATAATATTTTTGTCCAATAATGACAGAAAATTAAATCTTTCCTAAATTTTATTTTCAATTATTCAAATGGCAAAAAAACCTGTTATTTCAAAATTTAAATAACCAAACCAAAAATTAAAAAAAAGTTGAATAAAATTTTGAAATGAACATTATAGATTTTTTATTATTAAAATTTCACAAAATAAAATGTTACAGCTGTTCCAAGGCCATTGTGAATTTTTTTCAATATCAAATTTTGATGTTGATATAGATTTTTAAATCTAAGAAAATAAGAATATTAAAGCTTATATAGAAAATATTTTTCCATTAATGAACCAATATGAAAAATACTCTTAAAATGTGATTGAAAAATAAATTCATTTTTTACAGAGGAAATTTTATGTAGTTTCTGAATGAATTTTTGATTTTTTGAGTCATTTTGGGCTCTGAAAATTTATTTTTTGTAAATCAGAAAAAATTCATGAATATTAAATCATTTAAGAATTTTTTTTTCAATATGAGCTTTATTGATATATTCTCATATTGAACTTTTTAAAAATCCATATCAATATCAATATTTGATATTGATAAAATTTCATGGTATCTTTTGATTGACTGTAACATGAAGATTTTTACTGATATTTATCAAGCATCATACATTTAAAAAAATTAAATTACCCCAATTTGCGGAATTTTAAATCATTATTATTTAAAAAAATTTTTCACTTGTTTTTCTTTAACTGAATTTAAAAGTTCAAGATAATTTTACTTGTATAGGTTTATCATATTTTCTTATCACATATATTATTTTTAAATTGTCAAATTTTGCTTTTTAATGATAAAACTTTTGTTTTTCAATTCTTTTTCTCAAAGTATTATTATTTTCTGTTTTTTTTTTTGAAAAAATATACTAGTTTAAATCAAGCCTCTTTCTATTTTAAGATTTTTATATCCCATTTTAAAAAATAAATCAAGGTTATTCTTGCATTTGAACTGTTTTTTTAACAATTCTATTAACCAGTTCCTTAAATTTCATTAAATAAATTGGATTAACATCTTTCCCCAAATAAATAGAAATTAATAAAATTAACCTAAAAAGATAAAATCTTGCTATTCTATTTTCTTTTTTTAAAATTTAGAAGGGATTATTGCTTCTAAAAAATTCATAACAAATAAAAAGATAATATTGAATCCAAATAAAAAAAAATTTAAATCGATCACAAAGATCAATAAAAGAAAAAACAAACTAAACCTAAATAGTTTCACTTTAAATATGATTTGTCAAGATACCATAATTTTTCCTTTTATTATTAGGGTAAGATATTAGAATTAAAAAAAAAAAAAATTAATAGAAAATGCCAGTATTCTTAAATAAATTTTTTTTCAGAAATAATTACCTAAAAATAGAATTAAAAAAACAATTAGAAATTTAATTATTAGTATAAAAAAAAATCAAGATAGTAGTGCGATTAAAATAACCCGTGACAAGTTTTTATAAATTCGTGTTACAATAATAAATCATGGTTTGTTTCTTTTTTTATCTAATACTCTCACATTAAAATAGATCAAAGAAATGAACAATAAACTATATGTTAAGATGTTATTGTTTTCTTAAATTTGACAATTAAAAAAAAAAGAAATTCTAAAAACGAACGATCAAATTAAAAATATATTTCAGAAAAAACAGTTAATTTTTGAGATACAATTTATCAACAAAATAAAAAATCAAAAATATGACAAAATTGAGAATATTACGAAAAAATTTAAATCAGATTCAATTCGAAATTTCACAATTTCTGAAAAATTAAAAGAGTTTACTTTCAGAATTGATAATAAATTTTAGTGTACTATTAAATATTGAATTACTTCTTACCTTGGAAAGATAAGAAGATAAAAATGAGGAGTTAGAATTTCAGAAACACAGGTTTTAAATTTCTTAAATAGTTTTTTTTTTAAACACAATAGAATATTTTTGATTCTTTTTTTACTTTTAAGATCTATCAATCAACCAATCAATATCTCAAAAGTGAAGTGTTTTTGATATCAACTATTTTGAAATAAACAAATTAATTGTTACTTGAGACTTTCCAACTTACAGTAACCCATAAAGCAATTGTACCTAAATGTTTTATTTTTGTTCTCCTGATAATTTTCAATTCTTCATTACTTCTCCCATTAAGAATTGTCCCTTCTCTGAATATAGATCTACACAACAAATAGCACAAGCTTACTCAAAGAAAAAGACAACAATAATGTCAGTTTCACTTTTAAAAGGCAAATCTCAAAGAAAAGAAAATTAATGTGAGGTGAATATTATTTCCCTTTATCAATTTGTAAAAACCAGTAAATTTTTAAATATGTAGAGAATAATTCTCTATTAGATTTGGAATTACTCTTGTCGAAATTAAATACCTCTCTAAAAGTTTTTGGGAAAGTCGGAATCCAAAGAATATTCAAAAGAAATCGAAAATAAGTTCCACTTTTTTTCATCATTTAAAATCCCAGAAATCGCACACAGACTTCAAAACACTAACTGAAAGAGCACGAAATTCAAAAATCTTCTTCTTGACCAAATCATTTTTTTTTAATTTTGTCTTAAAGAATGGGAAATTGCTGCCCCTCGGAAAAGAAAAAAAAAAAGAAAAGGGGTACTATCAAAGAACAACTTATTGAAAATGATTCTAGATCAACAGAAAAAAAAGAAACAATTCGTGTTCTTTTATTAGGTAAACATTACAATTCTAAAATAATACTTGATGGGGGCTGGGTGTTCTTTGATAAAAAAATCTAATTTCTCACTTGTTTAATTTGAAAAAAAAAAATTCTACTTTAAAATTTAATTTTCATCTTTTTCTTCACCTTTACCCTCAACACACTCTCAACCTTTTCTGAAATCGCCAAACCAACAAAGGTGCTGGAGAGTCTGGAAAAACAACATTTTTTAAACAAATGAGGCTTATTCAAGAGGAAGGATTTTCAAAGGACGATCTTAACTTTTATAAGAACCAAATACAAAAGTCTTGTATTTCTTCAATGAAAATTTTAGTCTCCAACGCTGAAAGACTAAATTACAACCTCGAAAAAATTGTAAGTGTAGTTGTGTTTAGGAATTGATCTTTCAATAATTTATTTTCCGATTTATCTTTTTTTTTAACAATTTACTTTTTTTGATTACGATCCTTTTTTTTTTTTTTTTTTTTTCACAATTTCGATGAAAAGGAACAAGCAAATCTAATCCTTCAAACGAAAAAAAACTCTGAATTCACAAAAGAGATTGGCTTAGCACTACAGCTGTTGTGGAAAGACGAGGCCATTGGTCAAACCTTTCTTAAAAGAAACACTAAATTTCATTTAAATGACTCTATGGAATTGTAAAGATAATCCTTAAATTTCTTTTTTTTTTTTTTTTTCTTTTTTATTTCATAATTGCTTTTTATTTTTTTATTTTTCTTCTTTTTTTTTTTGAGGTTTGATCATTAACCACTCAAGTGATTCTTTCAATTCCCGTGATTAGTAAATACAATAGCTTGCTATAAAATTTTTTTAACAATCAAAGAACGATCAATTATTTTCTTATTTCGAACAAAATTCAATTTCATTTCGATTTAACTGTTTTTAAAATTCAAATTTCAATAGGTTCAGATTTATTCTTTTTAAAATCACCTTTAAAAATCTCTTGAGAAAAATATTTTTTGATCAAAGCAAATTTTTTGATTTTATTTGAGTGCCTTTCACATTTTTTTTTTCCTCTCATTTTAAATCAGAATGTGGATTATCAACTTAAATTGTAATGAAAAATCACACCACAGTTTATCAATTCTGAAATATAAGGTCCTTTTTTTCAAAAATTATTATTTGTAAGGGATACAAGATTCTTGTGATTTAATGTCAAAAAAAACAAATTTGGATTTTTGAAAAAAAATTAGATCCAAGAATTGCTGTTTTAAATTTATTGAATAAATACAAAAAAATACTAACAAAAACAAATAAAAAAGAAAATATTTGTATTGTAACAATTGATATTCAAAAATGTTTTGACTCTATTCTTCATTCTTTGATTTATCATTCAATTAAAAAATTTATCAAAAAATTAAATTATAAAAATATTTCTACTTGCTTATTATTCAAAGGAACGAAGAGGTGTTTATCAAGGAGATCCATTATTTCCTTTATTATTTGGTTTTATTTCTCATTTTCTTTTAGAAAAAAATCAAATCACTTAGTACTGTATGCACAGACGTTTGCTGATGATTTGATATTAATAATGAAAGGAATAATGATTGAAATAAATTAACAATTAAAAAATATATAAAAATAAAAGATTTTGGTATGAATCCAAATAACGATAAAACTAAAAAAAAAACTAATACCAAAGGAAATTTTATATCTCGGGATTTGATTAGGTAAAAAAATCATCTAAAATTCAACTTCAAAAAGGTCGATAATAATTTTAAAAAAGTATTTCATATTTTTAAAGAAAGGAATTTTTCTAATGGGTTAAAAATTCAATTCTTTAAAGCAGTTTTATATATTCAACTATTATATGGGTTAGAAATATTTGACTTCACAAAATCTGATTCCAAAAACATTGATATTTGGATTAATAAGAAAATTACAGAATCGTTTATTAATCAACCCACATTCTCCAAGACTTATTTATAAAGTTGAGGCAAAAATTGATTCAGTAAGAATCACAATATACAAAAGAAAATTTAAATTAATTCAAAAATTAAAAATTCTAGGTTTTGATAAATAAATCTTCTACCCTTGAGGAAAAATAATCAATAAATATCAATTGTAAATCTAAAAATTTAAAAGAATAAGAAATCAAACGAGAAAATTACCGAATTAATTAATTAAAAAATAGCACAAGTTGGAAAGATCATGAATTATGTAAAAATAATTAGGATACTGGGAAACACTATAAATAAGAAGTCGTGTCGTCAAGTGCCGTAGAGTGCCTAGGTTTTTTTTAATTTTTGAAAAATCAAGAAAATTAACTAAATTTTCTTTACATTTCAAAAAGTAAAAAAAACCTAAAGGCGCTTTTTTTTAAATTGAGAAATCAAAAGAAAATTTCAAAAATTTTCTTTTGATTTCTCAAATTAAAAAAAAGTTACCGGCAGTTTTCCCGAATTCAAAAGAATTGAGTAAAATCTTTGATTTCACACAATTCTTTTTAAGTTTTTGAAAATCTCAATGACAAAAAATATTTAAAATGGAAAGGTTCAACTTGTATTTTAAAGTTAATAAATTATATAAATTATCTTAAAAGTGCACTCTTATTTTATGAATAAAAATAAATCACACTTTTATCAATTGTGTAAAAAAAGAAATAAAAATTTAGAAATCATCGACGATTTTAATCATTTTCTTTAGAATTTCACAGCTTATGAAAATAATCGTAAAATCTGGGATTTCTGAATTTAAAAAAAATTGATTTTTCAATTATTTTAAATAACAATATTTTTAATATTATGAATAATACAAGATTCAATATCTTTATTAGCTCTAGTCGATAATAAAACTATGTTTAAATCTTATAAAAAAATTCTAAATATAAGTTTAAGAATTCTGAAAGTGCCATTGAGCGTGGTATAGTGCCTATCTTTTCCAGAATTTAAAATAAATATAAGCTATTTCCAATAATATAGGGCATTTTTTATTTCAATAATTATTTCTTAATATTAATTCAATTATACAAAATGTACAACAATAATATGTTTTTTAACATATCATACTTAATTTCTTGTATTTTGAAGTTTTATTAATGGATTCTAAATATTTTTTTTTGAATTAAAATTATTTTGCAAAGTTTTTAATTTTGAAAATATAATAGAGTCAAATTTCTCATTTCATTATTTTTTCGAATTCTTCATTTTTTTCATTTTTACTTTGTTATTATTATTGTCCAAAATTTAACAAAGTTCAGAAGAGATGTGATAAGAAATCAACCAAAAATTCTTTTGATTCTAAACAATTGAGTTGACTTCCATGGACTTTGGTGGAAAAATTGCTCAGAACAGTTGTACACTTCAATTAAAGAGGTGAGATAAACAAAAAAAAAAGAAAAAATAAAAAGGTTTTTTTTTTTTTTTTTTTTTTTCATTCAGTTTGCTTTTTTTAAATGTTTTAAAAAAGAAAAAAAAAAAAAAAAAAAAACACAAAAAAAGTTACTGGGAAAAACAAAAGTTAATGATCAAATGAAAAACAAAAAAATCTAAAGATCAAATCAAAAATATATTGAAGTATGATTTTACACATTATCAAAAAAAAAAATTGAAAAAAAGATCGAACTAAAGATTGTTAAATAGACATTACTTATTTTGGATATTTTTCCAAAAATTAGGGGGATTTTTTTTTTTTTTATTTTTATTTTTTATTCTTCGAACTTTAATCAATAAACACAAATTTTAATCAAGAGTTTTATTATTATTAATGGCTTCGTTTTTTTTTGTCTAAAGTTTTGAGTTTAATAACTGAATAAAGAATTTATTCTTATATTGATGGATATTTTTTTGCCCCACATTTTTGGATGGAGCTTATATATATATAATGTTTTTTTTTTTTTTTTTGAAATATTAACAATAATTAATTATATCCCAAAAATTATGGCTCATATTGAAATAATAAATTGGAAAAAAAAAATTTATTTTTAATTATTCAAAAATAACTAATAATTAAATTTGATTTGCAATTCACTTTTTAATAATTCAAAAATATATAAAAACACCATATATTAAAAATTAATAAAAAATAAAAACAAAAAAGGAAAAAAAAAGTGAAATACAATTTTTTTGAAATAAGCATTTTGTATTTTTTATTACTGAACTTTTAATGAAAAAAGGTTAAAAAGAAGATTTTTTGCTTATAAATATGTGAATTTTAAAAGACGTTAAGCAACCTTAATTTTCTTTAACATTAATAGGTATTTTTGAAGATCTCTTATTTATGACTTTCTTAAAAAATAGAAAATGAAAAAAAAAAAAAAAAACCAAAACAAATTTAAAAACAAATAAAAACCAAAAAAGTATTTTGGCTTGTTTAGAAATCAAAAAAAGAAAAAAGAAAAAAAAAAAAAGAGAAATTTGAAAAAGTAAAACAAAAATTTGAGAAAATGATTCTGATCCAAAAATTTGAAAATATAATTTTGAAACGGATACAAGATAAAACTCTTCAAAACAACTTCTTATACCATTACAAAGTAAGTCAAAATTGTTGAAAAATAAACTCTTTTTCAGCCAAAGGTACCCAATTTTATTGAAGAAATAGAACACATTCTATGAGTTTAATTCATTATTCTTCTCAAACTAAAATTTCAATTTTTTAGATCAAAATCATTTTTTCTAATTTCGTCCAATTTTTTGCTTTTTTTTTTTTATTTTTTTTTTTTCTTCTTTTCTTTTTTATTTTTTAATAATTAAATTTGAAAAAAAAAAAACGTTTTAAACTCTAAATTAACATTAAGAAAGGTGAGTTTTTGTATGTTCTTTTAAAATCCATACATTTCCAAGTGAAGAATCTTATCGTAAACAATTTTAATTTCCAAAGAAATTGAGAATTTTGCACAAGATGTTCCAATGAAAAGGGCCCAAAATATTTTTTAACTTTTTTTTTTGAAATTTATGGTTTGTTCAGGCTTTTCTTTTATGAATCTCAACTCTAATCCGACGTTTATTATTTCTCGTATTTTTAAACAATCTAAGTTTGGTTGATTCTTAAAAATAAAGTGACTTTTTCATTTTTGCTTGGCACCTTTGAGTGAAATGGTGTTTAGTTTAGTCTTCACTTGTCAATTTTTTTTTTTTTTTTTTTTTTTTTTTTTCCGATCATAAAGGATAAAAGATAAATATAAATATAGTCTATTTTGAAAAAGAATCTTAATAATTAATTTTATAAAAAGGATTTTTCAGAAACAAATTTTTTTCCAAAAATACAAATATTTGTGATGAAATTATTTTTTTCAATTCACAACCTTTTCGCAAATCCAACAATTAAGCCAAAACCTATCTTTTTTTTTTTTTTTGAAATTGTTATTTTTTGGTTAATTTTTTTTACTTGAATTTATTTCGATTCGTTCCTATCATATATGTATATTTCATATTTAGGAAACTCCATGAAGTAATAATCTAAATTTTCTTCAATTTATTTTTAGTGTTTATAATTTTAAACAACAAGTGTAAATTTTACAATTATTTTCATTGTAATTTGTTATTTTTTTAATAAAAATTGTTAATCATATAAACTAAATAATATCCTCTGATAATTATATGCAGGACTTGATTTTTTTAATTATTGGTTAAGTGTTATATCAATATATGATCATTTTTTTTTTCAATATTTTATAACTAAATAATCTATTGATCTTTTTTTGATTCCAAATTCAATGAATTATAAAAATTAATAATTCCTGATTCTTTATAATAAAATAGTTTTTTTGATTCATTAGAAAGAATATCACAGCCGAATTATATTCCAACAAACGAAGATGTTCTACGTTGCAGAACAACAACTGTTTCTGTGGATGAAGCGGAATTTCAATTAGATGATTTCCTATTCACCTTAATCGATGTAGGTGGACAAAGAAATGAACGAAGAAAATGGAGTTATTGCTATGACAAAATATCCACAGTAATCTTTTTTGTGTCTTTGATTGGGTATTCACAGGTTCTATTTGAAGACAATTCGACAAATCGGATGAGTGAATCATTAGCCTTATTTCGTGATGTTGTCCAATCTCCCTGGTTTGCAAAATCATTAATTGTTGTCTATTTGAATAAAAAGGACCTTTTTGAAAAGCAGATACACCAAGTTGATTTAGGAACTTACTTTAAGGAATACAAAGGTGGTGCAAATTATGATAATGCAATTGAATTTGTCCAAGATCAATTTTATAAAGTCGGCCAAACAACTAACGAAAGATATAAAAAAGAGATTTTAACTTATCCAACTTGTGCATTGAATACGGAAGATATCAGGGATGTTACAAAACTTACTCTTGGGAAAGTTTTAAATAATGATTTAGATGACTTAGGTTTTCTTTAATTGTTTAAATTATTATCATTAGGATTAAAATCAATGATGTTATTGATTATTACTAATTAAATAATTAATACAATTGATTTTTTTAGATGTTTAAATTTTTTTTTTTTTTTTTTTTTTTTATTAGAAACAAAAATAATTTCTTGTTTAAAGTAAATTCAATAATTTCATAAGATCAAAAATAAATATATATATATATAAACTTAAATTTATAAATTAATAAATGAATAAATAAACAATCTTTCAAGGTGTTATTTTAAATACCTTGAAAGCTTTAATTAGGTTTTCTTCTTTTTTTTTGTTCATAAGATCTTTTTCATTCACCATATCATCATTAGCAAATGAAGATATTCCAATCGAGTATTATTATTCGATATAAAATTTCCAAAATTGCTTTCTAAGGTAAAAGTTTCAAACTAAATTGATATTTTTAATAACGTTTTCAAAATTAAAACAGGTTCAAAATTATAATATTGTTTTAATTAGTTTTAAATTGAAAAAATATATTGTTAATATTGATCTAAAATGAAATCTTTAATAATTTTTAACAAGGGGCTTTTTAATTTTAATAAAATAATAATTTTAGCTATTGTGAAAAATCCACTGATTTGTAAAAAACTTTTAAGATTGTGTTTTCAAAAACATAGAGTTTAATTTTACATCACTTCAAAAATGTAGTATGACTACATTTTTGAGTTTGTTATGATGAAAAAAATCTAAGAAAATTTTTCAATATAAATTTAATAATCATTTTTTGTTTAAGGGGGGAAGTACATTTTACATATTTTAAGTGCCTTAGTTTAGAAGATCCCGGATTATCTAGATTATTATTTTTATCAAATAAATTAATATTTTAATAAATACAAGAGTGTCAGATATCTTAGTATAATAAATTTATATTCCTATTAAAAAATGTATGATTAAAAAAAGAAAAAAATTAAAAAAATCATTTATTAATTGATGAACTCTTTTTCAGTCAAAGGGGCCCAGTTTTATTGAAGAAATGGAAGATATTCTATGAGTTTAATTCATTACTCTTATCAAACTAAAATTTTCAATTTTTAGATCAAAATCATTTTTTCTCATTTTGTAAAATTTTGTTTTTTTTTGTTTTTTGCTTTTTTTTTTTTTTTTTTTTTTTTTTTTTTTTTTTTTTTAAAAAATTAACTTTGAAAAAAAAAATGTTTGAAAAACGAAATAAACCTTAAGAAAAGTTAAGCTTTGTATGTTCTTTTAAAATTCATACATTTACAAGTAAAAAATCTTATTATCAACGATTTTAATTTCCTAAAGAAATTGAGAATTTTGTACGAGACGTTACAATGAATGGGGCCAAAAAATTTTTTTACATTTTTTTTTTTTAAAAATTTATGGTTTGTTCAGTGGTTTCTTTTATAATTATGGACTCTTATATGAAGTTTATTATTTCTCGTATTTCTAAAAAATCTAAGTTTGGTTGATTCTTAAAAATAAAGCGACTTTTTCATTTTTGGCGGGGCTCCTTTGAGTGAAATGGAGTTTATTATCTGAAAAATTTGATATAATTTGTTATTATGTTCTTTGATTTTGTTTTTCGTTCTATATGGTAATACATTTGTTTTGGAAAATTTTTGAGAAAAAAATTACTTTTTATCTGTAAAGAATTTCCAAAATGAATTTAAAAAATCCATTTTCATTTATTTCATCTAGTAGGTTAGTTTGATTTTCAGAAAATCAGATATTTTTAGAATTATTCTTCAGAAATAAATATTTATTGGACTATATTCGTTTGATTTTATAATTATTTATTTTCTATTGACATTGAAAACTCAAAAAAATTCTGAATCTGATTGAAATTTTTTCTCCAAATTTTTCAATTTCTTTGGGTTGAATTTTTTGTAACTGTTTTATTTGCTTCAAGAATCAAATTACTATTATTTTATTTTTTTGAAAAACTATACTTTATTTTTGACTTCATTTGAAAAAAATATTTGAAAGTTGAATTTGGAACACAAATTTGAAAGGAGATGTTTTGTAAAATAATAATAAAATAGGAATTGGGAGAGAAATTCGCGTTGGAACTTGTTTAAAATGATCTAAAATTGAGAATACCAAGAAAATAAAGAAAAAAAATCTTTGGAAAATATGCTTTTGTCAATATAAACTCCAATTCAAAATTTTTAACACACCAAAATTCAATTTGTGAAAAAAAAAAACTTATTTAATCACTTCTCGAAGATTTACCAAATTAGAACCATTCACTAATTGAAATGTTAACACCTTTTTATAAATTACAATACTCACAAAACAAAAAATAAATAATTATCAATACAAATAAATCAAGGGTGAGGTTAAAAATTTTGGAGAGAGCAAAACAAAAAAATACATTAGTAAATTTGTTAAAATTCTATTAGGAATATTGATCGATCAAAAGTTAGATACTACCAACTAATTTTATTTGAGTTCTTCTATTTTGAACAACTTAACTTAAACATAATATCAAACATTCAAAAAAATTTTGATCCAATGAAGCAAATTACGTAATTCAAACAATGAAATGAAAACAAAAACTAAAAGATGAAAAAATGATTTTCATATTTTACAAAAATCAAAATTATCTCCAATTTAAATGAAATTGTATTGTTGTGATTGTTTGGAACGTTTTAGCTGTGTGGAAAATTTTGAATTTTAGTTTATATATATTTATATATATATTCGATAATTTCTACAAATTTATTTAGAAGGGTTATCTTTCTTATTTAGCCTTTGAAACACTATTGTTGGTTTCTAATACATGTTTTATTGTGTCTATTTAGTTTATTATTTGATTAATTTTAAACATTTGCCTTATAAACGCAATTCGAAATCCAAAACTTAATTTAATAAAACCAAAAATTTAATCAAAAAAAAAAATTAAGAAATTAAGATTAACTCCGATTTACTTTGGTTCTTTTTATAAGTAAAACAGTAAATGATATTTTGTTTTCAAAGTTTCAATATTCCATGGCACTTAAAAAGTCTATTTTTCATTTATGTTTAGAAAATTAAAACTTTTCAAAATGTTAAAAGTTAATTACTCCCTTAATCAATTTCTGATTATTTTTTAAAATTTTTATCAAATAAATGATTTTTCAAAAATATTAACTCATTTATCATATTATTGAAAGTGGTGTAGAGGTTAGGTTTTGTCTTGTATCCTTATCAGAATATATTTTCAATTTGTAGATCAGAATCATTTTTTCTAATTTTCCAAATTTTTATTTTGTTTTCCCAAATTTTGTCAATTTTTGTTTTCCTTTTGTTTTTTTTTATGTTTTTTCTTTTATGTTTTTTTTTTTTTTTTTTGTTTTTTGTTTTTTTCTTTTATGTTTTTCTTTTGATTTTTTTTTACCAAAGGTCAAGTAGATTACAAATGAATTGCTTAAGAAATATCAAGAAACATTAAAAAATTGAAACTGAATAATGTCTCTGAAAATCTATTTAATTATTATTTACAAAATTGTGACTCACTTTTTTTTTCAGTTTTTTGATTTTATTTTTTTTTTAAATTTTTTTAAATATCAGACTTTTCTGTGTTTAGAATGATTAAAAAGAGAATTATTAATAAGATTTAAGAATTAGTTGTTATTGAAAACTTATGAATACTTTAATTTTCAATTTATTATTTCAACTGGTCACAATTTCTTAAATATCAAATAACGAAAGGAAAATTAAAAATTTTTTAAGAAAAAATTAAAAAAATAAAATAAATAAAAAAGACTGTAACGAAAAAATTTTGAAATAATTTTTTTTTTTTTTATGGTTAAAAATATATAAACTAAGATATAAATATAAATATGTAGATTTAGATTATTTTAAAGAATTCAAAAAAAAAAAAAAAAGCAGTAAATATGAATTTTTTGTAATTAAAAAATATCTTACTTAATATCTGTTACAAAAGATAATATTAAATTTAGAAATAAAAAGTTTTATGTTCAAAATTATGGTTAAAAAATATGAATTTTTTGGTCATGTAAATGATATAATATTTTTTTACTTTAATATTTTAATTATTTTTCTTCTTCTCTTTTTTATTTAGTAATTTTTTTTTGATTACTCCTTTCTCACAATAAATAAATAAATAAAAATATGAATTTTCATAAAAACTTGATTAATTCGTCAATATCTCATTATGTCTGAAAAAATAAAATTTTGAATGATTGTCATAAAATTATTCATAAAAAAAAAAATAATAATAATAAAAAGAGAGAAAAATAATAAATTAAATAGTGTATATTTTTTCTATTTTTTATATCTTTCGGGAGTACGATAAATAAATTTACCATGGCCACGATAAACACGTCGGTTGTATTGGAGTGGATTGTCTATATTATCCCAATCTTTTGTTTTTATGATATTCTTAATTGTTTCTAATCGTTTAATTCTTTGTTCTCGGTGTCTTTTTTTTCTTTCTACTTCCATTTGTTTTTTTGATTTTAATTTTTCTTTTAATTGTTTTTGTAACTTTTTTGAATCTTCTTTTGATAAAATTTTTAGGTTGTCCTTAAAATTATGTTTTCTTTTGTTTGAGTTTGGTTCTGGCTCAATTTGGTTATTATTATTTTCATTTAAGTTTTCTTTAGTTATTTCTTTGTTATTATCAGAATTTTGTTTGAAATTTTCAGAATTTGGAACTAACCCATCTTTTTTTTGTAAGAGTAGTATCAATTCTTCTTCTTCTTTTCTTCTTTTTTCCTTTTCTTTCTTTTTCTTTTTCTTTTTCTTTTTCTTTTTTTTTTTTTTTTTTTTTTTTTTTTTTTTTTTTTTTTTTAATTTGTATTCATCTTTTTCTTGCCTTCTTTTTCGAGTATTTTCCGGTTCAGATTCAGAATCTTCAATTTCAGCTAATTCAAGTTCGCCGCAATTTGCAATCGTGACAGTTTTTAAGGGCCGATCTTTTACATCTGTTGCGCTTCTTTCAACTTTTGAAACAATCTTTAGATATTTTAAAAAGAAAAAATCCATTGTTTAATTGTTAATTTTGTTTTTTATAAAATTATTGTGAAAAATAAAAACAATGAAAATAAACTCTTTTTCAAATAAAAGGGTACAAAATAATTTTCAAGTATTATTCATAATTGAATCAAATTAATTGTAGTATCATTCTAAAAGATAAAAAACTATTTAAAACATTAAAAAACACTCAACTGAAGATTTAAAACTCATTAAAACAAAACAATAAAAATTAAAATTAAATACTTTTAAAATTGATGTGCCCTTTTATTTGAAATGAGAAATCTCGTTTTGGAAATTGTATAGGAAAAAAAATTATAAAATCAATAAAAACTGTTGAACAAGGTGAATTGGGGATAACTTTTTACATTTTATTGATAAATCTTTACATGCCAAACTTTTTTTCTTTAAAGTCTCATTTTCAATATATAAAGTCTCAATTCATCTGGGTATTTTGTTGGAATTTTTTTTTTCTTTATTTTCTTATTTCTTTGTTCCATAAATCAAAACAATAATGGTCTTTCTTAATTCCTGTATCTAGCTCATTTGAAATCAAACTTAAACTGTTTCCATTTTGAAACTGTCAGATTATTTCCAAATTGGTTTCTTCTGATCTTGTTTTTTCATTTTCCAATTGTTCAATATCCATAAATAAAAAAAGCAAAAAATGAAAAAATGAATAATTAAAATGAAAATCACCAATAAGTAATTATCTTATTAACAATCAAATTCAATAGTATTGATAGTTTGAGATGTGTGACCTTTTGTTTGAAAAGGAGTTTATTTTCGTTTTTCACTTGATGTTTCTACTCCAAATCACTTCCTTTCTTTTTTAAATACAATAAATTGCTACGAAATACATCAAATAAACTATTTTTCAGACAAGGGGGAGGAAATGTTTTTATGGGTAAAATACATGTGTTTCAAGAGTTTGTATAGATATTATAAAATTTTATTTTGGAAATTTTCAAAATTGAAATCATTATTTTCACATTTTTGTTTTTTCTTTTTCGATTTTATTTTTTAAAACCTCACTCAGTTGCAAAAAAAAATTTTATTGCAAGATCAATAGTCACTTGGTAAAAAAGTGCTATTCTAAAGGTTATTGAAACCATGTAAAGATTGTTGAGAAATCATATTGATTTCTATTGGAATGCTATTTGATCTTGATATTTGTTTAATAAATGTGAAAATTTTCCACTTCATTTTCTTTTCCTTTTTCAAATAGAGACCTCAAATACCAACACACTTCGTTTGGGGGCTTGATTTCTAAAAGAAAAAGTATGAAAAATGAAGTGAAAAATGTTTCCTATTTATTATTCAAATACCAGTAGGAGATCAAAACGAACATTCTTGTTTTTCTCAATAGGGCCTTAAGAATTTGAGTTTTTCAATTTTTTTGAAAATTTATTGATTAATTAGTTTTCTTTCAGACATATATCAACAATTCTTTGATATGAATTATTCTGCTTATTTCTTATTTGTTCTTCAAAGGTCAATTATATAAAATAATTGACTTTTGAAAAAAACGTAGGGCCTCTTTGACTGAAACAGAGTTTATATTGTCAAGTTTTCTGACAATTGAGGGTATATCAGAAAAAGTATCACCGTTAGTGAAAAAAGCGCAATTTTATCAAAAAAGCTAGACAAATAAGAAATAATTTTTGTCCATTTAAAGTAAACAACAAAAAAAAGATATCTAAAATTAAGCTTTCAAAAATTGTATTATCTAAAAAAAAATATTTTGCCATTTTGAAAAAAAGTGAAACAGGAAAAAAAGTTCAACATTGTTTTTTATTAGGAACATTAATAGAATCACAGAAACCTGAAAATGAAAAGTAAAATTAATTCATAGAAGAAACAAATCAACTTCAAAGAATAATATATTATATTATTTTCAATCAAATCAACAAAAAGAAAAGAAATCTCCTTGGTTATCGAGATATGATTGGTTGTTTTTAGATCTCAAATATAGTCGAATTTTTTCAACAAATTTTTAATGATAGATCAATCAAAGAAAAACTCCATTTCTAAAGCATAGTATTAAAAACTGATATTGTGTTTAGTCCTTCATTTTGTCTTTAATCATTTTGATTTTTTCTTTTCTTTATTGATCTTACTTTTCATTTCTATTAAGGTTTTCAATTAAAAAATGTGTTTGAAATTTTTTTCCCTGTTTCACTTTTGTTCCCCAAACAGCCAATCTAATATAGTACTATTATTGCTTCTGTTGACAATTTGTCGAGAAGAAGTAAAAAATTAATTCTTATCAAATCACATAAAATTACAAAAACTTTCTTGGTGTGCTTTTAGTAAAAGTAAAAATTCAAATCTATTTCAAATAAATTATTACTTTTGCTTATTCTTGAACAAACGAAAAACATTTCTGTTAAAAATTAATTGCATCCTAAACAAAGAAAAACTGAATAAGACCTAAAGTAAAAAAAAAATTTTTATGAACAAAGTAGAACCTTTTGTATTTAGAGAATATTTGTCTTGTAATAGATCTTTCCTGGGAAAAAATAAAAAGAAAAATTAAAATTAATTTTAATTACCTCAATTCCCTCCACAACCCTACCAAACACAACGTGAATATTATCGAGATGGGGAGTTGGAACAGTTGTTATAAAAAATTGAGATCCATTAGTGTTTGGGCCAGCATTTGCCATTGAAAGCAATCCCGCTGTGGTATGCTTCATCTGAAAATTCTCGTCACGGAACTTGTCTCCATAAATTGAACGCCCTCCTGTTCCGTCACCTTTTTCAAAATCGCCTCCTTGGATCATAAAGTTACGAATTACTCGGTGGAAGACTGATCCACGATAGCAAAGGCTTCTTCCCTGGTAAGATCTTTCACCTGTGCATAAGCAACGAAAATTTTCACATGTTAGTGGAACAACATCATTAAAAAGTTCAAACACAACCCTTCCTTCTTTCAAACCGCTTATTTCAAGATCAAAAAAGCACCTTTTCCTTTGTCTCATTTCAGGAAAGTAATGGAAAATTAAAAAAATGGTTTAATCTTCAAATAAGTAAATGTTTGTAAAATAAAATAGTTTAATTATATTAATGGGTTTGCTCATTGGTAAAATTATTTAATAGACCAAACAGAGATGGAATTTATAAAAAATTACTTATTGTATTATTTTGTGTATAAGAAATTAAGGTTTACAATTGCTAAAATTTGAAAAACAAATATGATTATTTGAGTACTATTTGTTGAAAAACAAATAGAACAAAATTTTCATTTAGTGTTCGAAAAAAATTTTTTTAATCATCAATGTATCTTTTCAAATTTTTAATTTTGCTAAAGGAAATTAAATCATTAAGAACAGTTTTGAATATTGAGAGCTTTGATAATTTGCTTTAATTTTTAAATTATTGATTTTTCGTCAAGCTGAATGAAAATATTGATATTTTTATTTTGCAATTAATAGTAGTCTAAAAGTTACCCTGGCCTAAAAATAATCCCTGACAAGATTTTTAATTCTAAGTCTGAAAATTGATGAATAATTCCAAATATTTTCAATCAAATCCTTTTTATAAATTACCAAATTTTTTATGAGTCTACTAATAAACATATCTAAAGTTAATGAAAGTTACTAGTCTCTATAGAATAATAGAGTAATTGTTTGAAAACTGTAAGTAGATCAACTTTTTTTGAAAAACAAATAGATTTTTAAAGGGGTTTACTAGAGTTTGGAAAATGATAATTTCAATTCTTGTTTTTTGATTGATAGGATGGTGTTTTGAACAAGTATAATTTCATTAATCATCATTCTAATAAGTGGGTGGGTGATAATTTTAAAAGTTTGATTCTCTAAAAAAAAAAGAAATTACAAAACAATTTTCCTGATATCCACAATTAAAAATCTTCAGTTGGATTTTTTTCATATCCAGTGTTTTTTTCACTAATATACATAATAATAAAATATCTAATTTCAAAGTCGTCAAGAAAGAAAAGATAATTAAAAAAAATATTTGAATACAGCAATTGTAAAAAAGTGTGTACAAATTTGTTTATTGGACTATTGGAATTCAAACTTTTTTGTTTTTTTAAATAATGTGGAATTTTTTAAAAAAAAAAACAAAGAGGGCTGAGGGGGGTATTGGATGGGAAAGGGGGTACAATACAATTTTGAAATCGAATCTTTATTAATAATGAAAAGTGAGATCCACAAAAAAGTTAAATTAATAAACTTAAAAGTCAAATTCGGAATTTAAGAAAGGATTAAATTAAAAAATTAATTTATTTATTATTTTCGATCTAGATATGATAATTTATTTTGAAGATCTCAAAATAAGTTAAATATTTTGATATTTAATTAATAATTTTTTCATCAAAGAATAAGCGATATGATACATCATTAGTAGAATAGCTGTTGCTGAAATTGGATAATTTATTTTTATCTTTAGATTTGTCTGAAATCAATGATTTCAAAGTAAAAATCCCAAGTTGTAAATCAATCTTGATACTTTTTTCTTCCTTTTCAAAATGAAATCTATTTCACATCCAATTGTATCTCTAAGTTCAAATCAATTTTGAAAGTAGACTCATTGATATTTGAAGTTAAATTTAGAAAGAAATAGTTCATTTTATTTCTTAATATTTTCATTTGTTTGAAATTTTTTGTTTTTTTGTTTAAAATTATCTTAAATTTACTCTATTTTTTAAGATAATTTTTCAAATTTGATCTATTGTTTCGAGAATTTCTTTTTTGAAGAATAGAACTTTAAGAAACCAATACCATATTTAATTATTATTTATTACAATTTCTTTGATCATTTAATGTGTAAGCTTACTCTAAAAAAGAAATATGCTTAAAATTTGAAACCTGATTTTAGTAAGACTTAAGGTTTACAATTCCTGAAATTGAAAAGAAGATTATCTTACGTAGGGTGTAGTGACTTGTTAATTTGGTTCTTGTCTGATTGATCTTGGATTTGGTATGGGTTTTATAAGTGTTTCAAAAAGGCAATTTTTGACAATTTATTTTTTTTTATTTCCGAAATCCGAATTAAAGAGTGTAAGATTAATAGATTGGCAGGTGTTTAAGAATAAATTTAAATTTTTGGTGTGTAGAAGAAAATTTTTAAATCCTTTTTTGTCAATTAACTTAATGAAAAAAAATTGTTTTTTAAAAGTATCAAATAAAACCAAACCTAATTAAAAATTTCAACCAACAACCCAAAAATCGCATTTTATTATAACTTATGTTCCAGCAAAACAATCTTATACTCTTCATTTCTGATTTCGGAAAAAAAAAAATAAATTGTCAAAAAATGAAATTTTGAACCAATTATAAAACCCATACCAAATCCGAGATCAATCATACACGAACCAAATTTACAAGTCACTATCACCTTCTGTAAGATAATGTTTTTTCAAATTTCAGGGATTGTAAACCTTACGAGTTTATTTTGGGTCAAGTAATCGTTCTTTTTCCAATTTACGAATTGATCTTGCTTTTCAATTTTATGTTTGCTTCATGTTTCCAATTAAAAAACATAGATTTTTTGTTTAGTAGAGTTTGATCATTCATCTTGACAAAGTTTTCATAATTTTTTAAATAAATTAACGTATAAAAAAAAATCATGAGTGCTGAAAAAAATGGTTATTGATTTGAATATAAATTGTGTGTTTTTTCTTAAATTGTTTATTAATTTTCAATAAATTATTGGGTAAAAATTACCATTTTTTTCACTTTACTTAAATTGTAATTTTTTTTTTTTTTCTTTCAATATTTCCATAGTTACTTTTAATTTTAACCTACCTTTTTATTACCCCTTTTTTAAAAAAACAAAGATAAACCAATTCTTATTTCAATAAAAACAAATTCTTGATGGAAGCCAAATTTACCAAAGCCTCAACCTTAAAAAAACTTATTGAAGCTGTTAAAGAATTAATTGACGAATGTAATCTTGAATGTTCAAGCACCGGGATCACAATGCAAGCAATGGACTCATCACACATTAGTCTTGTCTCCTTTGAATTACTTGCTGAAGGTTTTGAAGAATACCAATGTAACCAAAACATTTCTATTGGGATCAACTTGGGAACTTTATCAAAAATTCTTAAATCGGCAAGCTCAGACGATTCTATAAGGATCTTTACCGACGAAAATATTGAAAGCATTACTTTTGAATTTATCAATAACGGTTAGTTTTTTTTTTCCATATTTTTTTTTCTTGTTTTCTTTTTGATGAGAAAACAGTAAATCTTTTTTTAATTGGTTTGAAAACATAAATAAACTCACAAAAAAAAAAATACAAAAAACAAACAAAACCAAGAATCATCAAAAAAAAAACAAACTACAAAATCTTATTGTTGAATTTTCTTTTCCCTTGAATTCTTCTTAAAAGAAAAATCTTTCAACAAAACTTTCCGTTACTAAAATTATTAAAAAAAAAATTTTTCTTTTTTCATTCCTTTGCTCCCAACTAATCTTCTCCATTTGTTCCAATAGAAAAATCAATCAAATCAACTTACGAAATCAAATTGATTGATATCACTGGAGATCCCGTTGGTATTCCAGAAACCGAATATTCTGTAACCGTTTCTATGGCAAGTACAGAATTTTCCAAAATTTGTAAAGATCTCGGAGTAATGGGTGAAACTGTCAAAGTCGAACAAAAAGACAAAAAAGTTATCTTTTCAACATCTGGGGAACTTGGCACAGGATCTATTGAAATCAACGAAGGTGAAAACATCGACGAAAGCACAACAACAAAGATCGAAAGTAACGAAAATATTGAATTGAGTTTTGCATTAAGGTATTTAACATTATTTTCAAAGGCAGCACCACTTTGCGAAAATGTGTCTCTTTCTTTAGAACTTAATGTACCACTCGTTGTTGAATTCCCAATCGGCGAAAATGGATGTTTAGGATCAATCAAATATTTCTTAGCCCCTAAAATGGGTGACGAAGACGAAGAAGATGCCGATGAAGAAGAAGAAATGGGGGAATGGAATGATTAAATTATAAAACTTTTCAGTTATTTTTACCCTCTTTAAAATCATTTTTCTTTCTTAAACATTAGTTGTCTTAACAATTCAACTAGTTCAATTTTGTCAAAAACTTTTTTTTAATTATTTTTCGCCAATCCCTTTTTTTACAATAAACAAAAAATTAGATAAAATATTCTTTTTTATATTTGAAAAAAGAGATCAACAAATAAAAGATCAAGATTTTAATTTTTAATTTCTTTGTGTTTTTTTTTTTTTATTTTTTATTTTTTTTTTTTTTTTGATCAAAATATTGTAAATTTAATTTGAAGTAAACCTAAATAGCAAACAAACAAACTTTAACACTGGAAAAAACAGATTGTGGTTTTTGAATATCAAATTAATTAATTTATTTTAAAATCTTTTGAAAAGGTGAAGGTCCGAGAGGAATTAAAACTTTTTTACAGTTTTCTATTTTTAATAAAATGTGAAAACTTTTTTTTTTATGGTTTTGTTCGAATTAAAAAGTGATTAAACAGTTTTTAAATTTGGAACATGAGGCTACGGTTTGAAGAAAAAACTTTTTTTTTTTTTTTTTTTTTTTTGGAGAAGTGTAATTTACACTATAATTACCCTTCTACTTATATTTCCTTTCAGAAATTTACATGTATAATTATAGATTTCCGGATTGTTAATTAATGAAAATGTTCTTGAACTGTTACAATTTAAAATTAATTAATTAAAATTTAATTATTTTAGTTTTATTATAAAATATTAATCCATCTATCCCATAGGAAGAACTGACACATAAAAAATGATCAATATTTTCTATAATTTTCTTCTTTTCATATTTTAAACATAAATGACAAAAATTATTTAAATTTTTTATTTATTACATAATATTACCTATTTAAGCAGTTCGTGAATGTTCTGAATTTTAGAATTGTTGAGCTTGATGGATAACTTGAATATTTTTCGGTAACAAATAATTATCTTTATTTTTTTATTTATTTACAAATATTCTTATGGGGTGTTGTGGAGTGTTGTGGAGTGCCGTCAAGTGCCTAGCAGTTTTTTTAATTTTAGAAATTAAAAGAAAATTTTTGAAATTTTCTTTTTATTTCTCAGATTAAAAAAAAGCTAAAGGTGGTTTTTTAGAATTCAATAGAATAGAGAAAAATCAAAGAATAAACTCTATTCTTTTTTATCATATTAAAAAATAACTAACATCATTTTTCAAAACTGTTAGAATTTTGCAAATCAAAATAATTATAAAAAAAATTACCTTTTTACGAATCTTTAGGAGTTTTGAATTCCAATTGATTTTATTGTTGATTCTTTGGTTGAATTTTATTAATTTTTCAAGATATGGAAGAAATAATTCTTTTAATATATTTTTGAATTTAAATTTCTTTTTATTACAGTCAGTTTCACTTTTAAGGCACTAACTTTCAACGAAATTTAAGATAAAAAAAAATCTCAAATTAAGGTACAAAATTTTGAATTTTTTTTTTTACAATTTATTTTTGCTAGAATTTGAATTTTGTGCTTTAATTTGAGATTTTTTTTTGTGCCTTAAATTTCGTTGAAAGTTTGTGCCTTAAAAGTGAAACTGACTGTAACAGAAATTACTAAATATTCAATTTTGAATTCTTTTTTATATATTAGTATTTGCATGTTTCTGTTTTTTTTTTGCATATTTCAGTAATACCAGAATTAATACCAGGATTAATCCAAGAATTTAAATAATTAAGTGTTTTTATTTTCTAATTATATATTTATAATCTATTTTTTAATTAGCTTAATATTAAAGATTTAAGTAGTCAAATTTTACAAATTATTTGTTAATAAATTATTATTAAATTATTTTTTATAATTATTAAACGTTTCTTAGGCCCATTTCAGATTATATACAAAACTTTTTTTTTTTTTAAAATACCCAATTTATTAAAACCAATATATTTAAAAAAGTTTTAATTCTAAAAAAAAAAAAAAGAAAAAAAAAAAGAAAAAAAGTAATCATTTTTCAAAATTGCTATATTTAAAACAAGATAATTTTTAAAAGCTGTTTGAGTGTGAATTAAAAACCGAATGATAAGTGAATTACATCATCCTATGTAATACCAAAAAGAATAGAGAATTTTATTTATTCTTGCTGTTTAAAAACAAAAAAAAAAACACAAAAATAACCAAACTAAGAACTATTAAATGATTTCTTTTGACGACCTAATTAATAAAAACGATATAGTGATGATTTTATTGAATCTATCAAAAAATTTTTTAGAAAAAAAATGAAGGAAAATATGACTAAAGTTATCAATACTAAAAAAAAAAACTCAAATGCATAATAGAATTAATATACCAGCCAAGAGATAGAGGCATTTTATTAATATTTACTTCAAATATAATAATTCAAGATATTCTAACTTTTCCATTCAGTGATCATTATTATTAAATTTTGTATCAAATTATTTATAATTTTTTATTAATTAATTTTATGTTATCCTCTTACCAAATTATATTTTCATTGATTTTTTTTTTTAAATTTATTATCTTGAAATGGTTTAAAGTCAAAATGTTCAATATTTTCTTTGTTTTCATCCTATTTTATCCAAAAAAAATCTGATTAATTTTTTTTTTGTTTAAATTTTAGAAATCATTCTCAGAGAAGGTGGATTAATTTTATAAAAAAAAATAACTTGTTTTTTGTATGCAAATATCCATGGAATTGGGATCTATTCGAATCAGATGAAAAAAAATTAATCCGGAGAATAATTGAAATTTGCTTTTCCATCCAAATATTTGCATATTTACACCACCTTGGACAGTTTTTTAACTAAACTTAATTTTTATATTTTTAGAAATATCTTTTAGTTTTTAATTTTATTTGCTACTATTTCCCCCCCAAAACCGAAATTCCTAAATATTTTATTCCTGAAAAAGTATTGTTATTTTCAAGTTTCATTAGGGTTTGGATTAATTATAAAGTCAAGATTTTTTTTTTATGATTATTCATTTTTTTACAATTTCTCGAATATGGAAATTCCATTATTAAAATCAAATCATCTACAATATTATTTATATATTTTCGAAAATATTTATTTATTTCTATTAAAAAAAATATAATTCTTATAAAATACGTGTAAATGGGACCACATTTATCATCCCCTAACATATTTTTAATAAATACAGTTTAACTTTTAAGACAAAAACTTTTGAAAAAAGTTAATGAACACATAAAATCTTAAATTAAAGCAGAAACTTAAAATTTTTTGTAAAATAATTTGTAAAAAAAAAATTTCCAAAAAATGTGACTTAATTAGAAATTTTTTTTGTGACTTAAATTTGCATCAAAGTTTTTCTCTTAAAAGTGGAACTGAATGTTATTTGCTTAAAAAATAATCTAAATTTTGTCTCATAATTTGAGATTTTATTTTGTTACTTTAATTTTGTAAAAAGTTTTTACCTGAAAAGTGGATCCGACTTTACAATAAGTTTTTTGCCAAGTTCATAAAAAATTACAGATATTTTTCTTATTAAAAAGTTCAACAATAACTTTACTCATACCATAAAATCCAATTTTTAGAGAAAAAAAACCTGTTTTTTCACATTTTCCATATAAAATTTCATTTACAATACAAAAGTATTCCTAAGTTTTAATCAATTTTGAAGAAAAGTCCATGAATTTTTCAAGAAAATTTTAAATTAGGAATGAAATTTTCGTAATTTATCTCAATTTTTCAACATTTTACGATTTTTTTATTGTCAGATAAATTTTTTTTCTAAAATTAACTCTATTTTTTGAGATAAATTTTGTAATTTTTTTATATTTGATTTTTCATTTTTAATTAAACAAACTTTATGAAACCAATACCACACTTACTTAGTATTGATTACCCACTTCTTTGGTTATTTCATTTATAAGTTTTCTAGTAAAAAAAAAAGAAATACATTATTTTATTGATAAAACATCGGCTGACCCAGTCTGGAAGGATCATTTTAACAACAAGTATTTAGTTTTTTTTTTACCTATCTACTAAATACAACTTTAATCAACATTGTTAAAACAAATTCAATATAACAACATTGTATCAAAAAATCAGTCATACTTAACTTCAGTTAAATAAAAAAAATTAAAACCATTGATTAATTTCCAAAAATTCTTTATACAAGATCTGAAAAACAGCACTACACCAATACAAATCCAGAAGACTTGTAAATTTTTTTCTTTAAATTTGATCTTACTTAACCATCAGTAAGGAATAATCTTAAAAATATTATCATAAAAGACAAGTTACAACTGAGAAATCAGATTATGCTTAAAGATTGGTAAATTTGATTGTCTCAGATAAATTTAAGATTTAGTGGTTCTTTATCTTGGTTGTGAATTGAATAATTGTAGAAAACTTAATGAAATTCAAAATTCTTCTCAGGACTGTTATATCTATAAACTCTTTGAATTAGAAGTTTTAAATAGAGTTGAATATAACACTCTCGGTTTAACTGGAAAAAGATATTTTTAACACTTGACCCTTAATATTAAAAACGAAAAACTAAACATTTTTTTCAATTTTCAACAAATATAAAATGACTACAACTATTATCGACGGTAGTGGACACATTATGGGAAGACTTGCATCTGTAATTGCAAAACAACTCCTTTCAGGAAACAGAGTTGTTGTTGTTAGATGTGAAGAGATTATTATTGTTGGGCCTTGGTCAAGAACAAGAGGTAATTAATTGAATAAATTTTATTTTTTAAAGAAAGAAAAAGAAAAAGAAAAAGAAGAAACAAAACAACTAAAAAAAGCAAATTCTTTTTTTTTTTTTTTTTTTTTATTTAATCTAATATTTACTTCTTTGGCTTGTTACTACAAAGAAAAATATTGCCAATGGAAAAGAAAAAGAACGAGTGTTAGACCAAATCATGGTCCATTCCATTACAGAGAACCATCCAGGATCTTTTGGAAATCCGTCCGAGGAATGCTTCCACACAAGACATTCAGAGGAACCGCTGCTCTTAAGAGATTAAAAGTTTTTGAAGGTATCCCAGCGCCTTATGACAAAAGACAAAGAGTTGTTGTCCCTGAAGCACTTAAGGTTTTGAAAGTTAAACCATTCAGAAAATCAACAAAATTAGGAAGACTTTCACACGAATTTGGCTGGAAACACTCAGAACTTGTTGGGGAACTTGAAAAGAAAAGAAAAGCAAGAGCAAAAAACTACTTTCTCCAAAAAAATGCGAGAAAGAAAATTGTTGAACAAGCCTTAGAAAACAAAAAACAAGAACTTGGAAAATTAGATCCTATCTTAAAACGGTTTGGTTGTCTTTAAACAAGATAAGTCTTGTTTAAAAACAGTTCACTTTAAAATTAACTTAAAGTAAATAATACACCAAAACAAACAACAAAATAAAAATACTTTACAAAACAAACTTAGACTGCAAAACTCTTGTGTTTTAACTCATTTTTTATTTTTTTTTGATATTTTTTTTTGTTTTTGTTGCATTAATTTTCTTTTTGTTCGAAATATTTTTTTTATGATCTGATCTACTTTTTTACACATATTCTTTTTTTTATTTTTCTTCTTCAATTTTAAAGTGCCATACTTTAAAATTGAAACAAGAAAATTGATAACATAAAAAACAGAACAATTTTTTTTCTTTCATTAAATATTTTTCAATTTTGAAAGGAAAGACCAAGTAAATTTGTGGTGAAAAACATCATGAAAGAGAACAAAATTTGGATCTCAAATAAAATAAGACCAGTAATTATTTTTTGCTGTTGTTGTTAAAATTCAATAAGAAATATTCCATTCCAATTTCCCTAAAGTTTTACAAAATAAAATCTAAGAAAAATCCTCAAAAGTCATAAAATGGCTCTATTTTAAAATGAAATTTCGTGACTCTAATCTCTTTTCAATAACTAAGAATTATCTAAAAAAAGAGACACTGTGGGAGGTGTATCGTCAAAAAACATTGTGGAATTATGCTCTTAAGGGAGTAGCAACACCATAACAGCCACCGGAATTGAAATATGTGATAGTTTATTAAAAATTATATTGATGATCTAAAGTTCTAAATTCCCAAAAAATTTTAAAAAAAAAAAAATCAAAAACTTGAATTTTGCTAATATCAGCAATTAAAATGTCAGAGAAAATATTAAAAAAAAAAATTAAAACAAGAGAAATTTATTCAATTTTTTTAATAGATTATTTTTTGAGATATAAAACTCAACACTTTTACTTTTTTATTTTCAGATTATGTTTTTATAATACTTTGTAATTATTTGATTATAACCTGATCGGAAAATATTCCCCAAATCTAAATATTCTAGAGATATCAAAAAATAAATTAAATAATAATTTTGTTTATTCAAAATTCTATTTTGGAAAAGAGAATTTCAGGTTTTATTGGTATTTCTTATATAAATTTTTATTTAATATTAACAAGCTTTTAAAAAGCAATTCATTTTATTTATTAATATTCTTTTAAAATATTATTAAACAATTATATATTAATTAAATTCTTTTTTTTTTTTTTGCCTTATTTGAAATGTTTTAGTAACTTATTTATTATTAATAAAGTAATAAACCACCTTTTTTTATCTTACAATAATTCCTTAATACTTTCTAGCGAATTCTTTTCAATTTTAATAAATACAAATATATCCTTATTTAAAAAGTATTAAACAAGGATTTATTTAAAAAATTTTTTTTACAATAATTACTCAACTTCAACGAATCAATTTAACAAAATATATTAGAACAATAAAAACAAAAAAAAAACTCTTTCTATTACCTTTTAAATCTTTAAAATTCGTTATTTTGAGCATTTTAAAAAATACCTTGGATTCATAAAAACTATAGATTTCGAAGTAAAAAAAAATATACATTTAGCATTTTTATTTCAATCCTTAATCAGTTTTAGTAAAATGTTGAATTATTTCAAATTGTGAGATTCTATTTTACGAGATTAAATTGTAAATCATGGCATTGGTCTTCATACTAGTGTTAAAAAAAAAAGCGGAGTTTCTAACTTTAGTAACTTTTCAAGTAATTTTAACATATTATAGATTTTGAAAAATAATAATCAGAACAAATAAAGATCCTTCAAAGAAACAATCAATGTTGAAAAACGAATCGAAAGAAAGAAATTGAACCAATGATCAGATCAAAAGATATTTTTCTTGTATATTTAGACTTGGTTGGTATGTTAATTGAACATTTACTTCGACAATACTTTATTTTTTTTTTTGAATAATTATATTAAAAATAATAACAATTCAAATACCCGTGATAATAGAAATAATTAAGTTCATTATATATTTTTAATTCTTTTTTAGTTAAAATAATAACTTTACACAATAATTTTTTAAAAACCTAAGTTTAAATTCAAAATATTTCACAAAAAGGTTTAATAGAAATCAATGATCTTAAGATTATTTACAATGTTTTTTTTTTTTTTTTTTTATTAATCTAAGTGTATATTAATCCTTTTATATTTTAGAGTTAGTTCAATTAAAATAAGAGTACCTTATATTGGAAATCAACACTGTTACTTTTTTTTTTTAATTTACAATCCGATCTGACAATTTTCTTGTTTATTTAGTTGTGTTATTTTTTTGTTTTTGAGTATTATAGTACTTTGTTTTAAAAAAATTTATTAGTTTTATTTCGGCCACAATTTAAAATGCCACAAAAGAATGTTGAGATAGGAATAAAATTTAAACCATTTAACATACCCCAAAAGTAAATTAAACAAATCAGCTTGACATTCTATTGTGCCATTTAATCCCATCTGTGTAATTATAATTAATAAAATATAGTTTTTCAACAAGTTCTTTAAATACTAAAAAGCAACTAAACACATTAAAAGAAAAAAAAAGTTGTTTACAAAATCTACTTTCAAAATTAAAAAAAGTGAAAATTTTGACTTTATAAAGGCTACCCCCTTAATCTCTTGAGATATCCAAAAACTATTAAATTTCAAATTTTTAAGAATTGAGAAATTTAGTATTACTATTATTTTCCAAATAAAAAATGAAAACTTTTAATTTAAGTTCCAAAATATTTTTCTAGTTTAAAAGTTGAAACCAATCGTATGAAATTTACAATACCCGTTTTGAAATTATATTTTTTGATAATAAATTAAACTTCCTTAATGAAACCCTAAGACAAAATTTTTACTCTTCTAATTTGATTTTAGCAGTAATAATTAATATTCATTTTGGAAATTGAAATAACAATTTTCATTTATTAATTCGAAAATAACAGTATTGATTTCTCATTGTAAATTGGGAGTGTTTTCCACAACCCAACCCGTTTTTCTTCTCAAGCAAGGGTAATCTAGTTTCAAATAAAAACCTTTGAAAAAACCAATTCGTAACAATAATAGTTTGGTTGTAGTATTTAGTACCTACTTACAATTAAGGATCTGATATATAAAATTGCAGAAAAAATTTTGAAATTTAATATATTTTCCGAATCTCGAGAAATAAAGTAAACAATTCAACAATACTTTGAACTAGACATCTTTTACAATGTCTTTTTTTTTTTTTTTTTTAGATAATTCTTACCGTGAAAGGAAAATTTAAATTGATATTTTTAAATAACCATAGATTCTAAAAGACATAATTTTTTTTTTTTTTAAGAGATTATTATTTCCTTTGAATTATCTTACGTAAAGGATTTTGTAATACAAAAAGATAAAACGTAATGTTTATCAAATCACCAACATTTATTTCTGGTTTTTAATTTTCATTATAGTTTATGTAGTATTATAATTCAAATGACATCTTACATATAAATCGCCTAAAAAAGGCAAATAGAAAATACTCAAATAAATGTATGAAATTATTTTTAGTTGAAAGGTTCAATATAAAAAACAAATATTTATGAAAAAAGTAAAAAAAAAAATATGACACAACAATCAGCATTTACTTATTATGTCAGTATTTTATTATAAAATATAAAATTTTAAACACCTTACATTCCAAGAGTGAAAATACTATTAAGTAAATGAATTGGTAGTAGTTAACTTGGGATAGGAAAGCACGAAGGGTTTATATTATCCCAAACTGCTTAAAAATTATAATAAAAAATATTTAATAATGGAAAAAAATTCAATGATTTATTGAAAGTGAATTCAATCGTAGGTTTTAATTTTTTATTGTTTTGTAACTAAATAAAAGCATAATACAGATTTATTTTCCCAGATCATTGATTTTGATTGGTTTCTTTTTTGCTCATTTCCTTAACAGAAAATTTTTTGATTTTAATTGTTTTTTTTATATCCAACAAAAATTTTCCTTTTTAAAAAAAAATGAAAATTACCCAAAAATTCATCAAATATTTAACCATAATTAATTTCTGATCATGACATTTTACCAATATCAAAATTGAGAATTCCTTAATATTTTATAAAAAGTCACTCTTAAAAATCAAAATCTTATTTTTTTCAACAATATGATGAATTTAAATACAGTGTATAAAGTACTCCATTGTCATAAAAAAGAATTCTCATAACTTTTCCAAATTCAAAATAATAATAAACAAAACCTGCGATATATACTTTAATAGTTATTCTTTTCAGTTAATTTATATTAATTTTAATTTTTTGTTATTTTATCTTATGAAATCAACTTAGTTCTTATTTAATTTTAATTGATTAACATTTGAAATAAAAAACATAGAATTTAAAGATTTATTATTTTGAATAACCAATTGATTAAAATTTCGAATAAGTTAATTTCATACGATCAATAAATAAATTATTTTTTTTATTACTCAAAGTTGAAAAATTCCATTTAAAATGAAGAGAAGGAATTTAGAAAAAAATTAAAAATTAAAATTAATCAATTTTATTTTTTTTTAATTACTTTCAACAGATAAAATTTCATGATTTTAAGGATATATTATTTCATTTTTGGGTTAATTCTCATTTTCCTGTACATTTTTATCTGTATTGTTTTGTATTAAATTCTCTTCCTTGACTTCTTTATTCTCATGCTCAACTTCTACTTTACTTTCACCTTTTCTTTCATTTAAATATTTCTTACCCTCATCCTTTTTTTCATCCATTTTTATTTTATCCTGATCATTTTCCGTAGGTTTTTCTTGTTCTTTCTTTTCTTTGATATTTTCTTGTACTTTTATATTTTCTTCTTCTTTTATATTTTCTTCTTCTATTATATTTTCTTGGTTCGTTTCTGTAACAAGTTTATCATTTTCTTTTGGCACACCATTGCCCACTTCCTTTTCATCATCTATCTTATCACTGCCTTTTTTTTCTTCATTTTTCTTTTCTTTGATATTTTCTTCTTCTTTTATATTTTCTTCTTCTTTTATATTTTCTTCTTCTTTTATATTTTCTTCGTCTTTTTCTTGGTTCTTTTCTGTTTCAATTTCATCATTTTGCATTTCCACAATATTTTTCTTTTCATCATCTATCTTATCACTGCCTTTATTTTCTTCATTTTTCTTTTCTTTGATATTTTCTTCTTCTAGTTCTTGGTTCCTTTCTGTAACAGATTTATCATTTTCTTTGGGCACACCATTGCCCACTTCCTTTTCATCATCTATCTTATCACTGCCTTTATTTTCATCATTTTTCTCTTCTTTTATATTTTCTTCTTCTTTTATATTTCCTTCTTCTGTGATATTTTCTTCTTCTTTGATGTTTTCTTCTTCTTTTATATTTTCTTCGTCTTTTTCTTGGTTCTTTTCTGTTTCAATTTCATCATTTTGCATTTCCACAATATTTTTCTTTTCCATCTGATTTACATTAGACTTATTATCAGAAATGGAATCAGAACTATAACTATTATTTGAATTCGAATTATTCTTTTCATTTTCTGTATTTTTCATATCATCAACATTTTCGATATAAACAACATCTTCTTCAACGGGAGTATATTCTTGTTTTTCAATTTCATTTTCTTCGTTAATAATTTTTTGATAATGCGCAACCTCTTTCAATAATATATTACTTTCCACTTTTGTAATTTCATCTAAATCTGAAAGACTATTATTTGATGTCTCAACACTTGAATACGAGAAATCAAGATATTGTGATCTTTCAGTATCCGCATCTTCATCAACTGAAATATCTTCGCTTTCACTCGTTTTTTGTGAAAACACTAATGATTTCTTTGCAAAGGAAAATTTTTTAATTTTATTATTCTTTTGATCAGATTCACCATCTGTACTTTCGGTTTCAATTGAAAGAACTCTCTTTACTTTCATATGAAAACAACTATCCTTATGGAGCGAAGGGAGCTTTGAAGGTACTTTAATGATTGGCATAATTATTGTGTCATCATTGGAATTCATTTCAATTTCAGAAGAAGACATTTCATATATACTTTTTTTTTTATTTTTTTTTTGTCGTATAGTTTTTTCATTAAGAAATTGCTTTTTTTCTAGCATTTGGAGAATTCTTTTTGTTTTAATAGCTCCCTGATCAAAACTCTCTTTTGAGCTACTTTCTTCAAAATAGGATTTTATATAATTTATCTTTTTTAAGTTTGGCTTTTTGTCAATTGGTTTTTGATTTTCTTTAATTTTTTTTTCTATTTTGGTTTTAATTGAATCAATTTCTTCTTTCGTTGATTCTATTTCTTTTTTTGAAACACTTTTTAAAAATAATTTCAGATCTTTTTTTGGCCAGCCAAAATAAGTAAGCGAATCTTGTTTGTTACACATCCAAAGGCTTTTTTGTAAAGTATTTAAATCATTATTGTTTTGGCAAATATCTAGAAATTGCAATTGGCATTTGGATTTTGTTAATTCTTGCAATAATTGCTTCAATGCCTTTGCCCCCATTTTGTTACCATCTAAATCCAAACATAATAGAGTGTCATTATCTGATAAGCCAGTAAAGGAGTTAATAAAATTTTCACCAATATAATTTTTTTCATCACCACAAATTCTGATATATTCAAACAATTTTGATTTAAAAATATAATTTAATGATTCATTCAATTCTTTTGATAATTTGCCTCTACTAACATTTCTAGAAAATGAAATTCTCTTTAATGAACGTATCAACGGCAATCCATTTTTCGAAAATAACTGCGAAAGACCCTTTGCGCCTAAATCACAATCGTCCATGATCAATTCCTCTATTGAAGAATAGGAATTATTTTGTTGGATCTGCTTGACTATTAATTCAGCCCCCTTTTTTCCGATTGGATTTGATGAGATATCGAAGATAAATCCTCTGATTCGATCATTGACTAATACCTCTTTAAAGATTTTTGCAATTGGAGTTGGCTTTAAATTTGTTTTTGCCAATTTCAACTTTTTTAATGTATCAGTTGTTTGCACAAGCGTCGCAATAGATGCAAAATTCTGTTTCGTTATTTCATTTCCAGACAAATTAAGATAACTTAAATTTGATACTGATAGATGCGTTGCAATAGGAATACAAATATTATCAATTTTTAAAGAGCATTCACTTAAATCTAATATAATTAACGAATTTAAAATATTTGTATTTTTTAAAAAAATTTTAAATTGATTTGAACCTTTCTATTATTTATTTGGTTATTTATTATTATATTAGCATCAAGTGAAAAAATTAAAGTTATTTTAATACAAATTAAAGTTATTATTATTTCAAAAGAATATGTAATTAAAAATAAACTATCTTGTTGTAATTTTAGCCAAGTAATAATTTAAGAAATATTATTTCAAAACTTGAACATCTTTTTTTATTTTAATTTTGAAAATTTTTTTTAAAAATCCAAATTAAATTACTATAATATCAAAAGATTTAAGTATACTAAAGATATAATATTTCCTTATTTGTGAAAACATAATTAAAGAAATATAATTTTTTCAAATGGGTGTTTTTTCATTTCAAAACAAGTGTTTTTTTTCATTGAAAAATGGGCTGTAATTATTGGGCAAGAGTTTTGAAATAAATTTAAATCCCAAAAATTTTTGCAAAAAAAAAAAAAAAAAAAAAAGTATTTACTTTTCCAAATGTATTACTGGCAAGATTTAAATATTCTAGCGGGAGTTTTTCTTCACCTGAATCCAAAGCTTCAAGAATTTCAACAATAGAATTTTGTGACATTTGACAGAAGGAAAGATCTAATTCTTTTAATTGTTTTCTTTTGTTTTTTAATCCAATTGCAATTCCATCTTTCACTTCTTTTTCTGGGATCTTTATTAGTTTATGGAAATATTATTATTATTATAATTTAATATATATATATATATATATATACAGACATGTACAAATATGTATAAACACATATGAAAAAGGTGGATCAGTATAAAAAAAAAAAAATCAATATAATATAAGAGAAACTCAATATTTTATTAATAAATTTTTTGAATACACTGTTAATGTGATAAGACTACTTACGTTATGTACAGAAAGATCAAGGGACTTTATTGGGAGTCTATTATTTTTAGCCAAACTTTGTCCAAAATATTTAAAACCTTTTGTAGCGCCAGTATTACTAATAACAATGTTTTCAAGTTTTTTATTCATTCTTATGGCAACACCAGCGGTCTTAACAAGCATTTTATTGTTAATATTTGCAATTAAGAATGATTTGAAAAAAATATTATGTGTAAGTGATAATGCCAATGGTGAAAGTTCTAAATTATTATCATTTCCAATATACATTTGGTAATATGGTATCAAATTTAATTTTTTTGATTTTTCTTCATCATCTGTATCTAAAATTTCCTGAGAAATATAATCAATTAAAGATGTTGATTTTTTTTTTTTGAGAAAATTACACATTGCACTATATGTTTCAAAAAAACCCTTTGCTGGAAAATCAACTAGAAATTTTTTTGTTGTGTTTATTAAATAATAATAATAATAATAATTTATTCGTTAAATACATTTATGTTAAATAAGCAATAAGATAGAGGTACAGGCAAAGATAAAAATAAAATTATATCTGTTTATATTAAAATTTAATAGGTTATTTTGATTAAACAAAAAAAATTCCATCTTTTATTTTCATTTCTAATATATATATTTTCATCAGAAATTTATAGAAATATAACTTTGTCTCTCTCAAAGTTTCCCCAATTTTTTTTACAAATATCAAATATTTTTTATAATTGACCTTTGAAGAACAAATAAGAAGTGAGTTGAATAATAAGGTATCAAAGAAGAGTTTAGATATATATCTTAAAAGAAAACTAATCAATCAATAGATTTTCAGAAGAATTGAAAAACTAAAAATTCTTAGGGAATCAATTGAGTAAAACAACAATGTTCATTTTGATCTTCAATTCAAGATCAAATAAAATTGTCATAGGAAATTAATAGGTTTTTTCTATAGTCATTTTCACTGTTTCAATAATATTAGAATAGCATTTTTTTACCAATTGACTATCGATTTTGAAGGAATAAAAAGAAAAATGCAAAACAATTACGCTTATCAAAAAAAATCGAGAAAAAAAGAAAAAATTGAAAAAAAAGTGAAAAATTGATTTCAATTTTGAATTTTTTTTTCTTTTAATATCTATTCAAGTACTTTAAATACCTGTAGTTCATCATTTAATCTGGGCCGCATTTGACTGGAAAATAGTAAATATATATATTTCATTGAAAATGTAATAAAATTTGAAAAAAATAATCTTACTGTATTTATTAATTTGTGTGGTAAGAAATATGAGTATTATACTGATAAATTCTCATAAATTTCAAAAAATTTTTAGCTCAATTTCGATTTTTGATAAATTTTTGAACTGTTTCTTATCAAACAGTTTTTACAAAGAAAATTTTGAAGAACAACTAATTTTGCAGAGTTCCTTAACATTTGACCACATAAAATGCTTAATTCAAAGCTTGATCAGAATAATTTCACAAAGGAAAATCAAGTAAAAATTTCCAAATAGAAATTGCAATTTATCAGTATTGAGTTTTTAACTTTCGGAAAGAGAAAAAAATCATTTTTTGAGCAGTTGGCTTTATTGTGAGCTAAATATTAAATTCAGATTTCTGACTGGTGTTATCAAGAAACGATTTCATATGTGTTAAATGAGAAATAATAAATAACCCATTTAACCAAAACTGGGGGCTTATAATTATAATATAGGTGTTTAAAAAGATGTGGTATCATTAGTATGTAGAGTATTTGTAGTTACTGATATTTTATTTTAACTTTTCTCAATACCCAATTTCATTAAAAAAAAAAAAAAATGCGAAAATTTATAACAAAAATAACTAATGAAATATTTAAATAAAGGCTAAAGTAAAATAGCAATTTGAATTCACATTTTTTTTTTTCTTTCTACATTTTGCAACTTCTTGTAACCCCTAGTGACGAAGCTAAGAAAATAATAATTTTTTTTAAATTTATTAAATATTGATTCTTGTGCTTCGGCTTTCTGAATTTTAAAGTAGAGTACACAATTTTTTCAAAATCATAATAAAAATTTCATCTTTTCGGAAATTTTTTACAAACCAGTTGTCTAACTTACAATATGGAGGCCGAGGTTTCAAATACTCTTAACCAAATTATTTCTGATTATTTATCATTTTCTCGAAAAGTCATCGCTGTATAGTCATAATAAAAATCCGGTTATTCTTCATCGAACAAGATAATTTGATGAAGAAATTATATAACCGATTTGCAATTTTTTTAGATTATTAGAAAAATTGGAAATGAAGAGAATTGTAATATAATATCTCTCTCAATTTAGGAAGTCGGTACGATTCTTTTGAGAATTTAGCAACTCTAGTTCGATTCAACAAGATCTCTAAGTCAAATTATAGATTCGGGGAGTGATATATAGTGCCGTAGAGTGCTGTCAAGTGCCTATGTTTTTTTTAATTTGAGAAATAAAAAGAAAGTTTATTAAATTTTCTTTTAATTTCAAAAATTAAAAAAAACGGCAGTTAAGTTTTCTCAATATTTCTGTTTTATTCGTAAAGTGTTCTAGGTTTTTTTGAGATTTTCTATTTTATTTGTGAAGTGTTCTAGGTTTTTTTTTACTTTTTGAAATGTAAAGAAAATTCAATAAATTTTCTTTAAATTTCAAAAATTAAAAAAACACCTAACGAAAATCTATTGATTTTCGTTAGGTTTTTTTGAGTTTTCTATTTATTTAGAAAATCATTAGATTTTCGAAATAAAAAAGAAAACCTCAAAAAAACCTAGAACACTTAACAAATAAATAGAAAACTCAAAAAAACCTAACGAAAATCTATTGATTTTCATTTAAACAAAAAATCTAATAAAATGATACGACACTTTTCTAAAATTCAAAAGAGTGGATAAAATCTTTGTTTGACTCTATCCCTTTAAATTCTGGAAAGCCTAACGGTAAACGTATGAACTTTTAGTCCTCACTCTTTAATAGATAGATATATATAAATTAAAGTTTTTAAAGAGAGCAAAATTATTTTTTTTCTATTTTTTACCTCAATGGATTGACTTTAAATTGGGAAGAAGAGTTACAAAGTAAAAAGATCGAGTGGTTACTTGGCGATACTTACATACTGAAACACTGGAAGTATGGTCAACTTGAAAATAAAAACTAAAAAGCAAAGGAAAAAAATACCAAGGGTTAAAGTAAATAAACTAGATCAATAAGAAAACAGAAATTACAGCAATTAAACAACGACTCCCAATGAATATTCATGATCAATTATCAAATTATTATATAAACCAAAAGTATCGTGGATGTGATTTTCAGAGGTTCTTAATTAAAGATAGCATTAATTTTTTTTTTTTGATTTTTTACCAATTGTTTCTTAGAAACCCTTTTTAAATTTTAATTTTTTCTTTTTTCTTTTACTTTTTATGTTTTTTCTTTTCAATTTTTTGATTTTGCTATTTAAACATAAAGATAATTTTGGGTATGTCTTTCCTTTGAATAATCGTGAAATCTATGATTTTAAGTTAAAATTTCGTTTAAAGAAATTTAAGTAAACAGCCATTTAGGGTGTAATTTACACTTCTTCAATAATAATAAAGAGGAAAAAATTAATATTTTTTTGAGTCTAAACATATTTTCGGATTTTTTAATTGTATATTAAAGATTAAAAGATTATCGCATACATTTTATTGATTTTAATTTTATAAAAAAATTATTGTTTTTATAACTTGAAAAATTTTTTATTTGAAATAATAAACAATGAATGAATGTTTTTATTTGTATTTTGTTTTTTAAATTTTTGAAACTTTATCTGTTAATTATTAAAATATTAAAGTTTATTTAAAAAGCATTAAATTTTTTCAATTAATCTACAAAAAAAAAAATTAAAATAATTCATTAGAAACTTCTGAATAATTAATTATAGTTTCAAACCACAATTTTCTCGTAGATCTCGAGAAATAATTGATTAAATTTTCGTTCGAGTATCAAAATTTTTCCAAGGTTCTAATATAATTAAATTTTTAATCATTTTGATACACATTCAAGATGTTGGCCATGTTATATTTCTATAGAAGGTATTTCCAAAAAAGTAGGGAATTTTTTTTTTAACATTTCATAAAAAATCCTCTTTGTTGAATTGATCTATTTGTAAATTGGTAATATAAAATTACGAGAAATATTAATACTGCTTTGATCAGTACTCATGGTGTGTATTTCAAAATATTTTTGTCAAAATATTTCCAAAAAATGAAAAAAATGTAGTTTTTTTAAACAAAATCAAGTACCATGAGTAAATTCAATAAAAAAATGGGCAATATGGTAAGGGTACAAACGATTTTATGAACAATAAAATACATTTATAAGTTTTTCCCCTCTCTGGAAAATTTTATCCACATTAAACCTCTTTGTAAAAAAAAATTGTATGATCGAAAAGAAAAAATAACCACCCAATTTTCACACCTAAAAAATATCCATTTATAATTGTGATCCGAAAATTTGATATCTTTTTTGAAAGTAATATCTTTCAAATAAACAAATTGGATTATTATTTGTAAAATCATTTTATGATAAATAAGAATTCTGAGTATTTTTATAGTCGCATTGGAATTGTGGTTCAAAAAGGATATTTTATAATAAATTTAAACTACTTTTTTAGGAAATAGCTTATATCGGATTGTTAAATAGAATCCAAAAATTACAAATGTTATTTTAAATATAATATAACAATAATTTGGTAATAAAGATTGAAAACAAAAGCTAATTTGAGAAAAAATCAAAAAGATCAATTGAAATAAATAAAACAAACAAAAAATCAGTAAAAAGTAAAAAATTCGTTATAACTAACAAAAAACAGAAAAAAAATGTGAATTACTTACGTGTTTTTACTCCGCCAAAACTATTATTATTAGAGGAAAAAAAATAAAAATAAAATTAAGGGACTAGTTTCTCTCGACAACAACATATAAGGGTTCAGTATGTTGTTGGTAAGGATGATATAAATTAATATATTATCTCAAAAACATTAAAAAAATTCTAATTAAAAAAGTAACCTCTGTGTTTTATTTAATTTTTTTATAAGAACGAAACTTTTTCTTTTCGTTTTTAATTTTTTTTTAGTTTCTGAATTTTCTTTAGTATTAGACTTCAAATCCTCAATCAAAACATCCGTTTGGAGTTCTTTATTCCAACTAAACCAACAATACAAAGACCTCAAATAATATGATTTGTGGAAATTTTTTGATTTAGGTATTTTTTTTGCCAATAAGGAATTAAGGATTCATTAAGATTTGTTAGATATAAATAAATTAAAAATGGTGCTTTGACTTTCATGAACATATTGATTTCTTCTAAAAATAAATTTGTAGCTTCTTGAGTGATTTTTTTTCGATTTTCAAGTGAATTTTTTTTACCATTTATTTTGGTTTTTTTTTTAGTTTTTCAGATTTTGGATTTAAGAACTCATATTCACTTTTACCTTTACACATTGATTTTATACACTTATCATGATTTCCTTGAGCATGATAAATGAATTTGAGAATAATTCTTTTACATTCCTCAAGGTCGAAATTCGCATTTTTCAAAGAATATAAAATCCAATCAACAAACCTCTTGATAAATATCTGTTTCATACCAAAACATGTCATGAGTTCTTTAAGACATTTGTGTTTCATTCTCCATTTTTGTAGATAATTCTTATAACAAATAAAAAAAATGATTTGTATCCCAAGTTTCAATAGTTTTTTCACCAAAAATTTTTTTTTACAATTAAAAATGCACTTGCATCTCTATCATGACAAATTGTTCCGATTTGAATATCATATTTTTTTAAAATAGCTAAACCCTTTTCTACTAAAAAGCACTCTAATTGTTTTGAATTCAACTTGACTTTATAAAAAAAATTGTTTTTCTTTTTATCTTGTTTTGATTTTTTTACAACTAATACATAATAAAACTTTACCTTCCAAATCAGAACAACCATCTAAAACTATAAAAGATACCGAACATTCTTTTGCACCCCTTCTTGAAGAATATCTACCGTCAAAACCAATTGTAATTTTTTTGTTTTGTAAAATTTTACAATACCTTTTCAATAAATTTAATGCGAAAACATCATAATAGAAACCAACTTTCTTCAAATATTTGTAATAAAATTTTCTATTGATTTTTACATATTCTACTATATCTGTATAACTATGACCCTTTTTAATTGATTTTAAAATTTGATTTAAAAGTTCTTGTTTGTTTTCTTTTTTTTCTTTTTTTCTTTTTTCTTTTTTTTTAAATATTAGTTGTAAATTATTTCTTTTCTTTTCCTTCCAATCATAAAATCAACATCTAAATTTGGTTTAGTATTCCAAAATAAGTCATCTCTTTTCCTTTTTCTCTGACCTGAAAGAAATTTCATTGTTTTAAGTAAACTATTATCATCGTACCTGAAATTAAATTTTAAACTAATTACTTCATTGAATTCTCTCATTATAATCAAAGTAATTTTTTGATTTCGTCTCTTTTTAAAACTATTCCATTCTTCCCATAATTGAATTCTAGTAAAAGACTTCGTTTTGTTCATAATTAAAAAAAAATTCAAATTGTAAAAAAATCTCTAAAAAATAAAAAATAAAAAAATTCATCAAATTATTTGAATACTTTCCAATATAAAACTTTAAATTATAATAACCATAGAGGAAACTTAGTGTAAAAATTGAAAGGATTTGGTATGTTTTTTTTGAAGTTCTATATTGGAAAGTTATTGAAAATTTTGAATAAATTCGACTTGAAAAAACTTGAAATTCATTTTGAGCAAGTATACAAACAGTTTTGATATTTTAAAACTTTACTTTAAAAATTTTATCTTCAAAAATTCAGTTTCATCAAAAATTTATTTTTGAAAAAATACTAGTCCCTTAAAAGATAAATTATGATTTTTTTTTAATTATCTTTTTAGGGTATAAAAAATAGATTGGATTAAAAATTCATCTCGCACCCCAATACTCGAGTCATTTTAAAAAGGTCAGATAAAAAGGTATTTATTCAATGGCCTAAAATAACTCTATTAAAGTTTGTAAACTGTTTTAAAAGATAATTTTGAAAACTTTTTTGTTTACTTTTATAAAATTGACTTGAAACTTTTATAAGAAATCAAAATTGAAAAGGCAAAATCAAATTTAAAAAATAAAGATCCAGCATATAAAAAGGATAAGGTCTGTTTTATAATGCTCCTGAGACTCATTTTACATTTTATAGCATTTGAATATTAAATGGGGTAACAATTATTGATCATTATCTTTATTAATTCTGCAGCCCATATTTGGAATCTTCACCTAATAATCAAATCATATTCTTTTTTTTTTGCTTTTTAGAAGAGGTTTTCTGAAATTAAAACGGCACATCCAAATTCAAATTATTGGGTCCACAATTATGTTCGAAGAACTGAATCAAATTAGATGAAAAACTTTACAATCCAAAATTCAAAAACCAACAAATCAGATTTTTTCGCAAAACTTTTTGTACATGCACTTAATATTTTAATAGTTGTAAGTCCTACAATCATATTTGTTCCACTCTTTGTTTTCAGAAGCTTGTGGTTTAAATAAAACGATCTTCAAAAATATTTGGCGGAAAGGTTAAAATAAAATACAAAAAGATATTTCTTAAAAAAAAAAATATTGTTTGTTGAAAAATAAATTATACAAAATTTTGGTTTTCTGGTATTTACATAATAAATGGGAAAAAATTTTCACTTCATTTTCATTTTCCGTTTTCAATATAAACTAAATTTCAAAAATAGGGGCAGATTTTACAACATCAAAAAATTTGTTTAATTGTTTTTTTTTTTGAATAATAATGTATTTTACTAAAGTGTTTCAGAGATAATGGCCAATATAGATTAATGAATAAAAATATAGTGTGATCATTTTATTTTTTGAAAGACAAATGAAATAAGAAAAAAATAACAATAAAAAAGTTTGTCCCTAATTCTGAAATTTGTCTTATAGAGTCTTCAATTCCAACCAATTTCTTTGGAGAACTCTATTTCCCTGATTTATGTTTCAAATAGAAAACACAAATGACAGCCTACATTCTTTGAAAATCCTGTTTGTAAAAGAAAAAAAGGACAAATGAATAGAAAATTTTTTCCCATTTAAAATTCAAAGACTAGCACCAGCACACTTCCAAAAAATAATACAATTATAAATATCGTTTTCAGACAAATTTAATGGTTGATTCATCAATCTAAAGAATTCAAAGTTGAAAAATATCTCTCTTTTTTTTGTAAGAAATTTAGATTAGTTATGAAAAAATTGAATTTTTTTTTAAAAAAACTATATAATTTAACTCATCTGAGATTAATTTGAAAAATTATTTCAACAATATTGCAGATATATTAAGGATTGTAAAAACAGCTTTATAAAAAGGAATCAAAAATAATCATTCTTTAGGTTTTTATGTTAAAGTATTTTAAGTTAAATCTTGAAATTAAAAAATGAAAATAATAGTTATTTTTACAAGTTCTAAATATGAAATTATTAAATATTTTGATAATATTATTTTTATTTCCCATTTTTATATTTGGAAAAGATACCGCAAATACACTAACTTTATTATTAAAGTAAGCCAAAAAGTATTCCAAAATAACACCAACAGTAACTAGGCTATTATCAAAAATCACTTTTCAAAACATTCAATTTATGTTGTTATGATTGCTCTTTCTCTAACTGAAATTAAATAATTTATTTGAATTTTGTGGATTTTGTTTGGGTTTTTTGAAAAGTTTTTTCCAGAGAAAAGTGAAGAAAAGAGCTAAATTTGTCATACCAATCAGTTTTCTTAGACTTTTTTTTTTTCAAGAATACTGATAAATTCAAATTTATTTTTTCAAATTTTTACTTCATTTTTCAAGTTTTTGTGATCTCATCCTAATCTATGTACCCCACTTTGAAAACAACTCAAGAGTAAGAATCTTTTGAAAGTTAAGTCAATTTTACAAAGTTTCTTCAGATTTAAAGTTATATAATGCATTAATCAAAGCTTGTGAAAACAAATTTGTAAAAAGGGAAAATGAATTAAAAATTTTCAGATATTTCTTTGAATTTATCAGTAAAGCCAAATGAAAGTAGTGTTGCTTTTATTCTCAAGTTAACTGTGGGCTGAAAAGAATACATTCTAATCCAAAATATTCTTCAAAACAAAACAAAAATAAAAATAAAAAGAAGATAAAACAGAAAAAAGAATTACACTATGTTTGGATCTCGATTAAAAATTAATTTTGCTTCTTGAGGAAACCCCACAGTAATTCGGCAATAATTAGACAGGGCAATTTCAATAATTTGATCAGACGCATGACAACTAAATTTGATTTGATTTTTTTTAAACTTCATTTTTACCTTTGGTTTGGTTTTCGAAAGAAGGGGTTTGTGGAGTTAAGCAGTAAAATTAAAAGAAAAAAATCAAAAAAAAAGTTAAAATTGTTTTTTGATTCTATTCGAAATTAGGGGAACAAAATGGCTATAGAATTTTATTTACCGTTTCTTCATTAATACTTCGAATACTTCTTAAATTGAAAAGGTGTTCATTTAATAGAAACTATTTTAGAGATTAAATTAAAGGATTTAAATAATATAAAAGAAAACGCTGAGAAATAAATTAAAGAAAGCAAAAAAAAAATAGGGAAAAATTACTTTTTTCTTTTTAAACTTCTTGTCTACAGGATGTAACGCAATTTGGTGTTGTGTCAGAAAAAGAAACCTTTCCTTATTTTTCTTTTTTTTTTGAATTTGGGAGATCTTGATTGCCAAACTCAATTTGGACTTCAGTTTCTTTTCTACAAAAGAACAGATTTTTTTTGGGACTGTTGTTAGTGACATTTGCAATTTTTTGATAAAAGGAGAAGAAAATAAAAAAAAATGAAATATCTTTGTTTTACTTTAGTTGATATCAATTTTTTTTTTTTTATTTTTTACAAACTGGAATCCACAAGGTCAACACTACATATTTAAAAATTTCATTTTGTGTCATATATGAAATTGATTTAGCATTAAAAAAAAATATTCCCTTCACAGAATAAATTTCATCTAAAAATTCTTTTTTTTCTTAAAGAATTGTGATTGTATTTGTGTAATTCTTCTTGTTTAAAAGTTTTTTACAGATGATTTGTTATCTTTGTGTAAACATGAAACAAGACTGAGACAATACAAAATATGTGACTTTTGTGCAAATTCAAGTTATTTTGATCAGAAATGCGAAAAATTGTGAAGAGAACAACTTGATAAATTTTAACCTTTCACCTTTTTATGAGATACTTTTGACGTAAAGGAAATATTTTCTTTTTAAATCAAATCAAGTTGAGCTTTGTGTTGGAATATTTCTTAAGTTTGAAATTGGAAGAGGCTTATAATTCAATTCCTTCTTTTTTTTTAATTACAAAGCCCGAATTTGGCTTCCAAGTTAAAGATAGTCGTAAACTTTTTGGTTCAATTTCTATTCAATATATCTTGATAACCAACTTTCCAAAACATTGTTTGTCCAAATATAATCTCAGTCATATTGTCAACCAATTAACAAGTTTTCTTTGTATTTTACGTGATAAAATTCTTTCTTCAAAGTGAGCAAAAAATTTACAACAATATAAAAATGAGCAAAGAAGTTCAAAACATTTTTGGGAATTTATCAGTATTGATGGCACTTGCTTTATTTGAAATGAACACTTTCAAAAAAATAAAAAGGGAACTAACAATCAAAGATCACAAATTATTATTATTTTCTTTTCAAAAGAATAATGAAAAAAATAGTGAAGGAAAATTAAATGAAAATTTTTTCTCAATTCTTCTTCAAATATCGCCAAGTCTAAAATACTTCCAATAATCGAACCATGGTACTTTAATTGTGTTTACACACTCTTGGAATTGGAAGTTACGAATTTATTCACTTCAAAATTCTCTCAGTTGAAATGAATAAAATAATAAACTAAATTTCAAATATTTAATCATTGAAGATTAGAAAAAATTGATCTTAGTTTTTTATTTTTTAATAATTTTTTCAATTTCTTGAAATTTAAAAGATTAAGTAATATTTTTCTTTCATAGTCAGTGTATAAATAACTAACTTTTCCAATTAAAATAAGCTATTTGATAATAATCTATTATTATATTTATTTCCTTTTTTCAGCTGGATGAATCTTCTATATATTCAGAAGAAGAGTTACAAAAGGAAAAAGATCAAGTAGTTACTTTCTAATACTGTAACACTGAAACACAAAAGTATGGCACTTTGAAAATAAAAACGAAAAAGATAAGGTTAAAAATACCAAAGTTTTAAAACAAATAAGATCAAAAAAAAAACAAATTACAACAATTAAATAACAATCTCCTAGTGAACACTGATCTTCAATTATCAAATTATTATATTAACCAAAAGTATTGTAACTGTGGTTTTGGGGGTACTTAATTAAAGATAGCATATTATTGGTTATTTTTTTGATTTTTTACCAATTGTTTCTGATAAACCCTTTTTAAATTTAAATATTTTTAATTTTTTAACTTTTGATTTTTCAATTTTCTTGCTTTTGCTTTTTTCAAACCTAAAAAAATTTGTGTGTGTCTTTCGCTTGAATAATCATGAAATCTATGATTTTACGTTTAAATTACCTTTGAGGAAATTTAAGTAAAAGGACATTAAGAGTTTAATTTACACTTCTTCCATCAATAATTTTTTAATATTTTTTGATTACAAATGTTAAAGATAATGGATTTTTTCATATCCAAAAAATACTTTTGAGATTTTTTTTTTTAAAAAAAAAAAAGAATTAAAAAAAGGGCAACATGACATTTTTTCTCAAGTTGAAATTTATTATATCAAAGTAAATATTGTTACGATTCAGGTAAAAAATGAAAATTTTACATTAGACCTGTTTACTTCAAATGAATTAAAAAAAACCTATGAATGATTAAAAAAAAAAAAAAAAAATTATTTTTGAGAAGATAACTTTTTTATTTATTTATTTCCTTCTGTTTATGTTAAGAATTAAAGATTAAAATTTAAATAAAATAAAAAAAAAAAATATTTAAAAATCAAAAACATTAATTAAAAATTATTTTTTTGAAACTTTAATTATCCCTGTTGACATTGTTTTAAAATCTGCAACGACTTTTGAATAAGCTTTCGATTTTTTAAATTCTTTCAACATTTTTGAACAAACACTTGAGGTATTCATTAGATGATAAATTTTCGCAATTGAGACGAAGGGGCCACCTTGATAACCTTTCATAAATTTCTTTGAACCCATATCGAGTTTGATGTGCATGTTTTTTTTAATAAAGGCATCAACGATGACTTCAATGTCCCTTTTCATACTTCTTACTGAATCTTTGGTGTAAGTTCTAGAGGGGGTAATGTTTTGGCTGATTCTTTTAGCTTCCACATTTGACATTTCCAAAATTTTGGCAAAATAATGGTAACGATTTGAACTGGAAAAAAACAGATGCTTGTCTTTGTCTTTGGTTGAAATTGCAAGAAAGTCTTCGAGTAAATTGCCCAATTTCGAATTTTTTGCCAAGAAGGAGCAAAAGCCTGCTTGGTACTTAATTAATTGGAAGATGGCTTTCCAGACGTTTCTATTATACTGAATATCTGAATCCTGATGACTGCATTCCAAAATCATTTCAAAAAATTTTTTCGTTTCAATAAATAAAGGATACAGGTCCCTAACCTTAAGAAAGCTTCTTAAGCAATCTATCATCAACTTTTTAAATTGGTATGCATTGTTCCTGGAATTTTTAATAATGTCCAGAATTTTCATTATATCACTTAAAGAAAAGGAAATTTTGGGCATTTCCTGTGGTATGATGATTGAAATGTCGTTTTCTGTATTTGCAATAGTTCTAACTAAATCCATTCCCTTTTTACCCTTGGGTGATTTTTTCTTTTTCTTTTTACCCTTGTTGGGTGCCTGCGAAGTGATTACTCCCAATCTTCTCAGGCCATTAGTATATTCTGCTAAAAATCTTGCCACTTGGTTTAACATTGGGTCATACAAGTTTTTCGCTTGTCTGGTATAAACCTTCTTTATAACGTCTACATATAGCGTTTTTGAAAACAAGACTGTTTGATTATAATTAAATGGGATATTGGGCTGCTTTGATAATTGTTTATATAAAATGGTACAAAATTCCGTAGTGATAACAGTGATATGGGATGGTATTGGTATTAGATTTTCTTTAAAGATCAATATTTTTCGTTTTTTACGATCCACATTCTGGTTGTTGTTTATTTTTTCTTTATTCATTTTGTTCCTTTCTACTCTCTCTTTTTCCTTTTCCTCTTCTGTTTTTTCATCTATTTTTTCTTTATTATTCCCATCAATATTAGTTTCATTATTATTTTCCTGTTCATTTTTTATTTCATCATTATCATTTGGCTGTTTATTGTGATCAATGCTTTTCACTTTATTGGCACCTTCTCCTGTCCCGCTCTCGTCGGGTTTTTTTTCTTTGTTGTTCTCAGCAACCTCTTCTTTATTAAGATAAATATCAGAGTTTTTTTCAATGTCAATAAATAGATCATCAAGAATATTTTGAGTGGCGCCTGCATAATTTTTTGAAAAATAATACAAATAATCGTCATCAAACATTTTTTTCCAAATGATTTTTGATGCATTTTGGACATGTGTAAATCTTGAATTGGATAATAATCTCATTCTAAATACAAAATCTACTTCTTTTGAAAACAAGATATTTAATAATTCTTTTCCCTTAATATTTAATAATTGAATAAATAAAAATAAAAAGAAGGATGATATAGATGAAGATCTATTGGCAATGCCTTTAAAGATATCGTTTTCAATAATTTTTTGATTTTCACTTAAAAAATTGACAGTTTGAACATAAATCTTTTGAATTTCTTTTTTTAATACTTTTTTTAATGATTCACAGTTATTCAAATCAAATGATGTTAAAAGTGTATTTAAAAAATAAAACAAATAAATTGTGTTGATAAATTCCAAAATAATATGATTTTTTCCATATTTCTATTAATATATAAATAAATATATATATATATATATATATGTATATGTATGTATGTATATTTAAACAATCCAAATGTTTAATTTTTATTTAATTGTTAATTATTTATTTGTTTATTATGTGATGAATAATAAGAATAATAATAAATTAATTAATTAATTAAAAAGAAATAAAAAACAATAATCATAAAAAAAAAATAAAATAAAAAAAAACTTTACTTCAATCAAAAGAGTAATGATTTCTTCTTTCCAAGTATAAATATTATAATTTTTCTTATTAAAAAAACTTAAACCGTATGTAATCCAATAAATTTGTTTTAATAATTTTTTTTCAATTAAATTTTCAAACATTTTTAATCCATTTGCTGTTACAATTAAATTATGAAGAAAGAATGATAATTTGCCATGAATAATTTTTGAATTTGATTGTTGATAAATTTTTAATAATTGCTTTAAATATTTTTGTTTGATAATCGAGAGGAAAATCTCTAAATAGGTTGTTTCTTTTTCATTTTCTTTTTCATTTTTTTTATCTTTCTTTTTCTTTTTCTTTTTTTTTCGGTCCAATTTTTTATCTTTTTCTTTTTCCTTTGGCTTTGTTGTTTTCAATAAGTTTTCAAATTCATCTAAATATTGAAATTTATTTAACAATCTAATAAAAAATTTAATATTGTAATTTTTTTTTTGTTTAATTTCATTTTTTAATTTTACTTTTAATTTTTTATTCTTCTATTGAAAATATAATTATTATGGGTGTGTTTATATATATATATATAAATATACAGATATAGAAAGATAGTTAGTTATATAGACATATAGGCATACAGATAAATAAACATAAAAATAAATAAATATTAATATAATCGAAAAATAGATAAATAAAATTTAAATAACACTTCTCATTAATATAAGGTTTTTTTTTTTTTTTACTATCAAGTTACTTTTCAATAATACAAAAGTTTTCAAAAATTAACATGAATTTAGCAGATCGGAGTATACTAAACTCTTTTTCAGTCAAAGTGACCCAGTTTTATTGAAGAAATAGAACACATTCTATATGTTTAATTCATTATTCTTCTCAAAACTAAATTTTCAATTTTTAGATCAAAATCATTTTTTTTAACTGTGATTTTGGCTTTATTTTTTTACTTCTTTTCTTTTTTATTTTATTTTTAAAAAGTCAATTTGAAAAAAAAATCCTTTGGAACTCCAAATGAACATTAAGAAAATTGAGTCTTTGTAATTTCTTTTAAAATTCAGACATTTACAATTAAAAAAACTTATTTTCAACGATTTTAATTTCCAAAAGAAATAGAGAAATTTTTGCCCGAGATGTTCCAATGAAAGAACCAAAAATTTTTTTAACATTTTTTTTTTTTTAAAATTTAAGGTTTGTTCGGGTATTTCTTTTATGAATCTCAACTCTAATCCGAAGTTTAGTATTTCTCTTATTTCTAAACAATCTAAGTTTGGTTGATTCTTAAAAAAAAAGTGAATTTTTCATTTTTTGGCTGTACCCCCTTTGAGTGAAATGGAGTTTAAATGATTTTTTAAAAGCTGATTGGGCTACAAAAAAAGAAGCATGACATCTGTGTTTTTTTAAAATTCAAAAAGTTAATGAAATTTTGATACTATTAAGGGTTGTGAATGGTTTGTGATATTATTTGTTAAGGAAAGTAAAATTTTGAACAATATTTTATTTCGTTTAAATGTGGGGTTGGGCAAATAAGATTCCTCAAAGAAAAATTAAAAATAATAGATAGATTTGAAAGAGATATAAAATTAGAAAGAATAAAACAATATAAAAAATTTTCAGTTTATCGAAATCAAAATTCTTCAAACTTTATTCTTCGAATAGTAAAAACAAATTCGAAAAACTTTATTAAAATACTATAACTCAAACGTAAAAAAACATTTTGATATAGAATTAAATTAATTTAAAACAATTTTTTTTTGTAAATATTTAAAGTTGAAAAATTAGATGAGTCTTCTGAATATAAGACGATTTGATCTTCAAAATTCTTTCGAAAAAAGTATAACTTGCTATACTTGATCTAGACGATAATCAAGATTTCTATTGAATACAGGTATCTTCAATTTTTAATAATTAGAGGCTCTAAAGAACAATCCAAATAGTTATAATAACTATCCAAAAATGAAAATGAAAATTTCAAAAATAAGAGAAATCAATAGAGCAAACTTTATTATGGGGCCTTGATCTACAGCATAAGCTTGTTAATTTTTATTTTTAATAGATGTGAATTATTTTTTTCATTTTTTTTTAGCCTTGCACTCAAAAAAATTATATTTTAATGATTGTTTTTTGAAATTTTTTTTTATTTTTTAAGAGTTGTGTAGTTTTTGAATAGAATTTTAATAAAGTCCTAAATATTTCATTCAAAAATCATGCTGATATTCATTTAAAATCTTCAACATGATATTTATTAAAATTTCCACACATATTTTTCATTAAAGGAAGTAAGTATATTTCACCAATTTTGAGTTCCTCGGTTTATTCAAAATTGAATTCATTAATTTTTTTTTTTTTTTTAACCAGATACATTAATGTTTAAATAAAAATAGGGTATGAAACATATCCTAGTTTAATATATTTATATACCAATTAAATAAAAATAGAACTCAAAAAAATGAAAAAGATTGAGCTTGAAAAAATTAAAAAAAAATCATTTATTTATTGATCTTATCTATAATATTTGACATAATTACTAATTCTTTACTTGGTTTTATTTTGAATTCTTTCAGGGAAATACTTTTATTTGAAAAATTTTTGAGAAAGCAAATTACTTTTTATTTGTAAAGAATTTCCTAAAATGAATTTTAATTCCAATTTTTCATTGAATTTATCTAATTCTAAATTTTTTTTAAGGGAATCTGAGATATTTTTTAATTCTTCGTCAGAAAAATCGATTTATTGGGTTCATGTGTTTGATTTTTTAAATATTTATTTTTCAATCAAATTGAAAAATTCAAGATAATTTTGAATGTTGTATTCAAATTTTTTCACCACGTTTTCTTATTCCTTGAGTTAAACTTTTTGTTTTTGTTTTTGGATTTCAAGAATTCAATCTTTTTACTTTAATCTTTGAAACCATATTCTTTTTTTTTTTTGGCTTGGTTTGATAAAAATATTTGAAAAAAGAATTTTGAAAACAAATTGATAAAAAAATGTTTTGTTAAAAATCAATCATAAATAGGAATGGTGGCGAAAAATTTAGGGCAATTTCTTGTTTATTCTTATCCAATTTAAGAAGATAAACAAAAAAAATGTTCTAAAATATACTTTGATTGAATTTTTTTTTTCGTTCTTGATTTAAACAAGTTTTTTCAAAAAGGTGATCTTTCTTATTTGTTATTTAAAAAGAAAAGATTTGTTTAAAAAGTATAACCTTCTCAGGTCTATTTTTTTGGTTTACTTTTTGATTAATTTCAACCATTCGTCTGGAAACAGATCTCTAGATCCAAAACCAAATTTAATAAAACCAAAATTTTAATATAAAAAAAAAAAAGTTCAAAAAATTAAAGATTCAACTCTGATTTACTTTGGGTTCTTTTTCTTTTCACAAATAAAGTAAAGAATAATGTTATTTTGATTTCAAGATTTTAATATATGGTGACACTAAAACAATCTTTTTTTCAGTAAGGTTTTGACAATTAAAATTTTCAAAATTGTTAAAATGTATCAACTTGCTTAAATTTCTTCATGATTTTGAATGGTCTTTTGATTACTTTTTCATTTTGAAATCATTTAAATTTCATACTCATTTCATTGGCATTATATTCAACCAACAATAATAAAATGAAAGATAAAGGGTAAGAGAATTTTATTTTTTAGATTTATTTTCTTTTTCTGTGAACTAATCATATCAAATATATTTATTTCAATTGAAAAAAAAACTTTTAAGAGTTATAATCTTGCCTGCATTATAGCTTTGATAAAAAATTCTAAATAAATTTAGTATTTTAGGAAGCGCCGTCAAGTCCCGTAGAGTGCCATAGAGTGCCAAGGTTTTCTTGAGGTTTTTTATTTTATTTGTGAAGTGTTCTAGGTTTTTTTTACTTTTCGAAATAAACAGAAAATTTTAATAAATTTCCTGTTTATTTCGAAAAGTAAAAAAAACCTAACGAAAATCTATCGATTTTCCAAATAAATTGAAAACCTCAAAAAACCTAGACACTTCACAAATAAACAGAAAACTCAAGAAAAGCTAACGGCGGTTTTTTTTAATTTGAGAAATTAAACGAAAATTCAAGAAATTTTCGTTTTATTTCTCAAATTAAAAAAAACTAACGGTAAACAGAAGGTAATTTTGTTGTTTCGCCTCTCTTCAATTAAAAATAAAAAAAACTGTTTTTTTTTATCAAATTTTATCAATTAAAGGGAACTGTAAAATATATAGATTAATATGATGTTTAAATATGCTATTATACTAAATGGTACATTTTTTTTTTTGGTTTTTGTTGTTCTTTAAAAAAATAGTTCTAAAAATCATCTAATTTGGTGTTAAAAAAAAAAAAAATACAAAAGTGAAAAAATAATGTTTTTATTAAATTGTTTCGCATTAAAATAAAATAATTTTTGTTTTTTACACTTAAATAAAAATTGAAATTGATTTTTTATGAAATATTGTTTTTCTGAAAATGTATTTTAATTTCTTATTGATTTAATCGGACCTTTCATTCATTGAAAATTTTTTTATTTGTTTTTGAAAAATATTTTTTTATTTTCTTTACAATTTAAAAAAAAAAAAAAAAAAAAAAAAACACAAGCATGGAATTATTCTTAAAATATTAGATGTGTCAAATGGGTTGCATTAAAATTTTGTTGGAAAAAATAGCACTTGTAAAAAAAGAAATCAAAAGATATAATTTCCAAGGTAAACTGTTTTGTAAATCTAATAAAAAATAATTGTTGAAATATACAGGAATAAATTTTGTCAGTGACAATTTCATTCATAAAGCTTAATTTGAAAGATATTATAAGATTTTATATGAAATAACATACATTTTTTAAATGTAATTTGAAAGACTATATTTTTGTTGTGGCAGAGTATTTTTTTTTTTTTTTTTTGTGATTTTTCAATCCAAAATAAAATGGATTTTAATCATGAAATAATTGAATAGAGATTTAGATTTCAATTTTTTTTATTATTAAAAGTCATTTTAAAAAAAAGTGAGCAAAAAAGTTATTATAAGCATCTACAAATAGATCTATTAAAATTTTTTGGCTTTTTTCAAGATAATTTTTAAAACTTTTTCGTCACATTTTTCTAAAATGACTCTCACCATTTTTCAATTAATAAGTCAAACAAGTACTTCTACTTTGAGATCAAAAAAAGTTAATTGGCTTTTTTCGCCATTTTATGTCCATTTAATGCTTTTTTTGAACATTTTTTTTTTAAAAATCAAAGATCTGAAAAAAATTGGTTTTTACTAATAACCTGTACAATAAACACCAAAATTTCCCTCCTTTAAACCTTCGATTTTTTTTTTTGTTTTTATGTTTTCAAAAAAATTGAGTTGGTGAAGGGATAAAGGGCTTTTTCATTTTCTTTTTGTTTTGTTTTTCAGTTTTTTAGGAACGAGAACTATATTGTTTTTTTTTTTTTCGCTTTTTTTTGTAGAACGATAACTTGTTTGTTTTTTTTTCTCATTTTTTTTTCGTTTAAAATTTTCAATTTTTTGATCACTTTTATTTTTAAGATCCTCAAAAAGAAAAAATTGACAAAAAATATTTCCAAATTGAAAATCAATGATTTCTTTCTAATCAATATCCGCTCAAGTGAGTGAGTTTATATAATGTTCTTTATTCACAAATTATTTGATCCAGTACAACCTCATCAATTAACTTTTTTTTTTTTTAAACTTATATTGAGTTGTATATATAAATATATCGTCTAGATACCAATGAAAAGAATATATTTATAGATAAAATAAAAAAACTTACTTTAAATGTGATTACTTTGGGGTTATACCAAGAATTTAAATCATCAAGCCTTGAAGAAAAATGCAAAGAAATAACATTTTGTTCACATGAATGTAAATATTGCTCATCATATTGAACTCGATTCCAATCTACTTTTTCTTGTAGTTCATATTCCGCTACAGAAAATTCAATGTGCTCGTCTAAAATTGTTTGTGGGCAATCTAATCTTTGAGATTCTAATGATAAATCTAAATTATCCTTCATTAAAGCTTTACAGGATAAAGTATTAGCACCTTTTGAAATTGATCCAAATCCTTTTAGTACCCCATGAAATTTACCTAGAATAACTCTTGAGTGTGTTTTGAAATTTTTTAAATTATTCTTAATTTTTTTTTCTAATTCATCAAAAAAATTAATGACTTGATACTATATAGAAGAAAATTATGATAGATAAAGATTTATAAATAATATTACATTGAGAAAAATAGTATATGTATCGTAAAAAATATTGTATAATAATAATAAATAAATATGATATTAAATTATTGGAAAGTTTATTAATATTGTGATTAAATATTTTGTTTTTTTTTTTTTTCAAAAAAAAGATTTGAAATTTCAAACTTGATCTTTTTCTTTCATCTTATCCCAATATTCTAAACTTTTTATTTTCGCAGTAAGCTTTGAATCAATTAATGAAACAATTAAGGATTTTTTTGTAAATTCAAATCTTTCATTAAGTTTTATAATTTTTTGTAACCATGAATAATAATGAATGAATAAATTTTGTTTTGATTTTATTTTTGTACTTTTTTTGTCAGTAACCTAAAGAAAATAAAATAAAAAATAAAGAAACAATGATTAGATAGTTGAGATGCACAAAGAAATTAGATATTTATATCTCGGTTTTTTTAAATTTGTTTTGAAATACAAAAAAAAAAAAAAAAAAAACGTTAAATTACTTTAGTTGATTTAAGGCCAACTTGCTTTTCGAATTGAGAAGCATGAAGAGGAATGATTTTTAAAGTTTTCAAACACAATTGAATCCATCTTTCATATGCCCTTAAATATTCTCCAAAGGTTGGATAATATTCTGGCATGGGTTCTGATGGAATGGTTAATGAGTGCCATGGATCTTCTTTTGAAAGTGCTAGATCGAGATCAAAATTTAAATATTTTTCTGGATTTTTATCTCTAAAATAATTGTAAAAAAAAAAACAAGAGAGAGAGAAAGAAAGAAAAAAAAAAAAAAAAAAAAAAAAAAAAAAAGAGAGAGGGAAGGAATGAAAAAAAAATAAAGAGAGAGAAAGAGAGAGTAAACAAAGAAAATAAAGAAACAATTTTAAATTAATTATTCCAAAAACTGTATTAAAGAGAAAATTTTAAAGATAATTAACTTACAACATTTCTGGATATTCTGATATTTTATATAATTGATATTCTTGTTGTGGATCCAATGAAAATTGTTCTTGAACATCAACTTCTATTTCTTTCATTAATTTTTTTTCAGAGTCATTCACTTTTTCACTTTTTTCAGATCTTTCACTCATTTCACTTGTAATTTTTTTTTTTTCAGATTGTGAAACCTTTGTAGAATCACTAATTTCGGATTTTTCTGAATTATCGGTATTATCGGTATCTTTTGTTGAAGTTTTGTTTGTTTCTTGTGTATTTTCATTTTTTTCTTTTTCAGATCCATTTTCATTTTTTTCCTTTTCTTTTTCTTTTTCTTTTTCTTTTTCAGATTTATTTTCATTTACATTTTCTTTTTCAGATTTATTTTCTTTTTCTCTTTCTCTTTCTCTTTCTCTTTCTTTTGTAATTTGCTTTTTTTTTTTCTCATAATCTTCGTCTATACTCTTTAAATTTTCTTCATCAGATCCAAATCCACTAACTTCACTTTGAGAATCCATTTCCGTCACAGAATACATTTCAGTTATATCTTCTGTTGTTCCAATTGCACCCAACCTATTTCCCGCAGAAATTTCAACTGGTCTATGATATGAAGATCCTATTGTCTGGGGTAGTTGTAAATATCCCATATATTGTTCAACTTCGTCATACCATTTTAAAGCTGCTTGTTCAAACTAAAGATTTTTTATTATATTTTAATTCATAGAATTACAAATGATTTTATTTTGAGTCGAGAATTTGTCTTGTTTTTTATTTTTTGCATTTTTAAAATATTTAAAATATGTATTGTTTATTACCAATATATGAAATTTAAATTATATTTTATTAAAAATATTTTTTAGTTCTAAAAAAATAGTTTTAAAATAAAAATAATCAGCGATGACTTTGTAAAAACTATTTGTTATTTATTTTTTAAACTTTGTTTCAGTTAAAGGTGTCAAAAAAAAATATTACTAAATATCAATTATTTTTATATAAATGAACTTTTAGAGAATAAATAAGAAATAAGTAGAATAATACAACATTAGAGAATAGTTGATATCTGTCTCAAGTAAATCTAAACAATCAATAGATTTTCTTAAAAAATGAAAAACTAAAAATTCTTAGATACACCTATTGTGAAAAAAAGAATTATCTTCATTTTGATCTTTAATTGAAGATCAAAATAAAATTCCAATAGAAATCAATATGATTTATCCAAAATCATTCTCACAGTTCCAATAGTCATTAGAATAACATTTTTTTACTTTGTGACTATAGATCTTGTAATAAAAAAAAAAAAATGCAAAACAATTACATATCAATAAAAGAAAAGAAAAAAAAAACAGAAAAGAACAAAAAAATAAAAAAAATGAAAAGCAAAAATCTGAAAAAATTATTTCAATTTTGAAATTTTCCAAAATAAACTTTTTTTTTTTTAAAGATCTATTCAAATCCTTTAGAACTCATGTAATTTCTCCATTGCAACCTGGCCACTTTGACTGAAAAATAGTTTATATTTATTTAACTAATAGAAAATACTGGTTTATGAAAATTTTTTATTAGTACTTCAATGCAATACTAAGGGTATAAAAACAAAAATAACTGTATTTTTAAAATATTTTTTTTAAAAAAAACACTTTGAATTAAACTCTATTTAAAATTTTATGGATTTAAAATAGAGCCATTTTAAAAAAGTGTGACAAAAAAGGTTTTAAAAACTATCTATGAAAAAAGTTCGCAATTTTCAATAGACCTGTTTTCAGGACTTTCCTAAATTTTTTTTTGGTGACACTTTTTTAAAACAATTTGATTGGATTGATTGCTGTTCTATATTCTTTGCTAAATCTGGAATTTTCACTTATATTGCAAAAAAAAAAAGGATAAAAAAAAAAAAAAAAAAAGTCTTTTAACAAGTCGTTACAGACTTTCTTTTAAATCCTCAGTACCATTTTAAAATCATTTCGCTTGACTTTTCAAGAATTATAATCATAAATGTCAATATCTGCTGGAATTTTAAATTGAATTACTTTTGAAATGTATCTAAAGGATTTCAAAAATGAGAGGAAATGGAAAAAAAAGGATCGATGTTTTGCGATTTTGAATTTCCACGTATTCCTTAATTAAGGAAGTAAGTACATTTTACCATTTTTAATTGTGTCAAAATTACTGAAAAATATTTTTTGAGTGCCACCAGATATTGAAACTTTGAAACCAAAACATCATTCGTGGCTCTATTTGCGAAAAGCACATAAAGTAAATCAGAGTTGAATCATTAAATTTTTCGATTTATTGAATATTTTTTTTGATTAAATTTTTTCTTTTATTAAATTTGGATTTGGATCTAGAAAAGTGTCTAGACAAATATTTGAAATTATATTCACTAATAAACCAAAAAAAGAGACCATAGAATTGTGTGATTACGAATCAAATATTTTCTTTTAGAAGACCAAACACGAAAGATCAACTTTCCAGATAAATTTGTTGAAATCACAAATGAAAACAAAAAAATCAACCAAAGCCTATTTTCGAAGATTTTTTTTCTTGTTCTTCTTAATTTGGATGTACTCAAATAATTTACAACCTTGAATTTCTTTCGCCATTACTATTTATTATTATTTTTTACAAAACATTTTTATACAAATTAGCTTTCAAAATTATTTTTTCAAATGTTTTTATTAAACAATACAAAATAAAGAATACTATTTGAAAAATTAAAATAAAGGGGTTGAATTCTCGGAATCAAAAAACAGTTACAAAAGATTCAACCCAAAGAAAAAGAAAAATTTGGAAAAAATTTCAATCAGATTCAGAATTATTTTTATTTCTCAATTTAATGGAAAATAAATAATTATAAAATCAAACGAGTATATCCAATAAATCCTTATTCTCTGAAGAGGAATTTAAAAAAAAACCTATTTTCTGAAAATAAAACTAGAATTAGATGAATTAAATGAAAATAAGATTTTTTAATTCATTTTTGAAAATTCTTTAGAAATAAAAAGTAATTTGTTTCTCAAAAAGTTTCCAAATAAAAAGTTTTTCCATTGAAGAATTAAAAATAAAATCAAATTAAGAATAAGTAATGGTATCAAATGTTACAGATAAGATCAAGAAATAAATAATTTTTATTTATTTTTTCAAGCTCAATCTTTTTCATTATTTGAATTCCATTTTTTAGTTGGTATGAAAATATATTATACTAGGAGATCTGACACTCTCGTATTTATTAAAACATCGATGTGTTTATGGTTAAAGACATGATTTGAAGAATTCAGTTTCACATAAATGATGGCGAAACTCAAAATTTGAAAAATGTACTTACTCCCTTAAGAAAAAAATAAATCAGCTCAAAATTTCAGTTCCTTAAAAAAAAAAAAAAAAACTGAAGAACAGAACTCATTTTGTTTATTGTTACTCTTTGTTGCAAAATAAATTGAACAAATTTTTCATCCAGCTTTCCAAAAAAATGTTTAAGATCAAAGTTATAAGCAAACTATTTATTTATTTAATCAGTTGTACTATTGTTCCTTTTAAAATTGGTAACTTTTATGATAAATTTGAATTTGTGTTTTTTTTTTTTTTCCGAAAGCTGAAGGAAAATGTTGTTCCTTTTATTTTCCAATTAACAGTAGTTTGGTAATGTGAAACAGCTCTTATTTGTGGTGATTTATTTTTCAAAAATGAAAAAATAAAATTGTTTATTTTTGTTTGTGTTGGTTCATTTGAAAAAAAGTGCAAAAACAAAAAGAAAGTTTTTCAAAGGTGTTCATTAATATTGCTCTGTTTCATAGTTTAAACGCACTCCCAGATAATTTTTAAAACCATTTGTCGGAAATTTTTTGAAAATAGCTGTGCCCAAACAGCACATGAAGTAATTATTAATTTTTTTGAAAAATTTTCTTGTAAATAAATTCATTCGATCCTTTTTTGATTTATATTGCCAATATTACTTTCTTTAAATTCTCTTTAATTGGTTTTGTAATTTGAATTGAAAAAATAGTTTTCTTTTTTTTTCTTGTAATTTTTTAGTGTTGTTCAATAAATGATAAAAAAACATATTTTTTTTTGAGCAAAAAAAGATAATTTTCTTTTTTTTCTGATGATCCAAAAAGAAAAAAAAATTAGAAAAGAAAAGAAAAATTATTTTACGTCTTTGTAAAATTCAAAGTCTTCGTCGTTTGGAAATTTTGGTAAAAATTCGGGGTTTTTTGGTGCGTTTGTTTTTAAAAGTAAATTTTGCATCTCCCAAACGTCTTTTTTTGTTTTGAAATATTTAAGATCAACTAAGTTGTTTTTCCAGTTTATTTGTATTGTTTTTAAGAAGAAGAGACAGTAAAAAAAATCAAAAAAAGAATAAGAAAAATAAAAAACTTTTTTGCAATTTCATTTAAAAAAAAAAAAAAAAATCCAAACACTCATCATCTTCATCATCAAGATCATCAATTTCTTGCTCTACATTTTCTTCGTTATGAAAATAAACTTCACCCTTTTCGATCTGTAAATAATGAATATCATAAAGCTTTCCTTCGTTATCGGCAAATACTGGAAATCTTGTGGCTTGTCTTTTTTCACTTCTAGTTGGCGGAATTTCTTTTTCTTTAATATTTGGCCCTTGGTATTCGCCTCCTATTTTGTTGTGAAGATTATCATTAATTAGGTAGGGGAATGAGTTCATTTAATTATTGATCTTTGTTTTTTTTTTTTTTTGAATCATAGAACAAAAACCAAAACCAAAACAAAAACAAAATAAAAAACAAAAAAAACAACAAACCTATCCCTTGAAAAATTCTTATTCCACTCTTTCTTTTTGAGGTATTAGGATCTTGATTTTTTTTGTTATTTTTGGATATTGTTTCATCTTTTTCATTTAATTTCTCTTTAGGAGTTTTTATTTCACGTTTAAGCGAACTCATAGCAAATAAAAAAAAAAAAGAACTTGAAAAAATAAAAATTAGAGAAAAAAATGAAAAAAAGCTAATGGAATTTCTTATTGAAAAACTCTGTTTTCTCGTTCCAGTGTTTCTTAAGGAAATTGAAAGATTAATTAAAAATACTCTTTTTCAGAAAAAATTTTCATTGTACTTTCGGAAAAAATCAATTTTTTAGGTTTAAAATTCTTGAAACAGGTTATAAAGTTTGTCTGGTATGGCCTAGTTCTATGTTGTTTTCTTTTTGAACCGATCAATCTTTAACTTGATATTTAATTTTAATAATGATTAAAAAATGCGATTTTTTGACAATTCATTTTTTTTTTTATCTAATCTGAATTTGAAAGTGGAACAATTAATATATTGGAAGGTAAGTAATAAAAATTTTTTGATTGTTGGGCCATAAAATTGAAACTTTTCAAAAGTTTTATTTTTATTTGAAACTTTTAAAAAAATTGTTGTATTTTGAGATAATTTAGTAAAAAGGAAGTGAAAGTTTTAAATAACAATCTAAAAATCAAAACAATTTTTTTAGTATCGAACGTACTTTCTCTCTTTATAGTCTTACAGTGTTAAATCACAATTTCATAATAAAAAAAAAAAATGAATTGTCAAAAAATCGCCTTTTTAGTCATTATTTAAAAGTAAATACCAAGTTAAAGATTGATCTGTTCAGAAACAAAGTAATATAGACTTAGGCCTAATACTAGATAATTTTTTTTTTTTTCCAGTTTCTGTGATAATTAAATTTAAGGAAACAGTGCTCTAGAAATTTCTTTTTAGTATCAATTAATTTTGTTGAAGAGTTATACACAAAATCAAAAAACATTAAAGTAATTAATATTTTGTAAGAGAAAAATTGACTCCTCGTTCAGGTTTTTATATAGATTTTTATAAAAAAAAATAAATAAAAAGGTTTTATTTTGTTTTTATTGTTTCAAAAATTATATATTTCTAATGTGTTTGAAGAGTTATGCTTCAAGAGAGCTATTTCAAATAATTGACACGTTACAATATCTGTAAATTCCTGTAATCGATCCAGCCTATTAAACTAGAGGTTTAAAAAATCTTCATATTAGTTTTTTGTTAAAAAAAAAACAAAAAAGAAAAAAGTTCTTTTTGATCAAAGTTATGAAAAAGGGAAAGTACGGAAAAAGAAAAAAAAAAGGATAAAAAAAAATAATATAATAAAATCAAAACGTTTAATTTTACATTCTGGGGTTTGACATATTGTTTTTTATTCCATTCTATGTTAATTGTGAAGAAAATTTCTAGATATTCACTAGTTTATTAACTTTTTATGTAGTATCCTTATTATAAGACGTTTGTGCTTATATAATACAATTAAAAAAAAAAATTATCCTATTCTTCAGAAGTTATTCGTTATCGGGCAACAAGTATATCAGAAGAAAAAACAATTGATATTATAATTTATCTTCTCCAATGATTTGAGATTCAAGTTATAATCTCCCTATGTTTATACTATTCTCAAATTCTAAATTTAAAAAAATAAAAAAAAAATCAATTTCTAAGAATAACAAAAGGAATATCAAAATAAAGTAAAGTAAAAAAAAAAAAAAAAAGGAGGCTGAAATATTTCTTTTATGAATCATTTAAGACTTTTTTATTTCAATTCGGAATTTTCTCTGATTCAAAACATTTTATCATCATTAGGTTAAAAAAACTTAAACTTGGAGAAATGTCTTTTAAATAATAGATTGTATGAGTTTATTTGTTTTTTATTTATTTATGGGTTTTGAAGGATTTGTGGGGAAGTTTAGTTACAAGTAAATATACTAAATGTTAGAATATAATTATAAATTCAAAAATTAATAGGAAAATAACTAATTGCTTATTCAAAAATAAAAAAATAAGTGGTTATTAAAATTCAAGTCTTGAAAAAAATATTAAGGCGATTTTAACTTTTTTCCAGTGATGTTAGTATTTTGGTCTATAAATAGTTCTTTTTAGCTTTTTCAGATATTATCAATTGGGTGGGAGTAAATCAATAAAATGTTTGGAAAAGCTTTAGACACTTTTTTTTTTTTTTTTTTTGGTATCTGCCTCCTAATTTCAATAGAATATTTGTAAATATAAAAACTCATTATTTATATCCAATGTAAAATCTTGAAAGGTGTTTTCAATTTTCTTATATATGTTTATTATTTTTCTTTTATGATAGAGGGTATATGTCTCTACGGCGCAAAAAAAAAAACACTAAAATCGAAAAATGGATAAATTTCTTCTATTAAAAAAATTAAAAAAACTAAATGATAAAATTTAAATAAATAAAGTTTCAATTTAACTTTTACTTGAAAACATTTTTTGCCAAAATTATTGAATTCAAACTTGAAATTATGTATATTTTTATATAAAATATCTTATTTTAGTTCATTTACTAAAAAAAATTCTAAATTATGGGAATTTTTTTCAAAAAAGGGGCTAATTTGGTATTCAACTGTTTTTTTTTTTTTCTTTAAATGATAAAATTAAAAAAAAAATTATTTATAAAAAGATAATCTCCAGGAAAAATATTTCAATTTAATATATTAACTTATTATTTGATTTCAAAATTTACTCAACCCAAATTTTTCAAAAACAAATAAAAAAGTGCACAGTAATTTCAAAAAAAATATTTTCGATATTAAAAGGTTGAGAATCTTTTTATTCTAAAAAATTTTATAACAGTTGTTAATTGAATTAATTGATAAGCTAGATTTCGAAAAATATTAATCAGAAAAAAATAGTGTTATTTTATATTAAGGACATATTATGATTTTGTTTTAAATAACAAAAAAAAAAAAAAAAGCATTGTTTGTTTTTTTTTTTATGGGAATTATAAAAAAGAAAGACATTGATTATTTTTTAATAAATAGGAAAATCATCAAAAATCCGAATTTTTACTAGAATACTTAAAAAATAATTGAAGTAAAAATCTATTTTTCCTTCCAAAATTAACATTTTATTCTAAAATACAGACAGTTACATTTTTAAGTCTCAAACTGTAAACAAAATGTAAGGTACTAAAAAAACTCAAATTAAGGCATAAAATTTGTAATATTTTTTTTACAATTTATTTTACTAGAATACTTGAATTTTGTACCTTAATTTGAGATTTTTATTGTGTCTTAAATTTCGTTCAAGGTTTGTGCCTTAAAAGTGGAACTGACTGTATATCAAATTCGGTAAGAACTTGAAAAGGGGTATTTTAATCAAAAAAAAAAAAAGAATTTACATTTCGAAAAAATATACTAAATTTTTATATCAGAAACTGGGAAGCCCTTTATTAGAGTAATATAGTATACATATACAAATAAAGGTGGTTAATAATTTAGTTATTATAATCGCCTGTCTTTAAATAAGGTATTTGTATGGTGTTTAAATCCACGGGGTGTGTATAAATTGTAAGTTTTCCCTAAAATCATTGTTTTTTTTTGAGTAAAGAAAATCTAAGTGTATACAGTAGCCCAAAATAAAAAGAATTAATTTGAAGGGTTAAATCACTGGGTGGTTTTTGGGTTGATATCACAACAAATTTTTTCAAGTAATTTAGAGTTGCTCGAATATTTATTTTTTAATCGACAATTCACTTAAAAATTAATGCGAAAAAAGAAAACAAATCGGTAAAAAGGAGATAAAGTAAAAAAGAAAAAATAACAATATTTTGGATAAAGGGAAAACCTTAAAGTTTCTATTTATTCTTTACCATTTCTACGATAACTTCTTAAAAGATTATCTTCTTTTTTTTATTCTTCTTCTCTTTTCTTTTTCATAATTATATTTGATCTATTGTTTATCAATTTGCTGTAACGAAAATTTAATAAAAGTACAAACACAACATATTAACTACTACATTTGTATTTTTCTTCTCTCTGTATTTAAATAAGGAAAAGTGTTAAATAAATCTAATAAGAATTCTTTTTACAAAAAAAATAATTCTTAAAATAAGTGAGATTCTATCTCTTTTATACATTAATGAATGCTTTTAATTAAATTCTAGATTTGAAAATAATTGATTTGAAAAAAAAATATTTTTTTCAAAGAGAGTAACACCTCTTATATTTTCTACATTTACCAGTGTTTTAATAAAAATATTAGAAAACAAATTTTTGCTTCATTTTTTGCAAATTGGTCATTGTAAAAACATCTTCAATATTGTTAAAAGAGAAATAGAGAGAAAAAAAAACGAAAAAAAATAAAACAAAAAATAAATAAAAATATCCAAATAAACAAAAAGGATAATCGAGGAAAAAGCTAAAAGATAAAAAATGGTATTTAATTTATTATTATCATTTCAATTATGATTAAAAATTTTAAATTTCTTTCATAATTTGTAAAAATTTTTGAGAAAGTTCCTTATTTGTAATTTTATTTAATAAATTGGAAATTTTTTTTTCTTCCCAATCCTGTTTTATGTTTTTAGCCAAGCTTTGTACTGTCTCACCGATGGTTTGTGTTGACAAATCAGAAAAGTAAACAGACAAAAGGACAGATAAAATTTTTGAAAGATTTTGGAAATTCTTCCCAACAAATGAAACATTATTTGAATTGATGTATTCACAAATAAAATGGTGATTAATTTTGGCTTGTTCGTCATCGAGTGACAATGGCAAGAAGTCCACCCAATTCAAAATGAATTTATTTAAATCGTTTTTCGAATGGTGGTAGAAGCAGGTTTTCCCTAAAGCAGAAATTAAATTTTCTGCGCAAAGTCCCAATTCTTCAATTTCTTCTTCGGCCAAGTCCATGTTTTTGAAGGAATTCAATGAGAATTTTTTAATTGCTTTGACAAGTGTTTGGGCTGCTCTTTTTGAAATTTTCGAAAAGCGATCGCCCCCAATCTGTGCGCATATACCTAGCCCATAAGCAGAAGCCTGCCTGAGTGAGGTGTCTTGATCTAAAATAAAGTCTAATAAGAAAGGACCAAAGTCTGACCAAATGGTTTGAAATCCAATTTCGCCTCCATACTCTGCCACTGCGTCCAAAACATAAACTGCCGAGGTGTTTATCGTTACGCCGTGCTCCGGTTTCAGGGTTAATAGATAATAATTCAACAAATTTTCTTGAAAGTAATCCCAACAGCTATCGAAGTGGAATTTTAAAAGGTTATCTAAAACAGAAGCCACAAAGTACATTAATTCGTGCTCGTTGCCAATTTGATCTGCGATTAAATTTTCCTCTTCGACGGAAATTTGGCTTTGGTTTTCCTGGATTGTTTTGATGAGGACGGCTATTCTGTCTTGGGAGGCAAGTAAGATTGGCGGTAAGATGGCGATTACTGAGAGAATTTGATCTTTTTCGAGTGCCTCGTTGCCGTGTGAGATTGATTCGCCTAATGATTGCAATTGGACACTCAAGATATCAACGATTTCTTCTTTGGAGCAGGCTTGAGTCAATCTTAAGATCGAGACTTGGATTAATTCTTTTAAGATTTTTGGATCTGCGTTTTCCAAATTTTCTTTTAAACTTTGAATACAGATTTTGATGATTTCTGGAATGATCATCGAGGCAAACAACCTGACGTCTTCATGGGAATAACACTCTAATTGTGGTATGCAAACTTGTGCTGTTTTTAAAATGTAAGGGGAAAAATTGATCGATAAGTTTTTACAAATTTTGAATAACAAATTCAAAGAATCTTTCCGTTCCTGTAAAACAGAAGTTTTGACGCCTATTTTTTGCTCGCCAAGATGGAAAATCCTCAGCCCCTTTTCTTGTTGCTCTTGTTCTTTTTCATTTTTATTTTCAAGATCCTTTAATAGCACAAATTCTGTTCTTTCCTCGATATTGGTAAGAATAATTGGGATCAAATACTCCAAATAGGGGATCAGCGTGGAACTTAAGTGTTCACTTAGCCTGCTCCATGCCCTTAATATATAGACCAATTGGCCATTGGATATGTTCTGGTCATAGATGCCCTTTTGCGTTTCAATCATATTTTGATAAAGTTGTTCAACAATTGGCTCAAATTTTTCAACGCCGATTGTTTCTCCAATTACGGATAAGGCCTCAAAGGTTTTGCCCCTTAAAACGGAAAGATTGGATTCATTCTGGGTGTTATCTAATAAGGTGAAAAACAGTGTGCCAATTTGTTCAAAGTGGTTTAAAAACAAATCGGAGCCTTTGCTCGATAATATAAGTGACGCTAGGCAGGTAACACAGGTTTCGCTAATGTGTATCTCTTCATTGTTTTGTAACAATTCGGTTAATAGCCCAACGGTGTCATCAAAATATAATTCAATTATCTTGATTGAATTGCCCTCGTCCAATCCTTCGACAAAGTTGATCATGGAGCACAGGGTTACGTGTATCAAATAATTGAAATCGGTGTTGCTACTGTTGTTAAAATTCTTAAAATTTGCTTTCAGTTGATCGACTAGTAACGGAAAGATCGTTGCGTGGAATTGCTCTTGGATCAAAGGCGAGAAATCGTCACATAATTGGCCCAGGGTCATGATTGCCTGGAAGGAGACAGGTAATTGTTGATCGTTGGCGTGTGGCAATAAAAGCTCAAGTACCGATTTCAATTTGCCAGTCATTTGCTCTTTACACCCCTCGGAAATGGACATAATGGCATTTAGCCCTGCAAACCTCCACGTCCATTTTTCAGAGTTTAGCATGTCAGGGATGTGTTCGAAAATTAGTGACAAAACTTTTTCACCGCCTAACAGGATCGAGATTTTATCCAAAAGCGCAGATCCGACGTCTACACTTGTAATTTCGGAAAAGGACACTTGCTTTTCTCCGATCCATCTCAATATTTTGAGATCAGAATTTTCAGGATCAATTTCTGCGATGAATTTCAGCGAACACTTGATCATCTCGGATAGATACCCCTTTGCCCTTAACGCCTTGGTTGTGTTTCTTTGCAGTATTTCATATAGTAATTCTAATGCAAAATACCTCAGGGGATCAATCTCAATGCCCGATGGCAACGAGGCTAATTCAATCATCCCATTCAAAACTTGTTTGACATGGTTGTCAAATAACGAGACGCTGATTTCGCAGACATCAAGCAGATCCTTGAGCAACGATTCTGCTAAATCATACTCATTGTTGCTCACTAATTTGCCCAACAAATTCAAAATGTCTGGGGTGAACTTCCTTAATCCTGAATGTTTGTTTTTTGGCACAACCAAGATCAATGTGCTTATCAATTTGGTTCCACACATTTGGACTTCCAGACTTACATTCTCGGAATTTAAAAAGGTTCGAACCAATTTCTCTATTTGGACATGCTTTTTGCCTAATGACAAAGAACAGTATCGGCATAATTCGTGAAGTGTATATAGCCCCAAGTATTGACTATTTTCGTCACTGCTTTGAGTAAATTCGAGGATTGTTGCTACTAAATCCTTCCAGCCGTCATCTGTTTTTTTTTTTTTTTTTTTTTTTTTTTTTTTTTTTTTTTTTTTGATTGTGAAGATTATTTTGGTTAGATAATTTTGATGTATCAAAAAGCATTTTTTTTTTGTTTTTTTTTTTTTTAATTTTTGAATGTGACCATTACAGTTTTAAAAAAAAAAAGGAGTGATGAATAGAAAGTTTTTAATTTGAAGTAAAAAAGTCAAAAGATAAATAACGGTAAGTTATGTTTTTTTTAAGTATTTGGAGAAATTTACCTTTAGATCGGACCGACACGATCGCGTCACAAACTAATTTTTTAGTATATCTATCTAATTTGATTCCAAGTAGTTCTATCAAAGAAGATTTTATTAAGTTTTGATGGTTTTTTGAAAATTTTTCCCAAATTGGATGAAGGAGTGAGATAATGGCTCTTCGAAATAACACCAAAGACAATGACTTCACATTTTTTTCAGTGCTAAAGGGTACCATTCCAAGGAGATACCTTGTGCAAATTTCTGGGTTTTGTTCAATTAATTCAGAATAATGTTTTTCTGCTTGGTTTCTTGTTTCATTATTTGAAACCAGAAGTAGTTTTAAAATTTCTTCAAATTCTTTCAGTTCGTTATCCATTAAAAAATTTTTGTTCAGTTTTGGGAAATTTTGATAAAAAATGTTATATGTTAGTTTTTGAATCGAATATTTTATATTTTTTACTCCAATATAATTTTAGTGTGTTCGTTGTTTGAGTGTAAGGTTTGTATAACATTTTGTATTTTGGAAAAAAAGTAACGTTAATATTTTTTGTTAAAAAATAATACAATTATTCAAAGAACTCATAAAGAAAAGACAAATATGTACTCAACCTATACTACACTTTGTTTCACTACAAATGGAACAAAATTTTCATTTAGTTTTCAAAAAAAGATTTTTAAATCATGTTAAATATCAATTTTGAATAATTCTGAAAAGATGCTTAAAGTATTAACACCCCTTTTACAATTGGGAAATTTGATAGTTTATTTTAGTCATTGTGCTGTGATTTTTTAGAAAGCTTAATGAAAATTGTGATTATTTTATTTTACAAATAACAGTATTTCTGATTTCTTTTTATTATTAAATTTACACCCAAACCGATCAAAGAAATTGAAAAGAAATAAGAATTAGATACAGATTGGTTTATGAATCTTCTACTGTTAAAATTAAGATTATTGAAATTGACAATCAAACTTCACAAGTTAGTACAAAATAAAGAGAAAATTTTAAAGAAAACTGGACTATTGTAAATAATTCATGTTGGCAATTGAGCATAGATCTCAAAAAATTAGCTTGTATTTTTTTTTGGCTTTGGTATTCCAAGACAGGAATACGTCGATCTCTTGTATAGATTAAAATTCGCTTATATTGTTTGATCATTGATTAATTTATATAGATAATTTATATTTATTAATTTTGTTATAAAAAAATCTGTTATTATTATAAATATTCAGAAACAAAATGATTTTAGAGGTACAATTCAAAAATGTTTTTTATCTCAAAAATTGAATTTTAACCTTTCAGTATCACCACAACTCTTTTTTTTGAAATTTCTTTCAAGAATCCGATTTCAAGTTTCCGCTTGTAAAAAAAACATGCTCCGAAAAGTTTAATCCATGTTTCGAAATAAAAAGTGTTTTTTTTGTTAAATAAGACCGATATATTAATACTAAAAAAACCCAACAATAAACCATAAGGAAGTATCGCACTAATTTCTTAAAGTTCTAATATTATAAAAGAAATTCTAAAAATGAAGGATCAAATTGCAAAATATCTTCAAAAAAAAAAAAAAAATTTTCACAAAATTAAAACAAAATTGCAAAAAAATTGAGAAAATTAGGAAAACTTTCTACTAATTTTATTCCTATTTTAAAATTTAACTTAAAAGATCAAAAGTTTACTTGAACAAAAAAACTGATTTGAACTTATGCCTATAATCGAGTATGTATATCTTATTATATAGAAATAAAACTAAAAAAAACATGGATTATAACACCAAAAATAGGCTATAGACTTTGTAAATGCTTTATTTTGATTACATTATATGTTTGTTACCACACTATGTTTTTTTTATTTTATCTCAAGCCTCAAGAAACCAATTTTTTTACTTAAGGTATATTTTCATATTAGTTTTTTAGTAAAAAAAATGTGTTAGTTAGATTTTACCAATTTTTGTTTAAAATACTTCGATGACTACACTGCGACGAATCTAAACCCCATTTAAAAAATTGCAACTCAACTGAAATACGGTATTGGACGAAATACACCCTTAAGTATATAAAGACAAAAAATAATTGTACCTGATTTGAAATTCACTTTTAAATCATTCTAAATATATAAAAACTTGATAGTTTCAAAACCAAAAAAAAAAAACAAAAACTAAAAAAAAGTGAGTCACAATTCTTAAAATGAGCCTTAAGGATTTCTTATTACTGAATTTTCACTAAAAAAAAGTTAATAAAGAAGATTTTTTGCTAACCAATAAATTAATTTGAGAAGATATTACAAAACCCCCATTTTGTTATTGATTATGTATCCTTTCAAAGAGCTTTTGTTTTTCCACATGATCTTTTGCAAAAAAAAAAAAAAAAAATGAGTAAAAGCAAAGAAGAAAAAAAGAAAAAGAAACAAAACAAAAATAAATAATAATTTAAAAAAAACAGAAAATTAAAAAGAAAAACAAAAGAAAAACAAAAATTTGAAAAAGAACAACGAAAAAATGATATTGATCCCAAAATTTAAAAATATTTTTTTGTTAAGAATACGAAACAACCCTTAAAAAAACTTCTATTAAAAATATAAAGAGTATTAAAATTTATGAAAAATAGTCTGTATGCACTTTGGATTCAAAAAAAAAATCCTGTATCCCTACAATCCTCTCTATATTGGGATGTCGAATTTAAATTAGATATAAATTTGAGTTGATTACTCTTGTCCAATGAAAGATTGCCTTTCTTTTAAGATTATTAACCAACCTGTAATATACCAATATAAAGTACTAAAAAATAATATTAAAAACAAAAAAATAAAATTAAAAATTTATCATTAATTCAAAATCTTTATTTGTACCAAGGTAATAGAAAAATGAAAATGAAGTGAAAATCTTTTCCCACTTATTCTCCAAATACTAGCAACGTATTTTTTTTTTTTTTTTTTTGAATATTCAATACTTAACTGATTAACAATGCTTCACAACCGCCAGTATTGGAACACGCAATAGTTTATCAACATTTATCATCGTGATCTTCACTTCTTGATCGGAAAAATTTTAGAAAAAAAATATAAAATTTAATTTATTTCTACAATTAAAATGTCAGAGAAAATAATATTAGAAAAAAATTGATAGGAATTTATTTTATTTTTTATATGAATATTATTTTTTAATATATAAGAATAAATATGTTCACTTTTTATTTTCATATTTTATTTCTAAATCCCAATTTAAAATTTTTAATACATCAAAATTTAATTTTGTAAAAAAAAAATCTTATATAATCAGATTTTAGAAGAAATACCCAATTAGAACCATTCACTAATTGTACTACTAACGCTCATTTTATGAATTAAAATACTCACAATATAAAAAAATAAATAATTATCAACACTAATAAATCACTGATGCGCTAAAAATTTTGGCGAGAGCAAAAGAAAAAAATACATTTAGTAAATTTGATTAAATTCTATTAGTAATAATAATGATCAAAAGTTAGATACCCTGGACTAATTTAATCCCAGTTCTTCTAGTTTTAACAACCCTACTTTAAAATAATACCAATCTTTGAAAAAAAAAAAAAAATGATCTACTGAAATTAGTTACGCAATTCAAAAAATGAAATTAAAACAAAAAACTTAAAGATGAAAAAATGATTTTCATATTTTATAAAAATCACAATTATTTACAATTTAAAAGAAATTCTATTATTGTGTATTAATGGACTGTTTAAACTGTTTAAATAATTTCGAATTTTCGTTTATAATACTTTTAAATTATTTTCTAATAATTATATCAAAAATTATTCACTAAATCCCAATTTTCTAAAAATTTTCCAAAAACAAACAATTAATTTTGAAAAATGAATCAAAAGAAAGTAATTATACCAAAGATATAGATCAAAAATAATTTTCCTTTGGTTTCAAATTTCTTGGGAAATTGTCTAAACATTAAATAGACATTAATCATCTATTGGCAATACTCAATTACAAAAAGCTTTTATCAGGTATAAAACAAGCACTAATAAAAGTCCCTGACACTATTAAATCATTAAATCTATTCTTTATTGTGTATTCTCCCCAGCTAAATCCTTTCCCCAGCCCAATCATCTTTTAAAAACAGCAGTTTAAATTCCAAATATTTTACAGAAAAAGTAATCATAAAATGATCGATCTAAAGATCGTATTTCATTTCGTTTTTTTTTTCTGATCAAACCCAGATTGTTTCTTTTATCTAATATTTGATTACTTCAATTTGAGTAAGAGTCTAATACCAGAAGTCAACACCCTTAACTTTTTTATTCTAATTTTCAATAGGATCAGAAAGCCTTACCATTTATTTTCACTGGAATTAAGTTTGATTTTAATGATTTAAAATGACCCCTTAAAAAAAATTATTTCATTAATTTTTTTCTTTTTAACATAAAATAAAATTTCACAATAGAATGTTGAGATAAGAACAAAAGTTCAACCATTTAACATTTCCCAAAGTAGATCATACATTTCAACTGAACATTCTCTTGTGGGATTTTATTTAAGCATGAAAAAAATATCCATGATAAAGTCTTTTTCAGTAAGTACTTTAAATACTAAAAAGCAACTAGAAACAAGCCAAAGTAAAAAACTAATGTTTTCTAATCTACTTTCAAAATTGGTTAAAAAGTGGAAATTTTGACTTTATGATTGCTACTCTTTGAGAACTAAATTAAAATAGTCGAAAAAAACAAAAAAAAATGAAATCTAATTGTTTCATCTTTTAGTAAAGAAATAAAAGGAAACAAATAAAGAGACAAACCACCTCACAACAAAAAACAAGACTTTTGTCTGAAAAAATATTATATGATTAGTTTTGATTTATTTTTTTGATAAATATGATAATATGTGGTTTGTTATATCTATTTTTGATTTAGATTGTATTTTTATTCACGGATCAGCTTTTTATATTAAAATAAATCCAAATTTTTGTTTTTTTTTGTTTGTTTTTCAAGCTTTTCATTGGATCGAATCTTTGTGTAAAAAATAGTATGGAAATAAAGAGTATGCTAATTTTTGGTTGATTTAATCAATAATGTAACCTTCAAATTTTGTTTCAAACCATTTGATAGCATCTTCTTTATTTACTCTATGATTTTTGCCAACAGCTGCTTTACATCTTTTCTTTTCTGCAACTCTGTAGCCTGGTCTTTTTAAGATCACGTAGAAATCCATTCCATAGATACCAACATTTGGATCGTATCTCATTCCAAGATCGATATGCTCTTCAATACCAAAACCAAAGGTTCCTGTTTTGGTAAAGCATCCTTTTCGGAGTTCGAATTCCTTTACTCGAAGCCCTCTTTCGAGAATTTCTTCTGCTTTTTTGCCTCGGACAGTAACATGGGTTGCAATTTTTTCGTTTCTTCGAATACCAAAACCTCGAATGGTTAATCTTGCTTTTGTTTTTTGATTATAGATTGAAAATTTTAAGTTTGTGATAGTTGGTTTATTTTTTTGGTTTTTTTTTTATTTTTTTTTGATTTGAACAAAAAAACAAAAATTTAAAAAGCAAAAAGACAAACAAAAAAAAATTAAAAAAAAAAAAAAAAAAGAAAAATTTTGAATAAAACAATTATTTATTTTGTATTTTAGTGTTTGAAAACAAGAAGAAAAGTTTTAGACACTAAAGGATTTTGTTAGAAATTGAAAAAAACAAACCTCTTGATTGGACTGGCTTTTGTTTTGTTAATTGTTCAAGAACTTTTGATGCCCTTGTTAATCTATCTCCACTTTCTCCAACAGAGATATTTAAACACAATTTGTCAATTTTGATCTCTTTCATGAGGTTTGGTTTTTTGATTTCTTCTTGTTCTTTGTTTGTCATTCTAAAAAAATATAAGAAAAAGTTTTTAAAAAAAATGAATTTTTTCAAAATTTTATCTTTAAGGTGCGCTCTTAGCAGAACTCCCATTTGAAAAAGAAAAGATTTTGGTGGATGAAATAATGTTTATTTTGGTTTCCTTTAGGAATAAAAAGCCTTCTTTCAGAAATTTTTGACATTTTATTTTTGTTATCCCTTTTGAATATCAAAATAATTGAAAAACGAAAAAAATTGGTTTGATCTCTTTGGATAGGGAATTTCAGATCGGGGAGAAAAATACAGTTAAAATACAACCACCATTGGTACCCACATTTAAAGGTGTCTTTGTTGATTTTTATTAATGACTATTGAGTTGATAGTTTCTTGATCAAAAAAAATTTTTATTATAAAAGTTTCTTGTTGTTGAGATCCTTTTACAGTTTTTTTGTTTTTTTGAGACCCTAATTTATGTGTCTTATAATTGATCCAAAATTTTATTATTTTTTTTGGAAAAGTTACCTTTTTCTTTTTTTGATTATGCAAGAGAGGTGATTACATAAAAATAACCCCTTAACTTACAATTTTTTTAATTTTAATTTAAGAAATAAACAGCGAATTTATTTAATTTCAGTTTATTTCTCAAATTAAAGAAAAAAATGTAGTTAGTTTTTCCAGAATTTAAATGAATAGAGCAAAAACTTTGATTTTTTTCATTTTTTTCTATTCTAGAAAAGTCCCGTTAGGTAGTTTTGAGTTTTCTATTTATTTAGAAAATCAATAGATTGTAGTTATTTTTTCTTGAATTATTCACTTATTTGGAAAATCAAGAGTTTTTTTCAAATAGAAAAAAAAATCCCAAGAAAACTGCCGTTAGTTTTTTTTTAATTTCTAAAATTAAAAAAAAACATAAGCACTCTGTGACACTTTACAACACTTTATGACACTCTATGGTACTTGAAGGAACTCTATAAAACTCTTAAATTATTTATTTTTTGATCAAAGTTAAAACACAGATAATAATATGGCACAAATATGATAAAATGATCACTCTCTTTTCCTGATTTATCTTTCCAAAAGAGATTTCTCAAAAAAGAACGTTGAAGTTTTTTGATCTCTATCTTTGAATAGGGAAATTGAAAATGAAGTGCAAATATTTCCCATTACTGGTATTTGAATTCTAAATGGGAAAAATTTTCACTTCCTTTTCCACATTTTTCTTTTATAAATTGAGTTTTCAAAGAAGTAAGATATAGTTTGAAAACTTTATTTGGAAAAGGAAATTGAAAATGAAGTGAAAATTATAGGTCATTTAGAATTCAAATACCAATAATAAATACATCACCAATCATAACATTTATGATGTCCAAAAATCCTGACTATTTTTCTTTTTCATTCCCACCTTACTTAATAAGGGTGTTCAAGTTTATGTCTTTAAAAATTTTCTTCTTGGTAAATGCCATTTAAAAATACACTTTAAGGACTACCTTTTTAGGTGGAAACAGTAAAATAATGTCTAAAATCACCCTTGAAAAAGTTTTGTAAATACAAGTAATATTTGTCCAATGAGAATTTCTTTTAGAAAAAATGAGAAATTTTCACAATTTCAACAATTTTGACAATTTTTACCTTGTTAGATCATGTAAAATTTTGATTTTAATATTTTAGAATTTCCATTTCAACTTTCGGAACTCACACTATTTTCTAGAGATGTTCTACATATTTTTTAAATTTACTTTTACAAGTTTGAAATGTTCCGAAATTTGAAATGCACTCGAAAATCGCCAAAAGACATTTTTTGCAATTATTTTTTTTGTTATTTGCAATTTTCCTTTTCATCGAAAAACAAAGAAAAATAGTCTGCGTGAAAAGGTAAAGATGACATGAATGTTTTTTTTTTTTTTTTTTGTCCAATTTCTTACGTGTGAAAATTTTTTTTGAGAAGCGAAAGTGAAATAACACAATTACTCAACCCCCTCAAGGGTGGGAACGTAGTCCTTAAATAATGCTTTTTGGTCCGAATTGAGGAACATTTTGATAAAAGCAACTTACAAATTGAGAAGAGATAGGATTAAAAAATGATATTGGGGCAACTTGGTGAATTGCTAAAGGAGTTGTTGTCTTCAGAACAAGTATATTTTTGTCTCAATTGTTTGAAGAAAAAATTGCTTTTTGAAAACAGAAAGTAAAATAACAGAATTACAACAATCTCAAAACTTGTACTCCAATATCAAAAAAACTTGTTAACTGTAGAGAGAAAAATGTTGGACACAGAAAAATGGTTGGACAGCATTTTTAATTGGGAACATTACTGAAAATGATTTTTAATTTCAATCATTTGTGAAATAACTAAAGAAAATAACAACAATCTACTTATTAGAATAACGATTAATGTAATTCTACTTTTTCAAAACCTTATCTCTTATAATCTAAAGCAAGTTTAAAAATTACCATTTTCAGAATTAATAGTAAACTTTACTAAAACTTGGATTTTTGTTCAAATAGCATGATCTACTTTAGTTATCAACCATTCAAATGAGTATTCTACACAAACCACAGATTAATGAACTTTTAACACCTTTAAACCTGGATTTATATAAAATTCACCTAGTTATCAATAGGATTTGATTTTCAATTTCAGTAATGTTCCCAATTAAAAATGGTGTCGAACCATTTTTCTGTGTCCAACATTTTTCTCTCAACAGTAAATGATATTTTTCCAAATCTTTGTTGATACAAATTGTTTTTCCAAGAATCGTTTATTGGTTGAACTAACAAAAACCCCTACAATTATTTTTCCCAAACAAAAAAAAAAAAAAAAATAAAATAAAAAACAAAGATCAAATTCATTGTTTTTGATGATTAGAAACAAAACCTTTTGGGATTTACCTTTTTAAAAAAGAAAAATATCTGAAAGGAAATTTTTTTTATTACAAAATCGATTGTTGTAAAAAATAAAAAACAACAAGAAAAAAAGAGAAAAAGAAAATATTTATGAAATAGAGGAAGGATAACCCAACTATTTTCAGAACTTGGTTAAGGTTTACAATATTGGTTCTATCAAATAGTACCAAAAACAGAATCGGTTTCAAAAAAATAAAATACTTTGAACTAAAAAAAGTTAATGCTAAATTTTTTTCTCATTTTTTCTTTTTTTTTTTATTATTTTAAAAATGACAACAAAACAGCCATTTTATCTAATAAACGGTACCAGCTTAACAAACAAAACAAGTACCCACAACCATGTTTTCAAATGCGGTAGCGGGGGTGACAAGGTTACAGCCTATGTTGATGAGACCACATGTGTGAGGCAATACACTGGCACAAGCGAAACCAAGCTCCACTCACAAATCAAAAACGTTGTTCAAGTAGCTTCTGGATACCAACATACCATTTTTTTAACAGAAGACGGCAAAGTTTATGGCTTTGGAAGTCAGAACAGTAAGGACTTAGGAACAAACAGCGCGATCAACTCGAACACGTCAGGAGAATTTAATTATTTTAAAAATAACAACCTCAAAGTCAGAAAAATTGCAGCCGGTGTTTTTCAGTCTTATTTCATCACCACTGATAACAAATACTATGCCTGTGGATCAAATAGCGAGAACAGGCTCGGGATCTTTGACAACAAAAGCATCCAGGGGCCAACGTTAGTTACCGATGTCAATGTCACCGATGTTTGGAGCGGCCTCTATGCCTACACTGTCTATTATCAGCAGGAAGATGGCAAAATAATTGGTGCAGGAAAAACCGTGCCCAGCAACCCATACACCTTAACTGATGAAACAGAACTCAAGGATTTGGAGATTGTCAATATCGCGGGAGGATATAGCCATTTCTTATTTTTGTTCCATACAAAGGAAGGCGCACCACAGGTCTATTATATCAGCGACAAGCAGAAGCCAAGGCTATGGAATGAATTATCTGGCTTTAGGGTCACACACCTTGGGATGTGTTGCCACAATTCCGTTTTCACAACAGAGGACAACAAAGTTCTCTGTTCAACCTCAACAGGCGGAAACGTTACAGACCTTACAAGCCAACTACCAAAGATACCAACTTCACAACGCTGGGAAATTTGTAATAAGGCATGGGACGCTACTATTTTCCCCGTTGATGATTCCAACCCACTCTATGAAGATTTTAAGAACATTTATGAAAACCAAATCTTGGTCGACTGCCAATTGCCAAACACAGACCTAAAGGTGCACAAGACTTGGATCGAACAAAGGTTTCGAAACACTTTCCAAACTCTTGAACAACGCTTTGCCGAGTTAAATTCCGACCTTAGCAAAGAATTACTTGATTGGGCCTATGGGATCAAATCATTCGTATCTGAAAACGGCGTTGAGTTTTTAAACTCAATCAAAGCTGATCCTAAATCCACATTACAGAACGATTTAAATATCCTTTATCATCAAGAAGAAACGAAAAACTTTGCCATCCTTGTCAAAATTCAAGACGAAGAAGACGAAGACGAAGAAGAAGATGACGAAGAAGACGAAGAAAACGAGTTCGAAGAAATACCTGTTCATAAATTTGTTTTAATTCTAAAAACAAATTTATTCAGAGAAATGTTTGTAAACGTTACTGAAAAGTCAAATTCCGTGAAAGATTTTTTTGAAAAATCTCCTGAAAGTATCGAAGTCTTTATTAAATATTTATATTTAAACAAAATCGAATTAACTGCTGATGACGAACCAGAGATGATCGTGGAAGAATTAAAAGAGGCTCAAGAATATTACAAATTAAACGAAAACTCAAATTTCACAAAAGAGCTCGAAACTATTAAAAATAAATTTTGTTAATTTGCTTGATTAATTTTTGGTCGTCGAAAAAAGTCACAAGTTTTGAAAAATGTTCTTATTTTTCATAATTATGCTTACACATACATTTATCTTTATTTGATATTCAAAAACAAATATTCCTATTAAAAAATTTTTTTTTTTTTTTTTTTATCAAATCAAACAATTCAAAAATTGAGACAATTAAATAAATGCCAAAAAGCCAATAACTTTTAATTTGGTTCATCTCCATCTGTTCTTGCTTTAATTTATCCTTTTTTTTTCTTTTTTTTATTTAATTTTTTTTTTATTGATTAGGAATTAATATTAAAAAAAAAAAAAAGATCAAATGCAATATAAAATTTTCTTTAACATCTAAAAAAATTGCGATTAGTTCAACTTTATGACGAAAAACCATATTATCGAGATAAATCCATATTATAAGGAATAAAATAAAAATCGCGAAATCAAGAAAAAGTATTTTTTTAAAAATAACCTGTACAAAAAACCGCTGAATTTTAAAAATCTTTGAGACTTTTACTACGCTATTCTGGTTTAAAAGGGTTAGAAAGCGTTTAAAAGGGTTGTAAAGTGTCTTCAAGTTTTTGATAGGTTATTTTTAAGACAGAAAAACTTTTTGTAAATAGTATGGAGTTTGCTTTGTAGTCGAAAAAACAAATTTTTTTTCCATTCATTTTTTTTTGAACAAAATGTATAATCTCAAACAAATGTTATGATCAAACAAATAATCACCCATTTCAAAAATGTACACTTGAATATAAAATAGGTTTGTTTTTTAAAAATGAAGGTATTACCTTTCAAAAGTTAAATAACCAAAGAAGAAGAAAGAGTTATTTTCAATCTTATTGGTGATTAATCAAAGAAAACCCATTAAACTCGAGTTTTATTTTCTGGATAATGTAAAGATATATGAGGAGAAGAAGAATAACAAGAAAAAAATAAAGTGTACAAGAAATCTTAATATTTGGTGAGAATGTGGTTACGTTGTTGTGAAAGCTTTGGAACAGTTATCACACTCATTTTATCTTTCCTAGAATATAAACTCTGTTTCAGTCAATGTGCCCAACATTTTTTTCAAATATTAATTATTTTATATAATTGACCTTTGAAGAACAAATAAAAAATAAACAGAATAATAAACATCAAAGAATAGTTGGTATATGTCTGAAAGAAAACTAATTAATAAATTTATTTTCTTAAAAATTGAAAAACTCAAATTATTAAGGACAAATTGAGAAAAACAACAATGTTCGTTTTGAACTTCCACTGGTATTTGAATAATTAATAGGAAACAATTTTCACTTCATTTTCTACACTATTCTTTTAGAAAACAAGTCCCCAAACGAAGCGTGTGGGTATTTGTTTTCTCTATTTGAAAAAGGAAATGAAAATAAAGTGAAAATTTTTCACATTTTTTAAACAAATATCAGTAGCCGATCAACGATCGAATAGAATTCCAATAGAAACCAATATCATTTTTCAACAATATTTTACATGGTTTCAATAGCCTTAGAATAACACATTTTTACCAAGTGACTATTTTTCTTACAATAAAAAAAATTTTTTGCAACGGAATTACGTTTTAAAAAAAAAACAAAAATATGCCAAAATGTAAAAAAATGATTTCAATTTTGAAAATTTCCAAAATAAATTTTTTCTTCTAATATCTATTCAAAACCTTTAAACACACGTATTTAACTCATTACAACTGAGCTCATTTGACTGAAAAATAGTTTAGAAAAGGATTTAACCCAAGAACACATTCTTTAAAGAAATTGTTAATAGTTGTTTTTTTTTTTTTTAGAAAGCCTTTTTTATTCAACGCGATTTATAACATCACGATAGAAGTAGAAACTCTTAATTTATTTTTTTTATTATGTTTTTTGATCTAAAAGTATCGAGCAACATGTCAAACAAATCAAATTAAAATATAATGAAAACTCTTGATCTGATACTTTTTTGAATTAGGTATCTTTTTTTATTGTTTTTTTTTCAAAGAATAACTAATTTTTCAAATGTATCTGTTTTTTGATCAAAGAAAATTTTACTTGTTAAAAATATTGGTGAATTATTCAAAAAGATATTGACTCTTATATTGCGATTTATTTTTTAATCATAACAGTTTGATATTTATTGTGTTATTTTTCTATAACTATCTTGATTTTATAGAATATTGCGATATGTGATTCTATCGCGATATTATTGATTCTTGTGATTTTCTGACAATATCACAATTTGATAAAAATAATCATGATTTTTGAAACTTTTTTCGTGGCTTAATAAAGATATCACTAAATCCCAAGATTGTTTGTTATAACTATTAAAAAATTTTTATTATATTTTTTTTTCCATTGAAAAAAGTTGGAAATATATCACCCCACTTTAACCATCTAGTTTTTTGTTAATTTAAGAAATGAAATAAAAAATATATTTAATTTTCATTAACTTTACTAGAATTTAAAGATAACATTTTTAAAACGGATATTGATAAAAAAATCTTCGTATAAAAAAATTGGAAACCTAAAATGAGTGATCTAATTTTTTATAATAGAAAAAGAGAAAGAAAACCAAAGAATTCATGAGGTATAGACACCCTTAACAAATATATTCACTTCTTGGTATAATAAATAAGTAGAAATATTCTAAAATTGTATTTTTTATATATTTTTTTAATTGAATGATAGTTCTGTGAATAAAAAATAGAATCAAAAAATTTTTGAATATCATTGTTATGATATAAATACTTTATTTTTTTTATTTATCTTTATTATTATTTTGAGAAATTTATCTTATAAATATAAAAACGTAATATAAGTGTCTAATTTTTATTTCTTAACTCCTATTATATCAAAAATTAAGTACATTTTGCCATTATGTAAAAGGTAATTTTGAAAACCTTATTGAAAAAATATTTTTATGAGTTTCATGGGATATCAAAACTTTGAAACCAATGCTTTATTTATTAAAAGAAAGCGAACCTATAAGTAATTCAGATTCGAATCTTTAAATTTTCATTTTTTTTGTTATTTTTTTTTAAATTTTTGGTTAAAACGAAAAATATTTTAAATTTAGCAATGTTTTAACAATGAACACTTGAAATTAACACAAGAAAAAAAAAAAAAAAAAAAGAAAGACTTGAGAAAAAAATAGAACAGTAAAAGCGCACATTTTAAACAAATCCCTTTTTCAAGACAAACAAGTAAGATCACCTTTCCCAAGAAACTTGTTTTGAAATGAAAAATGAAAAAAAAAAAAACCGATAAAAGTATATTTTACAAGATTATTTTTTTCTTATATTCTTAATTTAAATATGTTAAAGTTAAAAAATTGTCTCAAATTTCTCACCCCAAAACTATTTATTATTTTACAAAACAAAAACTTTTGTTATAAATTGAGTTTAATTTTTTTTCAAATATTTTTCACAAAACCAAAAAAAAATTTTCGAATATAACTTCGAAAATTAAAAGAAAGAGAAGATATTCCCCAAATCAAAAAAACAATTACAAAAATTTTAAACACAAAATTAAAGAAAAAATTTTAAAAAAAATTCAATACAAAATTCAGATTTTTTTTAGTTTTTCAAGTAGAAAGAAAATAAATAATTATCATATAAAACAAATTCACCCAATAAATATTTAGTTCTAAAGAAGATTTTAAAAAAATATCCTATTTTCCGAATCAAAACTAGAATTAGATGAATCCAATAAAAATAGGATTTTTAGTTTCATTTCGGAAAATCTTCAAAATAAAAAGTTGATTTTTTAATCAAAAAGATTTCAAACAAAAATTTTACATTTAAAATTTACTTTATAACCAAGTAAAGAAGAAGTAAAAATATCAAAATTTATAGATAAAATCAATAAATAAATGATTTATTATTATTTTTTCTTGATCAATCTTTTCATTTTTTGGATTTATATTTATTAATGGTATTTAAATATATTAAAATAGATTATATACCATGTTCATATTAATCAAAATATTCATTTATTTGGTTAAAGAAACAATTTGAATCATTCAGTTTCATATAAACTGTGACACTCAAAAGTTTTAAAATATACTTACATTTAAAAAAAACAATTTTTATTTTTTTTTTTTGACAACAATACTTTGAACACAGAGGTAATGTAATCCCATTGTTTAACCAACAACCCAACACAAAAATTTTAAAATAATTTTCTTAAGTTTCTAGTCATTTAACGAGAATATTAACCATACTCAAGGTGTAAGCCAAGACCAAAAAGGGTATTGTGAAATAGCCCTTCTTTTTGTTGACAAAATTCAAATAACAAAAAAAAATTCCATTGGATCATCTTTGAAAAAAAATACAACCAAAAAAAAAAAGTTTGAAAGAGTTCTAAATTTCAAAAAATCAAAATTTAAAAAAAAAAATTCATCTTTTCTCATTTTCTATTTTCAAATGGTTAAATTTCTTTAATTTAAAACAAATTGCTTTTTTGAATTTCGCAATCAATTTAATTCGATTTAATCTGATTTGTGGAAAATTTCTCACCCACTAAATTTGACTAAGTAAGGATTAGGTAAATATTCTTAAAATAAAAATAACTCATTTGAAAAAAATAAAAAAAGAAAAAAAAAATTACCAAGATCTCAAAAAGTGCCAAAGAGCAACACTTCAAAACTGACACAGTTGTTTTCCAAATAGTAATTTACAACGATTCTAATAGGAAATTGAGTGTTGCTCTTTGGCGCTTTTTTCAAAAAATGTCCTCATCTTTAGTCGTTGATTTTTGGAGATCGATAATACATCATAGGTTGGTTGGTTTTTGATTGGTGTTAGGTACTCAATAAAAATTATTAAAAAGTTTTTTTTTATTTCAGAATAAGGACTATCTAAAAAAGGGCCATTTTGGGGGTACTGTTGGTTAAAACATCACAGTTGAGGACACTTTATTTTTTTCAATTCACCAGAAACCTAAAATGCACAATTTTCCAGAATTTTTTTGCAATTTTTCAAAGGCAAAACATTTTTTAAATTTTTAAATTATTTTGTACTTTTTTCATAGCAGGTAATTTCTAGCAACCTTAAAAAAATGAAACTGATATTTTTTTTCTTTTTAAAGCCAAATTGACGATATTTAATTCAATTTTTTCCAACAAAAAAGGTTTTTTTTTTGTAGAAAAGAACAGATAAAAAATATTATCCAAATAAGATCAAAAAAATTCTCACAATAAAATATGCAAAAATAAAAAAATAAAAAAAACCTTTTTCACTTTTGAGAAAAACAAAAAACGAAAATGAATGACAAATAAAAAATAAATCACTTCGAACTTTTCCCTTTTTTCTTTTTAAATTAGTTTTTAAATGACAAAAGAAAATTTTCAATTCCGATTAATTCAAGGTACACAACCCAACCATGATCATGTAATAGAAGTATTATCTTACAATCGATTTTTTGGTCTGAAAAATGAAAGTTAAACAAAAATGGTTGGGTTGTGGTTTTCAGTAATAGGTTTGCAAATAAGAAACTGATCCATCAAAAATACCAATTCCTAGATTTTTGAAATTTGATCTTTCTTCTGGTAATCAAGACATAAAGAACACATTTCACTCATGTTTTAAACCATGTGAAGGCAATAGTGGTCTTTTTTTAGATAATCCTTCAAAATATATTGTAAATAATGCTTTTTTGGTCCTAATTGAGAAATATTTTGATAAAAGCCACTAACAAATTGAGAAGAGATAGGATTAAAAAATGATATTGGGGCAACTTGGTGAATTGCTAAAGGAGTTTTTGTCTTCATAACAAGTATATTTTTGTCTCAATTGTTTGAAGAAAAAATTGCTTTTTGAAAACAGAAAGTAAAATAACAGAATTACAACAATCTCAAAATTTAGAACTTAAAATCAAAAAAAATTCTTAAGGGTCGAGTCATTACGGTTAAATTTTTTTTTCTGAAATCGAAAAAAACTTTTTTGTAATTTTTATGAGTACCTAATACCAATCAAAAACCAACCAACCTATGATGTATTATCGATCTCCAAAAATCAACGACTAAAGATGAGGACATTTTTTGAAAAAAGCGCCAAAGAGCAACACTCAATTTCCTATTAGAATCGTTGTAAATTACAATTTTGAAAACAACTGTGTCAGTTTTGAAGTGTCGCTCTTTGGCACTTTTTGAGATCTTGGTGATTTTTTTTTCTTTTTTTTAATTTTTTTCAAATGAGTTATTTTTATTTTAAGAATATATTACAAAATCCTTACTTAGTCAAATTTAGTGGGTGAGAAAATAACAAAAACCAGATTAAATCAAATTAAATTGATTTCGAAATTCAAAAAAGCAATTTGTTTTAAATTAAAGAAATTTAACCATTTGAAAATAGAAAATGAGAAAAGATGAATTTTTTTTTTTAAATTTTGATTTTTTGAAATTTAGAACTCTTTCAAACTTTTTTTTTTTGGTTGTATTTTTTTTCAAAGATGATCCAATGGAATTTTTTTTTGTTATTTGAATTTTGTCAACAAAAAGAAGGGCTATTTCACAATACCCTTTTGGTCTCAGTTTACCCCTTGAGTATGGAGTACATTCATGGAATATGACTTTCCCCTTAAAATGATATTTTTCCAAATCTTTGTTGATATAAATTGTTTTTCCAAGAATTGTTTGTTGGTTGAACTAACAAAACCCCCTACAATTATTTTTTTCAAATCAAAAAAAAAAAAAAAAAAAAATAAAAAACAAAGATCAAATTCATTGTTTTTGATGATTAGAAACAAAACATTTTGGGGTTTACTTTTTAAGGAAGTAAGTACATTTTACCATTTTGAAAATTTTTAATTGTGTTAACATTACTGAAAAAATATTTTTTAAGTGCCACCAGATATTGAAACTTTGAAACCAAAACACCATCCACTAGTCTATTCGTGAATGGAATCAAAGTAATTCAGAGTTGAATCTTAAAATTTTCAATTTTTTGAACATTTTTTTTTGATTCAATTTTTGAGTTTTATTAAATATGGTTTTGGATCTAGAAATGTTTTTAGACCAATGATCGAAATTAACCAAACAGTAAAACCAACAAAATAGACCCGAAAGGGTGTGCATTTGAAACAAATATTTTCTTTTAGAACACCAAACACGAAAGAACACCATCCAAATAAATTTGTTGAAATCAAGAATGAAAAAAAAAAAAATCGATAAAAGCCTATTTTTGAAGATTTATTTTCTTTATCTTCTTACTTTGCTTGAATATTAACTATTTTTTTCCTTGAATTTTTCACCACATTACTATTTATTATTATTTTAAAAAACCTTTTGTGGCAAATTTGCTTTCAAAATTCAATTTTAAAATATTTTTCTCAAACAAAAGCCAAAACGAGGAATACTATTTCAAAAATTAAAATAAAGGAGTTGAATTCTTGGAATCAAAAAACAGTTACAAAAGATTCAAATCAAAATAATTCAGAAATTCAATAACAAATTTCAATCAGATTCAGTATTTTTTTGAGTTCTCATTTTAATGGAAAAGAAATAATTATAAATTCAAACGAATTTACCCAATAAACCCTCATTCTCAAGAAGAATTAAAAAAATCTCTGATTTTCTGAACCAAACCAGAATTAGATGACATAAATGAAAATAGGATTTTTAAATTCATTTTGGAAATTCTTTCAAAATAAATAATAATTTGTTTATCAAAAATTTTCCAATTAAAATTTTTTCATAAAGAATTAAAAATAAAACCAAATAAAGAATAAGTAATTGTGTAAAATTTTATAGATAAGATCAAGTAATAAATGATTTTTATTTATTTTTTTTTGATCACTTTTTTCATTTTTTTGATTTGCGTTTTTTTGTTGGTATGAAAATATCTATTACTAGAATATATTCCACTCTAGTATTTATGAAAATATCAATTTATTTAAAAAAAGAAATGATTTGAATAATTCAGTTTTACATAAATGGTGGCACTCAAAAAAAGAAAAATTTATTTACCCCCTACAATTATTTTTTTCAAATCAAAAAAAAAAAAAAAAAAAAAATAAAAAACAAAGATCAAATTCATTGTTTTTGATGATTAGAAACAAAACCTTTTGGGATTTACCTTTTTAAAAAAGAAAAATATCTGAAAGGAAATTTTTTTTATTACAATATCGATTGTTGTAAAAAATAAAAAACAACAAGAAAAAATTTAAAATCCAAAAAATTGCAATATTTTGACTTTTCCTCAATCCATAAACTTTTTAACAATTTTTACCATTTACTGTATGGTATTCAAACCCTCGCAGAGCATAAAATTCGAATAGTCCTTGATGCTAAATTTTTTTCTCATTTTTTCTTTTTTTTTTTATTATTTTAAAAATGACAACAAAACAGCCATTTTATCTAATAAACGGTACCAGCTTAACAAACAAAACAAGTACCCACAACCATGTTTTCAAATGCGGTAGCGGGGGTGACAAGGTTACAGCCTATGTTGATGAGACCACATGTGTGAGGCAATACACTGGCACAAGCGAAACCAAGCTCCACTCACAAATCAAAAACGTTGTTCAAGTAGCTTCTGGATACCAACATACCATTTTTTTAACAGAAGACGGCAAAGTTTATGGCTTTGGAAGTCAGAACAGTAAGGACTTAGGAACAAACAGCGCGATCAACTCGAACACGTCAGGAGAATTTAATTATTTTAAAAATAACAACCTCAAAGTCAGAAAAATTGCAGCCGGTGTCTTTCAGTCTTATTTCATCACCACTGATAACAAGTATTATGCCTGCGGATCGAACGACGAGAACAGGCTCGGGATCTTTGACAACAGAAGCATCCAGGGGCCAACGTTAGTTACCAATGTCAATGTCACCGATGTTTGGAGCGGCCTCTATGCCTACACTGTCTATTATCAGCAGGAAGATGGCAAAATAATTGGTGCAGGAAAAACCGTGCCCAGCAACCCATACACCTTAACTGATGAAACAGAACTCAAGGATTTGGAGATTGTCAATATCGCGGGAGGATATAGCCGTTTCTTATTTTTGTTCCATACAAAGGAAGGCGCACCACAGGTCTATTATATCAACGGCAAGCAGAAGCCAAGGCTATGGAATGAATTATCTGGCTTTAGGGTCACACACCTTGGGTTATGTTGCCACAATTCCGTTTTCACAACAGAGGACAACAAAGTTCTCTGTTCAACCTCAGCAGGCGGAAACGTTACAGACCTTACAAGCCAACTACCAAAGATACCAACTTCACAACGCTGGGAAATTTGTAATAAGGCATGGGACGCTACTATTTTCCCCGTTGATGATTCCAACCCACTCTATGAAGATTTTAAGAACATTTATGAAAACCAAATCTTGGTCGACTGCCAATTGCCAAACACATACCTCAAGGTGCACAAGACTTGGATCGAACAAAGGTTTCGAAACACTTTCCAAACTCTTGAACAACGCTTTGCCGAGTTAAATTACAACCTTAGCAAAGAATTACTTGATTGGGCCTATGGGATCACACCATCCATATCTGAAAGCGGCGTTTATTTTTTAAACTCTATCAAAGCTGATCCTAAATCCACATTACAGAACGATTTAAATATCCTTTATCATCAAGAAGAAACGAAAAACTTTGCCATCCAAGTCAAAATTCAAGACGAAAAAAACGAGTTCGACGAAATGCCTGTTCATAAATTTGTTTTAATTCTAAAATCAAATTTATTCAGAGAAATTTTTAGAAACGTTACTGAAAGGTCAAATTCAATGAAAGATTTTTCTGGAAAATCTCCTGAAAGTATGGAAGTCTTTATTAAATATTTATATTTAAATAAAATCGAATTAAAAGCTGTCGACGAACCATACACGACCGTGCAAGAATTAAATGAGGCTCAAGATTATTACCAATTAAACAAAAACTCAAATTTCACAAAAGAGCTCAAAACTATTAAAAATTAATTTTGTTAATTTGCTTGATTAATTTTTGGTCGTCGAAAAAAGTCACAAGTTTTGAAAAATGTTCTTATTTTTCATAATTATGCTTACACATACATTTATCTTTATTTGATATTCAAAAACAAATATTCCTATTAAAAAAAATTTTTTTTTTTTTTTTTTTTCAAATCAAACAATTCAAAAATTGAGACAATTAAATAAATGCCAAAAAGCCAATAACTTTTAATTTGGTTCATCTCCATCTGTTCTTGCTTTAATTTATCCTTTTTTTTTTCTTTTTATTTAATTTTTTTTTATTGATTAGGAATTAATATTAAAAAAAAAACAAAAGATCAAATGCAATATAAAATTTTCTTTAACATCTAAAAAAATTGCGATTAGTTCAACTTTATGACGAAAAACCATATTATCGAGATAAATCCATATTATAAGGAATAAAATAAAAATCGCGAAATCAAGAAAAAGTATTTTTTTAAAAATAACCTGTACAAAAAACCGCTGAATTTTAAAAATCTTTGAGACTTTTACTACGCTATTCTGGTTTAAAAGGGTTAGAAAGCGTTTAAAAGGGTTGTAAAGTGTCTTCAAGTTTTTGATAGGTTATTTTTAAGACAGAAAACTTTTGTAAATAGTATGGAGTTTGCTTTGTAGTCGAAAAACAAATTTTTTTCCATTCATTTTTTTTTGAACAAAATGTATAATCTCAAACAAATGTTATGATCAAACAAATAATCACCCATTTCAAAAATGTACACTTGAATATAAAATAGGTTTGTTTTTTAAAAATGAAGGTATTACCTTTCAAAAGTTAAATAACCAAAGAAGAAGAAAGAGTTATTTTCAATCTTATTGGTGATTAATCAAAGAAAAACCATTAAACTCGAGTTTTATTTTCTGGATAATGTAAAGATATATGAGGAGAAGAAGAATAAAAAGAAAAAAACAAAGTGTACAAGAAATCTTAATATTTGGTGACAATATGGTTACGTTGTTGTGAAAGCTTTGGAACAGTTATCACACTCATTTTATCTTTCCTAGAATATAAACTCTGTTTCAGTCAATGTGCCCAACATTTTTTTCAAATATTAATTATTTTATATAATTGACCTTTGAAGAACAAATAAGAAATAAACAGAATAATAAAAATCAAAGAATAGTTGATATATGTCTGAAAGAAAACTAATTAATCAATTTATTTTCTTAAAAATTGAAAAACTCAAATTATTAAGGACAAATTGAGAAAAACAACAATGTTCGTTTTGAACTTCCACTGGTATTTGAATAATTAATAGGAAACAATTTTCACTTCATTTTCTACACTATTATTTTAGAAAACAAGTCCCCAAACGAAGTGTGTTGGTATTTGTGTTCTCTATTTGAAAAAGGAAATGAAAATAAAGTGAAAATTTTTCACATTTTTTAAACAAATATCAGTAGCCGATCAAAGATCGAATAGAATTCCAATAGAAACCAATATCATTTTTCAACAATCTTTTACATGGTTTCAATAACCTTAGAATAACACATTTTTACCAAGTGACTATTTTTCTTGCAATAAAAAAATTTTTTTGTAACGGAAGTACGTTTTTAAAAAAAAATCATAGTAAAAAAACAAAAATTTACAAAAATGTAAAAAAAAATGATTTCAATTTTGAAATTATCCAAAATAATTTTTTTTTTCTAATATCTATTCAAAACCTTTAAACACACGTATTACACTCATTACAACTGAGCTCCTTTGACTGAAAAATAGTTTAGAAAAGGATTTAACCCAAGAACAAACCCTTTAAAGAACGCCATAAGGGTTGTTGGTGGTTTTAGAAAGCATTTTTTATTCAACACAATTTAGAACACCACGATAGAAGTAGAAACTATTAATTTTCCTTTTTTATTATGTTTGTTGATCTAAAAGTATCGACATGTATGTCAACCAAATCAAATTAAAATACAATGAAAACTCTTGATCTGATACTTTTTTGAATTAGGTATCTTTTTTTATTGTTTTGTTTTCCAAGATTAACTTTTTTTTTCAAGCGTTCGTTTTGTGATCAAAGAAAATTTTACTTGTTAAAAATATTGGTGAATTAGCCCTAAAAGCCATTGACTCTTATATTGCAATTTATTTTTTAATCACAATAGTTTGATATTTATTGTATGTTTTTTCTATAACTATCTTGATTTTATAGAATATTGCGATATGTGATTCTATCGCGATATTCTCGATTCTCGCGATTTTCTACAATATCAAATTGTGAAAAAAATAATCATGATTTTTGAAACTTTTGTCGTGGCACAATAAGGATATCGCCAAATCCTAAAATTGTTTGTGAATGCTTATTAAATCTTTTTAATTATTGTTTTTTTTTCCATTTAAAAAAGTTGGAAATATATCACCCCACTTTAACCATCTAATTTTTTTTTGCTAATTTTTGAAATAAAATAAAAAATATATTTAATTGTTATTAACTTTACTAGACTTTAAAGATAACATTTCCTAACCGATATTGATAAAAAAAAATCTTTATATAAAAAAATTGGAAACCTAAAATGAGTGATCTAATTTTTTATAATAGAAAAAGAGAAAGAAAACCAAAGAATTCACGTGGGATAGATACCCTTAGCAAATATATATTCACTTCTTCGAATAATAAATAAGTAGAAATATTCTAAAAATTGTATTTTTTATTTTTTTTTTTAATTGAATGATATATCTGTGAATAATACATAGAATCAAAACATTTCTGAAAATCATTGTTATGATATAAATACTTTATTTTTTTAAATATCTATATTATTATTTTGAGAAATTTATCTTATAAATTTAAAAGCGTAATATAAGTGTCTAATTTTTCCAATCTTAAATCCAAACAGTATAAGAAATTAAGTACATTTTTCCATTATAAAAGAGGTAATTTTGAAAACATTATTGAAAAAAATTTTATTTGGGTAACCTGGGATATTGAAAACTTTGAAACCACTGTTCTATTTATTAAAAGAAAAAGAATCCAAAGTAATTCAGATTCGAATCTTTAAATTTTCATTTTTTTTGTTATTTTTTTTTAAATTTTTGGTTAAAACGAAAAATATTTTAAATTTAGCAATGTTTTAACAACGAATACTTGAAATTAACACAAGAAAAAAACAAAAAAAAAAAGAAATATTTGAGAAAAAATAGAACAGTAAAGGTGTACATTTTCAACAAATCCTTTTTTTCAAGACCAAACAAGTAAGATCACCTTTCCAGATAAATGTTTTGAAATGAAATTGAAAAAAAAAAAATCAATCTATGAATATTTTACAAGAATTTTTTCTTTATCTTAGTAATTTAAATATGTTAAAGTTAAAAACTTGTCTCAAATTTCTCACCCCAAAACTATTTATTATTTTACAAAACCAAAACTTTTGTTACAAATTGAGTTTAATTGTTTAACTAATTTTTTCCACAAAACCAAAAAAAAATTTTAGAATACTCTTTGAAGATTAAAAAAAAGGGAGGAAATTCCCTAAATCAAAAAACCAATTATAAAAATTTTAAACTCAAAAGTAAAGAAAAATTTAGAAAAAAAATTATACAAGATTCAGAACTATTTTGAAGTTATCAAATAGAAAGAAAATAAATTATTATCATCTCAAACAAATACACACAATAAATATATATTTCTAAGGGATGTTTCAAAAATATCCTATTTTCCGAATCAAAACTAGAAATAGATGAATTCAATAAAAATAGGATTTTTGGATTCATTTTGGAGAATCTTCAAAATAAAAAGTAATTTTTTAATCAACAAGTTTTCAAACAAAAGTTTTACATTTAAAATTGACAATATAACCAAGTTAAGAGTAAGTAAAGACATCAAAATTTATAGATAAGATCAATAAATAAATGATTTTTTAGAATTTTTTCTTGATCAATCTTTTCCATTTTTGGATTTATATTTATTATTGGTATTTAAATATATTAAACTAGATTATATGCCATGTGATATTAATTAAAATATAAATTTATATCAACAAAGAAACGATTTGAATATTTCAGTTTGGCACCAATGGTCGCACTAAAAAATTTTAAAATATACCTACCCTTAAAAAAACAAATTTATTTTTTTTTTTTGACAACAATAATTTGGAAACAGAGATAAAGTACTCCTATTGTTTAACCAATATTCCAACAAAAAAATTCTAATTTTTTTTTTTTTTATTGTTTAAGGGAGGTGTTTTTTAGTTCCTCTTGTTTGCACGAATTCCAAAATTGTGATAAAAAATTCTAAAATTTTTTTCTTTAGATTGTTGGTTTCAAAATTTACCTAATTAATTGACAATTAATAATGATATATTATTATTATTTTAATTTTGAAGGGTATAAGAAGAAAAACAACTTTATCTATGTGTGTATATATTTGTTATTTGGTGAAAAATATTTTTTAAAAAATATATTTTCTAACAAAATAAAATTCTATATTAATTCAGTTTTCTATAATTTTTTTTTTACACTGGTATTTTTCAATTAATTACTGAAAATTTTTATTTGAAGTCCTAAAAAATCTTAATTTAGTTTATTTCAAAAATACATCCAAAGATCACTTCAAATCAATTAGAAATGATATTTTTAGATATTTAATTATACTCTTTCTTATTTGACTTGAGATAAAATTTTAATTATTATTATTTGATTTCATTTGCATCTATTATCTTAAACACTCATTAAAAATAAGGCCATACTATTCACTGATCTTTTGGTTTATTATTTTAAAAGTTGAAAATGTAAAAAAGTGTAAAAAAATTTTATGATAAAAAATCAAACACAAACCTAAAGATGATTCTCAAAAACATCGTCACTGCTACAGTGTATTGAAATTTTCATTTATTAGTCCAAATATTTGAACTTTTCCAATTAAAAATAAAACAGAATTCAACAAACCATTTTCCTTTCTTTTTATTTTTCAATAACAAAGCTTTTCAAAAATACCTTATGTCAAACAATACAAAAAAACGTGGGAAACGATCAAATCCGACAATTTTAACAACCTGGGACAGCCCGTTTATTATCCAAAAAACCAAATACACTGGCATTCTAGCAGATCTCTTAACCTTGGGAGATCCGCATAAAGTGAACCCAAAAAAATCCAAAGTCTATTCGAAAATGAAATGGAGCTTCCATGATATCGACAAATTAAGCAAATTTTCTCGAGATTATAGACTCCACTTTGAAGTGAAAAAAAACAACCCAGAATATTACGCAACTATACACGCTTTAATAATCATCAAATTAATTGTCAAAAGAACAATTGAACAAGAAAACAACGAAAAAATAAACAAAAATAACAATAAAAAAACAATTATGATTTTTGAAAGAAATTCAGATGGTTGTATCAAATTTTTAGAACCCCTCATCCCAATAATCGGCATTTTCGATTTTGAAAATGAAGATTTCATTGATGAGTTTATCCAAATTTGTAAATACTCTGGTGACTCTTTGTTGCCGTATTTAATTGAATATGTTAAAGTATGTCTTTTTTTTTTCAATCTTTTGATTTTTTTTATTCTTTATTCTACGTTATGTTTTTGTCTTTGGTTTTGGTTGTTGCTTTCACTGAAGGCGTTTCTCTTTTTTTTTCTTTTTTTAATGTTTGATTGGTTGTTTTTAAAATTTTTTTTTTCTTTTTTTTTTGAAATAAAGTAACAACTTTTTGTCTTTTCTTTTTTCATATAAAAAATCAAAAGAAATTTTTTTTTAATAAACTTTCCTTCCACTTCAGTGATCAATTATAAAAAGTCAGTTTTCAAATTTTAATAAAAATACTTTAATTATTTACATTCAAAATTACTCTCGTTGTCTTGTTAAAATTAATCGATGATTCCCAAATGTAAACTGTTTTTTTGTTTTCTTTTATTTTTGAATTCAGAAAGAATATAAAGCAATACAAACAATTAAGTGCAAAACAAGATTTATTTTGGATTGGTTCAATCAAAAAAAAAAATAAAAAAACTCTACTTTCTATGAATTTCACCTAGTCATTAGAAAATAATTCAAATCCCAATTTGTTATCAATTCAAATTTAAATCAAGATGATCAAAATAAAATTCTTGATATATGATCAATTCACCAACAGCATTTCTTTTTAATTATTTCATTAATTATTCGATAAAAAGAAATACATCTGTTTTTAAAAAGTGAGAACCAAAGAGTTTAACAAGTTACACTGCGGTTACTTCAAAGAGTAAACCAAACAGCTTGAGTAACACTTTTTAAAACTTTTAAATGTGCTTTTTTAAAATACCCTTTATAAAATAGTAAAGTTATTTGAAAAAAGGATTCAAAAGTGTCTATAAAATCGATGAAAAACCTCAATAGAGTTATTTTCAGGACTTTTTTAAAAGTCTATTTTTTGAAAAAGTTTGTAAAAAAATTCATCTCTTTTTTAAAATTAAAAACTTGAAAAAAAAAGTCCTCACTTTTTTCAAATTGTTGTATTAAAAACCCAATTGCTACGCTTTTTGAAAATAACTTTAGCCATTTTTCTTTTTGATTTAATGGTATTTGAATTATAAATGCGTAAAAATTTCCACTTCATTTTCAATTTCCTTTTTCAAATAGAGACACGAACTACAACCCACCTCATTGAGAATTACATTTATAAAAGAAAAAATAAGGAAAATGAAGTGAAAATTTTTTACCTTTTTGATTTCAAATACCAGTATAAAATAAAAATATATTTTTTATTCTTTCTAGTGAATTAACTTGAGAAACAAATAAAGCCTTGTAAAAAAGATAAAGTATATTGTGATTAAAAAATGAAATGCCTCTGTTAAAACTGGCATGCGGAATTCAATATTTAAGCAAAACTATTTTATTATTTAATTTAGCACAAATGATCAAAAACAATTTATACAGCCGTTTCAACTAAGGTTTGAATCAAAGTCATTGGTTGAATGGTTGGGAAATATTCTGAGTCAATTTAAAATTATTTTGAATCATATAAAATTATTTCAAGTAATTTTAAAATTATTTTATTTGTCCACAAGTGTAAATATGGAATGTTGTAAAAAATAGAGTTTTTACAATTTTCGAGATAAATAAAGTGTTCCATACATTTATCGAAATTTTGGTAATAGGCAAATATAATATCTGATTATATTAATAGACTAAGAACAATTTTAATCAAAAAAATCGTTTGGTGAATACCAATCTTTCAATTTTTTTAAAAAAAACATTTTCCGAACAATGTACTGGTATTTACCAAACGATTTTATTTGTAAATCCATTCAGGCTCAAAAATCAAAACTGAAGTTTCATTTACAATAACCAAGATTTGGATAAATGTATGGAATACTTTATTTATCTCGAAAATTGGAAAAACTCTATTTTTTACAACATTCCATATTTACACTTGTGTTACAGTTTGAATTTGAAGATCAGTCAAAGCTTACTTCTTTTTTGAGATACACAGAACTACCAATTCTCGAATCCCATTACATATTACTTTTCTTTTAATAATTTTTTAAAAAATTGATTTCTTTTGGTAGGTTTCGTTTTTTAAATAATTTCAAACAAAAGAAGAGAGTTTTGACTGATCACCAAATTCAAACTGTAACAAATAAAATTACTTGAAATGATTTGAAATAATTTTAAATTGACTCCGAATATTTCCCAGCCATTCAACGAATGACTTTGATTCACACAGGAATTGAAACGGCTGTAACTCTAACTCTAATGATTTCTAACCTCAATTCTTTATTTCCAAATTTTTTGTGATCTTGAAAATTTTGGGATTTGTTTGATAAGTAGATTTCAAAATAAAAACCCAAAAACAATACTGCTTCAATGTAGTCTCTGGTTTAATGTTTCGTTTGGCTTTTAAAAGGCTGAGAAAAAAAAATGAGTAAACAGTTTTTCTTCTATTTATTTATTCTCAAACAGCTTTTTGTTTTTCCCCATTAAATTTTCATTTATTAATTTTCTCCATTACTCATTTTGGTGATAGTTAGATTTCCAACTTTCAAAAAGTTGATCTTGTTTTCTAATTTTCTTTTTTTACCCAAAAACTAACTGTTTTTCCAATCTTTGGTAGAGTAATTTTAGATCAAAAGCAAATGTTCTGAGTTTTTTAAAGAAAAAAATTGTTTATTTTATCTCCTATCAGAAATAGGCTATGGAAATTTGATCATTTTCATTTCAGGGAGTAGGTACATTTTACCAATTTCGAGCGCCACGGATTCTATGAAACTGAATCATTCAAATCATTTCAATAACCCGAATAAATGAATATTTAAAAAAAAAATAGAGTGGAATATAGCCATATTATAATATGTTTGCATACCAATTAAAAAAATTGAAATCAAAAAAATCAAAAAAAAATGATCAAGAAAAAATAAATAAAAACATTTATTTATTGGTCTTATCTGAAAAACTTGAATACAATTACTTATTCTTTTTTACAGAACTTTATTTTTAATTCTAAATGGAAAAACTTTTTATTTTACATAATTTTTCATTCACAAATTACTTTCAATTTCTAAAAAAAATTCAAAATGAATTTAAAAATCTAATTTTGATTGAATTAATCTAATTCTAGATTTGGTCCAAAAATAGGATAATTTTTAAAATCTTCTTCAGAAATCTATATTTCTTGGATCGTGTTGGTTTGATTTGATAATTATTTATTTTACATTCAATTGAAAACTCAACACAATTCTGAACCTGATTGAAATTTTTTCTAAATTTTTCTTTTATTTTGAGTTTGAATCATTTTTATTTGGTTTTTCGATTTCAAATATTCAATCTTTTTATTTTAATCTTTGAATCAATATTCTTTGTTTTGGCTTAGTTTGATAAACTATATTTGAAAAAAAAATTTTGAAAACAGGTTTATAAAAAAATTTTTTGAAAAAATAATAAAAAAAAGTAATGGGGCGAAAAATTTAAGGTAATATCTTGTTTTTTCAAACAAATTAAGAAGATAAAGAACAAAAAAATCTTCTAAAATAAAATGAAAATTTTTTTAAAATTCTTGATTTTCAACAAGTTTATTTCGGAAAGGTGATCTTTCTTGTTTGGTCTTCTAAAAGAAAAGATTTGTTTCAAATATACACCCGTTTGGGGTATATTTAATTGGTTTATTATTTGATTAATTTCAAGCTTTCGTATGTAGACATTTCTTGATCCAAAACCAAATTTAATAAAACTCAAAAATTTCATAAAAAAAAATGTTTCCCAAATTAAAGATTCAACTCTGGTTTACTTTCGTTTCCCTTTCTTTTCACAAACAGAGTGGTTGATGGTATTTTGGTTCAAAGTTACAATAACCCATTGACACTCAAAAAATATTTTTTCAGTAAGGTTCTCATAATTAAAATTTTTAAAAATGGTAAAATGTACTTACTTTCTTAATCGTTAATCCATATCAAATCATTTAATTAAAATTATTTGATTATTTTTTCTTTGTAACATAAAAAGAGGTCCCAAAAAAAAATTAAAATGAAAATTAAATTTTTTAGAATAAAAGTCACAGAAATTACAGAAATCACGAGACCAAAACGGAATCATCATATTTTATAGAAAAAATGACCAACACCTTTACGAAATCAAATTTCAAACTTAAAAAATAATTTTCAAGAATAACTTCTATTTTAAATAAAGTTTTTGAATTTTCCATTTTTTGCAAAAAATATTTGTTTTTTTTTTTTTGATTTACTTTCTTCATTTAATCAAATTCTGATAGAAAAGGTAAAAATAAAATATACTTAAGGGACTTATATTTTTTAAAAATGAAACCTTGCCGAGATCTCTAATTTTTTTTTTTTTTTGTAATTTGTTCTTTGGTTTATCAAATGAATGAGTCAACATCACCGAAACAATTTATTCATTATGAGTCTATTATTTGAAATCCAAATTTCACATATTTCCAATATAAAACTAAAAAAAAGTAACTAGATTATTTTTATTAACAATTAAGTTAACTCTTGAAAATGCGAAAACATATTTTTTAGTTTTTGGTGGGAAGCATTGATTTTGAAAGAAAAAATTAGTATTGTGTTATATTTTTAATAATTAATATTTCAATTCGAATTTGAATAAATAAAATTAATTGATATAGTTATATATGGTTAAATAACTTTAAATTTGAAAGGGGTTTAACAAAAATCTATTAATGAAATTCAGATCTATTCTGCAAAAATTTTTTATTCTTTAAAGTTTTCAAAAAGTAAACTCCATTTCACTCAAAGGGGCCCAGTCAAAAATGAAAAATTCATTTTTTTAACAAAAATAAACCAACATACGATTGTTACGAAATAAGAGAAAACATAAACTTCATATTAGAGTTGATAATCATAAAAGAAATGCTTAAACAAAATATAAATTTTCGAAAAAAATTAAAAAATGTTAAAAAAAAGTTTGGTTCTTTCATTGGAATGTTTTGTGCAAAATTTCTCAATTTCTTTCGAAAATTAAAATTGTTGACAATAAGATTTTCTAAAAGTATGTGTATTGGTTTTAAAAGAAATTACAAAACCTCAATTTTTTTAGAGTTAATTTGGAGTTTTCAAACATTTTTTTTTCAAATTGACTTTTTAAAAAAAACAAGAAAAGAAAAATTTGGTTAAATTAAAAAAAGCTAAAAGCAAAAAAAAAAAATTTACAATTTTGTAAAATGAGAAAAAATCATCAGATTTAAAAATTCAAAATATTTTTTTAGAAGAATACTGGATTAAACTAAATCGAATATGTTCTATTTCTCCAATAAAACCGAGGCCCTTTGACTGAAAAAAAGTTTAGTTTTTCTTGTTTTCAAAAAATGAAAAAAAATGCAAAAAAATTTTCAATTTTGTTATATATTTATTATAAAATGTTTTTTTTTATTAGGACAAGAATAGTTTTTACAATTTAAATCATATTTGAGAGAAAAAATCGATTTTGAAGTTTGTAGATAAAATTACCTTGATCCTCAAATATCTTCAAGAAAATTTTATTATATGAAACTCAAATTTTATATTATAATAAAAGAACAATTTTCGAAGTAAAAGTTGTTAATTGTTTGAAAAATTTAATCGATTATTATAACTATCCTTCTTAAAATAATACTAATATTTTCCAAATGTTCAATAGAACAATTTTTTGGTTTATCAAAAAGAATTATCTCAAAAAAGAAAAAAAAGATCTTTCCATTAATATTGATTAAAATAAATATTATTTTTGGTGTAATAGTGATGAAAATAGTTATAAACAGGGTAAAAAATTTTTATAATGTAAAAAATAAAAATGAATTTTTAGAATTTTCTTTTTTTAAAAAAAATAGAAAAAAAAATTGATCTCACTGAAAAAAGATTTTCTTTTCTGGTATTTCTTAGTTGATTATAATTTTTTTGGCAGTTCGCATATAAAAAATAAGTAAGTACATAATATCACCAATAAAATATTAAAAAATATTTTATCATGTTGTTGTGAAAGAATGAATACTTAAAAATAATTTTTAATTTTTCTGTAAATATGCAATTTAAATCCCTTTATTCTCAAAAAAGCAACCAAAAATAAAAAATCTCTTGTTTTTATTTTTTGTAATTAAATTAACAAGAGAAAAAGATCCCTAACAAAAATCAAAACTTCGAAAAAAAAAAAACTATCTCAAATTTATTTGATCAAAATTTATGCTGATCAAATTTCATTTCAAATTGTTTCAAACCTATTATTTGAAATGATATTGATCATTTCTACGAGAAGATGGTGGATTGAGAATTGTTGGTATTCTTGCAAAAAAGACCACTTAGGTCATGTTTGAACCAAAATTATTTTCATTTTAATAAACAAAAAATAATATCAAAAGCCAAAAATAAAATTGAAAAAAATTTTGTTCAAAAAGTAAAACTTCAAAATTTTTTAATTAGTGGGATAATTTATATTTTTTGAGAATTTGTCTTTTTTTCTTGACCTGATCAGAATAGAGATAAATTAATAATAAAAAAATACAATATCAAACATTGTGTAAACAGAAGATTTGTAGTTACGGTCAGTTCCACTTTTAAGGTGCAAACTTTCAACTAAATTTAATATACAAAAAAATCTCAAATTAAGGCACCTTTTTTGGAATTTTTATTGACACGAATTATTTTACTTGAATTTGAATTTTGTGCCTTAATTTGGACTTTTTTTTTGTACTGTTACATTTTAGTCTAAAGTTTATGTCTTAAAAGTGGAACTGAATGGATCATTCCAAGTTGTATTAAATAAGAAAAGAAATTATTTAAAATTGAAACAAAAAAGATATACAGGTGTTTTAAAAAAGTCCTCACTTTTTTAAAACTTTTTTGGATTTTTCTATTTTCAAAAAGTGAAAACTTTTTCAGAATCAAAACTTTTTTCAAAGTTTTCTATTTTAAAAAAGTGAAGAGACTCAATCTTTGAATGTGGTTTAGTGGTTGGGGTTTAAAGGAAAGTACTTTTTTTGAAAAAAGTACATACTTTATTAAAACAGAAAACTTTAAAAAAGTATTAATATTGAGAATCTCATAAAAAAAAAAAAAAAAACTACTCGCTTTTTTAAAATTGCTATAATTGTGTTGCCTTGATTTTTTATATTCAACAAATTACCCTTTTTGTTATTATTAAATATTCTTTTTTCTGGATTAAATTTTTATTTATTTATATATTCTATTTTATAATTAGAAAAAAAAAGGAAGAGGTTTATCTTATGCGTTTCAAGCAATTCACAATTTAGGATGCTATTGGACAACAAAGCCTGAAATTAGAAAAAAGGTAATTTTGGCATTAAATAAATTAATTGAAAGCCCAGAAAATGAAACCCCTCAATTTAATTCTTATGTAATAGATTCATTGTTAGAATGCAATGCTGTTGAATCGTATCATTTAATAAAAAGGTGTTATAAATTAAAATGTGTTGATGAATCTTTTGTAGAATGGGAACGAGTAAAATCCACTCTTGATATTGATTTAAATTCCACAATAGAAAATAATACTTTATCAAGATCTAGTGATGAAGAAGAAAATTCTGAAAATGAAAATGAAAATGAAAATGAAAGTAAAACAAATTTTTTAAAAAATAAAAAAAAAAATTCCAAAAAAGCAAATTTGAAAAATAAATTTTTAGAAGAAAATTCAAAAAATAATGAAACAATTGAAAATAAAAATAAAAAGAAAAATGAAAATGAAAATGAAAATGAAAATACAAACGAAAATGAAAATGAAAATAAAAATAAAAATGATCAAGAAGAAACTGAACCAAAAAAACAAAAAGAACAGATTCTTGAAAAAAGAGAAATTAATCAACGTTTAATCAATGAAAAATTTTTAAAGGAAAGGGAAAGGGATTTGAAAGAAAAGGAATTGAAAATCAAAAAGTTACATAGGGAATTTGAAAATAAAATCCAGTTTTTTCATCAACAAAGAAAATCACAAAATGAAAATCATTTATTAACCGAAAACGAAGAATATAAAAAAAATGTAGAAAAATGGATTCTGCAACTACAAGAAGAAGATGGCGATTTTGATTTAAGTGTAGATACAGAATTAAAGGAATGCTCCTTTTGTAAAAAGAAGGAAAGTAAAAGTAACGAATTTTTGGTTTGTAAAAGATGCATGATGGCAGAAAGAATAGTTCCGTATTGTTCAAAGGAATGCCAAAAAAGGCATTGGAACTCCCATAAAAAAACTTGTGGGCAGGAATTTATTAAATATTGGGTTCATCCTCGAAAGAAATTCTCGGCTACTTATTTCCCATTGAAAGATTAATTGCCTTTTCAATTAATTTTATTTATTGTTTATTAATTATAATTTTGTTTAATCTTTCCTTCTTCTTCTTCTTCTTTTTTTTTTTTTACGAAATAAATAAATAATGAATATATAGATATATATGTATATATGTATATGTATTTATGCTATTATTATTATTATTAAAAATATAATAGCAATAATATATTCAAAATTTAATTGAATTATTATTTACAATTTTCAAACATGAACATTTGTTAAAGATTAATAACTAGAATAATAAATTAAAAATTAATTAATTAATAAGAAATAAATATTTATCCTTAATAATTTTCATTCAATAAATTATTCAAAAATTCTTCTTTATTTTTTGGATTTGTTTTTTTATATATTTTTATAATTTTTATTATTTTTAAAAGAAGGGGAAAAGTTTCTTATTATTAATGTGTTTTCTAAAAACTAAACTAAAATTCAAAATTTTCCACACAGCTAAAACGTTCCAAACAATCATAATAATACAATTTTATTGAAATTGGAGATAATTTTGATTTTTGTAAAATATGAAAATCATTTTTTCATCTTTTAGTTTTTGTTTTCATTTCATTGTTTGAATTACGTAATTTGTTTCCTTCGATCAAAATTTTTTTGAACAATTATATTATGTTAAAGTCAAGTTGTTCCAAATAGAAGAACTCAAATAAAATTAGTTTGTAGTATCTAAACTTTTGATCGATCAATATTCCTAATAGAATTTAACACATTCACTGATCAATTTTTTTGTTTTGCTCTCTCAAAAATTTTTAACACACTCATGATTTATTAGTATTGATAATTATTTATTTTTTGTTTTGTGAGTAATACAATTCATAAAAAAGTTTTAACATTTAAATTAGTGAATGGATCTAATTTGGTAAATCTTCTTGAATTGGTTAAATAAGTTTTTTTTTTTTTTCACAAATCGGATTTTGGTGTATTAAAATTTTTTACTTGGGGTTTATTTCCAAAAAAGACATACAAATTCAACTTAAAATATCTTTTTTTAACTAAATTGTATTTATACTCTTTTGGACACCAAAATATTTACTCTTCGTTTGTTGAATAATTCTTAATATTAATACAATTTTTAACATCTTTCACTATTTGTCACAATCAAAATTGATGTCAAGCGGTGTTAACAATATACCTAAAGTAAAAAAAAAACATGTGTCATTATTGAAGTTATATTTTAAATTTATCTCAACAATTTTTTAGATTCGAAATAAGAAGAGAATTTTTTTGAAATTTTAACTTACTGTAAAAAAATTTTTTTTTAGAAATTCAGACTTCAAAATTGACCAGTCTTTAGGGGTTTTTTAATGTTGATGTATATATAAAAATATTTGTGATATTAGATTTTTCCTTTGAAGAAAACAAGAAATTAGAGACTTTTTTATTATTCTATACTAAAATTTAAAATGTTCAACACAGTTGAAGAGTTAAAAAGAATCACAATAATACAATTCCATTCAAATTGTAAATAAATTTTTATTTTTAAAAAATAGGAAAATCATTTTTTCATCTTTTTTTTTTGTTTTTATAGCATATTTTTGTATTACATAACCATTTCATTCAATGGAAAGTTTTTTTTTCAAGAATTCAAATTTGATTAAAGTTGAGTTGTTTAAAATAAAATAACTCAAAAAATTAGTTGATGGTATCTAACCATTTATTGTTCAATAATTGTTAATAGAATTTAAACAAATTTACCAATAAATTGTTTTGTTTTGCCCATCTCAAAAAATTTTAACATACTCTTGAATTATTTGTATTGATAATTGTTTATTTTTTATTTTATTTCTATTGGAATTTGTATTTAATTGTGTAGATTTCTATTAGTGAATGGTTCTAATATGGTATGTCTTAATGAAGTTATTCAATAAGATTTTTTTTTCAAACATTGAATTTTGGTGTGTTAAAAATTTTTAATTTAAGTTTAGTTAGCTAATATTTCTTTCTTTTGAAAATATTCACATGTATTTGAATTAAATATTTAAAAGTGAAAACTCAAATGATAAATCATTCTATTAACTTTTGAGATGGTCTTTTAAAATCAAATAAATCCAACCTAATATAAATTAATTAATAAAAATTAAAATGAGATCCTGTCGATTTTTATTTTTTTGGTATTTAAATTTTAGAATTTTCTTATTCAAATGTTTATCAATCTTTTTAATAATTTCTTATAATATCTCTAATCAAAAAAAAAAAAAAAAAAAAAAAAAAAAAATAATATTATTGCCATTTCTTTCATGATAATTTATACCTTAATCTCGAAAAATAATAATGTCAGGGAGTGAGTTGATTGTTGATAGGAAAAATATTATATTTTTTACTTGGTTTATTATTATAATTATTGTTGTTGAAAAGGTGTAAATGTAACCCAAGAGGCTATTTTATATAAATTATATGAAATAAAAAAATTTCCCATAAATATTATTTTCCATCGTTACACACAAGGTATGTAAGAAATTCTTTTTCTTAATGAAAAAGAAAAAAGAAAAAAAAAAAATAGGTTTAGGAAGGGTTTAAAACAATCAATTGAAAAAAAATAAATTTTAAAAAACCAATGCAATCATTTAATTAAGAGCATACAAAATTTCAATCACAATAATATTGATTAGAGTGTTTTATTTTGATAATTAATTTTTTTATTGTTCATTTCGGTTTAGCTGTTTAATAATTGTCCTTTTTTGTTTTTTTTCTTTTTGATCTAGTTTTCTTTTAACGCTTGATTTTTTTTTGCCTTTAATTATGATTATTTTGTTTTTGTGTTATCAATGCAGCAAGGTTTCAATATCTCAGTATTTAAACTAAATCAGTTGATCTTTTTGGAAAAAATAGTTTCATTGTACTTTTCACTTTGGTAATAACTTTTTTCAAAATTTTCAAGTAAAATTTAATTAAATCTGTTGAATTATTTTTCATTATAATACAATCGTTATTTATAAGTAATGTATAATGACACACATGAGTGGTGTTTACAATTATTTGGATGATTCTAAACGGGGGTGTTGTCCAGTATATCAAAAGTAAATATTATTTTTATTGTCAATAGCAATCAATCGACTTAAAGGGATGTTGATTTCAGAGATTTTATTCGTAGACAAAATTTCGGTTTTATATTTTTGAAAATTTTATAATTTTGTCAAAATGTATTCACAGTCCAATTTCCAAATTTCCTTGGAAAAGGTTTGAAAATCAAAATACAATTGGTTGACTTGTTTTCTACTCCATTTTATAATAAAATAGAGTTCTTTATAAGTCTTAGATAATATATAATATATCATCTCAAATCAAGGTTAAACACGAAGTAAACAAAGTTGAATTAAAATTTCAATTTTTTCAAAAGGGAAATTAAATATTTTTTTTTCTCTAAGAGCCCAGTCATTTCACTGAAAAATAATTTTATGAAATTTAAAAAAAAAATTGGAATTTTTATGAGTACCGAATCCCAATCAAAAACATGATAACATGTGATTAAAAAATCATTCTCTAAAAATCAACTATCAAAAAAGAGTGCATTTTTCGTAGAAAGTGCCAAACAGAGACAGTCAATATCCAATTAGAATGATTGTGATTTGTAATTTTGAAAACAATAATGTTAGTTTGGAGTGTCTCTCTTTAGCTGTTTTTGGGATCTTGAAAGATTTTTTTTAATGTTTTACTATTCTAAAATGAGTTTAAATTTTATCTTGAGAATGTTACAGAATCCTTACTTTGACAAATATTTAGGTACAATCTAAACACAAATAAGATTTAATCGAATTAAATTGATTATGTAATTAAAGATAACAATTTATTATAAATTGAAGAAATTAAACCCTTTTGGAAATTTAAAAAAAGAAACAAGTAATTTTTTCTTTGAAAAATTCGATTTTTTATTTGAGAATACTGTTTAACTTTTTTTTTTAATTGAATTTTTTTTTAGAATAGATCCTTAAATATTTTTTTTTATAATTTGAATTTTTTCAATCAAAAGAAAGTCAATTTCACAATACACCTTTATGGTTCCAAGTCACTCCTTTGGTATGAATCAAATCTAAGAATACTGACGAAAACTTTTAATAGTGTTTTTTTCTGTAAACCCCAAAAAAAACCGATATTTGCAATATTTTATCTTTCATTCAGTAAGAAATTTGCCTTTTAAAAAAGTTTAATTTGATTTTCAGATTTTATTTCAAAACCCAAATAATATATTATTCAGAAAGTCTTTTAATGACAAAAAGAGTACAACATTGAAATAATTACCATTTCAAAAAAAAAAAAGTGAAAAGGGAAAAAAAGTAAAACACTGTTTTTCAATTGGGAACTTTAATCGAACCATAGTGAAAATTAAAGTAAGTTCAAATTAAAATAAATTAAACAAATGAACAAAGACAAAATGGAGGATTAAACACAAGAATAGTTATTCTAATACTGTCTTCTTGAAATTAGGTTTTTTCTTGATTGATCAATTATTCAAAATATTTTTGGAAACATTTGACACTATTTTTGAGATCTCCAAAACCACATGAACCATTTCGATATGAAAAGAAACTGAAATTTTCTGTCTGGTGGTTTGGTTTGATTGGAAATAATAAATAAAGAAGGTGGTTGGTTCTTAGAAGTTAATTTGTTTCTTAATTTGATTGTTTTCATTTTTCAGTTTTTCGTAATGTTTCTAAATAAAAAAAAAACATTTCTTAATTCATATTCTTTTCTTTAAAATGAGAAAAAATTTTGTATTCATTTTCCCTTTTTTCTTCACCAATTTTGTTAAAAAGAAATTGATTGTTGTGAGGAATTCAAATAAATATCGGAAAATTTTTGTTACACAATTGAAATTTTATATAAAAATGTGAAAAAGTTTTTTATTGGTTCAAATGTAAAGAAACTTTGTAAAATAGGTTAAACTTCAAAAAAAAAATTTCTATTGGGGTCCGATTGATTGAAAGGAGTTTTGAAATTATGAAAAAAAGTGGAAATTTTTATTTGGTCATAGTTTATGAGTAAAAATAACATTTACAACCGAAAAAAAAACAAAAAATATATTGCTTTGAGCTGTGTTAATAGTTGAGTTCATAGATTCCAAAAATGGAAAGAGAATTAAAAATTTTATAGAATTATTTAAAATTTGTTTGTATTTTTTTCATTCTCTGAGTTTATCTCTTTGATTCCCTTTTTACTTTTCATTGAGAATATTTTGTGGTCTGTGTATGTCTACCTTGAGTTGACCACAAATCCAAAAAAGAAAGTATGATTTCAGAATAATTGAAAAAAGAAAATTAGTTAAAATTGTATCCCATTTATATTTCAATTTACATTAATTGAAAAGTTGATATCAGAAAACACTGGAAACAGATATTTACAAAACCATTAAAATGTTCGTTTATAGTTTATTGTTTCAAGATCTTTTTACTAATTGAAATAGAAATTATTTCGAAAAAGATATCCAAATTTTCCTAACCAAAATTGAATTACTCAGAATAACGGAACCGAATCCCAACAAAAATAATCTAATGAATAAGCTACACTTTAACAAAAATGAAAGACCCTTTTTGAACCCTTTCTTTTTCAGATGGCTTTTCAATACCAGATAAATGAGAAAAAATTAAAGCAAATTATTTTGACTTACTACCTCATCTAAACTGAAATACATTTCGAAATTTAGTTTGACACATGAAGAAACACATTTTTAGAAGCGCTAAATTACAATCAATATCTTAGTTTTTAAGTTGAAAGGTTTGGCGATAAAGAGGTTTGTCAAAAATAAAATCAACTAAGAAAAAAAGTTAATCTTATTTCATTTGACACTTTTGTTTTTGTTCTGCTAACCAAGAACCCAGAATAACAAACAAATAACACAGGTGCATTTTTCATCTTTTTCTTTGCCTTCCTTACCCCAAATGAAAATGTCTGATAAAAGTTAAAAAAAAAAATTTATTTTTACCTCGTTTATCCTTATGTCCAAATTCTTGCTAATTTTGTTGTTCTTTAGTTTTGCTTTTGCAAAAACTGTTTGGGTATCTAATAAAGGAAGCAACACAAATGGAAATGGAACTGAATTTAATCCATACCAAACAGTGAGATATGCAGTTCCATTGGCAGACTCTGGTGATACGATACGAATGAAAGCAGGAAGTTATGGGTATACTACAGTAAACACATCTAAAATACTTTATTTTCAAGGGCAGTCCACAACACTAACGTTGTACACAGGTCAGATCTATTATAACACACCCGAGGGGACTGAATTTACTGGTACAATGTTTTCGGAAATGCAATTTGTTTCAAAAGCAAGGATGCTTTATTTTGCAAACCCAACAACCTTTAACAATGTTATTTGGGAAAAGATTGCTTTTTACCTTGATGGAGATATAACAGATCCTGACGCACTTGTGAATTTAAAGAACATTAAAGTAACTGGGGAAAATGGTAAACATTTTTTTAATTAGTTTTTTTTTTTTTTTGGTAGGTGGACGGCTGACGCTTCCTTCAAAATTTAAATTATGTCAATAATTTAAGCTTTGAATTAAAAATATTTGTTTAAAATAGCTTTTTAATTGTTGAACCATCTCCCACCCATTAACAACAGAATTACAGAAACAACAGAAAACAGTGATTTTTGGAATGATCAGAAACAGAAAATTTTGTAACACAAATTTCTCTTTTGAATTTTAAATTCATATCCATGAATGAAACTCTTTTGATTTGAAAGTTAAATGGGAAAAAATTTCAAAGTTGTTTGTTTTTTTTTTTTTTTTTTTAACTTTTTATAACTGTCAAACAAATTGCATTCGTTTTGGTGAAGTTATTTTCTGAGAGTGATTTTTTGTTGAAAAATAAAAGGAACAAAATTTTCATTTGGCTTTCGAAAAAAAAATGTCAAAAGTCAATTAAAATTGAAAATATTTAATTCTGAAAAGAAGAATAGATTGTTTATATTCTATTATATCCTTTTTAGAATTGTAGAATTTGGTGATTTGTTTTAATTCTTCTTTTAATGGTTTTTTTTTGTGAAAAAACTAACTGGTAAATTGCTCTCCTTATATTTTTCAATTACACAGTTGTTATGATTATTTCAAAATTTTTAATGTTTTTTTGATAAAATTGTGTATTTTTTCCTTAACGGTGATACTTTTCTGACAAGTCTTCAAGAAGAGAGAGGAAATTTGTTTATTTGGTGTTTTAAATGGCCTCAAATTTCATTTAATAAACCATTGGAGATGTTTGGGTTTGTTTGATTTTGAAAAAAGTATTTTCGATTTTCTCTTGGTGTTCCTACTCCAAACCACTTCCTTTCTTTTTTTAAATACAATCGAATGTTACTAAATTAACCAAATATATTGTCAAGTTTTCCTGGCCATTTAGCACTTACAGGAAAAGTATCACTGTTAAGGAAAAAATCAATAATTTTATCAAAAAAACATGAAAAATTATGAAATAATCATAACAACTGTGTAATTGGAAAATAAAAGAAGAAAAATTTTCCATTTAACTTTCCACAAAAAAAAACAATAAATGAAGAATTAACCCTTCTGGAAAAAAAGTGAAACAGGGAAAAAAAAAGTGAACCACGGTTTTTCATTGGGAACATTAATAGAACCTGAAAACGAAAACTAGAATCAATTCAAAGAAGAAACCAATTAACTTTTAATAATAATCCATTATATTATTTTCAATCAATCCAACAAACACAATTTAAATCTACTCTCATATCGAAAACGTTATGAATAGGTTTTGGAGATCTCAAAAATTGTCAATTTTTTCAACAAATTTTTAATAACAGATCAATCAAAGAAAAAAACCAATACCAAAAGGTATTATTAAAAAAAACGGTTATTGTTTAAACTAATCCTTCATTTTGTCTTTGAATTATTTATTTATTCTTTTTTTAATTGATCTTACTTTGAATTTTCAGTTTCTATTAATGTTCCCAATTAAAAACCGTATTTCGCTTTTTTTTCAGAACGGTAAATAAATCATTAAAGGTATCTCCAAACCCGAAAACTGAAATTCAAAATATAAACAACAGATTTACAGAATTAAAAAATTTAAAATTCTATTTTTTTTAAACAGTTTTTTGAAAAGCCAAATGAAAGTTTTGTTTAATTTATTTTTTTAAATAACAATAAAACCATTATTTTCTTTTCAATATGGATCCGTTGTCTTTGGGTTTAAATAAATCATAGTAATTGAAAAAAATAAGTGAATAATAAAAGAATAAATTGAAAATTTTTTCCTCTTTAATCTTGGCTGTTTTCAAATTTAGTTAGCACACTAACACTGTTAATTGTAAAATAAAACAAACAAGATTTTCATTTATATTTCCAAAAAAAACACACCTCTCGAAAGAATTAAAATACATCAACAAAGTACCCCAATTCTTAAAGGGAAATTAGTAATTTAAATTGCTGTTGTCAAAATAATGCGTGCCGAAAAGTTTAATCCGTGCTTCAAAATCAACAGCGTGTCTTTTTTGTTATAGAAGACCTCTACACCAACTAGTCAAAGAAACCAACAATAGAAGATAACTAAATAGGGTACTGATTTCTTAAAGTTCGATTATTTAAAAAGAAATTCTAAAAATGAAGGATCAAATTTGAAAAATTTATCTCAAAAAATAGAGTAAATTTTTAAAGAAAATTTTTTTAATGAAAAAAACATAAAATTTCAAAAAAACTGAGAAAAAAAATTACCAAAAAATTTTCAACAAATTTCCTATTTTAAAATTTACTTAAAACATCAAGGAATTTACCTTCTGAATTTATTTGAACTTTGGTATACATCTGGTCGGTGAATTATATTTTCCATTGGAATAAGAAGAAAAAAAAGAAGGACTTTATATTTTGAAACACAGATTATAGTTGTTGTGAATGCATTATTTTGATCACTGTATCAAAAAAAAATAAAACCCAAGAATTAAAATAAAACATAAAAGGATGCAATTCTTAAAAGGATATAACATAATGTAAACAATCTACACTTCTTTAAGAAATTAAACAATTTAAATTATGATTGTCTTTTGAAACATTTTTTTTGAAAGCCGAATGAAAATTTTGTTTTATTTATTTTTCAACAAATATTATTTCTCAAAAATTCATCATTTTTTATCAATCTATCCTGGCATAATAAAGAATAGTCAAATTAATCTATTTAATTTGTTTTTCAATTTTTTTTGCTCTAAAATAACAATTTTTTTTAGTATTGGATAAATTTTAGATCAACATCTATAAAAATTATAAATATTGATCTTTCAAATCATTCCTATTGTTAACTAGCTTTTCCCCAATTTATTATTTACTTAAAAATATTTCAATAACCTTAATTTACAAATGTTAGTCAAAAATGATATCTCTTTCAATAACAATGATTATTTCAACTTGTAAAAGTGAAAAAAATCATAGTATTCAAGTTAAGGGTAGGGTAATTACGCTGAAAAAAAAATTGTTTGAAATTGCAAAAACTTTTTTCGCAATTTTTTATGAGTGCTTAATTTCAATTAAAAACAAATCAGCAGGTGGCTTATGATAGATTTCTAAAAATCAACAATGAAAAACAGGACATTTTTTGAAAAAAGTGCCAAAGAGAGACACTCAATTCCCAATTATAATGGTTAATTATACAATTTTGAGTACAATTGTGCTAGTTTAGAAGTGTTTCTCTTTGGTGCTTTTTGAGATCTCTGATTTTTTTTTTCATATTTTTTTCATTTTTCAAATGAGTAATTTGTATATAAAAAATGTTACATTATTGCTTTGCCAAATATAGATGGATTATAAAACAACCATAAATTGGATTAAATCGAATAAAATCTATTTTGCAGACTAAAAGAAAACAATTTGTTTCAAATTGAAGAAATTTAAGCATTTGAAATTTTGGAAAATATAAAATAATTAAAAGATCCTTTCTTTTAATTTTCACAAATTGTAAATAATATTTGAAACTTTAATCTTTTTGAAGATTTTCTTGATTTTTAACATTTTTTACTTTTCTGTTTCAAACTTTCTGAGTAAAATTCTTTTCTTTTTTTTTTTTTTTTTTTTTTTTTATTGAAGAAGTGTAAATTACACTCTATTTGCCCTTATACTTAAATATACTTTTAGAAATTTAAGTTTAACATCAGATATTTCACGGTAATTAATTAATGAAAAGAAATTTCAAGCTAGTGTTTTGATTCAAAAATTAATTCATTAAGATTTATTTCTTTTAATTTATTTTGAAATATTAATCTATTATTGATATAGGAAGGACATACCCATAAAAAATGACCAATATTTTCTATTATTTCTTCATGCTTATATTAGAAACATAATGGATAAAATTTATTTGAGTTTTTATTTATTACATAATAATAACTATTTAAGCAATTAGTAAATGTCGTGAATTTTAGAATTGTTGAACTTGACGGATAACTTAAATATCTTTGAGTTTTAAATAAAGAATTTTGATATTTTATTATTATGAAATATTTTTTTCTGTGTTCATTTGAGTGCTGTCAAGTGCCATAGAGTACCTAGCTTTTCCATAATTCAAAAGAAAAGAACAAAATCAATGGTTTTGCTCTATTCTTTTAACTTCTGGGAAAGATAGGCACTTTTCGTTAGGTTTTTTTTTTAATTTTTGAAATTAAAAGAAAATTAAATAAATTTTCTTTCCATTAAAAAAAGTAAAAAAACCTCGGCACTCTACGACACTTGGCTGCACTTTCCTAATTTCTAAATTTTTGTTTAGAAATTTAAATAAAGAATCATAATTTTCTTTTTCATTAACTAACAATAAGATAAATAATGAATCTTTATTTTGAATAATATCACAGATATTATTCTAATTATTTTTGTTAATTTGTATTAATTCTTTAACCCAAAATTTTCGATTTTTTTCATCGGACGGGAGTATTCTCAAAGAAAATGATCGATGTCTTCAATAATTTCTGAAATGGGAATTTTTTTTTGCAGTAACTGCAAATTTTTTTGTTTTTTTCAAAAATGAATAAAATCTAAAATTAATCTCAATACATTTTCTAATTATATTTTATTTTTCTATTAATATAATAACTTTAATGAACAAAAAAAGGATTTAAGATTAACTCAGTAGTTTTTTCTACTAGTGCATTTAAAAATCCATATAATGCCATTTTTAATTTTGATATAAATGGTGGGCCTTTTTATCTGAGTAATATTTTCGTTACAGGCTATGATACCACATCAAAGCACAGTTCTCAAGTCATGATTACAGGGAACACTGAAAGCTTGACAATTTCGCGATCAAGAACCTCTGGTGGTGGAAACTTTTATATTAAAAATGCCAAAAATGTATACATCCATGGTACACAATTTTATGATGCCTCACTAGCATTAGATAGTTGTCAAACTGTTTCATTAACTTCAAATTCTTTTATAAACTCTGGAAAATATACAATTTATTCGCCAAACGAAGATAATTTAGAGCATACGTAATAATTTTTTGCAAAAATTTTTTCTTTATTTTTTTTTTTTTTTTTGAATTTGAACGGAGGAAATTAATTTCCTCTTACACTGGAGGGTTTTCCATAATTCAAAAGAATTGAACAAAATCAATGGTTTTACTCTATTCTTTTAACTTCTGGGAAAGATAGGCACTTTTCGTTAGGTTTTTTTTTTAATTTTAGAAATTAAAAGAAAATTTATTAAAAATTTTCGATTTATTTCTTAAAGTAAAAAAAAAACCTAGGCACTCTACTACACTTCCCTAATTTCTAAATTCTTATTTAGAAATTTCAATAAAGAATCATAATTTTCTTTAAAATTTACCAACGACAAGATAAATATTGGGTCTTCATTTTGAATAATATCAAGGGCATTATACTTATTTTTTTTGCTAATTTGAATGGTTTCTTTAATCCAAATTATTCGATTTTCTATATAGTATGGGAATTCCCATATAAAAAATTATTTTTTATGTTTAACTTTTCTTTTTCTTTATAAAATTAGTCTCAAATCAAGATGATAAGGAAATGACATTTTATAAATTGTTCAAGAATGTTTGAATTAACTCAATATAAATAACCAAATACTTTCTTAATAACATAAAAAATAATAAAAAAAATTCACCACTTTTTTGGAAATACCCTAACTTTCAAAAATTGTGAATAAAAATGAAAAAATAAATTGAATTATATATATATATATATATATATACTCTTTTTCAAATAAAAGAGCACCTAAAATTTCAAGAATAATTGATAATTGAATCAAATTAATTGTAGTATTATTCTAAAATCCGAGAAACTTTTTAAAACATAAAAAAGCACTCAATAGAAGATTTAAAACTCATGAAAACAAAACAATAAAAATTAAAATTAAATATTTTAAAAATTGATTTTTATTTTTATTTGAATTGAGATTTCTCGTTTTGTAAATTGTATAGGAAACAAAATATTAAAATCAATAAAAACATTTAAACATGGTGATGTGTAAAAAAGTTCAATACATTTTATTGATAACTCTTTACACGTCAAACTTTTTTTCTTTAAATTCTCGTTTTCAATATGAATCCGCGATTCATCTTGGTATTTTGTTGGAATTGTTTTTTTTTTTATTTTCTTTTTTCTTTCTTCCAGACATCAACCTAATAATGGTCTTTCTTAAATTCCCACATCTATCTTATTCAAAATCAAACTTAAACTGTTTCCATTTTTATACTGGCAGATTATTTCCAATTTATTTCTTCTTATCTTGTTTTTTTTTCCCTTTTCCAACTGTCCAATATCCATAAATAAAAAAAAAAAAAATGAATAATTAAAATGAAAATCAGCAATAAGTAATTATCTTATTAACAATCTAATTCAATAGTATTGATGATTGGAGAGGTGTACCCTTTTGTTTGAAAAAGAGTTTATAAATATATATTATTTTTTATTCACGAACAATTGATTATTAAATTATATTAATAATTATCTTTTCAATTATTATCAACACACAAAAGTCTGATATTTTAAAAATTACATAAAAAATAAAATAAAACCTAAAAAAAAGTAAATCTCAATTTTTGGAATTAGCTTTATCGATTGTTACTGAACTTTAAATAAAAAAAGCGTTATCACTTTGTTTTTTTTTCCTAATAAATATATATATCCTAAAAGATATTTAAATTTTCTCAATTTTTCAAATTTTCATAGGCATATTCCAAAGACACTCTTTTTTTGTTTTTCAAATTGAATCTTTCTCAAAAAAAAAAGAATCGAAAAAAATAAAAATATAAAAAAAAAGAAAAAACAAGTGAATTATTTCCTAAGACAACTTACTTTGATTTTTGTTTCTCATGTTTTAGAGAAATTTACATTCTTTTTCATCTGAAAACTATTTAATTTAATCTAATCTTAAATGATATTTTCAAAAAAATTAATAGTGGTGGAATTGCAATTCTGGGAACAGAAAAAAATGCAATCGTGAAAGATATTCAGATAATGAAGAATAAATTTATTGGAATTGTTAGAACAAGCTGTATTTTAGTAAACCGATGGAATGGCGAGCCAACTTCGGAGACGTTTAAAAATGTTGAGTTATCAGACAATGATTTTTCACAAATTGAACAAAATTATGATGAAGTCTATGCAGTGAACCTTAATTTCTCCAAGGTTAAAATAAATGCAAATTATAATTATTGGGGAAGCAAATATGGACCCAGAAAGTGCCGTATTGATTTGAAAGATTGTAAAAGTACAGAAAAGCAAAAAATTCGTGCCCGTGGCAATGTGGAAGCTGAGTATTGGTATTGTTCATCAGAGATGAAAAATGATGTTGACGATGGTAATAAGTGCCCCACGTCAACACCCACGGCCACGCCTACACCTACACCAACACCTTCAACGAAGCCAAAAGAATCGGGATTGACCAAAGGTGAAAAATGGGCAATTGGGATTACAGTACCAGTCGGGGCAATTTTAATTATTGGAGGTATTGTGGTCTTAATTATGATTAATAAAAAAAAGAAAGTTAAAGGCTCTTCAACAGGAGGTAGCCCACCAAAAGGCTGGAAAAAAATTTCAGGTAATCAATCCAGTTCTAATGAATCTGATGAAAGTGCATTATTAGATTCTGAATTAACTGATTCTGATCTAGATTAATTACAATTGCAATTACAATATTATTTAAAGTTATCAAAGAAACTATAAAATTAAAAAATAAGCAACAAAGCTATTAATGAAAAATTGAAATTTTTTTCATTTTATTTTCTAACAAAATCTCAAAAAATACATAATATCAAAATAAAGATCTTTAATTTTTTTAAAAGTTATTCTTTATATTTTTAGCTTTGAAAACAGATTGAATTTTCTTTGGCTTATGAGGTTAGGGTTAGAAGATTTAAAAAAAGTCAAAATTTGAAGAAATTCAAATAAAGATTAATACTCTTTTTGGAACATCAATTTACCTTTTTTTTTTTTGTTTTTACTTCATTTCAAGAAAAATTGTTTTTAAAAAATGAAATATTATATGCCAGATTAATTTAATTACTTGAATATCAACCAAAGGTCTTTCCTCATTTAGACTGAACAAAAGAGATAAATTATTTCGAATATATTATTAATTTGTGATCAAAACAAGAAATTTGTGTTTTAAAAGTTTAATATGTTGGATATGAACCAAAAAGAAGATCAAAAAATATTAAATTATTAAAACCATAAGTTATCACCTATTAATTATTATTTTTAAAAAAACACATTTCCTCATGATTTGAAAAGTTTGAATAGATGAATTGAAACTCAGAGACCAACTTCAATTTAAAAATTTATCAAATCAATATAGTTACTTTTTTTTTAATTCTAAAAAATAAGAAAACTTTTAAAATAAGTTTTACAAATGAATTTCCGAAAAATCTGAAATTTAGAAAATGTTGTTGATGGATGGTTTTTGAATTAAAATCAGGAATTTAAAATTAAATTAATCATCTTTTCTTATCTTTTGTTAATATTAATTACTCTCTTTTTTTTTGTTAATCCTGGTGAGTTGAAATACAATACATTCGATATGAAAAATGATTTTAAAGTTAATGATCTAAATGAAAATAAAATATCCCATTTTTTGGTTTTTTTCAAAAAATTAAAACATGAATTATTTTCTATTTTTTTTTTGAAGGTGGGGAATTAATAACCTCTTATAACGTAAAATTTTTTTTCATTTAAAAGAATTGGGTAAAATCTTTCGATTTCGTTCTATTCTTTTGAATTAGAAAAATAAAAATAAAAAAAGTAGCAGTTAGGCTTTCCAAAATTTACAAGAATAGAGTAAAATCAAAGATTTTTCTATAAATCTTTGAATTCTGGAAAACACTGATACTTGAATATAATACCTTAATTTCTAAATTTTTGTCTAAAAATTTCAATAAGTAATCTTAATTTATGTTATTATTCACTAATGATAAAATAAATAATGAGTCTTTATATGAATAATATCACAGATATCATTCTTATTATTATTATTTAATTTGAATTAACTTCATAATCCAAATTTTTACCATTTTTTTTAAATAAAATTGGTAATTCTATAAAAAATGATCGATATTTTCAAAGATTTCAAAGTTGAATTATTTTTAAATAAATTACAAAATTTTGTTTATATTTTCTTTTTATCATATACAGTCAGTTTCACTTTTAAGGCACAAACTTTCAACGAAATTTAGAGAACAAAAAAATCTCAAATTAAGGCACAAAATTTGTAATATTTTTTTTTACTATTTATTTTTACTAGAATTTGAATTTTGTGCTTTAATTTGAGATTTTTATTGTGCCTTAAATTTCGTTGAAAGTTTGTGCCTTAAAAGTGAAACTAACTGTAAATATTTTTATCTTTTTGAATAATTTGTGAATTTTTATAGTTTTAAGATGGGATTTGGGCACTTTCATTATAAAAAGATGAATTATTGATCACCAAAATTTTTGATTAATTGTTTTACAAATCAAATTTAACTTTAAAATCTATTTTTAATATCTAAATTTATCTTACAATCTATTTATTTTTTATTTAAAGAATATTTTATCCTGGGATGAACTTAATAAAGTCGAAATTAAACGAAGTTGACAGATATATAGATAAGAAATTAGTTTTTTTCCATATCTTTTAAGGGGGGTAGCTTGAATTTTGAATTTTTTTTTCTAAAAAAACAATCACATTTTAAGATCAAGAAATAAGTTGATTCTTATTGACGATGATTACCATTGATAGTGTAGAAGATAAAAATTAAAGTTAATTAGTAAGTTTTTTTGTTCTCAAAAGACTACATATTTTTTAAATATAGATTTTACTATTTTTAAGGTAAAAAAGTTAAGGTTATATTTTTTCGTTAAATTTTACATTGTTAAATGAAGTAACTTTTTTTTTATTCTTACATTTACAACAGAAAGTGGTTTTTTTAATACATTTTTTTTAATTTTTTTTATTTTTTTATTTTAAGATTTAAATAGATAGTTAAGCAAACTATTAAAACGCCATTTCATAATAATATTGTTAAAGCAAGTCAAAAGTCAAAGTATTTTTAGAAGTATGTATTTCATTATATTATGTAAATTGTCAAGAAGAAAGATAAATTTCCTTTATTTTATTGTTAAACAATAATAAATTCATTTTTTTTTTAATTACAAGTTAAGAAAAGAAAATGTATAAAAACAGAAGAAATTATTTAATGAAAAGAATCATTAAAATAGTGATTATATGATTATAGTATCCCCGAATCCTAAAAATTTATCCATCTTACTTGTACTAATATAGAAAACATAATTTTTTTAAACCGAATAAGGCAAAATCTTGAGTACATAAAGTATTTGTAAATATGTAGAAAATATTCTATTCTACCTGCTTATATTATAACAATAGATTAAGAAAATATACTTTCACTCAATTAATTACTGGAATTGAAAGAGCGATCAATAAATTTTTCATACAAGCCGAAACCAAAGAACAATCCTTTGATAGGAAAATACAGTTAGTTGTTGTATCTACAACGTTTAAATTTAGAAACTTGAAAAAACAATGTTTATGATCAATTGAAAAAAGTGGTTAAAAATTTAAAGATATATTCTTATTTTTCTAATAATCTAGTAAATTGTCCAATAACGATTATTACTTCTAATTGTGATATTGATTAAAAATTCTAAATCAATCGATTCTAAGCCTTTGGCAAATTTTAAAATCAAATAGATTCCAAAATATTCATATTTAATAGATAAACTGATTTAAAGAATTAAACTAACCATTATGGAAAAAAATTGAAACAGGAAAAAAAGTGAAACACGGTTTTTAATAGGGAACATTACTGAAAATGAAAAGTAAAATCAATAAAAAGAAGAAATAAATTAACTTCAAATAATAATCCATAATATTATTCTCAATCAACCCAACAAATACAATTTAAATCTACTTTATTATGGAAATTGTAGATGTGGTTTTGGAGATCTCAAAAATAATCAATTTTTTTTGAACAAATTTTTAATAATTGATCAATCAACGAAAAACCCTCAAAAAAAAGATAGTTAGAAAAAAATTTTATTGTGTTAAATACTTCATTTTGTCTTTATTTATTTATTTATTCTTTTTTTAATTGATCTTAATTTTCATTTTCAGTAATGTTTTCAATTAAAAAAAGTGTTTGGATTTTTTTTCCTTGTTTTATTTTTTTTCCACAATGGTAATTTGATATTTAACTTATGATCGGAATTATTTAGATCAATTCATAAAATTTGAAAATTTTTTTAATTCAAAAAATGGATTTGATTATTATAACTTATTAATATACATTCAGAACAATTTTTGTAGTTTATCAAATTATCTTAAAAATTATTTTCCCAATCCTATTTAAATTGTTAAACAAATATTATTCAGTATAATCTGGAATTTGGATCAAAAAATCATTTTATATACAGTCAGTTCCACTTTTGAGAAAGAAACTTATTTCGAAATTTAAGGTACAAAAAAATCTCAAATTAAGGTACAATTTTTTTTATTTTCCCTTAATTTTGATTCTTTTAAATCATTTAATGGAGTTGGGTTATTGTATTTCACTACCCGTAAAGCTTTGAATTTGGATAATCCGGAAAATACTAAATTCTTAGAAAAATTTAAAAAAGAAAACATCTTGAAAAAAAATATTCTTAATTCATAAATCTAAGAATATCATAATTAACATAATATAATTCCCTAATAAATTAATCTTTTATATAAATAATAGTCATAAATAATTTACTTACTGTATACGGTCAATTTCTCATTTAATTTTGAAGATTTAGTTTTTTTGAAATTTCTTAATTTTGCAAACAGCTAAAATTGAGAAGATTTCGAATCTTTAAGCCATATTCCAATTTTAACTGTTAATGTTAACGAATATAATTTATATATGTAAAGGTATAATAAGGAATATATTTTACAAAATTTATATTACTGGTATTTGTATTAAAAATGGGAAAAATTTTCAATTCTTTTTCAATAATTTCTACAAACTATTCCACAAATTACAATCTCCATCTTTGAGAACTCTATTTATAAAGGTTATGTCTGGATAAGAAGTGAAAATTTTTTCCTATTTTTTATTTATAGACCAGTAATATTTTTGATTAATCAAAAATTAGTTTTTCTGTTTTTTATGGATTTTTTGCTTTAAGAAAAAAAATCTTTCACTATTTTTAATTGGGAAACTTACTCATAACGAAAAGTAAAAACAAAAAAAAGAAAAATCAAATTAACTTTTAGGAATAATTCCATTATATTATTTTCAATCGATCCAACAAATACAATTTATATTTGTGGAAAAAAAGTGAAACTGGAAAAAAAGTTCAATACAATTTTTCATTGGGAACATTAATAGAACCTGAAAATGAAAAGTAAAGTCAATAAAAAGAAGAAACCAATTAACTTCAAATAATAATTCATTATTCTTATTTCCAATCAACCCAATAAAAACTATTTAAATCTCCTTTGTTAATAAAATCAGATAAATTATTTGGAGATCTCAAAAATAATTGAATTTTTCAACAAAATTTTAAATATAATTCAATCAAAGAAAAAATCCTCACCAAAAGAAGTTTTAAAAAAACTATTATTGTGTTAACTACTCCATTTTTTTGTACCTTTTATTTTTTCTATTATTCAGCTATTTTACTTTGAATTTTCTGGTTCGATTTTTTGCAATTAGTCAATAGTGTTAAACTTTTTTTTCTAATTCACATTTTTTTAATTGGGCAAATTTTTTTATATAAAAGTTTTTCAACTTTTTTTTCCATAATCTTTACAAAATTTGAAAAAAAGTACTCAATAAAACCTTTAAAACAGTTCTCTGACATCAATTGGCCACTTTTTATGAAATAACCCTGAAAAACTTGTTTGTTTTGTTTTTTTCTCAAGAGTTAATTAAAAGAAGAAATTATGATCTTTTTGCTCAAAAAAAAAGCTTCAATTTAAAAGAATCAAATTATCCAATTAATTTCACGCAAATATTTTAATGAGCAGCCTTTTAAATTCTAATCTGTACTTGAAAAAAAAATAACTATCCCAGTATTTTTAAAATTATTTTCAATTTTTGACACTCGTAAAATCTATTGAGGGACAAGTGTATTCCTTAAAACAATTCTCTTCAAAGAGGAAAAACCTTTAAGATCATTTTTCTCAGAAAAACTTTTATTTTTTTTAAATTGATTTGTTTATTTGTTATTTTATTAATTAGATTTGATGAAAAGAAGATTGGAGGTAACCAGTTTGATTTTTTTTTTTCTCTTTTTTCTGATCGTTTCAACAAATAAACAAAAACCTGAAAAAGAAAAAGTAATAAGCACACCCAGTCTGTCTGAAAGCACAGAGCCAAATTGTAAAGAACTATTGGTCAAAGAAGGTACTGGGTTTTTTGACATTGAAACAGATGTAGGGCTCTTTCCTAGTGGTGACAACGTTGTTTTGCTGTGGCCTGAATACCACCCGAATGATCATTCTCAATCCATTTACGGGAAAATCTTTGACACTGAAGGTAAAACTGTTCTTGACGAATTTCAGGTTGCAAAAGAAAGTGAGCATGCACCATACCAACCAAATTTGGGGATTCTTAATGAAACGCATTTTGTAAGTATCTTTATTACAGAAACTTACACCAATACGTATAATAGCAAACTTTATGGGCAAATCATGAAAATTAAAGAAAACAATGATCAAAGGGAATTTGAGTTAGTAGGTAATAAGTTTCTTATTAGTGAAGACAATGTACAAAATAGTGACGTTTCTGTTTTTAATGAAACCCACTTTGTAATAGTCTGGTCTACTAATTATTACAATGACAATTATGAAGTCTTTCAGCGTATTTATGGACAATTAATTAAAATCAATTATCGTGGCGACGACAATGTGATTGAAAAAATAGGATCAATCCAACAAATCAATAGCGAAAGCACGTGGAAAGAAAAAAACCCCAAAGTGGCAAAACTAAGTCAAAACGGAGAAAGGTTTGTTGTTGTCTGGGTCAGTTCTGACCAAGATTATTATGAAAATAGAATTGTTGGGCAGATATTTGAAACAGTGGCAAGCAATAATAAGAGCTTTGAGAGGCTTGGGGACGAATTTCAAATAAATGATTACAAATCCGTTAATCATTATTCTTTAGAATTGTGCACATTTTCTGATTTCAAATATTTTGTTGTTGTGTGGGACAGCTTTGATTATATAAATGACGAGTCAAGATACGACATCTTTGGCAAGACGTATAATTCCACAAACGGAAAAGAAATCCATTCCCCATTTACGATTAATCATAACGACGGACATTATGAAAATAGACCAGATGTTGCACCTTTGTCCGACAACCAATTTGTTGTTATATGGTCAAGTCATAATACGTCTGAGAATATTTATAGCATAATTGGACAAGTTTGCAATTTGGATACTGAGAAAAATGTAATTCAAAAAAATGATGATCAATTTATTGTTAATTCATTTTCAAAAGAAGATCTTTTTCACCCAAAGATCTCAAAAAGTTATCCATATCAAAACACATTAGCAGTTACATGGGTATCTATGATCTCATATTACGTGGAAGAGCTGGGAACTGGTTCTGATGAATATAGCGATCATGGACTTCCTGGATATGACCTCCATGCAAAGATTTATAGAGGTAAAATCGAAAACACAATCCTAATTAATAAAAAAATTGATAGCATATTAGTCAAGAAATCAAGTGAGGCTGATATTACATTTGACAATGATCTTTTTATCGATTCATATAATTCAGAGATTAAATATTCTGTTTATCTCGTAGATACAGAAAATAGTATCACACCAGAAGTTAGCTGGTTAAATTTCCAAGAAGATAAAAGAATAATCCATATCAATAATAAAAATACAACTTATGAAGAAGCAAAAACAACTTTTTATATCAGAATTATTGCTTCCACCGAATGCCACCAAAAATCTCTATATGTTCGTTTACAATTCGAAATTAACAATACACCAATAATAAATGCTGCTATCGTTTCTATAGTTTTTGTTGTTACTTTAAGTGTGATGTATTTTTTCTTTTATAAAAAAAAGTTCATCCAAGAATCCCAAATTCAAGAACAATACGAAGATAGAAAACTTAGTATAGATTTAAATTCTAGTGATTACAGTTTAGGTAAAGATGATAAAAAAGAAAAAGAAAGTGAAAAGGAAAGTAACAAGGAAAAAGAAAAAGAAAAAGATGAAATAAACGAAATAGAAGGAATAAAATTAGAAGAAATGAAGGATGATGAACTTGGGAAAGAAAATAATAAAATAAAAAATGATATGGAATCATTTAAAGATGATAATATTGAAAAAAAACGTTTAATTGGAAAAAATAAACAAACAAATATCCAACTCTTAAAAAACATACCAATATGGGTATTAACTTTATTTATAATCATGCAGCTATATGCGTGGTTTTTTAATACAATATACTATGGGTTAATTCTAAGAGATAATATTACACAAACCGCCTGGAAAGTTTGTATTTTAATTATTGTAATAATTCAAATAATTATATTTCAAATATTTTGCTTAAGATTAATTTTAAAGCAAATTAAAAAAAAAAACAGATTTCCAACAATTAAAATTTCAGCCCCGTTATGGATTGTCTGCTTTGTACTTTGTTTTATAGTTTTGATTCAAGATGTTGAAGATTATGCACTTTCTTATACAATTTTAATGCTATCATTATCAGTTGTGTACATGATTTTTTTAATTTATTATTTTTTAAATACTAGCAAATTTTGCAATTGTGCTACTAAAACAACAAGAACGAGAGTAATAACAAATATATTTGCAACTCTGGCAATATTAATAATAATTTTGATATCAATGGCTTTTATCATGGCTGCAGTACTATTGAGGGGCTATGATTAATGATTATATTTTAACTGTTTATTTACAAATAATTATAATCCTAATATTACCAATTTTCTGAATCGGGGTAAAAAAATTATAAAATTTAATTAAATTAGAACTTCCAAAAAGGTTTAATATAAATTATTGAATCTATTTCTTTGTTTATTGAGACAGAAGATATTTTTAAGTTATTTTTAACAATTTTTGATTTTATTTGAATCTTTTGAATGATTTTGATTTGTTTTTTTTTTTTTTTTTCAAGATTTAATTAAATAACTTGAGTGGAACATACATAAATTTTAATATTAGAATATTCATCAAATTAAAATTATACAAAACTAAAAATCACCTAACAACAAAAATAAAAATATTAATCACTTTCCTAAAAATTTTGAAAAAATAAAATCATAAATATTTTTTTTTTAAATATTTAAATTTTTCTTTGTTCTTTTTTTAAGGTATGACCTCTAGTTTGTTTTTTCTTTTATAATATTAGATTCAAAATATAAAACAAATTCCAATTTAATATCTTTGATAAAAATTCAATTAAATGTGTGGGGGAGATTTTCCAGATCTAATCATAAACAGGTAAAATCACTGATTTTTCTACATTATTTTGAATTTTGGAAAAGATTACAAAGTTTTTTTTTGATTATTGTTTTTATTTCTAAAATTAATTTATTTTCAAATCAAAACAAAATTTTCAAAAAAGCTAACAGTTGTAAGTAGAAATTTCTTCAACTCTTTAATTTCAATAAAAAAAGGGTTAAATAGATTTTTCTAATAAAGAATCTACCTATGTAGACAAATTTAAGAAAGATATTTTCCAGTTTGTAGTAATTTTGGTTTATTCAGCCTTTAAATTTGTCTTGAAATACAATTTTTTCTTAAATACTATTGTTTTTTGGTCAAATAACAGAATCAAAGTTAATTATGCATACAGGTGTTTAATAAGATTTTATTAAGAGGAGTTTTAGAGACATTTGAGCTATGAATAACATTTTTGATTTTCACATAATTAGAACTTACTTTAATTTTGGACTTCTAAATGGAAGGTTCTAATTCCTTCAAAGTTCTCGTTTATTACCACTAACTTTTTTTCAATTCAATCCAAGAAACTTTCTAACATTAAGTGAATGACCTGAATGAGATCTATTTTGATTGTAGACAAAATGGTTAATTTGTAGTGATATTAACAAAAGATAAAAGGATTACAAAAAAAAGCAATTTCTTCATTTTATTTTTTCTTCACATTTTCCATAAAAAAATCCAAATTCTTTTGATGGGATTTACAAAGTCGAACATTGGATTCATCACAACACTTGTTGTTTTCCAAATTGCAATCTTTGTTATTATTGGTGTCTGGTTCAAATATGATGAGTCTCTTGATGAAACTGAAGATCATGAATATGATATTAGAAGCGAATATTATTACACATATTACTCTGATGTTGCTGTTATGGTAATCATTGGTTTTGGTTATTTAATGACTTTCTTAAAAAAGTATGGTCTTTCTTCACTCGGGTATACCTTTTTGCTTGCTTGCTTTTGTGTCCAGTGGAGCTTAATTAACAACGCATTCTGGCACCAAATCCATGAACACAAAGATCTTTATGAATACAGATTGGCAATCCCTTCTTTAGTTGAAGGGATGTTTGGTGCAGCGACAGTTATGATCTCTTTCGGCGCAGTCCTAGGAAAAACTACACCTTTACAATTGCTTTTAATTGCCTTCTTTGAGATTATCTTTTATGGTTTGTTTTACTTTTAATTTTTTTTTTATTTTTTTGTTTCCAAAGAAGCTAACTGTTTTTTGTTTATATTTTTTTTTTTTTTTTTTTGATTCTTGTTTATCCAACTTTTGGATTTTTTTTTGTCTTCTTTTCAACAGCGTTTAATATTTATATTTCAGTGTTTAAAGTTGGGTTAATTGATATTGGTGGCTCTTTAATCATTCATACCTTTGGTGCATATTTTGGAATTGCACTAACATCTGTTTTAACTTCAAGAAGAACAGAAGAGCATCAAGCAAATGAGAAATTAGGATCAACCAAAGTTTCTGATGTTTTTTTCATTAATTGGAACAATTTTCCTTTGGTTATTCTGGCCAAGTTTTAATGGTGCACTTGGTGCACCAGGAAGCAGATTTAGAGTTGTTATCAATACAGTTTTGTCTCTTTGTTGTTCTTGTGTTGTAACTTTTATTTGTTCAGCTTTGTTCCATAAAGGTATTCCATTTTTTTTTTTTTTTATTTTTATAAACCGTTATTATTACTTTTCATTTTTTGCCTTTTTTTTTTTCTTGTTGTGTTCTGTTTGTGGTTTAAAAATTCAATTTCAAAATTGGTCATTAATTCTTTTTTCATATCCTTTTCTTCTTTTAATTTTCTTCTAATCCCAATTTATTGAATAGGAAAAATTTGATCCAGTTGATATTCAAAACGCTACTCTAGCTGGTAAGATCTTCTATTTTATCTGATTTTTCCAAATTATTTCTTTGTTTTTTTTATGATTTATCTTTCAAAAAATACCCACTTTTCACCAAAGAAAATAAATCAATTTTTGATTTAAAATAAGTTTAATTCATTTAAATTTATGAAAATATCATCTTTCGTAAAGCCAAAGAATCTTCAAATTTCAGAAAAAGATCTCTAAACACAAAAAAACTTTCTAAACAATCAACAAATTCAAAAACGGTTTGAAACTTTTACAAATTAAATAAAATGGAAACTAGTACCAAAAAAAAAAAAAAGTAAAATATCTAAAGAAAACAGACTTCATCATGTAATCTCAAAATTAAATGAAATAACTCTTTAGTTAATTTGATTTCTTCCCAAAAGAAATACTTTCAAAGCAAATTTAAAAAACAAAATACTATTTTATGAATAAAAATATTGAAATTATTTGATTTCAAATTACCAAAAATTTAAAACAATTATTGAACAGAATAAGAAAAATAAACAAAAAACCAACAAAAAATACTATAAATAAAAATCTTCAAAATAAATGTATTTGTTTTAAAGTTTTCATTAAAGATTAGAGTAGTTTCGTAAAAGTATAATTGGTTTGTGTAAAAGAAACAGTGGTTGCGTAATAAAAAATTAATATTGTGTAATATATATTCTATTGCGAAATAAAAATAATTTACACAATTGATTGTTTTATTCACAATCATTCGATAAACTGAACAATTCAGACAATTATTGAGCAATTAATAAATCATTTGTTTAATAGAAAGAACATATTTCAAAAAATTGAACTTATTCCCCATAAATTCAATTTTATTCAAGATTTTATTTTTAAATTTAAGATTTATTAATAATTTTTAGTTAAAAAAATTTTTTTTTCTTTTATAAGTTCTCAATTTTATTGGATTATTTGCCAATTTTTTCTTTTTTTGAATTTTACTGCAAATCAAAACTTTTAATAATAAAGGAGCTAAAGGATAAGATAGCCTTTCATTCGCTTTATTCTTCGTAATAAAAATTTTTAAAATTTATTAAAAATGTATTTTACTAAAATCATTTTTTTATAAAACATTAATTTATGTTTTGGGTGTTTTTTTTTTTTTTTTGTTATTTTGTTGTTTAACTTTTTTATTTTAGTATTTTGTAACTATTCTAAAAAATTTAATAATTAGTTAAAATTGAAAAATAAATAAATCTTATATGAGAGATATAAATTTAATATCTATTGGATATTATTTTATCAATGAAAAATTAAAATTTGGAATATTGATCAAAAAATTTTTTTAATTTGAAATGTTTAACATTTTAGAGTACATAATAGTAAATTTTTATTTTTTGAATTTTTTAAAATGATTCTTATATGATCAATTTTTGGATATTTGTTATTTTACAAAATAAGTTCTTTTTATAAATATATTTTTCAATTGTTTACAATAGTTTCAATCCTTTTTGCTTACATAACATAAAATTGTTTAAAATATTACAAATTGGGCAATAGATATTATTGCCTAAAAACATTTCTTTTTAAGCAATACATATTTTAAATTAAGCAATTGTTTGTATTTTTAAACAATGTTTGTTATAAATTACACAACTACTCTATTATAGTCAATATTAATGAATTTAATTTATCAATGAGATATATATATATATTTGAATTCTCAAGAATAAATAATCGAATAATTTGGAGAATTTATTGATAGTTATGTTTTCTTATACTCACTCTGAACACATTTTATACATTCAGGAAAACTATTTAAACAGGAGATTAGTTTTTAGATTAAATTAGTTTTTAATATATATTTTTATGGCACAAGAAATTAAAGAATACTCCTAATATCATGTGATTTAGATTTTGATCAAAATATTTTTTTGATGAATCGATCTCAAATCTGATTTCAATTATGACTTCATCATTCATTATCCGAATTATAAAAATCAAATTTTCAAAAAAATATTAAAAAAAAAATCTAAAAAATCTTTGGGTAAGAATAATCAAGATTTATTTTAAATAATAAGTATAGGCTAAAAGAAGAAAATTGTTGACTCTTGAAAAAAAAAAAAATTTCAATAATTGAAATATTTCTAATTGATAAAAATTAAAACAAAGAAATTTTTTTAATTTAACTTTTATTTTTTTGGTAAATGAGAATAATTAGAATTTTTATTTTACTTTAAATTTAATTGTAAATTACCTAATTAATAATAACCAAACTTTTTAACCAAATTAGACTTAAAAATATCTGAATTTGATTGAGAGTAATAGAAATGAATCGAATCACAATCTTTCAATCATTTTTTATTGTTGCATTGAAATCATGTTTTATTTTTATTGGTTTTCAGTGTTTTATTCACCATTTATTATTTTTAAAATCAAGATCAAAAAAGAAATCTAAACAAACAATCAAAAAAAATATATTAAAAAAAAATACTCAGATTCAATTTTTTGTAATTTTTGGAAAAAAAAAATAATAATAAATCATATTCAAGAATTTATAAATGTTTTAAAAAAACAATCTTATTTTTTTACAAAATATGAAAAAAATAAAATAGAAATAAAAATAACACTTTTTATGAAACTGCTCATCCAATGGAAAAGAATGGAAAAATCTTGATTAAGGATTTTGTCCAAATAAACAATAATAATTAAACGAAAGAATAATGTTTTTGATCTTATTCCTAATAATGATCCACCATTTGTCTTGACATTAGTTAATGATAAAGAAAACTATAATTCATTATTAAAATTTCTAAACAAAAATTTAGAAATTATGCAAGTGTCATCGAGTGCCTAGGTTTTCTTGAGGTTTTTTGTTTTATTCAGAAAATAAATTGATCGATAAAATTTTCAGAATAAACAAAAAACACAAGAAAACATAACGACCAGGTTTTTTGTTTTATTCAGAAAAAATTAGTAAAATCTCAAGATTTTACTAAATCCTTTCAAATTAAAAGAAACCTAACATCTACAAGGGAAAATTAATTTCCTCCATTCAAAATAAAAATAAAAAATAAATAATAACATTTTTTATTAATCAAATCTTAAATTCCAAAATTTCCAAAATATATTTAGAAATAATTTTAATTCTCTTTAAATCAATCTTAAAATGAATCAAATTAATATTAATTTAAAGAAGATTAAATGTTTTACTTAATATATAATATTATTTGGAAATTCATTGAGCATTGCTTTCCTGATAGTAAAAATTTAATTTTTTTATTTTAAAATCAAATTTTTATTGATTCAAATCATTAAAAATAAAACATCCCATCAATTTTAATTCGAGTTTAATCTTAAATGTAAAAAATGTAATTTTTAGATAACTTGAATAAATTGAAAAAGTATTTGGGGAATTAAAATATTTTTACTCCATTTTTTGAAATTAAAATTTGAACTCTAATTATAAGTTATGTGGTGTTTTATTATTCTATTTTTTATTTTTGTGTGCATTATTTTCGATTTTTAATTTTTTTTTTTTAAAAATTAAAAATTTTGAAATTCCTTTTTTGTTTGGTCAAGTTTAAAGAATCTGAATGTCAATATAAGCCTATATAAAAAATTATTTTTGAATTTTTTTTTATTTTTATTTTTTTCATCAATAGATTTATTTGATCATTTAACAATTAAAAAATTAAAAACCCAATTCGCAAACGATATATTTAAATGAATAAACCTAAATTTATTATTATTATCATTCATTAATAACAATTCATTTATTCTATCAATAATAATAAAAAATTCATTTATGCACTAATAAAAATTATTCTCTATCATACAACAAAAGTGTGCTAACTCGGATAAAAAAATGAACTATCACAGTGTGGTGTCTATGAGATATGACATTTAGAACTTTTTTTTTTATTATCAATCTATATCACGTATGCTAAGAAGTCTGATTTAGTTGAGATAACTTTTCACTTGTGATATAATTTTATCACACTAAAATTTTTATTGGGGTGTTATTATTATTTCTTAAAAAGGAGAAAAGAAATACTCAATAAAAAACAAAATTATTAATTTTTTTCCCAATAACATTTAATTTAACGATAACTCAATTTCAATTGTTTTAATTTCAAAGAAAAAAAAAAAAAAGAATAATACATAATCTTTTCTAATATAAAAGTTCGTTAAATTTTCAGTTTTACCTAAATTTAAACAAACCCCTAAAATATAGAAAAACACAAATTTTACATTGTTTACCCTTGCTTTCAACATTATTGCACCATTCATGTGATTTTTCTATATTTCCCTTTTTATTTGATTTATAGATTAAATACTTTCAATGACAAAAATTTTATAAACCAAAATTGGTTATTTTTCTTATTTCATTTTCTTTAGAAATTTCTCTGAACAGCTTATTTTAAAAATATTTTTATTAATTTATTTAATCTAATAATTTGTAATATAATCAAATTTTAAAATTGAATTTTCAATATTTTCAGAAATTATAAATAATATAATTTAAGAACATTTTTTTAGTTTTATCATAACCTATATTTTTAAGAATTTTAAAATCGGAAAATTTTATCAAATACAAGCATTCAACTTGAACTCTCAAGTTATATTTAAACCTTTTTTTATTTGCTATGATATAATTTTTTTTACAAGTATATTTTTTTTTTTGATATTTTTAAACAAAATATAACTTTTAAAAAAAAATAAAAGTTCAATTCTTATTTTAATTTCAAATTCTCAATTTATAATATTTAGAAATCTTTTTTTTTTGAAAATCAGAAATATTTTGAATTTTTTTTTTATTATTATTTCGAAAAAGAAACAATATTTTTTTATTACATTCAAATAAAATATTTGTAAATTTTTAATATATGCATCCTTTTATTAAACCAATGTACTAATATCTATTATTATTATTTATCTTTATCTCTGTTTTTATATTGTAGGTGGTGTTGCTGTTGGAACAGCCGCTAATTTATATTTAACCCCGGGTGGAGCAATGGGTGTTGGGCTCTTTGCAGGAATGATTTCAACAATTGGATTTAATTATTTAACACCTTTCTTAGAAAGGAAAACTAAACTTCATGATACATGTGGTGTTCATAACCTTCATGGAATGCCAGGTAAAATCGTTTCGTTTTTTGTTTTAAAAAATCTTGCTGTTTTATAATTTTTTTTGTTTTGCTAATGTTAAAATATTCTGAATTTAAAAAATGAAAAACAATTACTTTTTTTTTTAAAAAAAAAAAATAAATGATTTTAATTCATTTTAATATTATAGGATTAATTGGGGGGATTGTCTCAGCAATTGTCACACAAGTTGGGAAACATGATCATTCATTATATAATGGAGCATTTGAAGACATTTTCACAGAACAGGACAATCAACCACTTCACCAATTAAGTGCAATTTATATTACACTTTCTATCGCCTTAGCAGGTGGATTCATTACCGGGTTGATTGTAAGAATTTTTACAAAAACTGCAGATGAACCTTTTGAAGATGACGAATTTTGGGTTAATGAAAGCTCTGACGAAGAACTAAGCGAAGGCGAATACGATGATTCTGATTATCATAAAACAAATAGTAATGATATAGATTTAGAAAATGATGGCGAACAGCTATTAAACAAAAAAGAAATCGACTCATCATCTAACAACGAGGATATTACATCTTCGGATTAAGTTAATTTCTTTTCTTTTTTTTTTTTAATTTTATTTAATTTTTGAGTGAAATACATATTTCTTGTTTTGTTCCTTTTAATAAAATTTGACAATAAATTAAGTTCGACTTAATATATAATACAAAATAAAAAAACAGATAACAATTTTAATATTTATTTACAATTTTTAAAAAAAAATACAAGCTTCTTTTAACAAAAAAAAAACTATTGTAATTTAAAAACAATTAATTATTTTCACTTTCAATCAAATTATCTTATAGTATGAATTTAAAGCCAAAATTAAAATTAATTTTTAATTTAAAGAATTTTTTTCAATATTATATTAATGATCAAAAGAAAAAAAAACATCTAAATAATCAGAGAAACTATTGATAAATTATTATGAATTAACTTCATGTATTACTACTTTGAGAATAGTAAAGAAAATAAATAAAATGTATGTGCTTTTTTTTTATTTATCTTTTTATAAGTTTAGAAAAATATTCGATTTATTTTCAGATTTTTTTTCATTTTTTATAGAAAGGATATATTTTGGATAATAGGATTATTATTTTCTCCTTTTAAAAAATCATCAAAGATTGATTTGATTTAATTGGTTTTCATTTTAAGAGAAGTAAACTTTCTATTTTTTCTTTAAAAAAATGACGAACAAATATTTTTAAACCTAAAATAGAAGGGAAACAAAAAGATAAAATATTTGATTTGATTAAGAATATTAAAATTTTCAAGTAATTCATCCATTGTAATAAAAATAGATTTATAATAAATTACAAATGATTTTTAAAGGGGGTGGTTAAATGCCTTTAGGTAAGTATAATTACTCACATGGAAAGGAATATATAAACTTTATTTCTTTCAAAGTAACTCAGCAGTTTTTTCAAAATGAATTATTTTTTATAATTTAACCTTTAATAGAAAAAAAAAAGAAATGCTTAGAATAAAACATATAAGAGAATTGTTGGTGTTATGTATGAAGTAAAACTAATAAACAAATAAATTTTCTGAAAAATTAGAAAAATGTAATTCTTATGGGTTTAATTGAGTAAAATATGACAATACTCATTTTGATCATCTAATCGAAGATATAATAATATATATAATGAGAGGAATTAATATGATTTTTCTACAATCCTTTTAACTGTTTCAATAACATTAAAATAACATTTTTGTCAAGTGACTCTAGATTATACAATAAAAAAAAATTTCACAATTAATTACCTATCAAATCTACAAATCAAAAAAAATATAAAAAAATAAGAATCAAATTTTGAAATTTCGAAAAATAAATAATTTCTTCTAATATCCATTCAGACCCCTTGAAACGGGTGTAATCCACTCACAAAAATTGGGCAACTTTCACTTGAAAATGGTTTATATATATATGTGTGTGTGTGTGTGTGTGAGTATGTATATGTGTGTGTCTGAATTTGTGCTTTCTGGTTAAACTTGTGACAAACTATTTTTACTCTAATTTGTTCCAAGATTTAATTTTTTTTTATTAACAATCGGCTACTTATTATGCTATCATAAAAATCCCATTGACAAGGTTTTTTCTTCCACGAAAAAAAAAAAAAAAAGAAAAAACAATCAACAAACAAGATCAGGTAATTTCTTATTAAAATTGGATTTACCACCATTTGGAATTTAATTTCATTTTTATTGTAGATCTCAGAGTTTTTAGAAAGCAGAAGAAAAAAGTAATCCAAAACTGTAAATTTTATGATAAAAAAGTTTGAGAAATTGACTTTTTTATTTTGTTTTTTATCAAAAAATCAATAGTTAGATTTCTGTTACCCAATATCACAGAGTCATCTTTTCACCAACTCCACTCATCAAACAAGAACCCATTTTGGTTTTCCTGAAAAGTTTAAAAATCTAATTTTTGAAAACAACAAAGTATTCTTTCTTGAATGATAAAGATAATTATTCTCCCTAAACAGACAAAGTTTTAACAATAGATACCAATTGGTTCTAAATTGTTTTTTCTATCTCTTCGTCAACAATCAGAATAATAAAATAAACTCAGAGAAAAAAATCATTTTTTTATTTTTAGATTTTATTAATAATAACATAATTTTAAAATGGTTAGAGTTTCTGTACTCCACGATTGTTTATTAACAATGAGAAATGCTGAAAAAAGAGGAAAAAGACAAGTCCTTATTCGTCCAGCATCAAAAGTTATTATCAAATTCTTGCAAGTAATGATGAAACATGGTTTGTTTTTTTTTTTACATTCAATGCACTCATCATTAACCTTTCCAAAAACTAAAATAAAGTTTGCTTTTTAATGTTTTTCTTTTTTTCTTTAAAAAATTCCAACAAATTAAAAAAAAAAAAAAAAAAAAAAGGATATATTGGGGAATTTGAAGTAATCGACGATCGAAGAGCAGGAAAAATTGTTGTTAATCTCATTGGAAGAATCAACAAATGCGGATGTATCAGCCCAAGATTTGATGTTAAAGTAAAAGAGATCGAAAAATGGGTTAATAATTTATTGCCTTCTAGACAATTTGGTTTTATTGTTTTAACAACTTCCTATGGAATTATGGATCACGAAGAAGCAAGAAAGAAACATACTGGTGGTAAGATTCTTGGATACTTTTATTAAGACAAATGAAAAAAACAATTTTTTTTTATTTTTTTTTTTTAAGCACAAAGACCCAAAAAGCAAATTATGAATAGTAAAAAAAAAAAAAATACAAACCAAGAATTCATAAAAATATACCACCCAAACTTTGGTTTGTTTAAATAAATAAAAAAGGCTTTTGTTTTTTTAACAAAAGTAAAAATTTCTTTTCTTTTTGATGTTTTTTCTTTTAAATCCTTTTTTTTTCTTTTTCTTTCAACCAAAAGGATCCAGACCAAAAACAAAAAAACAAAGAATAAAATTCTGATCTGATTCTAAAATGATAATTATCTAACTTTTTTTAGGCTTTTTCTTTACTTTGATGTTTTGAAAAACAAAAAAAAATTATTTTTGTGATTGCTAATTCAATTAAAATAAAACGAACAATTTTTCACCTTTCTTCATTTTTATAGACTCTCTTTGATTAATTTCAAGATGTGGTAAAATATTTTGATTGTGTTATTAAATTTACTTCCTGTGTTAAAATAGCCGATATATACTTGTTTAACCATTTTATGGTATAAAACACTTTTTTTTTTATATAAGACTTAATTATTAACTGATCAAAGAAACTGATAATAACAATGATTAATTATGGTGACGATTTCTTAATGCACTATTATTCAAAAAAGAAATTCATAAAAGAAAGGATCAAATTTGAAAATTTATCTCAAAAAAATAGCATTTAATTTTTTAAGAAATTTTTCATCCCTCAAAAAAACAAACATTTCAAAAATCCTAACAAATGATAAATAATTTTCTTATGATATCAATTTATCATTCAAAATTTACTTAAAAGTTCAAGGGGTTTACTTTCATATTTAATTTGTCCTTGGGTATACTATTTTGTAGTGAATTAGATCGTAAATCGAAACAAGATAGGAAAAAAAGCACGATTTTTCTATTGAAACATGATTTTTAGCTTTTACAGAAGTGTTTTTTAATTGCTGTTGTAAAAATTTAAAAATAGAATCCATCTTACAGAAAAGTATTTTAATTTACAAACACCACTTAAAGTTCTTATTGGGATATTTTTCACGAAAAAAGGGGAAAATTTTTGAAATTAGACGATATTTTTGATTGATCAGAAAAATGGACTTTAATGTTTTTGGAAATTTTTGGGATTTAGAGCGAACAGTCATATGAAATTTATTACCGTTATTTTTAAAATTCACAAAAGGAATAAAATAATTTTCCTTTATTTTTTTTCTTTTAATTCTAAAAAATCTATTGATGATTATATATATTCCATCTTGGTTGGCAAAAAAATTAGGGTGTGTTCATTGTTTAGCAATACAACCATCTGGAAAGTCAATTGCTGTATCTCATCAAAGTGGATCAGTAAGAATTTATTCTATGAAAGTTTTTAAAAAACGAATACAAGATCTTTTAAGACAAGAAAAAGAAAAACAAAAAGAAGAAGAAGAATCAACAGAAAAGGAAGAAGAAGAATCAACAACAACAGAAGACGAAGAAGAAGAAGAAATTATTGTTGCCGAAAAAGAAAAAGTAATTGTTCTCGATAATACTAATGAAGAAGATGAAAAAGAAAAAAAAAATTTCCAAAACAATTCCGTTAATTCAATTTTCAAAAAGAAGCAAGAACAACCAAAATCAAACAAACAAAAAATCGAACAAAATAAAATTCCATCAAGCAAGAAAACTTTAATTTTTTCAGAGTCATCATCAGAAATTGAAATAACAATTGACTCTGAGGACGAAGAACCAACTAATAGTCCAAAAAGTAATTTTAAAAATTTTGAAATCCGTGAAATTGAAGAAGAAGAAGACTTAAAAAAAGAAATAAACAAAGAAAAAGAAATACTTGAAGGAGAAATAGAAATAGAAAAAGAAAAAGAAAGCAATTCTGAAGAAGAAACCAAAAGTAGTTCTCCTTCAGAAGAAGAAACACCATCCCCTGATGGAGATTATTTTGATGAAAATTATGATGACAACGATATTGAAGAGCATTTTCCAAATGTCCTCTTGGCCGATTTAAAAGGGCACAAAGGGATCGTAAATATTCTTGAGTTTTCACCAGATGGCAATTTGCTTGCCACTTGTTCTGATGACCATTCGATTATTATTTGGAAATCAAAATTCACTGACATTGATAAGCTGATAAGAGAACGAACTAAACTTAAAAGGCAAGTAATTGAACAAAAAGAAGGATTTGAAAAGCAAAAACAATATTTCGAAAGAATTCTGAAATCAAAAAAAAATATTGAACAATTAATTTTTTCCAAAATGTTTTCCGATTTTGAAGAAAATTATTCAAATAAGGAAGCAACGAATTTTCAAAAACAAAACACAAGGACTTGTAGCTTTAAAGAAAATCACCAAATGAAGGAATTAACTAAAATAAAAGAAACAAAAAAAGAATTACAATTCTCTGTTCAAAATTCAACAAAATTCAATTTAAAAAACCAAACACTTTTACAAAATATGATTCCATCAAAACAACAAAAAATACATCATTTTTTATCACCTACAAAAATAAAGAAGGAAAATGAAATGGAAAGGGAAAGGAAAAATGGAAAGGATTATAATGGTCAATTGAAAATAAATAAACAAAATGAAATCAAAAAAACAATACAAAAAATGATAATAAAAAAAATCCAAGAAAAAATTAAGACTGAAATTAAGAAACAATTTTTAGAAAATCAAAACATTTATCTCAAAAGTAAAAAAATTTCTGATACGAGGTTTGAACAAAGAATTAAAAGGGAATTGTCTGAACAAAAAAGCAAAACAGAAACTGCCTTAGAAGTTTTAAAAAACGAAAACATCGAACCATGGGAAATAGTTACAAAACTTGAACACCACAAGGGGGATGTTCAGGGATTAGCATGGTCACCGGATAGCAATTTTTTGGCTTCTTGTTCGATAGATAATAAAATTATTATTTGGGATTTATCCAATTTTTCAAAGCCAACAAAAAACACAAAGATAACAGCAAACACAAAGCTAACAGAAAACGAAAAGGAACAAAAAAAAATGAAAGAAAAAGAAAAAGAAAATGAAAGGGAAAAAAAAAAGGAAAAAGAAAAAGAAAAAGAAAAAGAAAAAGAAAAGAAAAAAGAAAAGAAAAACAAAAAAAAAGAAGATAATCGTCGAAGGAAAAGTATGGGTAAGAAGAAAAGACATAAAAAAAAGAAGAAGAGGAAGAAGGAAAAAGAATATCATCATCATCATAAACACAAACAAAAAGGAAAGGGAAAAAGGAAAAGGAAAGACAGAAAGAAAGGGGGGAGGAGGGATAAACAACAAGAAAAACATAAAAAGAAAAAGAGAAGGGAAAACAAACACAAACATCAACATAAACTTTTAGAAAAAGAAAAAGAGAAGAAAAAAGAAAAAACAAAAGGCAAACTGGAAATAACTCCAAACCAAGAGAATGAAGAAGAATCAAAAACAGTAAAGATTGTCTTGATCTGTGATGAACACAAAAATGTTATCAAAGGAATTACGTGGTCACCAAATGGGTTAATGTTTGCAAGTCAAGATCCTGATTTGCTATTAATTCATTCGGTTATTGATCAAAAAATACTTTTCCGGATCACAAAGCCCTTTAAGCATGCGCCAGACGTATCAATTTTTACAAAGCCCTGCTTTAGTCCCAATGGAAACTATTTAATTATCCCAGGGTGTGTTCATCATAAAAACCAATTAGCATTGATTGTTTCTTGTGAAAAAGGATTTCTGAATTTGGTAAAACCTTTGTCAAAGAAACATAAAAATCAATTTTCAAATAAAGCAAAAAAGAGAGAATTATTGATTGATCATTTATATGGGCATTCAGCGCCCGTTACCGTAGTTTCATTTAGTCCCATTTTTTATAGATCAAGGGTTTCCCGAGGAACCAAACAATTATTTGCCTTGGGTGCCCAAGACGGAACCATTTCTTTATGGATGCTCAATAAAAAATACCCAATCGGTGTAATTACTGGATTATTTAATCAAGCAATTGAAGACATCCATTGGTCCAAAGACGGTGATTGGTTTTCAGTTTGTGCAGGTAATTCGATTGGATTTTTTGAAATCCAGCCCGGAATTGATTTCCCTTCTGATATTGAACAATTATCAATGGATCAAAGTAAGGTATATTCTCAAAAACATCACATCTTAAATTCGAAAGGAAAAATGCACAGAATTAGCAATTTTTTTAAAATGCAAAATCGCTCAATAACATTAAAGAATAATGATGATGATGATGATGAAGAGAATAATAAAATTCAAAAAAAGAAAAAGAGCCAAAAACACAAACATAAACATGGGCACATATCAAGGCGTAAACACTTGGAAAAATATAACCACAATAGCCCTAAGAAGAAGCATAAACCCGAACAAAATGAAAAAAATAATCATATTAACAATAATAAACAAAATCATAAACATAATAATCATCAAAAGAATGAAAATAATAATAAAAAAATAAGCAATCAAAACTCTAAAAATTCTTTTGATAAAGAAAATTTTCCAAATGTTACCCAAAAAGAAATTTTACAAAAAATAGATCAAACGCAATTGAGTATTAAATATATCCAAGATACAATACTTTCGAAACCAACCCATATTGTGTCCAACTATAAACAAATTTTGAAATCTTTAGAAGGGAAGAAATTTGCTTTCACAATAACTATCGATAATGACAAACGATTAAAAATAAATTGTGAAAATAAGATAGACCCAAAAAATGGAAAACGTATGTCAATTATTACACGATCTTTAGGCGATATCACGCTCTCAATTGGCGCAGCAAAGCATGTTAGTTATATTGGTGGTAATGATAGTTTCCTCGTGATTTCCTTAGATTATTGTATACTTAATATTGAAAGTCTTTCATCAAAAGAAAAAAATAAAAATTGGATTTTTATCACTTCCGATTTTTACTCAAATATTCAATTTGTAAACGATCACTATTTAGTTTTGGTTTTCCCCTCGGGTAAATGTAATGTTTTTGATTTGGAAAAAAAAATTATGATTTTTGATCAATCAATACCTAACTATTACATTGGAACAAAAATCAAATCAATAGGTGATTTTATTCCAAATGTTTCCCCTTTAATCACTTTTTATGATAATTTGAAATATTTTTATAATAAAAATATCTTGAATTGGGAAATATATTACAAATAAACACCTAAAAAGGATTGATTGGCTGGTTGATTGTAAATTATGTATATGTATGCCCATACACCATATTATAACTTATTAAATGTGTAATACAGGGCAAATTTAATTCAAAATTTTAGAATTTATTATTCTAATTTTAGTAATAATTGAAATTATAAACTGACTATATATTTTTTTTTCTTGATTAATTTTTCAATTTCTTTTTCTGGATAAACATTTTGAGCGATTTCCAAAAAAAGCGTGACATTTTCTTTTCTTTTCTTCCATGATAATATTCTCTTTAGAAATAGTACTCTTAATAAATTGAGATTATAAAATTAAGATTGCTGGATTAATCCAGATCGGAACTATACATATTGGATATATTCTAAAAAGGGGGTGAGATCCACACTTTTTTTTTTACAAAACTAGGTACTATAAAATTCAATTAAAACTGGCAATACGAAAAGGATACAAACAATTTTTTGAAAAAATAAAATCTATTTATAAGTTTTTTATTCTTGGCACAAATTCTATCTTGATTAAATCTCTTAGGAAAACGTTTTTATAATCAAAAAGAAAAAAAAAAAAAAAAAAAAAACACCAATTTTTCACACTTTTTAAATATCATTCAAAATGAAAATTGATTTTTTTATGTTTGTAGTTAAAATAAAATGGTATATTTTAAAAAAATAATGAATAAATAGTATGTTCAAGAAATCATGAATTCTGACATCTAATTATTTCAATAATAATTTTGAGATTAAGTTTATTTGAGAAAACTAAATTGGTTTTAATATACTTCTAATGACTATATTTAGACACTTTTTTGAATATGGAGATACAACTCTGAGTCATTTTAAATTTCTCTCTTTAACATATTGCGGTTTGAAAATACTTCATTCTTAACAATAAATTCAATTTTTTTTTTTTATTATTAAACAGAGAATAAAATAAATTTAAACTATTTTTTTTTTCTAAATCCAACCCAAATTACAAATTTGAACCCAATTAAGTTCAATTTTTGAAAATAAAATCTTATTAAATAAATTCTATTATAAATACTAAATTAAAATCATCAACCAATTCGAATGTTTTTTTTTTTATAATTTTGAATGGATTAAAATTATTTCTTCTTAAAGTTGCTAGCTTTTTCAAAATTTTAAGAAAAAGAGTAAAAACAATGGTTTTGTTCAGTTTATTTGAATTAAAAAAAAAAGAATGTTAACTTTACCCGAATTTAAAAAACATGAGTAAAATAGGTGGGTTTTCCTTATTCTATTAATTTATCAAAAGGTTAGGCACTTGGCAACAATTGCCTAATTTCTGCACTTTTATTTAGAACTTTCTATAAGGAACCATCATTATCTTTATTATTAACTGAATGATTGAAATGGTGACAATTATTTCTCATTACCATATTTAAAAATTAAAAAATTGATAATTCACTATCGAAATAAATCAAAATCATTTTAATAATTTTGGAGAGTACAACAAAAAAAATCATGGATAAATTATTTGAAATTCTATGATTTATTAATGATAGATCACTTCTTTATATACCACCAACTAAAATATTTTTCAAATTTTTTCACTCACTTTAGAATGTTAATGGATGTTTGTTTTTTTGAGGGTTTGTTCCAGATTCTTAACGAAACCATTTTTTCTAATTTTGGAAATTTTTCTTTTTTTTTTGTTTTTCTTTTCAATTCTTTTTTTTTTTCGAGTTTTTTTTTTTTAAATTTTTGTTTTTCTTCTTTTTCTTTGTTTTAATCAATTTTCTTTTATTTTTTATTTTATTTTTTGTTGGTATTTGATTTCTTTTTTTTTTCCTTTTCTTTTTTTTTTTTTTTTTTTTTTTTTTTTTGATTACTTTTTTTTTACAAAAGATCATGTAGAATAAAAAAAAGAGATCTTCGAAAAGACAAATAATCACTAAGATCATTGAGGATATATAATGTCTTTTAAATTATATTTAATTATTAGTAAAAAAAACCCTTTTTAAATTTTTTTCAGTTAAGGTTCAGTAATTAAAAAACATATAATACTCTTTTCAAAAATTGTGACTCACCTTTTTTTAGTTTTTGGTTTCATTATTTATAATTTTTAGAATATCAGGTTTTTATATATTTAGAAAGATTTATAATTGAACCACAAATCAGTTTTAATTATTTGTTGTTCTTGGATATTAAAGGATATATATATATTTTTTTTTTTCAATTTATTATTTCAGGAAAGTTACAATTTTTGAAAAGGTATTTAATTTTATTGTTTTTTTTATCTTTAAAATAACTCAAGTTTATTAAAATATCAACCGTTGAAAAAAATCCCATGAAAGGTAAACAAAAAAATATTACAAAAACAAAAAAAATACAAAGGAACTAAAAATATTTGAAAAAATCTTAATTATCGTCAAAATTGACTGAAATTCTATTATTCTTATTCTTTATCTGGATAAATGTGTATAAAATTTAGGTTTAAATTGGATTTTACAGATAAAGGCTTAGTGTTCGAAACAGTTACTTATACAAAGAGTGGATTTAAAATTCACTAAATTCATATATTCCTATCCAAAGTTTCTCTGTGAAAAGTTGTTGGAAATATGTAAAATTTAATTTACTTTTCTAAAATAAAATTTAAATAAAAAAAAAATCAAAAAGGTTCTTTATAAAAAAAAAAAATTTGAGAAAAGGAAAAAAAAGAAAAACAAATAAAAATTAAAGAATTTAAAAATCGTTAAAGAAAAATTTCAAGTTATTGGAATAGAATAAATTGAAAACAGATCATAAAGTAAAAGGAACATATTGGAATCTCATAACATTCTACAGAGGTGCAAGTGCCATCAAAGGAGGGAGAACTTTACTCAATATGGTTTCAATTGAAAAACATTTGATCTTCAATAATTATAAGATGATGGTAATATTAGAATTCAAAATGATTTTTTGAATCTCTTTCAATTTGAAATTTTAAAAAAAAATGAAAAGAAAAAAATTAAAAACATCAAATATAAATGATGGATGGTTGTCAAAAAAAAAAAAAACTATTTTTTATTTTTAAAATAAATTAGAAACAATAATTCAGATCTGATTGTTGAAAAGAAATAGTAAATATTGTTTTTTTTTTTTTATTTTAAATTAATTATGATAAAAATAAGGATAAGATTTATTTATTGTTTCACTTAACAAGCATTCATTTATTTTGAAATAAAAAATTATTTGAATTATTTATGTTATTACATTTATTTCAATAATATTTCATTTATCAATTTAAACAAGAGAGCATCCAGATGGGTAATATACTTCTGTTAATATTCCACAGTTATTGTCTCCTCTAGACATATAAATGTATCCATCCTCGCCAAATGAGGTTCCCCATGAATTTTTGACAATCCAATATTTATCACTTGAGAAATCAAAGTCATTATCTGTACTGAAATTTGTGCCAGATCCATATCCAACAATTGTCATACTATGATTTAACTCCGTTGAATCACTACTACAAGACTTATCACGATAAATTCCACTTTTATATTGTTGGAATTTTCTGGTATGTGCATCCACAGTGCATAATAAAGGACCTTGGTAAAATAATGCTGCTTTTACAAACATTTCGGATGGATGTACTTGATGATATCCTGTAATTGTTGAAATGGGGTCATCGGTACCACCACAATTATTGGTGTAGCCAATGTATGGGTAGTTTTTACTAGTGGTAACACCATTGTTATCAATTATCCAATCCATTCCCTATTTTTCAATTTGAAAAAAAAAAAAAAAAAAGGAGATTTGAGGAAAATCACATTTTTTAAAAGGTTATTTTAGAAAATCAAACTTTTTAAGACATTAAGTTTTTACAAGTGTCAAAGAGTGACAAAGTTTTTTTTTAATTATTGTTTTATTAAGAAAATCATGAGATTTTTTGAATAACAATAATATTCAAAAAAGAAAGATCATTTGGTCTTTTTTAAATTAGAACAAAAAACTACTTATTCTCGATCATTAGTCACATTTATAACTAATTTTTTAAAACTGTTTTCTCAGTTTTAATGGAAACCAAGAAAAGTCACATAATTTTGAATTTTTATAAAATTGAATTCATTTTTTTCATTTATTTCTTTTTTCTATTTTTTCTTCTGTTTATTTTTCTTTCTTTTTTAGATTTCTTTCTTTTTTATTTTTCTTTCTTTTTTATTTTTCTTTACTTATTTTTATTTTTTTTTTTGAGAGACAAAAGTATAATTTGTTATATCTAGAAATTGTCTATTTTAAATATGTTAAATCTAAAAAAAAATCTTAGATTATATGCTGTTATAAGAATTTTCTGGTTTGACATCATGATCAATAAAAAAAATTTATCAAAAAAAAATTAAACATTTGCTAATTTTTCACTTTTTGATAACTTCACTTTTAATAAACACTATTGGTTAAATAAAAGATCTTGGATCAAAAATTATTTTCAAGATATTTAGCAATTAAAGTTGGAAAATCCATTTTTCCAGGTTCTATTAAGATTTTTTTTAAATTTCATAGTAAACAATTTGAATTTTTTTTTTTTTTTAACAGTAAAGAATTTAGAATAATGTATTTTAAAAGCATTTTAATTTTAATAAATATCTTTCAGCTGGATAATCAATTATTTTGATATATTAAAGAATTATTTATTGATATAAATTGATAAAAAATTTTTTTTTTTGATTTTTTCACAGTGTTTTCCAGAATTTAAAAGAATTGAGTAAAATCTTTGATTTTTCTCTAGTAATTTGAATTATGGGAGATCTAGGCACTCGACGGCAAAGTTGGGCATTCTAAAGACACTTTCGTTGGTTTTTTTTTTACTTTTTGAAATGTAAAGAAAATTTATTTAATTTTCGTTTCATTTCAAAAATTAAAAAAAAACTGCTGTTAGGTTTTCCAGAATTTAAAAAAAATGAGTAAAATCATTGATTTAACTCTATTCTTTTGAATTATGGAAGATATAGGCACTCTACGGCACTTGAAGATACTCTACTGATACTTTCTTCGTGTTTTTCGGGATTTAAAAAAAAATAGAGTAAAATCTTTGATTTTACTCAATTCTTTTGAATTCTAGAAAACCTTGGAAACAAGAAATATTTATCATAAGGAATTTTTTTTTCGATTTCTGTTTTATTAGATGAGTACAACATTTTCAAAAATGTTCATTATTATCTATTCAAAAAAAATGTCTTCAAGTTGAATTAAACTAAAATTCATCCTTCCGTTTTTTTGGAATTTTTACCCGAAAAAAACACTTTTTTTTTTCTTTACAAGAGACTTTTAAAAAAGGTGGTTATACTAAAAGCAATAAATACAATAGCCTCAAGTATTTGAAGTTCTGCAATTTTGATTATATTGTGTATAAACTTTATTATTAATGATGAAAGGTTAGTGGAAGTAGTAGTTTTGTCTAACATTTTTTTTTTTTCAATTATATTTTTTCATGTTAGTGATGTCTTAATTCTGAAAAAGAATATTGAAATTTTATTTTCCAATTCCTTTGTGCCAAGAAAAGAAACGACAAAATTTTGATAATGACTGTTTAATTCATTCAAATTTGTTTTTAATCCCAAAATAAAGATAAAATATTTGAAAGGTGTTTAAATTGTACTTCAATGTAAATTTTTAGGTAAAAAACACTACACTTTTTAAAAAATTAAATTTATTTGTTATTTTCAAAAAAACATTTAAAAGTCATCAGTTTAAAAAAACTATTTAAAAATCCATTCTGATATTTAGAAAAATTTTTAAGTTTCTTGTAATTTTTTCAAATTATAAAATAGGATTTTAATATTTTCTTTAAAATTTCATATTTTTGAAAATAACAGAAATCATAGAAATCACAGTAACTAATTTTTAATGATCAGAAATTTCAAACTTTTAAGGGATTAGTCTCTACCACGAAGAGATCTAAGATATAGGTATATTTTTAACGAATCTAAAATATATTGGTGCGTAATGGTTCAAAAATATCTTAAAAAAATCTTAATTAGTAAAATACTACTAAAAGTTTATCAATTTAAAAAATGATCCTTTTATTAGAAAATAATTCAACAATTTAGAAAAAAATCTACATTTCGAGACAAATGTAAGTGTTGAATAAACAATATGAAGACTTCAAAATTGAAAATTATATTTCTTAAATTTTTCTCCATATGTAGATTCGTAATTAAAAAAACTGAAATCATCAACTTTGGGATTATTTTGACCAATAATTTTCTGAAATCAGGAAAATATATTAAAAACACAATTAGTCTCATAAAAAAACAATAAAAAACAATCAATCTTTCAGGTTTTTTCTGTGAATAATTATGGATAAATCTTGAAATTAAAAAAAATATGAAAAAATAGTGACTTTTGGAGATTCTTAATGTTACTTATTAAATGACTTTACCGTTGTGGAAAAAAAGTAAAACAGGAAAAAAAAAAAAATGAAAAACGGTTTTTCATTTGAAACCTTAAGAGAACAGGGAAACGAAAAGTAAAATCAATTAAAAGAAGAAACCAATTAACTTCAAATAATAATCCATTATAGTATTTTCAATCAAACCAACAAACAAAATTTAAATCTACTTTACATATGGAAATTGTTCATGTGGTTTTGGAGATAGCAAAAATAGTCAATTTTTTTCAATAAATTTTAAATTATTGATCAATCAAAGAAAAACTCATGGCCAAAAGATAGTATTAAATAAACCGCTATTGTGTTGGATACTTCATTTTGTCTTAATTTATTTATTTATTTATTCTTTTATTAATTGATCTTACTTTGAATTTTCAGTTTCTGTTAAGATTTCTGTGATTTCTGTTATTCTATTAATGTTCCCAATTAAAAACTCTATTTCACTTTTTTTCCTCGTTTGACTTTTTTTCCACATATAGTGAATAATATTATTTTAGTTTCAATTTTTAGTTTTCGAAAAGTAAATAAAGTAAAAAATTTCAAATCGATAATTTTTAATTGTGTTTATTAGTAAAAAACCAATTAATTTATTGGTTCAATAAAATTCAAAATAGTTTTTTTTCTCAAAATTTTTGGGTTTTTTACTAATACGAGTATGATTTTTAATTGACGAGGTTAACTTTTCAACTATTTTAAGAATAGATTTTTTAGAGTCACAGAAACTATTTGGACTATATAGAGTTAATATCATTTACTTTCAATTAAGCTTAATTTCAAAAATAGGGGCAGATTTTTCATCAGAAAAAAATTAGCTTATTGTGTTTTTTTTTTGATTAATAATGTATTTTACTAAATTTTTTAGAGACAATAACCAATATAGATTAATAAATAAAAATATAGTATAATCATTGTATTTTTGAAAAAATAAACGAAAAAAGAAAAAAAATAATAATAAAAAATTTGCCCCTAATTTTGAAATTTGGCTTACAACATAATTTAATTTCGTTTGAATACATAATGTCACTAATACCCAACCCAAACTCGAAAGGGGCCTAACTCGTGATAAATTAATATAATTTCCAATTTAAAGCTAAATCCTGAAAAATACTTTTTTTTAAAAAGCCAATGTATCAATCACCTAAAATGTAGACGTTCAATTATGAAACACGTAATATAAAAAAAGACCCTTTAAAATTTTCCTTTTTTTATGATTTTTATTTATTAAAAATTAAAAACACCACAAATCTCTGTAGCTACGTCCTGTATTGAATAAGGTATTGTCCATCTTTTTCAAAGATTTTTGTTTCAAAAATAAAATTTTTTTATTTCGAAAGAAAAAAGGATCACATTTTTTTGTTTGAGGTGAAATAAACAAGATCACAAAATAAGAAAACAAATCTTGAATTTAGGAAAAAACAAACTTACTTTATAGGTTGATCCAGAATCACATCCTTTTTGCCCTTTTTTTGGGTCGTAATCACAATCAATGAGTTCTTGTTCTGAGAGTTTTATTAGTTGATCGGTTTCTTTTGCGATGCACCCTTCCTAAATAGTAGTTTCGTTTTTTAATTTTTGTTTTTTAATTTTTGTTTTAAGTTTGTATTTTGTTTTTTGTTTGTTTTTTCATTTTGGTTTTCAATAGGAAAAAAAAAATTACTATAGCAGCAATAATTGCAAAACTCCAGCACCCCTCACATTGCCCCATATCTTGAACTGGTGTAACCATGCCCTCGTCTCTTAAATCCAATGATTCTGGCGAAAACTTGAGGTTTTTCTCATCATAAACCTTTTCTTGTTTCAAATACTTTTTTTCATCGTTTTGGTGCTTGTAAAGATATTTTTGTTGGTATTCCTCATTTGTGAGATCAGAAAATTGGTTTATTCCTAATTTGAATCCATGGCTTGGGTTGTTGTTGTGTTTCTTGATATATTTTACATTATCTTGGAAAATTGCGAATCGCTTACTCTCTTCTAAAGGATCATAGACCTTATTGAATTTCTTTTTGAATTTGTTCCACACAAACTCGGTGTTTGGTTGTTTTTGACTTGAAACGGCCAGGAAAAATAAAAAGAAAACTAAAGAAAAAACAACTATCTTCTTCATTTGAAAAAACAAAAAATAAAAAATGATTTGGGATCTTGAAAGTTGTAGATATAAAATTGTTCTTTGGTGTGAGTCGAACACTTTTTAGATTAATTCAAGGAATATTTTTAAAGAGAAAAAAAAAATCGGAAACTGTTTCAATGATTTTTTGTTAAAAAATTTTGAGAAAGAAAATGCGAATTTTCTATTTGTGAACCATTAATATTTTTGTAAAGTGTTTCTTTCTTTTTGAAAAAGAATACTTTTATTTCTTGAAATGAATAAAATAATTTGATCTGTTTTTGGTTAAATTATGGTCTTTTTTCTTTTAAGTTCACATACTCATGTTAAAACTTAAATGGGAAAAAATTTTGGGGAAAAATCACTTTTTGAAAAAAAATAATACTAAATCAAAGATCAGATTTGCAAAATTGCCACAATGAAATATTTCAACCAAATTGTTCTTTTTGAACAAATTGTATGTTTACTTTACGAGTCAAACAAAGAAATTTTATTTATTTGTGGAAAAACTCAAATGTTTATTATTTTTGAAGATCACTAAATATGGTTTTTTTAACTATTTTATAAACTACAATCTTGCCTACATTAGAAAAAAGGATTTAAAAAAAATTCTAAAAACAAGTTTAGATTCACAGGTAAACATTCAGTATTTTTGTTGGTTACCTCTCTTTATTAAAAAAAAATATTGAGAGTTTTTTTTATTTTGTCTGATTGAAAATCTCAAAAAATGAAGAAAATGTATCCAATTAAACTTTTGGTGATTCTTTCTAAAGTTCCTTAAAAAGAGATGTATGATTTCATTGGTTTTAAAAGCTGATTACCATTAGTCAAAAATATGTTATTAAGGTTTGTGCTATTCTTTAATTAAGGGAGGAGTCTGTATTATTTTTTTTTTTTGACTATATACCTTAATAAGGCTTTCTTATCGTGATATATGATTAATTTTGAAAATAAACAGGGGTTTTCAAATCTAAGTAATTGGTAAAAAATTTTCTAAATCTCTATTACTGGAGTCAAAATAAAGGGTGCAAAAAAATATAATGCGTGTTTCAAAATAAAAAGCGTGTTTTTTTTGTTATAGAAGACCGATACATTAACCAATCAAAGAAACCAATAATAAACCATAAAAAAATATGGTATTGGTTTCTTAAAGTTCTATTATTTAAAAAGAAATTCTAAAAATGAATGGATCAAATTGCAAAATTTATCTCAAAAAATAGAGTTAATTTTTCCGAAATTTTGATCATATAAAAAACAAAAAAATTCAAAAAAATTGAGAATATTATGGAAATTTTTCAACTATTTGCATGAATAATTTAAATTTTACTGAAATCAAACCAGACCTTTACTTTCAAAATTGATTTGAACTTAGGTATACTATTTGGTAGTAGATTGGATGTTGCCTTGGTACAAGAATAAAAAAAAGCACGGATAATATTTTGAAACACGGATTATAGTCGTTGTGCACGCTTTTATTTGATCACTGTAAATTTAGGTAAAAAAATTTAAAAGAGATTAGTCCCATAAAATCAGAAAATACTCAGAATAAAAGGTTATTTTTCTCCCAAATCTTCTATTTGTTTTTTTTTTTTTTTTTTGGATATCAAATTATTAATGTTCAGTCATATTTTTCAATAGATAAGTCTGAGAAGAAGATAACTTATATTTAAAAAAAAAGAAAAAAAAAATTCATCAAGGTGTGAATATTTTAGAATTTTTATTAATCAAAAAATAAAATTTTCAGGATCGAAAATGACTTAAAATATCAAAAATATCTGAAAAGTGACTTGCAATTTAATCTTACATCTCTTCCAAGGCTGATGTGAAAAATTTCAGATATCAAATTATAGTGTTGATATAGATTTTTAAAAAGTTAAATCAGAGAAAAAGAAACCCCTCTTGAAAAATTTTTTTCATAACTGGGTTAGGTTCTAATATATTCTTATGATATGATCAAATAAACAAAATCCCAAAAATTTTAACAAGGTTTAAATAGTTGAAATTATAACAATACTACAATTTACATTCAATTTGGATATAATTTTGATTTTACAAACAATTACATTTTTTGTCTTTTTTGTTTTTGTTTTCAATTCCATTTTTCCAGTTAAGTAATCTGTTTAATTAGATCTGGAACTTTTTAATAAACTGTTGATAGAAGGTTAATGTTGAGTTTAGTCAATTGAAAAATCACATACAATTAGTTGATGGTATATTATCATTTGATCAATCAACGATTGTTGGTAAAATTTCAACAAATTTACCTATATGAATTTTTTTTCTGCTCGTTTCATGATTTTGAACACACATGATTTTTATTCTTTTGTAATATCTTTTTTTTTACTTGGATGGAAGTGATTAAAAATAAAAATATTAATACTATGTAACTTTCATGTTGTTTTATAGACGTTTGTAAAAATATCATAAATTGTGTTTTTTTTTTTTCCAATTTTTCATTTTGAGTGTGCCCATATTTTTGATTTTCCTTTGTATTTGTTTTTTTTTTTTTTTATAACTTTTGGATTTTCCTTTTTTTTTTCTTTTTTTTTGATTATTTTTTTTTTTTTTTGATACCTTTTTTTTTTGAACAAGATTATATCGAAAAAAAAAGAACTTTGTTTCGATAAATAATCACTAATAAAATATTGAATATGTAATATCTTTTAAAAATATATTTAATTATTCACAAAAAAATTTCTTATGAGCTTTTTTTTCAGTGGAAGATCATTAATAAAAAATCTAAAAAGTCCATTTCAAAAATTATGAAAAAATTTATTTTAAGTTTTTGGTTTTATAGTTTTTTGATTTTTAAAATATCAGGTTTTGTATATTTTTTTAATAGTAAATTTTATTAAGTTTCTCATAGAATTTTCAATATTTAAGCCATAGTAGATCTGGAGCCTGGTATTAACAATTTCTTCTAAAAACCTAATTTCATCACAAAAAGTATCGAAATTAGGGATTCATATTTAACACAAGTATAAAATCATTTTGAAATTTATTTTTTTTTCAAGAATGAAGAAAAAAAAAATTATTGTCTGGGCAGGAATTGTACCAAACCCCACCACAAAAAAAAAAAAAAAAAAAAAAAAACATCGTTTGGTAAAAAAAATCTAGTATAAAAAATCCACTTAATATCAAAAAAAAAGCAATAATTGTTTTAAATATGAAATAAACATTAATCTGTTACTTTGTAGTATAATTCAAATGAATTTTTTTATTTAACCATTAAAATGGGGAAAAAGGAACCTAACAATCAAATTAAAAAATCCCCCAAAATATTTTTTTTAAAACCTTGGAAAATTCAACTTTAAACCAAAAGGAATACTTTTAAATTTGAATATTTTTAATCTGTAATTAATAATACCATCTAAATTATTTCAGCGAATTGAGAAAAAAATCAAAGATTAAAAGATTCAATAAATTTTGTTATTATTTCAAGATTTTTTAATCTTATAAAATAAATAAAAGAAAATCGGATTTATATTTATATAATAATTATTTAATAAATACAATCAAATATCTTCTGTTAATAACAATTGTTTAATTTATATACACCAAATAACTCAAAAAAGGATAATTTTTCATAATTCAAATTTTAAGAAATTAATATATTATTATGAAATAAAATAAAAACTCATTTTTTTTCTGGATTTCCAGGGTTTCAAAATTTTTGAGTTTAGATTTTATTATTAGGGGTTTAGTGTACTCAAAAACTTAATCTCGGGTTTGCTATAAATGGTTAATTGTGAAAAGTACAATTTATATGCGAAAGAGAGAATTTTGAAGTGACTAAAAAAATAACTTCTAATTTAAGAGAGTGAATATAACACAGTCATTAGAAGTATTTTAAATATAATTATTTTTCAGATAAATAAGGAAAAATTAGTGTATTTTTAAAATAAGATCCAGATTTATAATGTTAATTTTCTTGAAAACTCTTCAGAAATTACTAAAACTGAGATACTGTCCACACAAGAGCAAATATGAATGTTGTAAAAATAAGAGCTTTTACAATTTTAGAGATAAATAAAGATTTCCTTGCAAATACCCACAATTTAGAAATAATAAAAGAAATCACCATTTTGATTTTTGGGATCAAATGGATTTTAAATATAAAATAGTTTGGTAAATACCAATACTTTGTTTGAAAAATGATTTTTTTTTAAAATTAAAGATTGGTATTTACCAAACGATTTTTTGATTATATTTATTATTAGTCTATTAATATAATCAGATATCATATTTACTATTACTAAATTGTGGGTATTTGCAAGGAAATCTTTATTTATCTCTAAAATTGTAAAAACTCTATTTTTTACAACATTCATATTTACTCTTGTGCAAATAAAAATGTTTTGCAAAATGTTTCTTTTTTGTTTTCGATCCAGAAACCCAAACAAAAAGGATTATATCTTTTGACTAAAAATTTAAATGGTAAGAAATGAATTCTTTTAAAGCATGATATCTCATTCCTCTAAAGCTGATAAAGGAGTTTGAAGATTAAGTTTTAATTGGAATCCTTGTTCAAGTAAGTGTTCTATTAACTTTGGAAAAAAATAAATAAAAGTCACTTGCACCTTAAGGTTTGAGAAATTTGATTCATTAACAACACAAAAATAATTGATCGAGAAGCCATGTAAAATTAAAAAGAAAAAGAAAAAGAAAATTGATAAAAAAAAAAAGCAAAAATTATTAATTTTTAAAGGTGTTTGTTTTCAAAATCTGGTAAATGATTTAAAATCTTTGTTGAAATCTCCTTTGTTTTTGTCCATCACGGCCACCAAAACTAGGTTGTCTTTTTCTGTCTCCGTATCCACCACCTCTTCCACCACCAAAACTTCTTCCACCACCTCTTCCACCACCGAAACTTCTTCCACCGCCTCTACCGCCACCAAAACTTCTTCCGCCACCTCGGCCACCACCTCTTCCACCAAAACTTCTTCCACCGCCTCTTCCACCACCAAAACTTCTTCCACCTCTTCCTCTTCCACCACCAAAACTTCTTCCACCGCCTCTTCCACCTCTTCCACCTCTTCCTCTGCCTCTTCCTCTGCCTCTTCCACGTCCACCACCTCTTCCACTTTGTTTTGTTTTTAAGTTTGGTAAGGGTTTTGTTTCTCTTTCGATCCATTCGTCATAGTTTGATAATCTTGATCCATCAACAAAAAATTTTTTACCTTCATCAAATGATTTTGCAATTACTCCTTCGTCTGGTTTGATAACAAAATGCTTTGCAAAGATAACAAAATGAAGAAAGAAAAAATTACGTAACTTGCAAAAGCAAAAAAAAAAAAAAAAAAAAAAAAAATGTAAAGAAATAAATAATTACCATTTTATTGATAGGTCCAAGTATATGAGAAATCATTCCGATCTTTGATTGGTTTTCAAGGTATACCCAAGTACCTTCTCTTGGGACATCTTTGTTTGTTGCAATACAAACTATTTCGCCTCTGCATGGGTGAAGGAATGTTCCCATTTCAGTAAGTTGGAAACGACTATTGTTTCCATCATTTCTATTTCTGTAACCTCCTCCATAGCTATTTCTATTATTATAACGAGACATGTTAATTCTCTAAAAAATTAAAATACAAAAAAATGAAATTGTTTATGTTTTGTCTACTAAATTGTTTACCCATTTTTAAAAGATTGTAATCAAGGAAACTTCAAAACAAATTTTGTGGGTATATATTTGGTAATTAATTGGAAAAGATCCTCTTAATTGTTATAAGAGTATTTTTCTTCTATTTGAGTGACACCAACTATGGAAACACACAAAAAAGTGAACTATAAAACTGAGTTTGTTCGAAAAAAATTAAAATTGTCTTGTTTCTTCCAACCTTTTTAAATATCTCTTTGATATTATTATGAAAAAATTTTTGAAAAAAAAAGATAATTAATTACTAATTTTTCACTTTTTGATAACTTCAATACTAATAAATACAATTGTTAATTGTCATATAAAAAGATCAAAATTTTCATTCAACTTTTCATACAATTACATTTCAAGAATTAAAATAAATAATCCTAGTCCCTAATTTCAGAAAGGTTAATTAATAATTTAAGCTGGCTTATAGTGTTAAAAAATTTGAAATGGTTATAATGATTGATTAATTCCAATTTTGTGGAGATGAATAATAATTTTGTTTCCAATTTATTTTGCAACAAATAATATTAGTCACGAAGAGATCAAGGATCAAAAATTATTTTGAGAGATATTTTACAATTTAAGTAGAAAAACATAATTTTCCAAGTTCCTATTTACATTTTTCCTAAATTTTATAGAATAAAATTTGAAAGTTTTTTTCTTTACACTGAATGGAAATATATCTTTTCCAAAGTTTTTTTAATTTAAGAAATAGACTTCAACTGGGGAATCAATTATTTTGACTTTTAAAGAATTATTTTTGATTTAAATTAAAAAAAAATATTTATATTCTTCAAAATCCTATGATATTCTGTTAGGTTTTTTTTTAATTTTTCCAGAATTTACTAGAATAGTGCCAATCTTCTCATTTTACTTTATTCTTACAAATTGACGAAAACACAGGACACAGTAAACGTGACATAATTATTATTTTCTTTATTTGAGTTTTATTCGATTTATATAGAATTTTCAAAACTGCTAGTTATATTCTATCTGTATAAATACCTCCAATTTGAATTATATTAAAAATCCCTTCTGATTTTATTTTGATTTTTTTCCAAAAACTACATCTTTTTTTCTTGACTAGATATTTTAACATCCTGAGTATTACCAACGGTAATGAACACAATTAGCACCCGATTTTTAAGTTCCAGAATATTGATTGTATTGCAAATTAGCTTTTATAACAAGGATACAATATTAGTGAAAGTAATAGCTTTCACTGATTTGAAGTTTTTCTTTTATTTTTAGGTACTAGTAAATTAACGCAAAGTTAAACATTTTTTTTTTTTTAATCAAAGATATTTGAACTTATGAGCTAGGTATCTATATGTTAATTGATTCTACTTTTATTTAAACCAACTTATGTAATTTATTCTTGAATTGGTATAAATGGTTAAAGAATATTTCGGGGTTTTAATGAATTTTGGCAAATAAAATACTTAATTTTTAAAGGAGATAAATACTTTATATCCGTTTTGAGTAACACTTTTTCTGAGTAAATAAAACACCAGAATCGTTTATTTAACAAAATGGAGGAAGGTTTTACTATATATGTTTGTGTGATATATTCTGACAAATATATTTCGCTATCAATTAAAAACGTAGTGGACCACAAAATATAAAAAAATGTGCAATTAATTTTTTTAAAAAACATTCAGTTATTCTCTAATCTTTATTTTACTATTGTATACAATTACTTCTTTTTTAGTGAATTTTATTTTAAATTAAAATCGAAAAACTTTTATTTATATATATATTTTTTTTGGAGGATAAATTACTAACCATATCTCAACCTTGTTTAATAAGATTTTTAAATCCAATTATCTTTTAATTTATCAAATTTTACATTTTTATTCGAGAAATTATGATATTTTTGAAATATTCCCTCTTAATAAATATTGAATTATTGAATATATTATTGTTTTATTTTCAAATTTTTTATTTTTCATTAAATTGAAAACAAAAAATTTTTTGTATTTTTTACAAATTGCAACTATGTCTGTTTTTTAGGGGTTAAATCGCTTCTCATTATTTTTTACTTTCGTTAATTTAACTTTTTCTTTTTTTATTTTTGAAATATTTATTTATCTAAACTATTGAAAATAGAATTTTTAAGTAATTTTGTAAAAATGGGTATAGTATCAAATAAAATATAATAAATCTGGTACAATAAACCTAATATAATATCTTGTTTCTACACATTAAAGATAAAAAGATAAAGAAGAAAAAATCTTCTAAAACATACTTCGGTTAATTTTTTTTCATTTTATATTCCAAAATATTCATTTGATGGTATTTTCTTTCATCTTTGTTTCAAAAAAATAAAATTGTTTAAAAATCTATTTCATATTTTGCCCTCTTTTGGTGATTTATTAATTTTATTACTTTCGAGCATTTGCCAATTCAACATCCCTTGGTATATAACCTAATTTGTTAAAAGGATAAATTTTTTTGAATATATATATATATATATAAATTGAATAGCCAAAGATTTCACTTTGATTCACTTTGAACTTTCGACATATAAAATAATTATTGGTATTTTGATTTAAAAATATTCAATATACTTTGATACATCTAAACCCCTTCACAATAAGTTGCACATAATTAAAATTACCAAAAATATTAAAATATGATAGTGATCCCAAAATTCAAGAAAAAGATCTTTTTCCAAAATTAAATTAAAAAAAATTATTTTAGATCTCTCAATTTCTAAGGAATGTATAATGTCTTTTTCGAAGTTAATTTATAAATCTTTTTTTTCTTGTTTATAAAATATATTAAACATATTTGTAAATTTTTTATCTCCCCAATGGGTTAATTACTGACCACTATCAAATATATTATACCTCACACATGATGGAATAGGCCCAAGCCGATGCATTAAGTTCATTTTTTTGAATCTTTATTTTTGTGATGGTTTTTTAGTTTAAAAACCAACCCCCCAAAAGTCTGAAATATTTAATTTTTAATGTTTGTATCAAAAATTTTTTAATGTATTCGTGGATAAACTTAATATATATTACTTGGGGGGGGGGGTCCTTTCTCGGAATCTAGTTCTGTCATCAATATGTTTCCAACAGCTAAAAATAATTTTAAAAAAAAAATTATTTCTTTATTATTTAATTTTTAAAAAAAAAAAATGAATATTTTAACAGCTAATCATTATTTCAAGACAAATTCTAGCAAGGTGTTTTGCAACTTTTGAATATGAATAATGATAATTTAACATGTGAATTTGTGGTGAAATGTAGATTTTTTTTGTGAATTCTTGGGTTTTTTTATTAATACAAGAAGTGCTTTTAATTGAGTACATCAACTTTTGGTAAGAAATCATTTCCCGTTCAAAGTGATTCGGTTATAGTGGGTGGGTTATATGTGTTCAAAGTTAGTGGATGGATTTCAGAAGAAAAAATTTTATTTTGGAAAAGTTGAAAATTGAAATCATTTTTAATCACTCTTACACATTTCTGTTGTCTATTTTTCGATGTTTTTTAATACCTAATTGTTTTTTAATTTTTTTGAATTTATTACAAGATCTATTAACTTACAGGTAAAAATCTTTTATTCTGATGTTATTGGAATGTTTAAATGGTTGTAGGAAAAGTGTATTGGTTTCTATTGAAATGTTCATTTTGATCTTCAATTGTTGATCAAAATGAGCCTTGTTGTTTTTTTCTCTAGGTTCTCTGAATTTTAGTTTTGCAATTTTTAAAGAAAATATATTGATTTATTAGTTTTATTTCATTTTAAGTATTAACTATTCTTTGATATGTATTATTTTACATATTTTTTATTTATTCCTTAAAAAATAGACTCTAAAAAAGAATTGATCTGGGAAAATTTTTATGTGCCCCTTTTTGAAAGAAACAAAGTAGATTTTACACTGGAATTTTTAGAGACTTTTGGCCAAAATTGGGCTAAAACGATTTGCATACTATAACGGCACTCTTTAATTTTAGGCTTCTGGGTGGGAGACGCGAATCGCTTAAACGTGAGATCAGTTGTGACTAATCATTGAAATAAAAAAAAAGAATCAAAATGTAAGCTCTGTCCAAAAATTTTCATATTTATACAAATAATAGTGCTGTGACTTTAAAAGACACAAAAAGTTTTCCAGTATTATTCAAATAAAGGTGTTTGTTGTTATTTAATAAACTTGTCTCTACACAAAATATTGTTTCAAATAAAGAGCAAAAAAAAGAAAAAATATTTAGATTTGTTTTTTTAAAAATTTTATTTATTGAAAAAGAGTTAACTTTTACAAAAACACATAAGTTGCTATTAACTCTCAGAAGAAAAAAAAAAAGAAAAAAATAATTTATTTTTCTATAATGATCTGTATTTTATGACAACTTCTTTATTTCATAAATATTTTGGTTTAATCATTTGTTTCCAAATTTGTTAAAATAGAAAATTAATTTATTTACGTTTGTTTCTTTTCTCTTTTTTTAAGACTGGTGAAATTGAATAATCAAAGACAATGTTCTTTTGTGTAAGATGTTTATATACTTTAATATAGGTTTGTAGTCTTCCTTCGATAGTAGTCTTATCTTTTCCGGCTAAAATTCTATTCGCCATCAATTAAAAATTGTTTTTTTTTTGTTTTTTTTTTTGTTTTTTTTTTTGTTTTTTTTTTTTTTTTTTTTTTTTTTTTATTTAGTTAAATTCAGAAAATAAAGAGGGTTTAAATAAAAATATTTTGTTGGTATAAATGAAAATTATTAAGAAAAAAAAAAGGAAAAATCTTTTACACTTTGAAAGTTTTTTTTCCATTAAGGTGATAGTGTGTTCTTCTTCCAATAACTTCACATGGGTAAAGAATGTTTTCTAAAATGGAATTATGAACCTATTAATGATCACATTTACAAATATAAAAAATGAAAAGAAACGAAAAAAAAAAAAAAAAAAAGATTTTGTTTAAGTTTGTTGATAATTTCATTTCTAAAATGTTTTTTATAAATTTTCCAAAAAGAAAAAGAAAAAGAAAAAAAAAAAAAAAAAAAAAAGCAACGATATGAAAAATAAAAAAAAAAATAAATAAAAAAAAAAAATAGTTACAGTTGTAAGAGAACGAGACATTGGTCTTTTTTGTTTAAAAGAAACTTTTTTGGTTTCTGGTTTGAAAATTCTTTTATTAGAAACAATAACAACGTGATTACCAGAAAATTTCTTTTCTAATTCACCTACAAATTGATCGTGGATTTTTTGGAAACCGCTGTATGATGGGACTGGTACAAAGACAATAATTGCTTTTCTTTTTTTACGAATTGGAATTTGAATTGCACCAGAAAAGTATAATCTGGAAAGATCGTATTTAAGTTCTCGGCTTTCTGTGTTCATTTCAAGATTGAAAAAAGCTTCAGCAACTTTTTTTTCAAGATCTGTTGGCTTTCCTTTTGGCTTGACAATTTTTCTGAGTGATAAAGCTATTTGGTTTGAAATTTAAACAAAAAAAAGTTAAAAAAAAAAAAAAAAGAAAAATTATTTTAGTTTTTGATCCAACAACAAAACATTTTTAATTATGAAAGACTTTTAAATTTAAGTTCACAATGCTACAACACTTTTAAAAATTAAAAAAAAAAAAAAAAAAAAAAAAAATCAAAAGAAAGCAAACCTTGTTTGGTTGACATTTTTAGAAATAAGTAAAAAAATGATTAAAATGACCAATTTCATCTCAATGTTAATACAGTAAAGTTGACCAAATAAGGAAGTAAACCCCACCTTATAGAAAATCAATTAAATCGTTTCCAAATAAACAAAAATTTCAAACCTTTTCAAAATAACTAAATATTTTCCAAACTCCTTCACAATGATAAAAAAAACTGTAATTACAAATTATTTTCATTGTTCATTCAATCTCATTTCAAGAATAAATACCAAAAAAATATCTTTGATAATATTACTCAAAACAAGTTATATCAATCATAATTGGGAGAACGATAATCGGTTTTCCCTAAAAAATATCCTAAATAATCTCAGGTTATTATTTTACCGATTATCTCTTTTTTCATTTTTTTCATTTACTTTTTTTTTCTTATTTTTTTTTATTTCTTTCTCACAAAAAAAAACTTTTTATTTTTTATTTATTTCTCTTTTTTTTTTGTTTCCAAAAAAACAAAAATCCACGAACCAAACAACTTTCAAGAAAATGAACTCCAAAAACATTCTATTCCTTAGTATTTTTCTTTTTTTCATATTAAGTACTAACATCAATTGTTCTACACAGGGACTAAACAAGATCATCACAAGTGATGAACAAAAGAAATTAATTGAAACATTTGAAAAGACGCTTTCGTCAAAGGACTTTAAAAAAGAAAATTTCCAATCCTTGCTCCAGTCCTCTGTAGGCTATCAGCTATTATCTGGCTCTTACATTTGGAGCAAAATTCAAAAAGAAGATCTGTGTCAAGAAATCAAGACGTTCTTTGAAGACTTTAGCCCCAACAGCGAGGAACAATACGAATCCCAAAAGGCGATTTGGACCACATTAAATTCGCTTCAATCAGGATCTATAATTTATAATGAATTACAGTGCCACACAAAAAAGAAAAACAACAAAATCAACAAATTGTCACCAGCGATCAAGGAATTGCTCTTGAAGTCGATCAACGGCAAATCTTCAAGGAATATTTACCTCGGAGGACAAACATTTTTTGAATTGGAAAAAACCAAAATCTTTAATGAAAAGGAGACAGACGAATTTAGGAAGGCGACTCTCAAATCATTTGCAAAAATGCTTGCATTACTCGAAGAGGACGATCCAGAAGTTGAATTTTCGCAATACATTTTAGAATTAGCTGTCTTGGTTGTTGAAAATTACGACAGTGAAACTAGTTACCAAGCACTCGCCGATGATGATAATGATATTATCGACGAATCAGACAAGACAGAATCCGAATCCGAATCCGAAGACGATGAAGAGGAATATGAATCACTTGAAGGATATTTAGAAATGACTATTGAAGAGTTATTGGAAAACGTGCTTGAATTAATACCTGATGTTGCCAATTTGTTAGTCGAAAATGATGGCCAAGTTACACAATCCTTCTTTAATGATGAGTCAGGCAAGCCAGATTTAGAAATCACCTCTCGAGTACTCCGTACCTTTGTTAAATTAAAAAAGCTTTCAATTAAATTAAATAAGGACGAAGAGGAAGAGGAAGAGGAAGAGGATGAGGATGAAGATGATGAAGAAATTTTTACTGAGGAAGACCTTATTGGGCTGGCAGAATTTTTATTTTCAAGAAAAAGCACTCAAGACATTTCCGCAGCTTATAATGTAATCACTGGACTTAAATCTTTAGATGAAGACAGAGTGTTCAAAAAACTAATTTGTATCACTGCTGATAAAGAAGAATTATCGATTAAACAAAAAAGCAAAAAAAATGCAATGAACTTGCTTGTTTCAGATTTGTTTGGAAAGGCCTTACCAGCTGATAACATTGAAGTCTTTTTATCCCGTTTCTCCCCAGTGTCCAAACCAGAACAGTCACTAACCTCACATTTCTTAATTAATCAAGATCGAAAGAGTGGGCAATATGCTGCTGATCTCTTAGCATACAGACCCTCAATTGGATTCTATAATTTGGAAGTTCGTGTAAGCTATAAGCCACCCAAGGCAGGCACGGCCAACAAGAAATTAAGGCCATTCAAACCGGTCGACGTCACAATCCTAACCAAAATCGTCGGCCCCGTCAAGGTTTCAGACTTGGAAATTGTCGTCAAGCAGCCCAAATCACAAGGCGGATCCGTATTGACACGTAACAAAATTAAATATCCCGAAACTTTGAACTCTGCAAAGAAGGACATTGTCGTCAACCGAGACAACGTTCTTTCAATTTCCTTCCGCGTAATTGCAGGGCAGCCATCCAAATCATCAAAAAAGCAAAAAGCCGGCTTCCAACAGAGCATCAATAACTTGATCGAAACGCACCAGGCAATGATTAAAATTACAGACCTTGAAACGGGCATTGAGCGCTACTTCTTAGCCATGCAAAAAACTAAAAAGTACCAATGCACAATCGACATCAATTCAAACGACGGTAACATGGACTTCTCGTCCGGTAAGTACAATTTGGAATTGATCATCGGTAACTTTTTCTTTGAAAAATCCATACAATGGAATTTCGCTCAAATCAAGATCAACTTTGGTGACCTCTCAGAGGGCGAACAAAAGATCTTGGATCTCTCAATCGAAAATCAAAAAATACACCCAGACTTCTTGATCAAGGACGAAATTAAACACATTTTCAACCCAGATCCTAAGCGCCCTCCAAAGGTCGTTTCAAACGCCTTTACAGGAATCATGCTAATACCCTTCCTGCTATTAATCATCCTTTTATACATCGTTGGATTTAATTTGAAATCATTCCCTTCACTGAAAAACCCAATCGCCGTGATTACCAATTTAACCTTTATAGCCTCTCTCGCCTTTATAGTATTATTATTTTTAGCCTATTTTTTCAAACTGACAATGTTTAAAACACTATTTTATCTTTTAATCATCAGTATCATCTCTTCAGTTTCGGGCTATTTCACTTTAAGAAATTTAGATAAATAATTATTTTTTTTTTACTTATTTATAATTTTTTTTCATTATTAATAATTTAAATTAGTCAGCTTTTTTTTTGATTTTAATTTTTATCTATTTTTTTCTTTATTCACATTTTATTCATTTGGATTTTTTATTTAAAAATTAAGAATAAATCTTATTTTTAAAAATAAACAATTTTTTTTTTTTTTTTTTTTTTTTTTATTCAATTAATTTAAGAACTACTTTGACAATTCACCAAGTTGTCTTAAAGGATTTTGACTCAATCTCGTTTAAAATGTTTATAGTCGTTTTCGAGGAATTATTCGCCAATTAGGATCACAAAATTATTTAAAATATATTTTTCAATGAAAAAATGCATAAGAAATTTTTAGATATGCAAACTACAAACAGGTTTATTAAGAAACGTGGGAACGAAATGAAAAAATAATCACGAGTTTCTTTCATAAAAGATGATGTCAATTTAAACATTTTCAAAATACAATTCTAACTTTTGAAGATCACATCCCACTATGAGTTTTAACCATTAGGTTACCTGAATTGTTTTAATTGTCTTCTCAAATTTAAAAAAATTCTTATCAAAGGATTATGGTTTCTCTATTTTTTTTTTTAGTTTTTGTGTTGATTTTTCTTGTTTTTTTTTTTAATTGAAGTCCACAACAACTCTTTTCAACAGTATATTTACTCTGTTTTATTTTTGAATAGAATAGTAATTATCAAATTCTCAATACAACTGATTTATTTTTGTGTGAAAATTGTTTTTGTTAGTATTATTTCTCTCAAAAATTAATCGTTTGTGAAATACAAATAGAGGTGGGGTGTTCGTTGGAAAGGTTTTGTGTAGTTTTGTATGCAACAATCAAAAGGAAAATTAAATTTGAAAATACATTGGGTTGTTTTTTTAATAAATTTATTTTATTTATAAGAAAATATGATCTTTCTTTTTTACAAAACGAGAATTTTGGTGTATTATTTTCCAAAATTAATACTTTGTAAATCTTTTATAAATATTAACCTAACCTGAAAATAACAAAATATAATTCCAATTTTTTTTTCATTTTTCTCTATTTTAACTTCTTAGATGGAAACGTCAAAACCTCTTAACTTAATTCAGATATCAAAATCAAATAATAGAAACTTATCAGCAACATCTAAAAGTTTGCCACTTTACCCTAAGAGTAGATTTTCCCAAAAAATGTTTTTTCCGACCTTCTTTTTCAATTTTAGATACCAGATAGATAAATTTAATAAAAATATTTCTATTACCATTCTTTGATCTTACTGAGGAAATATTTATAAGAATTACCTACCAACAAAACAGTGCTAGAAACATATTTTACTTTGAATTTCAATTTTAAGTTTAGTCCTTAAAAAAGGATCAACTTTGAGAAAAATCTTAAATTATTGATCCTTCATTTTAAGAATTTCTTTTTTCATGGTAGAACGTTAATAAACCTATATATATTTTATTTATAGTATACTGATGACGGCTTTCAATAATTTAATATATGTATCTTCTGTATTAAAGAACGAAGCTCGTCAATTTCGAAACACAACTTTTACCAAGTCTCTACAGATTTTTTTACGCAACAATATTGAATAAAACTTGAAATTAAAAAAAATGAAAAAGTTTTAATTTTAGGTTCTAAATATTGGTTATTAAAGTTTTTAAGAACAATTATTTTGATTTCTATTTTTTGATTTAGTAAAGTAAGTAAAAAAAAAAAAAATATATCTTATGACAATTTTTAATAGTGATCATTAGTGAAAAATCTCTCAATTTATTATTTAATAAAATTCATAATAGTTTTTTTAGAGGTATGTTAACTATCTATCACCAATATTATTTACACCCAATTACAACATATATTAATTATAGACAAATCTGGGGCAAATAGCAATACCTTAAGGATGAAAATAAAAAATGGGAAATTTAATTTGTAAAGAAAATAGTCATTTACCTTTAATTTGCTTCATACTCGAGTAGTAATTTAAAACCAAGAATAAAATTCAAAAATTGTACTTTATGTTATTTTTAAAATAGGTGACATGAAAAAATCATTAGTTCTTATCTATTTTTCAACCATTTTGACACACCCATAAAAACGTTGTATTAACCATTTTGGACAATTAATAATCTTTACGATTTATCTTTAACTATATTTTTACAATTTTTAAAAAGAGTTTCATTTCATTTTTGAATTCATTTTTTTTCATTTTCCTTTTTTTGTTTTTTCATTTTTAAATTCTAATAAAATTTGATTTTTGATAAACCACATGATAAAATTTTTGGCACTTTACTTTTTTTCTCTTTTGAGATTTTTTACCATTAATATGTTCTTAATGAATTAAACCTTTAATTTAGTTTTTAATGAGTGATTAATTAGGAACTTTATTGTCAAAAATAGTTTTAATAATACATTTAATAAATAATTTGTAATTTTAATTTTTCGGTATGCTAAAAATAATAAAAATTGTTTATATGAAAAATCAAATCAACAAATAAAGGTTTAAAAGAAATCTCTATTTTAAAAATTAAAATAACCATTGTAAATTATCATCGTATCCACATTAACGAAAAATAAAATTAACAAAAATCATACTCAAAAATTTTCCGATAGAATATATATTTGAAAAAAACAATTGTTAATGACTGGGTTATTTTCCATGGATTTATCCGATGCCCAAGGATTACTTGACACTAAAAGATGCCTTGTAAAACTGTCCTTTTTTTGTGATTAGAAAATTTCAAATAAACAAAAAAAGAATTTCATATCCTCATTAGATAAAAATTCAATAAAAAAAAATTGTTTTTTTAGAATATCTATTACCAAAAAAATTTAATTCATTTAAAAAAAGGTTTGAAAAGGTTTGTCAATTCCAAAAATTCAAAATTTCGAAAAAAAATACTATTAATTCTGATTTAATTTTTTTAAAAGTCTTAAATCAGGCCAATTTAAAAAAATTGTTTTTTTTAATTATACAATCTATTTAATTCATGTTAATCTAATTTGTGATTATTTTATATTCCTCTAAATTTGAAAAAGTTAGATTTTCGTAACATTCTTAAGAAAAAAATAACACATTTGAAGAAAATTAAAAAAAAATAACAATAAAAATCTTTGAGATCTGAGTAATTGTCAAAGAGCGACCCTTCAAAAAAAATACACTTGCTTTTATAATTATAAATATACAACAATACTAATTCAAAATAACTTATGTAACCCTTTGGGGATTTTTTCACAAAATACCTGAGTTTTTCATTATTTATTTTTACAGATTGGTAGTAAAATACATCTTGGTTGGTTTTTAATTTAATTAGGTACTCATAATAATTATATATTTTTTTCTTTTGAAAAAATTATTCTTTACTGTAATATCTTGACCCATAAAATAAAATAAAAAATTCTCTTTCCAATTTTATATTTCCAAAGGTACTCAATGTCTGTGTTTGAAATAAAATGTTTTCTTTAAGCGAATAATCAATTAATATAATTTAAGACCCATTTTTGTTATTTTAGAATACTCTAAATTAGAAAAATTAAGGGTTTTTAACATTTGTGAGAAAAAATAACTATTTTGTGAAATGTAAAAAAATGAAAAAAATTCTTCAGGATATTAAAAAACACTAAAAAGAACGAGAATTCGAGACTAACACATTTGAAATTTTGAAAAATATTATCATATCCATTCTAATTGGAAATATATTGTACCTTCTTGGTACCTTTTCTCAAAATATCCCTGTTTTTTCATTGTTGGTTTTTGGTGATTGTGAATATCCCACACGTTGGATTGGTTTTTGATTTATATTAGGTTCTCATAAAAATTATAATAGTTTTTTTTGTTGTAATGGCAAGGTCATAAAAGGGGTAGCAACACCAGTACAGCAAGTTGACTCGAAATATATGATAATTTATTTTAAATTATATTGTTTTTCCTAAATTCTAGATTCTCACCAAAAATTAAAAAATAAAATGTAAAACTTTATTTTTTCGATTAACAACAATTAAAATTTCAGTGAAAATATTTTTAAAATAAAAATAAATTAAATAATGGCAAATTTATTTAATTTTTTATGGAGGGGGGGGTTTTTTAGAGAAATAAGAATAAACCAATTTGCTTTGTATTTTCTGATTATATTTATCTAATTATAAATAATTATCTGATTATAACCAGATTGGCAAATTTTAACCAAATCCAAATCTAAATATATTAGGGATCTCAAAAATTAAATCTAAATATTTTAAATATCTCAAAAAATTTTTTTAGTCAGCTAATTAAAGCTTATATTGATATTTTTTTATATAATTTTTTATTTAATAGTTGTAAATATATTAAAAAACAATTTGTTTTATTTGATAAAATTATTTTAATATTATATAAATTTTTTTTTGTCAATTAATTAAATTCTTTTTTTTATATTTCTTGAAATGTTTTAATGAATAATTTATTATTAATAAAAAATTGAAGTAATTTTGTTATCTTTAAAAGTGTTATAATATTTTCTAGATAATTCTTTTGAATTTTCATTAAAAATAATAAATCCTTATTTTAGAACTAATAAAATATCTTGGATTTATTTTAACCCTTTTTTCGCACATTTCCCCAACTTCAACTACCTAATTTAAAAGAATTTATCATAATAATCAAATCAAAAAAAATCTTTTTCTATACCTTGTCAATCTTCGATATTCATTATTTTGTGAATTTTAAAAAATCCTTGAATTAGTAATAATTATTTTTTGTGTATACATGGTTAATTTGGTATTTTCATTACAATTTCTAATCAATTTTAATAAAATGTTTAATAGTTTATAATTTTGGGATTCTGTAATATAACATTAAAATAAAAATCTTGATATTAATATCCATACGAGTGTTAAAAATTAATTTGTTTTTTTTTACTTTAGTAACTTTTTTGGTAATTTTAACATATTTTAGAATTGAAAAATAATAATTTGATGGATATAAATATAAATATTTAAAAAAATAGTCAATTTTGAAAAATAAATAAAAAGAAACAAATTAAGTTCGTGGTCAGATCAAACGTAAATTTTTTTTTTTTTTGGTTTTATACCCGGTTGGTGTGTTATTTGAATATTTACTTTGAAAATCCTTGTTATTTTTTGAAATAATTGTTAAATACCAACTTATTATCATATTATATTTACTAACATGAAATACTCAAGATAATAAAAATCATTAAAAATATTCCATATTTTTAATATTATAGTATTAAAACAATTTTTTTACTCAATAATTTCTTCAAAAAAAGCAGTTTAAATACAAAATATTTCACAATAGGGATTTACTATAAAATAAACGATCTTAAGATTGTTTACCATTTCGATTATTTTTTTATTCAACTTAGAACCTATTTTTACTTTTAAATTTTGGAGTAAGTCCAATTAAAATAAGATTCTTATGCCAGAAGTTAGTACTTTCACTTCCTTTGCTAATTTACAATTGGATCTGAAAACTGTCATTGTGTATTGAGTGATAATTCTGTTTGCTTTTCTTCATTTGTGGTGCTTTATGTTAAAAACAATTTATTTGTATTTCTTATAAAATAAAATGAAATTCCAAAATATAATACTGAGATAAATTCATAAGTCAAATTATTGAACATCTCCTCAGAGTAGATTAAACAAAGCCACTTAACATTCTATTGATGTATTTAATTTTGCCTTTGAAATTAAAATTGATAATTTTGTTTTCAAAGGTGCTTTGAATATTAAAAAAAAACTAGAAGGACATCCAAAATTAAAAAATATATTTTTCGGATCATCTTTCAAAAATATCAAAAAGTGAAATTTTTGACTTTATGGTGGATATTCCCTTAAGTTTAATAATCCCTGAAATTTGAAAAAAAGGTATCGTATGTGTAGGGTGTGGTGATATATAAATTTTGTTCTTAGTGGATTGTTAATTGAAGTAATATATATTTTAGTAGTGGTTCAAAAAGGCATTTTTTTGACAATATATATATATATATATATATATATATATATATATATATATATATATATATATATATCCAAAATCAGAATTTGGGAAGTGAAAGTACATTAAAATGGAAGGTTGTTATAAAAAAATGTTCTTTTTAATTGTCAATTGAATTTTTCAAATTAAAATGGGTTATATTGAAACCCTGAATAAAAATTTATTTTTTTTTATAGTGAATTAAGTTTTAGGGAAATAAATATTTTAATTTACCACCATTAAAGTAAAATTCTTCATAAAATACCTTTTGGTCCAATATCCTTATATCTATCAATTCATATTTCGGTTAGAAAAAAATATTACTTTTTTGAAACAGAATTAAAATCTATACTTAGTCAAGGATCAATCAGCTGAGAACAAAATAAAAAATATCACACCACCAAATAAACGATAACATTTTGTCAAATTTTAGTGATTGTAATCCTTAAGAGACTTGTAACTCTTATTGGGTGTTTTTTTTTTTTCAAAGGCGATAGAGTATTTATTTACATATCGGTGCAATTTAACACAATATGCGACTTCGCTTATCAACTGTAGAGAAATGAGTAATAATTTTTAAAAGAGTTCATTTTTTCCCCTTAAAATTTCCAGTCAAAAAGATCTAATTTCTTTTTTGTTGAATTTTTTGGATAAAAAAAAAAAAGAAAAAATTACTAAAAAATTTTATTTTGAAGAAATCTCACTTTTAGTAATTTCTGGGAGACTGTATGAAAAAAATAACTCTGAACTTTTAATCTTATTTTGAAAATACAATAAAAATAAATTAAATAGTGAATCCTTGAAGATCTAAAAAAATTGATTATTTTATTTTATTCACAAATATTTATTAAATTTCTTGAAATTTAAAAGATTAGGTAATATTCTTTTTCAAATATCCAGGGTATAAATAAGGCACTTTTAATATTCAATTGGCTATTTGATAATATCTTTCATTTTTTTTTTATTAGAGTTAATATTTCAAATAAGTTTTATAACTTTGAAAATCTTTAAAAAATTGAAAAATAATTGTAAAGGTTATGTACACCTTTCGTCCTTGGGTTGATGATGACTTACTGAATAATACACAAAATTGGTTTATTGGTTATTGATTGTTTATAATCAAATTCAAAGGCATCTCTTTAAATTATAAGTTGAATTTTCCAGGTTTTAAAAAAGTATATTGGGTGAATTTTTACTTTAATTTTTGGTTATTTTTCTCTTTTTTTTTAAACAACAAAAGAAAAAAATGATTTGGACTGTTATTTGAATCAAAGGGTTATATTTTTTCAAGTGAAAAATAATTATTTTAATTTTTTTGATATTAAGTGGGTTTTTTATACTGTGTTATTTCAGAACTTAGTTGTTGCATTTTTAAAGTGTGTTTTTGTAAAATTCCTTTCCAGGCAATAAGATTTTAATCTTCTTTCTGAGAAAAATATTTTTTTTTTAAATAATTCAGAAATATGTTTGGATTTTAACTTTTCCAAAAATGAGAAAAAAGGGATCAGATTTTTAAAAACAAGAATTCATTTCACATTTACACTATATTTTGAAAGCAAGTTTGATTTTGTAGTAATCGGGTTTGAACTTCATTTTTCAATTCCAAGAAGTGGTAATTTTTTTTGAATTAACTATTAAAATTTACTTGAAGATTTTTGATAGTATACTAGTCCCTTAATTGGGTTTTTAGATGATTTTTATAAATGGGAATTGTATGTTTTCTTTACAAAATAGTGATTGTATTTTTTTCAAAATTTTTGAACAAGTTTTTATAACTTTATTGAAATTACAGTTTTATTAACAGTCCTTTTTTACTTTTTTTTTTATGTTTTTAAAATTATATGTATTGTTTTTGTTGATAACTGTTGTTTTTTTTTTAAAAAAAATGTTTTTTTATTGCTTTAGCTGTGTTTTTTTGTATTTATTTTTTGTTTAATAAAAAATATCGTTTAATATTACTATACTTTCAAATTAAACAATATTTGCAATAGATCATATAATCAAAGTGTCTTTCTACAACCTTCAACCCCAATCTTATCATAAGAGCGATTTAATTTAACCAAATTTGAACAAAACAACACCTTATTCCAAACGACCAAATCTTTCAATTAGGATAAATACAAAAAAAAAAAAAAAAACAATAAAAGGAATAAAAAGAGTTTATGATAAGTTTTTTGCGTGTACCTTCACATGAACAAAAATGATATATTAATTTTTCAAAGTTTCTCTCGAAATGAAAAAAAATTCTTTTTCCTTTCCCTTTTTTCCTTTTATCAATTTACTTCAAATCATATCTTGTAATTGGATGACTTTATTTATTTATTTGCTTCTTTGTTTTGGCGATATTGGATAGAGATAAGAATCCTTAGTGAAGAAATATTTTATATTGAATCAAAAGTAAATTTGCCGATATTTTATCTGATTAAAATTTGACAAGAACATGCTCAATTTACAGTCAGTTCCACTTTTAAGACACAAACTTTCAACGAAATTTAAGGTACAAAAATAATCCCAAAATAAGGCACAAAATTAGGATTCTCGTAAAATAATTTTTGTAAAATAAAAAAATTTCAAAAAATGGATTTTGATTTGAGATTTTTTTTGTACCTTCAATTCCCTTGAAAGTTTGTGCCTTAAAAGTGGGACCGACTGTATCAAATTATTTAAAAATCAATTCTTTTTTAACAATTTTAATAACGAGATCAAATTAAACCTCTTATAAGATCAATTTTCATTTGTTATATCAAGATCTTTCAATTTTATAATCAAATAGAAGAAAAAATATTTGGTTGAAAATTTGAAAAAAAAATTTCTTTTAAGAATTAGAGAAGGGCAACCTCCCTGTTAAAAATAAATATACTCGAAAAAACTTTTGATTTCAAAAACATATAAAAAAAGAAAAAAATATCAGAAAGGTTGTAAAACAATACTTAAAAGCACGTTTTTAGAAATGCTGTTTATAGGGGCAATTAACAAAGCTTTTTTTTCCATTCTTCCAGCTTAACAAAAGATTCGGTTTGTTTGTCTTGGCTTTTTCCGATGCTTAATTGAGTTAACTTTTGTTTTTTTCATTTTTTTGATTGGAGTTTGAAAAAAAAATATAAAAGTCAACAGACTCATTGAACAAAATTTATACTTTTTTGAATTATCTAATTTTTGATTTTATATCACCTAAATAGATTTCGGATTTATTGTTAGGGTTAAATAAAAGATTTGTCTAATCAGTAAAAGAGAGAGTTTTGAAGTGACTAAAGTTCGAGACTTCCAGTTCAGAGAATGCCTAAACTAGACAAATTAATCAGAAGTGTTTGAATCTTAATTTAGTTTTCTAAAAAACAAAGTTAAGAAGAAGGGTAAAAATAAAGAGTTGGGGAAAAAATGATCGAAAGAAAAGAAAAGAAAAATAATAGGGGTGAAAATTGAAGAATTTAAGAATTAATCTATTGGAGATCATAGATTTCTTTTTGATTCATTTTCCTCGGCAGTTCAACTATGTCTTTTTTGACTCTTATATTAAAGTCAAAGTTTTTGATTTTTTTGGGTTGTTTTTTCTAGTCTCTTCTTACCATCTCGTATTTTTTACATTCCCAGATGAAATGGTCAACATCATCTTTTTTTTTTTTTTTGCAACTTGGGTAATTTTTTGGAATTTCTTCCCTTTTCCCATTTGAATATGTACCTTTTCAGACCACTATAAAAGGGTTTGAGTTGGAATAGGGTGGTTGATGATCTCCCCTTAAATAGATTTCTGAATTTTTCATGTTATTTTGTTTACTTATATTTGAATTATAACTGAGAAAGAAATTTACTCACTTTTCCAGATTTTTTTTTTAATTAAATTTCTGAAATTAGTATGTGGTTTCAATTTTTGAACCAATTTTATTCGCTGAGTCATATTTTTCTTTTTTAAATTAAGTTACAAAGAGGTACAATTGTACTATTTGTTGCAAAATAAATGGAACAAAATTTTCATTTACCTTTCCAAAAAGAGGGTTATATAAATCATGTAACCTTTCAATTTTTTAATTCCAGTATATCAGCTTAAATGATTAATTTTCTGAGATATAATGGACTTTGATGTTTTTTTTAATTCTTGGGATGTGATTATTTTGGAAAGTTGAATGAAAATTTTGATCTTTTTATTTTACAATTAACAGTAGTTTGTGGTTTTGTTTGAAAAAGGAAATTGAAAATGAAGTGAAAATTATTCCCATTTAAAATTCAAATACCAGTAAAATTTGATTTTTTCGTAAATAGTAATTATTTACCCAAATATAAACATAAGAAGAGAGAGGTAAATTGGCAGTATATTTAATGTTTTAAGGGATAATCGGTATCATTTGATAAATAATTGGTAATGTTTGAGTTTGTTGAAATTTGGAAAAAGTAAATTATATATTCTCATTATGTTTATTCATCAAATTACTTACTTTCTTTTTTAAATACATTAGAAAGTCACTAAATATATCAAATTTAGGGATAGTTTCTGGGTCAATGAAAAAAAACATAAAAGTATCGCCATTCCTGAAAAAATCACATTTCTATGAAAAAAAAAGAAAAATTTCGAAATCTTTTTTACACATTCGAATTATAACAAAAATAAAAACTATAATTAGCAATTTTATTGAGTTACTTTTTAGAAACACCAAAAAATCACAAGAAAGTTAACTTTTTTAAAAAAAATTTTTCTAAAAATATTCGATAATTATTGAAATAGTCAAAAGAAGGGATCGATTGGTACTTGGCGAGGCTTTAAACATTTGATAATTTCGTCAAAAAAGTTAATAAAAAATATTCAAAAACTTAAAATTAGAAGGTTCTTTGTTTCTCTACCACACTAATTTTTTCGAACTGTAAAATAATTCTTAAAAACAATAAAAATAACAAATTCCTGTTTGGGTAAATGTTTTCAAGCCACAATTTTGTCAGATCTTGTTTATAGTAATTTAAAAAACAATTTAGAAATATATTGGGTCTATTTATGATTAGGCAAATAAAGGTTTTTGAAAAAAAGTTCCTCTTGTTTTTCAAGATTTTTCTTTTCGAGATCAAATCTACAAAGAGTTAGGTATTTTTTTCATCACTCAAAAGAGTTTCTTTATGGTCTCTCAAAAACCAGTAAATTTTGTCAACTTGTATCGTCTTTTTCAAATCTTTTTCCTTACCATAAAATCAAAGCAATTACCGAATGAATGGGAACATGATTTGGTGTTAATTCACTTCATATTTTGAAAAGAGTGGAAAATTAGAAAAATATTCAATTCCTAAAAATACGAATTTAGAAAAAAAAGATAATTATTTTTACATTTAACTTAACAGCTCATCCACTAAAGTGGACAACAACAATTTGTGAACCATAATTTTAAATACATCTCATAAATTAAAAAGAAATTTGAATTAAAAGGAAATTTAAAAAGTATTTTAAAGATTTACACTTAATTAAAATTGATCTGTGTTTTTGCAAAAAAAAAAAAAAACCAAACATCACGAATTCAAAAACTGGCGAGACAGTAAAAGAGACTGTTCTTTTGACAATCAATAATTTGTTCCTAATTTTAACCTTAATTTAAAATTCAATTCGAAAGAGTATATTTTTGCAGGAAACATAATATATCAAAGAAAAGTTCCTTTTTCAAAAATAAAAAAAAAAAATATCAATCTTTTAAATCCAGAACAAACTTTCAAACAGAATTCGTTTCGTGCGTGTTGTCATGGAATTGTGAAAGTTTTTAGAAAAAATATTTTGTTAAAATAGAATTTATCTTACTAACTTGTTTTTAATTTTTCTTTTTAAAAAAAGAATCAATTATTTCGAAATATGATCCCTTCCTAAACTGTTGTTGCTTTATATTAAAATTTTCATTTTGGGATCTTTTGCTTTTAATTTAGAAACAGAATTTCACTCAAGAAAATTGTTTGTTCTTCTGAACAAACAAAATCAAAACGATTTCATCTGTTGTTCAAAAGGTGTTGTTAATAGAGATGCCATTTCAAATGAGAACATTTTTAAAATTTTTCACATTTATTATTTGAAAAAAAGTTGTATTTTGCTACAATGAAATTACACTGTAATAGATTTATCACCAATTCACACGAAAGGGGTTTCAAATCCAAAGTGATTTTTCTTACTGATAATATTTGGGTGATCAATTCGTTGTTACAAAAAAAATGCAAAAAATAATCTTAAAATAAAGGTATTTGTTGAATTTTCAGGATGAGCAAAGTGGTTGATTACCCGGTTATTTATTCGATTTGTTTGAACAATAACACTTGTTTATTTTATTTTAGGAAAAAAATTAACATAGATAATTTTCACAATGATCATTGCTAACGAACTAACCGTTTGCATGGATTTTTAAAATTCTTGAATCTTTGGTAAGAGTTCACAATTCGCATAAACAGATTATAAAAAAATTACAAAGTTGGAACAGTTAGAAACCAAAAAACAAAAGTTACAAATTTGGGAGTATATTGACAGAGTTGTGAAAAATCTCTTCTTTTGGGTGTTTGCTATATAATTGAAAAAAATGCCCCCCATAAAAATAAAAGGAGAAAAAAGGATATAACCTTTTGAAAAAAACACTTCAATAAAAGTTAGTTCAATTAAAATCGGAACAAATTTTTTTTTTTTTGTAAATAACAAAAGATTTACCACTTTGAATAAATTTTGTAAAAAAAAATATTGTTTGAAAAAAAAAAAAGAGTAAATTTTAATTTAGAAAACTATTCAAATCCAACAAAGATCAAAACTTTTAAAACAATTTCCTAAAGTGAGATCATATAAATAATACAAATTTTTAGAAGAAAAATATTTGGTATTTTTAGAGACCTAAAGATTGTTTCTTCCTAATAGATTACAAATCCGTAAAATGGAGTTTTATAAATAATTTTCTATAAAAAGAAAAAAATCGCAAATAATAATCATTATTTATTTCTGATAAATTTTAATTTTTACAAAACTTTTTATAAAATAAACTTTGTATTATGAAACTTCTCTTCTTATTAGTTCTCATTATTTTTGTCTCCGCACAAAAAACTGAACAAAACAATGTTTCGATCAAGGACTTCCCCTTAGGGTGCCATCGCAATAATTGGGTCTATTATGCTGTCTCTAGCGTCTATAGCGATCTCTACTGCCAAGACTCCAAAACAACTGTCCCACTTTTGCTCAACCACTGTCTTTCAAGACCACATGGCATGCCAATCGACTTATTCATGGTCAACACCAATCATACTAATATCGACATGTATTTTTGTACTTTGGGCACAGACTGTACACAATGCCAATTGGGCAAGGTACAACCACTTAATATCTGCTACCCATCCGACGAAGCAGGTGAGGTCTGGTCCGAAAACTTTGAATTAAAAAGAAAAAGAAAAAATCACCTTAAATATGTTGAAAAACACATGCACGGAACAAACACAACATGTGAAGGTGACTTCAGCACTGATGCAATTATTATTAACCAATGTTATCAAAAAGGTGGCGAATATTCATACAAAATCAAATACAATTGCTGCCAAGACTACTTTATCTATAAAGTCTATTCAGATCTTGAATGTGACGATTGGGAATCTTCCACTATGATCCAAGGTGAAACCTGTTTCGAACAAGAAGGTGTTTACCAAGAATGGGTATATGGATTTTATTAAGCAACAAAAGATTCTTTAATTTTTCAATATTATTTTTCCCTTTCGAAATTTTTTGAAACTTTATTTTCCTTTGTTTATTTTTATTTTTCTCTTCCCTTTTTAAGGCTTGGAGATTTATTTTAATATTTATTGCACTCTTATCTTTTTCGTTTATTTTAGAATACATTTTACCATAATTTCTTTTACTATCATTTTTATCATCACTTTTAATAAAATTGTCCGTAATTAACTTTTACTTTTTGTTATATTTTGCATTTTTAAAACATTTACACAAGGGCAAATAAAGTATGTTATAAAAAAATAGAGTTTTTACATTTTTAGAGACAAATAAAGATTTCGATGAATTTATCCAATTTATTGTAATAGTAAATATAATATCTGATTATCTAAAGGGTTGAGTCATTACGGTTAAAAATAATTTTCTGAAATCGATTAAAAAAATTTTGTAATTTTAATGAGAACCTAATATCAATCAAAAACTAACCAACATATGAATCGTGATCTATCTCCAAATTTTAACAATCAAAAAAAGAGGACATTTTTAGAAAAAAGTGCAAAAGATAGATACTCAATTTCCAAGTAGAATGATTAGAATATATCAAATTGAAAACAAACTGTTTTATTTTTGAAGTTCCCTTCTTTGTTTTTTTTTTTGAGATCTTGAAGATTTTTTTTTTTCATTTTTTTCTATTTTTCAAATAAGTTATTTTTTTCTCTAGAATGTTACACAATCCTTACTATTATCCAATATAGAGAGTTACAATATAACAACATATTAGATTAAATCGAATTAAATTGATTGTATACTTGTAGAAAATATTTTTTTTAAATTTAAGGGACTAGCCTCACCCTAGATTTCTCTATAATCAAAGTCTATTGTAATTGGGTATAAATGATATTAGTACACCATGGCTCAAATAGCTCTAAAAAATCTATTATAAATCTTATTGCACAATAAATTATTTCATTTTTTACCTAGGATCACAATTAAAAAAGTTTAATTTTCGAAATTTTTTTTTTTAATTCCTTTTCCAAATCTAATAATAGAAACTCCAAAATATAGTATTCTGGTATTTAATAATTTAGATTTAGAACTTCCAAAAGTAACTATTTTTAGAATTTGTGAATTTCAAAGATTAACTCAATAATCATCAACATAAAAGCACAAAGACTGATTAATTTTGTTTTCTTTTGATAAAGCTAATTGTAAAATCAATATATTTGCATGATTTGAGAAATAATTAGTTAAAAAAATTTATTGGCTTATTATTTAATTTTTTAAAAAAAACGAATTTTTTAATATAATCTACATTTTGCCACAAATTTAAGAAAGATATTTTGTGACTTTGTAGTCTGAATATTGATAATTCAACCTTTAAATTTATGGCGAAATGCAGATTTTATTCTGAAAATTTTGAGTTTTTTACAAATATTAGGATCATTTTTCATTGATAAGATCAACAAATATTACTGCTTGACTAATCGATTTTTTAGAGGCATTAAAACCCTGCAGCACTAATGTGGTTCGGTCCAATAACAACATACTTTGTTCCTAGACTTCTCCTCGGTGGACGCTAATCCCTTAAGAAATTTAACCTTTTGGTAATTTAATACATTATACACATTTGTTTTTATTTAATGATTTTTATGATTGGATTGTTTTTAGACTTATTTTTTTGATTGAAATCTTTTGAAACGAAAATACAAATAATTTTGTTCTTGTAAATTTTTTTTTCTGGACATTTGATTTGTTGTAATTGGGAATGTTTTCAAACTTTTTTTTTATTAAATTACTATTAATCACCAAATAAAATGAACATAATTTACAATCAGCTTTCCAAAAGAACACCTTATTCAAGAATTAAAATAAATCACTAAAGAGCCCATTTCTAAATGGTAAATTAATAATTTAAGCATCTTTTCTAAATTATAAAATTTAAATCATTTTTATTTTATTTTTGTGGTAAGCCGGATGAAAATTTTATTACATTTATTTTGCAACAAATAGTAACTTTTTTAGAACAAGGAGATCCACTCACATTGTTTTTTTGTTTATTTGAATTTTGTCAATCCAAAAAGTGCAATTTCACAATACGAATTTTTAGGTTTCAAGTCACTCTTCGAGTATGGGTCAAATTAATAGTAAATCATCTGGATCCTTAAGATACTAATAATAATTTTAAGCAAAAAATCATTTTGTGAACACCAATACTTTGTTTGAAAAAGGATTTTTTTCAAAAAAATTGAAGATTGGTGTTTACCAAACGATTTAACATTGAAAATCTACGACCAGTTCCACTTTTAATACACAACCTTTCAACGAAATTTAAGGCACTTTAGAAATTTCAAATTAAGGGACAATATTCAGATTCAAGTAAAATAAATTGTAAAAAAAAATATTACAAATTTTGTGACTTAATTTGAGATTTTTTGTGCCTTAAATTTCGATAAAAGTTTGTGCCTTAAAAGAGGAACTGACTCTATTCGAAATCAAAAATCAAAAATATTTTTATAGTTATTATAACCTAAATGTGGGAAAATGCATGAAACTCTTGATTTATCTCGAAAATTGTAAAAAATCGATTTTTATATTATTATTTAGAGAAAGGAGTAATAAAATCAAATTTTATCAAATAAAAAAAAGAGAAGTAGAAAATTAATAAAAATATATAAAAAATAATACTATCATTTGATGACCAAATTAAAAACTTTCTACTGTTGTTAGGTTTTCCAGGATTTGAAAGAATTGAGTAAAATTCTTTATTTTACTAAATTCGTTTGAATTCAAAAAAAACTTAGACACCTTCCCGAAATACACTGGGGTGCAAAAAACCCGATAGAAAGATTATCTATTCAGATAAAAATTTGACAAAAACTCAATTTTTACAACATTCATATTACACTAGAATACGAATAACATCAAAACCTATAAAAAAAGTTAAAATTATATAGACAATTTTTCTTTAAACTTTTACCAGTTAATGTTAAATTGGAAATAATTTCTAAACATTATCTTTGTTGCTTATTTTATTTCAATTTTGTGAGTCTTGACTTTCTCAAGGCTTATAACTTCTAAAACTTTGAAAAAAAAATTGTTAGTATTCTGATGAGGTAACTTATTATTACTACCAGTTCCACTTTTAAGGCATGAATTTCGAACACAATTTGAGGCACAATAAAAACCCCAAATTAAGAAACAAAATTCATATTCTAGTAAAATAAATTGTAAAAAAAAAATTAAAAATTTTTTGTCTTAATTTTGAGATTTTTTTGTACCTTAAGTTTCGTTTAAAGTTTTTGCATTAAAAGTGGAACTGATTGCAAAGGTTCTTAGTCGACCAATCTTTAACTTTGTATTATTTTGAATAGTGCCAAATAAAGGTAATAATTTTCAATTTATTATTATTTTTTTTTCACAAACTCCTAAATTTTGAGTGTAATACCATTAGACCTGAAGATCTTTAATAAAGAATTTTGAATTTTAGATGTCAACTATAAAATATTTATTTCTCTTTTACCCAATGAGAAAAAGAAAATATTTTTTTTGAAAAAACTTCAAATAATTCCAAAGTTAATTTAAAAATTTGAATTTTCGACCAACTAATTACATTAAAACCCACCTTCCAACCTATTTACTTTCCACCAACAAATTCAGATTTGGCAAAAAAATAAGAATTGTCAAAAAATTACGTTTTTTTTATTATTATTGAAGATGTGTGAATTACATTCTATTTTGCCCCGGATTTAAATACCCTTTCAGAAATTTACACATAAAATCATATATCTCACAATTATTATTTAACAAAAATAATTTTAAGCTACCATTATTTAAAATTAAGCCATTTAAATTGTTTTCTTTTACTTTTTATGGAATATTAATCTATCTTTTTCATAGAAAGTAAATCACCAGAAAAAATAACCAATATTTTCTCTAATTTCCATTGTTCCCCTTTTAAACATAAAGAACCGTCTTTATTTGAATTTTTAATTAATTAAATAATAATATTTATTTAAGCAATTGGTAATAGACCCAGGTTTATTATTGTTGAACTTAATGGATAATTTCAATATTTTTTTGCGCTTTAAATAAATAAATATGATTTTTAATTATTGTAAAATATTTTCAGGAAGTATCGTAGAGTGTTATTGAGTGCCTAAGATTTTTTTAATTTAAGAAATAAAAGGATAATTTCTGAATTTTTCTGTCAATTTCAAAAATGAAAAAAACCAAACGAGAGTGTCCTAGATTTTCTTGAGGTTTTATATTTTCTTTGTTAAGTGCTCTAGGTTTTTTTTTTTTTGAGGTTTTCTATTTATTTGGAAAATCAATAGAAACCTCATAAAAACCCAACGAAAATCTACTAATTTTTTAAAAAACAAAAAACTCAATAAAACCAAACGGAAAAATCTAAAAAAGAAAAAAAATTCAATTCTTAAGAACAAATAATTCTTTAATATTCAAAATAATAGATTAGCCATTCCACTTAAATCTATTAAATTTAAAAAACACTTTACAAAGATAATAAAATGGATTCTTAATCATGAATAAACCCCATTTTAATTGTTTCAAATCTTAAATTTATAAACTATTCTTTAACACAGCCATATTGTAAAATTGAACTCTTCAAACACAATTAAAAAATATCTTGGAAATACAATTTTTGATCAAAGATCTTTGAATTAAATAATAATACTTATTATAAGTAAATTTTTTACAAAGTGAAAAAATATCGAACCTGTATTTTTTTTAAAAAAAATCCTTTCCTGAAATATGTTGTATGTTTCTATTGATTTGTTAAGCAAGATTTTAGAACAGAACAAAAAATAAAAACAAAAAACATCTTTTTTTGAAAAAAAAAATAAATTACTTTAATCTTTTGATACTGAATTATATTAGTCTTAACCATAAATATATTACCACCTACCAGTCATAAATTCTTAAAGATATTTAATACATTAAAACAATTATAAATTCAAGTGTTTAAAAATAGATTCTAGTGAAATAAACAAAGTTAATAAAACAATTTCCACAGTAAATGTGTCTTAAGGGTCTAATCAGTACGGTTAAAAATAATATTATAAAAAAAAAAAAAAAATAATTGTTATTTTAATGAGTGCCCAATAACAACCTAAAACCAAACAATTTGCAATGAAATGAGAACATCAAAAACCAAAAATGAAAAACTGGGATATTCTTTGAAAAAAACTACCAAAGAGGGGAATCAAATTTCTAGTTTGAATGCTTATAATAAGTAATTTCAAATGTATATGTATTCGTATTACGGGTTGTTCTTTGACCCTTTTTGAGATCTCCAAGAATTTTTTTTTCATTTTTTTACATTTCTCAAACGAGTAATTTCCACTCAAGAATCTTACAAAAGAAACACTTTGTTAAATTTTAAGCGTTATTAATCCATCCACAAATTAGATAAAACCAAATTAAAATGATATTTTACTCAAGGAAAACAATTTATTACAAATTGAGAAAATTTTACTCTTTCAAATATAAAATGGAAACAAGGTTTTTTTTTTTGTTAAATTTGATTTTTGGGAATTGAGATTTCTTATTAAACTTTTTTTTGTTATTTAAATTTTTTGAAAATTAGAATTCGATCAATTATTTTTTCAAGTAATTTGAATTTTGTGTAACCAAAAAAAGTGTAATTTCACAATACACTTTTTAGGTTTCAAGTTATCCCTCGGTTTTGGGTAAAACTACAGTAAGCTACTAAAACCTTAATTTGGTATTTTTTTTTTTCTTAAATTCTTTCAAAGTTTGTGCCCTAAATATGATTTTGGCTGTACACGAATAGGGTTTTCGGTTTACATTCAAAATTTATTTAGAATGAGTGTCTGGAATATATCAATTCCAATGTTTATTCAAAAACTTAGTAATTATCAATTTTGTTTGTTTTTAAACCAATAAAATTCGTTCTTCTGGACTCAGTTAATAAATGTAAAACAGGTAAAAGGAATCAAAAATTTTCAACAGATCTAGGAATTTTTTAGAAATTAGAAAATAAACTTGAGATCTTGAAATAAAACTTTTCATTTTAGAATTAGAAAATCGTCAGAGTATTTTAATGTTCAGACACAATTAATTTTCAGTCTTTAAAAATTGGATATTACCCTTCTTGAATCTATTTCAATTTCTGATATCTTTTTTGATCATTTTCAAATAAAAAATGAATACTAATTGAAAAATGAAAACTTTTAAAAACCATTTTCCAATTAGTAAAGGTGAAGAATATTAAGATCATCAGAATATTTGGGATTAAGTGTCGAATGTATTTTGTCAAAATTTTTTTAAATAAAAAAAATGAAAAAATAATTCCAATTTAATACTCTTCTTTTAAAAAATAAATTATTAAATAAACACTTCCTTTCTATTCACACAGAGTATCGATTTCGGTGAATTGAGAAAAATAATTACAAATAATATCGAAAATTAATAGAGCCGCTTTTATGACTTGAAAAGGAAAATTTGTAGAATTTAATCACACAACCAACAAAGTTCATCAGAGGGGTTGGATTTAAATTATTCAAAAGGAATTTCAGAAACGGTGTTGAAAAAAAAAAGTGTCAAATTTAATAATAATAAAAAACGAAAAGAAGGATAATGGCAACATTTTTTGATCCATTTTTTTTATTCACAGATCTTTTTGTCAAATGTCAATTTCTCAAAAAGACAGGATTAAAAAAGACATGAATGAAAAACTAAAAAATCAGTCAGTTGGATCACTAATTTCTTATTATCGAAACAGCCAATCTATTTCAATCTCCCATTTTGGACAATACTTTAAAAGAAACTCTCAAAATATTGAAAAAGTGACCACACAAAAGAATTACAAAGCAAACAGTGTAACCCTTTCAAATGAAAACACCAAAGAATTACTGTTTGGTGATCAAAATAATTCGAATTTATCTTTTAAGATGAAGAAAGAAAAAGAAAGGGAAAACAAAAAAATCAAAGAAAGCCTACTTCTTTCTACGAGTAATTCTTCAGAGCAATCTGGGCACGAAGAAGGAAAGGAAAAAAGAAATGGAAATGGACAGGAAGAAAAAAAGGAAAATGAAAGCAAAAAAGATCAAGAAACGGAAACAGAGACCGAAACCGAAACCGAGCAGGAAAAGGAAAACGGGAAGGAAACACAAAAAAAAAAGAAAAATGAGGAGGAAAAAGAGAAGGAAAACAAAAATGAAAAAAAGAAAAAGAAAAAGAAAAAGAAAAAGAAAAAGAAAAAGAAGAAGAGAAAGAGAAAGAGAAAGAAAAAGAAGAAAAAAAAAGTGAAAAAACAAGAGAAAAAAGAACAATCGCAGAATGAAATTCAACAAGAACAAGACAAAGAACCAAAAAATATCGAAGAAAGCCTACTTATTTCTACGAGTAATTCTTCAGAGCAATCTGGGCACGAAGAAGAAAAGGAAAACAGAAATGGAAATGAAAAAACAAATGAAAATGAAAAAAGAAATGGAAATGGAAATGGAAAGGAAAGTGGAAATAAAAAACAAAAAAAAGAAATTGAAAACGAAAAAGAAACAGAACCTTTAAATAGAAAAAAAAAAAGAAAAAGAAAGAGATCAAAAACATTGAAATACCCAAAAACAATAAAGCTGTATTACCAAAAAATCTTGCAAATAACAATTTCTATTGTTGAAACTCGGATTGCAAAAGAAAAGCAAAAACAAAAAGAGCTGGAAAAATTAAAGAATTTAATGAAATCAAATAAAAAAAAAAGAGTTTTAGCAATTGATTTTATTGCCCAACACAAGCTTTCCTTTGACGCTATACATTTATTTAAAGAGCAACTGTATCGCAATTTGGTTAATTTGTTTGCAAAAGATGGTGAAGATTTGAGAATATTTCTGATTTCGACACAGGCATATATCGATCATAAAAAAGATTTCTTGGACTACAACACAGGTGACATTATAAGGGTTGTTAAAAAAAAAAAAAAAAAAAAGCTTTAAGACAAGAAGAAACCAATTTATGGGTGAGCTAAATGGGAAAGTTGGCAAATTTAATCCAAAATTCTTCCATATGCCAAAGGTATACATTTGAAATTGTTTCTTTATATCATTGTTTTTCGAATTTTTTTTTTTTAATTTTTTAGATCACTTATTTATAGTCTGCTGATATTATATCAAATTAATACTTTTTTCACTTGGTAAACAAATTTTCTAACAGGTAATTGTCAACGAATTGTCTTTTCTTTCATAGAAATGTTGGAAAAAATTAGTTTAAGGTACTAGTCTCTATTATTATTTTTTATTTTAACCAATTTCTAAATAAGGCTCCCTGATCTAGAAATATGTTTAATATTGAAAATCAACAGAGTTTTCAAATCTAAGTAATTGGCAAAAAATTTTCTCAATTTCTATTAAATTTCGGTAAAAAAATTTAATAGAGATTAGTCCCTTAAATTATCAGTTAAAGAAAATTAAAATTCGTGGGTATTATATAGAAAATGGAAAATTTGTAATGGTTTGCCAAATCATTTGTTTATAATTTTGGTTACTTTGAATTCATCATGATGTAAATGCATTAGAGATTTTAAAAAAAGAATATTCGAATCCATCCCTACTAAATATAATTCCACAAAATTAAATTCAAATTTTTTGTTAAATATTATATACATTTACTTGACAAATCTTTAATATTTTTATCATGGTCTGGTAAAGTCTAATGGTTTTGGGTTTACTGGTTAACAAACATTTTTTGGGTCCATTGTTTGGGGGTAATTTTAGTTAGAAAGAAATGGGAGGTAATAAGTTTGTAATAATTTTTATTGAAAATAATTTGAAAAGGAATTTTTTGTCTACCTATTGAAATGTCGTTAGGTTTTCCAAAATTCAAAAAATTGAGTAAAAAAAATGATTTTACTCTATTCTTTTAAATTTTGGAATCCACCATTAACATTTTTTTAGATTTTAGAAATAAAAAGAAAATTTTAAAAATTTTCTTTTTATTTCTAAGTTAAAAAAGCGCCGTTAGGTTTTCTTGAGTTTGCTGTTTATTAGGAAAATCGATAGATTTTCGTTAGTTTTTTTTTAAGTTTTCTATTTATTTAGAAAATCAATAGATTTTCGTTTGGTTTTTTTTTTACTTTAGAAATAAACCGGAAATTTTAATAAAATTTCGGTTTATTTCTAAAGTAAAAAAAACCCAGAACACTTCATAAATAAAATAGAAAACCTCAAAAAAACCTAGAACACTTAACAGAATAAAACAGAAAACCTCAAGAAAACCGCCGTTAGGGTTTCCATAATTTAAAAGAATTGAGTTAAATCTTTGATTTTACTCTATTCTTTTGAATCCTGGAAAACCTAGGCCCTCGGCTGCACTTTACGACACTCTAATACACCCCACAAAAATATTTCGCAACAATTAAAAACCTCAAAAAAAATTATTTATTAATCAAAGATATTTAAGTTATCCATCAATTTCAACAATTCTAAAATTCAGAACATTTACCAATTGTTTAAATTGATATTTTCTATGTAATAAATAAAACTTCAAGTAAATTTTGTCCTTTATGTTTAAAACACCAACAGAAGGAAATACTAGAAAATATTGATCACTTTTTATGGGTATGTCCTTCCTATGAAAATGATATATTGTATATTTCTGAATAAGTTGAAAGAATTAAATTTTAATGAAATAATTTTTAATTATGAAAGTCTAAAATTATTTTTGTTAATTAATAATCCCAAAATATATTATTTTATTCTTAAATTTAAGGAAGTAAATTTAAGTGTTAGGGAACCTAGAGTGTAATTTACACTTCTTTCTAAAGAAAAAAAAAAATAAAACAAATTTATGTACATGGTATAGGCTCATTAATTTTTTTTTTTATTTTATTATTTTGAAGTGGGAAAATTAATTTCTTCTTATATCTGTTAGTTTTTTTTTTAATTTTTTTTTTTTTGATTAGAAAATCAATGGATTTCCAAACAAAACAAAAAGTAAAAAAAAACACCGTCTTGTTTTTCTTGGCTTTTCTACTTATTTCAAAAATCAATATATTTTTCAGAATAAAATAATAAAGCCCCAAGAAAATCACCGTTAGGTTTTCCAGGATTAAAAAGAATTGATCCAAAATCAAAGATTTTTCTATATTCTTTTGAATTCTGGAAAACCACCATTAGGTTTTTATTAATTCTAGAAATTAAAAGAAAATTTCAATTATTTTCAATTTATTTCTAAAATTAAAAAAAACCTAGGCACTCTACAACATTTCCCGAATTTCTAAATTTTTATTTAGAAATTTTAATAAAGAATCATAATTTTAATTATCATTTATCGATGTTGTGATAAAATGAATATTGGGCCTTCATTTTGAATAATATCCAAGACATTATTATTATTATAAAAAAATCAGCATTTTAAAATAGCCATTGAGAAATAAGAAAAAACAACATAAAACCTTCTATTGAATTCAACTTTTTAAATTGATTTTTTCTTCAAAAGATATACTTTTTTTTCTATGTTGATTAATTTTTGAGATTTGAGACAAAATTTGGGATGAAAAAAATAATTTTCAATTATAATAAATGAGAATTTTCAATTTTGTTTTTGTAATTTTCTTACAAGTAAACTTTGAATTTCAGATAAAATGATTAGTCTTGTAATAATATTAACTATTTCATCAGAATAATTCACCTTTAAAGTTAAATAGATTGTAAAATCCATTACTTCATCTCTATTTAAACTTGTTTTATACCCTTTTAAAAGCAAACAGTTTTTTGGAACTATCACTGCTAATTTCAAAATGAACAAAAAAAAAAAATACCATTTTATAATATATATAAGTGTCAAGGTACCTATATCAATTTTAATTGTCTCGGGTTCTTTATATGTGAAAAATGAAAATTATTTCTTTAACTAAATAAATTTTGAATGTTTAAATAAAAATAAAGTGGTGGAGTATATTCTAGTATAATACATATACGTCTCAATAAAAAAATGGAAATCAAAAAAATGAAAAATTGATCCCGAAAACACTTAATAAAAAATCATTTATTTCTTGATCTTATACACAACATTTGATACAATTTTATTTTTAATTCAATTTTATTTTTGATTCTTCATTCTGAATGGAAAAACCTTTGTTTCAAAATTTTTTGAGAAATAAATTACTTCCTAATCCTAAAGAAATCCCAAAATGCATTTTAATTCCAATTTTCATTTAATTCTTCTAAATTGGAATCGGTTCAAGAAATTATTTTATTTTTTAAAATATTTTTTTTAAAAATATTTATTTTTTGAAATAGTTTTTTCTATTTACAACAATTTATTTTCGATCTAATTATAAAAAAAAATACCCCTTAACGCTTTTTTTAATTTTTTAGCAATGATTTTTTTTTTTCATTTAGTTGAACTTTTTGAATTTTTTTTTTTTTTTGATTTTGGTTATTACATCCATTTCCTTTACTCTTTGAAACAATATTCTTCGTTTTACTTAGTTTTAAAACAATAATTGAAAAAAAAAAAAAAAAAATTATTTTAAAAGATCTAAAATTCCTGTTTTTCCTTTAAGGGGAAATAAATATCTAGTATTTTAAGGAGTTGAGTAATTATGTGAAAAATATTTTTTTTGATATTAAAAAAAAATTGTAATTTTAATGAGTGGCTAATGAAGTATCAAAAACTAACCAACAAGGGAAGTTCGATCGATCTCCAAAAGTCAAAAATCAAAATAGATGAAATTTTAAGAAAAAAAGCAGTAAAATAGATACACTCGATTTTCAATTTGAATAGCTATGAATTATAATTTTGAAAACACTGTATTGTTTTTGAAGGAGAACCCTTTGGAACTTTTTCCGATCTTTAAGAGATCTAGTAAAGATTTTTTTTTTTATTTCTCAAATGAATCATTTTTTATCAAAGAATCTTACAAAATACGTATGTTTTAAAATGTAGATGATTTAAAAAATAACAACCTTGGGTTGGATTAAATCGAATTGAATTAATTTTGTACTGAAAAAATACGAGTTGTTTCAAATTGAAGAAATTTAAACCTTTGCAAATATAAAATAATAAAGGATTAGATTTTTTGTTTATAAATTTGATTTTTTGGAATTAGAGAATACTTTGACAACTTTTTTTTTGAAAATTTCAATTTTTTGAAATTGATAATCATAAACAAAACTTTTTTTGTTATTTGAATTTTTTGTACAATGAAATCCTTTGAAACTTTTTTTTGCTATTTTAAACTTTTGTAATTGAATCCCTTTGATTTTTTTTTTTTTTTTTTTTTTTTTTATTTGAATTTTGTCAACCAAAAGAAATGCAATCTCACTGTATTTTTTTCTTGACACGCTCTTGAGTATGAAACAAATCCAGGGAAAGTTACTAGACCCTTAAAATTTTTGAAAAAATAAATAAAAAAAAAAAAGACAAAGAAGAATTTTGAAAATAAATTTGTTAAAAAGGGTATCTTTTTTGATAAAAAATGTAGATTATGAAGAGGGGTAACCAGATAATCTCTTGTTTATCCGCATTCAAAATTTAGAAGATAAAGAAGAAACAACTTCAAAAAAATATTTTGATTTTTTTTTTTTTTTTCATTTTTGATTTAAACAAGTTCATTTGGAAAACTGATCTTTCTTGTTATGGGGTTGAAAAGTGAAGAATTGTGTCAAACACTAATCCAAATATGCCTATTTTTTGATGAAGTTTAACGATTTCTATCAGAACACATTTCTAGAGTCAGAATACAATTTAAGAAAACCAACAATTTAAATCCAAAAAGTTTTTCAAAAAATTGGAAAAATTAAAATTTTTACTCTAGTTTACTATGGTTCTTTTTCTTTTTGCAAATGTGTTCATATATATATATATATATATATTGGATATCAAAATTTCAATATCCAACTAGACTCAAAAAAGCTTATTTCCAGGAAAGTTCTCACAATTAAACTTTTCAAAATTGGGAAAATAAACCAACTTCCTTAAAAATGTTTTATAAAAATAAGAAAATATTTTATTTTTACTAGAATTTTCTCTTTTGATAGAATACACAATCGGATTCACGATGTATCTATTTTTAGATTTTTTTTATTGTAAAAAAAACATATTATAAAAAAAATTAAAAAAAAGGCTGTAAAAAAATAAAAAGAATATTTTAAAAATTTTTGTTAGGTTAAAATTCAACAAAACAAGTTTTATTTTAAAACCTGTATAATCATCAGCTAAAAAACAATACATATATTTAATTTAAGATTTAAAAATACCAAATCAAAAAAAAAAAACATTTTTCCGTTTTTTGTAGTATCTCTTATTATAGAAAAAAATACCATATAATATTTCTTTTTTTTTTTTTTGTGATGAAAATAAAACATGTTAGCTACACTTTAGTGATTGATCAAAATATACACCGGTCTTGAAAATAATTACGAATTATATATATATATATATATATATATTATTTATTTTTCGTTTTTCAAATCACTGGATAAATCAATATCCCCCCCCCCCCCCAAGTAAACAAAATCTAAATAATTAAATTATATACCAAATAATCAAGATAATGGGTTTAGATATGGACAGCTTAATATCTTGTGCCATATTGCATTAAATCATATAACACCACCCTAGAATAAGATTAACAGTATAACTAAATAAATATTAAGCACACTGGAAAACTAATTCCTAGACCATTTTATTATTTATTTTTCATGTATTTTTTATTTTTTTAATTCATTAATAATAGTTAGATGTTAACGATTATCAATTACTCGAGCAAAGAAGGAAGAAGGGAAAGCCACTAAAACCCAAGATCCCGAAAAAGATGAATTGGAAATATATAAATATTTTTGAAATTGATCCAGAAGAAGTGGCGAGGCAAATAACGTTATCGGAATACAAAATCTTCAACAAACTTGAATTTACTGAATTTTTAAATCAGAGTTGGAATAAAGAAGAACGATTTCCACAATCTCCGACGATTCGGAAAATGATTGATAGATTTAATAAATTTAACTATTGGGTTTGTACATTAATTTTACAAGCCGAAAAATTGTCACAGCGAATAAAAATTTTAACATATTTTATTCAATTAGCAGACCATTTTAAAAATTTAAATAATTTTAATTATTTAATGGCAACATTATCTAGCTTACACTCAAATTCAATTTTAAGATTAAAGCATACCTTTAAACAAATTACACACCAAAATAAACAAAAATTGGAAGAGTTTGATCAATTGATGAGTGGGAAGGGGGCATATAAAACCTACCGCGCAGCCTTGAAATCTGCATTTTTAAAAGGGCAATCATGCATACCATTTATTGGAATCCATTTGACCGATTTAACCTTTTTAGATGAATCTAGAAGTGATTATGACGAAAATGGAGAAGTTTCCAAAAGTAAATTAGAAACAATGGTAACTGTTATTAGTAATATTTTAGTGTTCCAAACAAGGCCATATTCATTGACTGATGTTCCCCGGTTACAAGAATATTTTACAGATTTCCCGGGTTTAAACAATGACCAATTATATGAATTGTCATTGCAAAGAGAACCTAGAAATTCTAATATTGAAGATCTTTGATAAAGGATCTATTAGCTGTTTAATATATTTGAAATATCATTTTTATTTAAACATTCTTAAAAGATTTTTTTTTTCTTTCTGTAAAATGTGAAATATCAAATTTTCTAATTTTTTTTTGTTTTAATTATTAATAAATATTAAATGAAAATAAAAAATTAATTATCATAAACAATTTTAATTTTTGTTCCTTTTTATTTCAAATGTGCTGGAAAGTAAACCAAAAAAAATTCACAGTTGAGTTCATATGAAGATATTATTTCTGATATTTAAAAATAATATATTTTCAGCATCCAAAATTAGATTTATTGTATCGAAAATTCATTGAGAAGATCCTTTAATTTTAATCTTATAATATATTTATTTTGTGTTTTTGATTAGTTAATCAGAAATTTTTTAGATTAGCTAATTTTTGAATTTTTTTTTTTTTTTTTTTTTTTTCAATGTGGGCTTTCGTATCTATTTATTTAACACTTTAAAAATCTATAGTAACACCAAAATATGATATTTAACAAATAATTGTTAGCATTGAATAGTTTTATACATTGCTAAATCTTGGTATATAAAGATTGTGCCTTGTATTTTTTGATTTGAGAATAATTACAAAAGTTAATGTACAAAAAAGTTAATTTTCATTTTTGATCCGAAGTAAAAAAAATTACATTCTTTTCTATCCTACTCTGACATTTAATAAGATATTTAAATTGATTTTCTATGATAAAATTTTATAATTTCTGATGAACTGTGAATTGGTTATGAAAGTTAGTAATAAAATATATCTTTTATTTTTGAAGAGATAATTTAAAAGTTATTTATTTTTAGTTTTTTTTTTGGGATAAATCAACTTATCAAAAAAAATTGCAGAATTTCAAAAGAAGTGAAATCACCAGAACTCAAAAATTTTTTTTGATTGTTTTTTTTTTTATTAATATTATTTTTATACTAAAGGAATTACTATTAGTAGGGACGTATAACTACATTTTACTAATTTTGAATTTCGAAGTTTGTGTAAAGTTAACAAAATCTTGTAAGACTCCCTGCTTATAGATATTAGCATATTTATTAAAATATAGAAATAAAAAAAAATCAAAAAATTGATCAATGAAACAATAAATAAAAAAATCATTTAGTTATTGATTTTATCTATAAAGTTTGATACAATAGTGTATTATTATTTATTTATTTTTTATTCTTAATGTAAAACTTTTAATTTGTAAAATTTTTGATTTAAAAGGGTTCTTTCAATAACTAAAGAATTCAAAAAAAGAATTTTATAATAAATTTTCATTTAATTTGTCCAATTTAAGAATTGGTATAGAAAAAATCGTATATTTTTTAATTTATTCTTCGGAAACAATCATTTATTTTATCAACTTGTTGGGTTTTATAACACTTTATTTTCCACCAAAAAAATGTAATTACTCAAAATAATTATGAATTTTGCTTTCATTTTCTTTAACAAAATTTTCTTTTTCTTTTTGTTGCACATTTTTAAAGTTATTTTTTAATTTTAATAATCCAAAATTTTCTATTTTAATTTTCTGAAATAAAATCTTTTTCAAAAATTGTGACTCACCTGAAATAATAAATTGAAAAAAAATATATCCTTTGGTATTCAAGACAATTAATAACTAAAAATGATTCGTAATTCACTTTTAAGTCATTCTAAATCAATAAAAACCGATATATTAAAAATTCAAAAAAAAAAACCAAAAACTAAAAAAAAGTGAGACACAATTTTTGAAATGAGCATTACGGATTTTTTATTACTGAACTTTCACTGAAAAAAAGTTGAACAACAAGATTTTTTATGAATAATTAAATCCATTTTAAAAGATATTACAGATTCGAAATTTTCTTTGTGATTATTTGTATTTTCGAAGATCTCACTTTTTTTCCACATGATCTTTTAAAAAAAAAAAAAAAAAAAAAAAAAAAAAGTAAAAGAAAAAGAAAAAGAAAAACAAAAGAAAAACAAAAATTTGAAAAAGCAAAACTAAAATTTGCAAAATTAGAAAAAACAATTCTGATCAAAAATTTGAAAATATTTTTTGTAAAGAATACTGGAATAAACCCCCAAAACAACTCCCATTAACATTATAAATTGAGTCAAAATTTTTGAAAAATAGTTTAGTATTTAGATTTTAGTTTACTTTTTTATAAATTTTTATAAATCTATTTTTGAGAAACATTCTTGACTTTCTTTGTAGCCCAACTAATTTTAGAAAGTTTTTTAATATATAAACACTTGTTATATTTATTATTCCGACTTTGATTAAAATAAATATACTATGGTAAAGAAACAAAAATTTTCGAACTTAAATTTAAAATTCATCAGATTTGGGAATTAGTAATTATACTGTTAATAACAAAAATAGAAGAACAAAATTTTCATTCAGCTTTCCAAAAAAAAAAAGACCTCTCAAAAATTAAAAAATAATTTATACATTAACCAATTCTAAAAAAGTTCAATTAAATAATTTAAGCTTCTTATTAGAATTAAAAATTTGAAATATTCAAAGATTTATAAAATATTTTTTTGTTAAGTTGAATGAAAATTTCGTTAAAGCCAGTTCTGATTTTAAGACACAAACATTCAACAAAATTTTAGGCACATAAAAATCTCAAATTAAGACACTTTTTTTGGACTTTTTTTTTTTTTTTCGCAAATTATTTTACTAGAATCTGAATTTTGTGCCTTAATTTGAGATTTTATTTGTGCCTAAAATTTTGTTGAAAGTTTCTGTCTTAAAAACGGGAATGTCTGTATATTTATTTATCAACAATAATAATGCTGTTATTTTTATAAAAGGAAACAAACATAATCAATTTTTTTGTTTTATATTAATATATTTTGAGTAAATCGGAAATCGGAAATCTTAATATTCAAAAAAATGATTACTTTTGTATAATCCTGAAAATTGGTTGATAAATAAACTAAATTTTATAATAAATGTCCTATTATTATTTATTTTTTTTTTACTTTTTTTGATTTTAGATGAAAAAAACAAATATTTCTTGTTTATAAAACTTTATATTAATATAATAGTTTTTTATTATTATAGATAACTTCAATTTATAAAAAATACTTATTTTCAAAATAAGATTTTTAAAGGGTCAATCGTTTTTAAAAGGGGTTTACTTGAATACTGTTATTTTAGTCAAATCTTTATATTGGGAAAAGTTATTAAATAAAAAGAAAACCTTACAAAAAGGTAAATTTTAATTATGATCCTTAGTTAAACAATATAATAATTTATACTTCAATATAATTTAGAATGATTTTTTAGAGCCATAGGGAACTAATATCAAATATTCCTCAATTATAACATACTTTAATGTACATAAAATCTAATGTGACGCTAATCCGTTAAAATTGAAAATTTATCCCAGTATTTGCATTATTGGAAAAAAAATTTCGATTAATTTTCAGATTCCTTTTATAAGTAGAGCCATAAACTACAACCCTTCTTGTTTGGAAACTCTATTTATAAAAGAATTATAATAAAAATGAAAAATTGTTCAATGAAGAATTCCAATAACAGAACAGTCAGTTTCAAATTTTAAGGCACAAACTTTAATGGAGATTTAAGGAACATGAAAAATCTTAAATTAAGGCTACAAAATTTGGAATTTTTTTTTTTACAAATTATTTTACAAAGATCCGACTTTTGTACATTAATTTGAGATTTTTATGTGCCTTAAATTTCGTTGAAATTTGTTCCTTAAAAGTGGAACTGACTGTAATATTTTTCTTGAACACAATTTCCGTGCTTTGATCGAAGCCTATTCAGAAAGAAATGCAAAAACCTTAACTAACATTAAGATTAACCAAGTTGATTTTGTTTTAGATCTAGTCATTTTCCTATTAATAAATGAAAGATTTTTTGTTCTATTTCAGTAATATTTTAAGCATTATTAATGAAAAAAAGATTAAAGATCTTGTCAAAATCAAATAAAAAACAAAGTTAGTCTGTCTAGAAACACGTTTAACTCTTCACTGTTAAACTTTTGAGGGAAAAATCAATTGTTGTAAATTAGAATTTAATAGTATTGACTATACTAATTAGTGTACAATATTTCTCATTGATTTCCTCTTTCAAAAAACATTGAATAAAAAAAATTGTAAAGTTTTCTTTTTTTCTCACACTTGCTTTCTTTGTAATCAAAAAAAAATACAAGAATTGGTCGAAAAAATTCTTTTTAATTACATTTTTTCAAACGAAAAAAAAAAAAAATTTGTTTGATAATTTGGCTCAAGATCACTACAAAAAATAAACAGCAAAAAGTTATTGTTGCTGTTATTAAAAAGGAAAGAAAATAACAAAAAATTTGGAAAAAAGAAAGAAAAAAAAAAAAAATCAAAAGAAAATTATAAAAGCAAGAAATTTAGTAAATTGAAATGTAAGCTTTTTGATTCAAAAAGAGTAAATTCCAATAAATTGGTTAACTCTTCGGTAAAACAAACAAGCTCATTTATTTAGCTGGTCGCAAAGTGACATGAATCTATGGAATTAAAAGAAACTGTATCCAAAAACCAGCAAAAATAAAAAATGAAAATTTAGAAGAGTAAATTGAATAAATAGAGAAAAGTTAAAGCAGTCTTATATTGTTGTTTGTTTGCTGAAAAGCGCTTTTAGAATAAGTAAATAAAAAATTAGTAAATATTTTACAACATGTATTCTTTAAATGAAACCTGTTGAACAAATTAACAGTTTATGAAAGGAATTTTAGAAATTAAAAAGTAACACAAAAAGATCCATTTGCTTTTTTTCCAAACTGGAGAAATTTTCTTTTTGTAAAACAAAAATGTCTATGAAAGATATCTAGAATTTGTTTTGAATTTTGTAGGGTTTGTTTACTACCTAATATTGTTTTGATAAAAAAGGGAAAGATTTTAATCAATTGTAAAAATTGAAGGAAAAATTCAAAGTTCTTTGAAGGAAAAATAGAAGAACAGTGTGCCCAATAATCTGTGTTTTGCAAATAAAGTTAATTTTAAAAGGAAAGGAACAAAATTTTTGTTCATCTTTTCATAAAACACATTCTTTGAATTATAAAAAGTCTTCTATAATTCCCAATTCTAAAAGGACTAATAAATTATTTAAGCTTCTTATAAGAATTAAAAATTTGAAGTTGTTCCAAGATTTGCTAATTGTTTTTTTGCAAAGCTGAATAAAAATTGGACTGATGTTAAAATATAGTGTTCAGAAAAGTTTTATCCATGTTTCAAAATATACAACTTTTTTTCTTTGTTATAGAAGACCTATACAGTAACCGATCAAAAGAAACTCATAATAAAGCCTAAAAAAACATGACCTTGGTTTCTTAAAGTTCCATTATTTAATTAGAAATTCTAAAAAAGAAGGATCAAATTGGAAAATTTATCTCAAAAAATTGAGTTAATTTTTATAAATCAAATAACAAAAAATTATGCAAAAAAATCCAGAAGATAATGGAAAACTTTCAACAAATTGCATTAATAATTTAAATTTTACTAAAAATATTAAGGGGCTTACATTCAAAATTGATTTGTACTTAGTCATACTATTTGGTTGTGATTGGATGTTGCCTTGGAGCAAGAAGAAAAAAAAAGAAGGACTTTAATTTGTAATAGGGATTAAAGTCGTTATACATGCATTATTTTGATCACTGTTATCTTTGAATTGTTTAACAAAAAGTAGAGGTGTGTTGGAACAACAATAGTGTTGTTTTATGTTTTTTTCTGTTGTTTCTCAAATTTCTTTACTTTCAAACAAAACAAAGAAAAATCTGAGACATTTTACTTTGACAAATTTGTATTCATCTCAGATTGTCAAAAATTTTGTTACTCTGACCAAGACCAAAATCCAATCACAAAACCAAATTGGAAAAGTACTTCCCAAATTCTTAATCTCGAAGATAAGCAACATTCAAAAAAACAGTTGTGATCTGAAAAACAAAAACAAAACCCGACTTTTTGAATTTAAGGTTTACAGTCCCATAAACTCGAAAAAATGAGTATCTTGTATTAGGTGCAAATGAAATGTTATTTCAGGTCTACTCTGATCAATCTTGGTCTAACTGTTGTGAAAAAAAAATGGGAAAGGTAACCAAAGTGTGTTGCTTATTATTTCAAAAATGAAAAAATATAAAGGCCAACAAAAGTTAAATTGATCAAAATCATCAGAATTTTTTGAAGGTAATAAGAATAAAATTGTGATTAAAATCACTTAAGAAGTATTCCATCTAATTTCGATTTTTATAATTTCAATTTTATCAAGAAACTTCTTGCAAAATTTTTAAAAACAAATTCTTTATTTTTGATCTAAATAGTTGCAAAAATAAACTGAAATTCAGACTTTTCTACACAGATAAAACGACCCAAACAACCACAATAATAAAATTTCTTTTAGATTGCAAATAATTTTGATTTTTGTAAAATAGGAAAATAATTTTTGCATCTTTTGTTTTTCTGTTTTCATTTCATTTTTTGAATCATTTAACTTGTTCATTTCGATCGAAATATTTTTTTAACTCTGGATATTATGTTAAAGCTGATTTGTTCAAAATAGAAGAACTCAAATAAAATTAGATCATGGTATCGAATATTTGAATGATCAATATTCATAAAATAATTTAAACAAATTTACTAATGTATTTTTTTGTTTTACTCGTACACAAATTTTTAACATACCCATGATTTATTTGTATTGATAATTATTTATTTTTTGTTTTGTGAGTATTGTAATTTATAAAAAAGTGTTGGGATTTCAATTATTGAATAGTTCTGATTTGGGTTTTCTTCTTGAATTGATTAAAAAAAAATTTTTTTTTTCAAAAATTGAATTTTGGTGTCTAAAAATTTTTGAATTAGGGTTTATATACAAAGTATATTTTTAAGACTATTTATACCTCTTAAGTTACAATATTCAGAGATAACCCCGATTTATTTAATCTGAATTATTTTGTGAACAACTGGTAAAAACTTGATTTATATTAAGCTAAAGAATTTTTTTAGAGGAAAATTTTCTGATTTTTAGATTTTTCATCACAAATCTTAATAAAAAGTTTATTTTATTCTCTTTTTTATTTATTAAAATTTCTTTGATTACCACTTTATCTCAATAAATAAACAATAAATTTATAATAAAATTCTCTTTTTTCAAAACTCGAATTAAATTCCCCTATTAAGGGAAAAAAGACCCAAAGAAATCGATATAAAATATAAAAAATAAAACAAAGAAAATTTTATTTTTAAGAATAACATTTCAAATGAAAAAGATGTAAAACGGTGATAATTATTCCTTTTCATGTTCGTTATGATTGTGTTTTATAATCAAGGATCTAGTTTTACAGTAATTTTCTTGAATTTTCAAATATGGAATTGAAATCAAAAGAATCCAAGCTAGATGTTAGACTTCTTAGAATGTTTTAATCCCAATTCAGTTTTTTATTATCTTTGCAAAATTATGATGGTTTTGATTTGCTTTACTAATGTCCGGATTTAACTTCTTCATTTTCAAGAAAAAAAAAATGTTCAACTTCATTGAAAACATTTTTTCATCTGGAAATTCAATTTTTTATAGATTAAGGGACTAGTCTCTATTAATTTTTTTTTGACCAATAACCAAATAAGGAATCCTTATCTTGAAATATGTTTAAAATTGAAAATAGACAGGTTTTTTCAATGTTAGAACTTTTAGTTCTTGTTTTTTTAAAATTTTACAATTCTGTCAAAAAAGTGACTTTTAAAATTTTTTTTTTTGAAAAAATATCTTGAATGGATGAGAATTTTTTTATTAATTTTGGATTTAATAATTTTCTCAAAATTAATATTAATTCTCATTTTTAAAAACGAAAAAATAATTTAAAACTGGTTAATATTTTCTCCATCACTTCTGTTCATCCAACTTGAATCTATAAAGAACTCAATTTGTTTTTTTAATAATTACTTTTTTAAAAAATAGTTCTTATTCTTTTCTTTGATTTTTTTTGACTCTGACAAAAACTTTTAGGATGGTAATTTGGGAAAACCTAAAAAAACTTCAAATTAAACAAAAAAAAAAGAGTGTAAACTGAAAAAGTAGATTCACGAAAAAAATAATTGGTACAAGTATAAAGAAAGAAAATCCTTTATTAAGAGTAAAGCATATACTGTATATTTTTTTCGAATCAAACTATTTTTTCAGGCAAATCCAAAAAAACCTTTCATGTTTATTTTTGAAACTATTATTTGTACTTCTTCCACAAACATAAAAAGGTTTTACTTTCTTACTTATATTTTTTTTTATTTTTTGTATTTTTGCAGAAAGTTGAAAAAAAGCAACTTTCACAAAAGTGAAAAAATGGAAAAAATTTTTATTTCGATAAAAACAATAACTGAATTTAATGAATATCATTTAGCAAGATTTCATAACTATAATAAGAAGTTTTTCACTTTGATTTCAAATCTAAATAATTGTCAAAAAAAATTCTAAATATTTATTAAATTTACCTAAAAAAAAATAATATAGACTAGTCCCTTAAACAAAACATTTTAAACGATTTTTGGAATCATAATCCTGATTATAAAATATTTGAAAGAAATTTTTATATTTTATTTTTATGTTACTTATCTATAAAAAAATTTTTTTTTCAAAGAAAAAAATATATTTTAAGGTATGAAAATAAAAACATAAAATTTGTTTGATCCTATTATTTGAGTCCGAAATTGATCAAATTTTTTGAGCATTTTTTTTTTGATATTAGAATAGCAAAGATTTTATTTTTTCCATTTTTTTTTTTTTTTTATATTTTCACCTTGATTGAATTTGTATATATTTGAAAAAACAGCTGAAAAAGATCAAATGATCAAGTTTTTAAAATGAGATACTGAAGCACAAAAGTATGAGTACCTTGAAAATAAAAACTACAAAATAACAAGAATTAATATCAAAATGATTATACTAAATCAAATAGAAATGAGAAAATAAATTACAAGAAAAAAATGAAGTTTATCCCTAATGAGGATACATGATGAATTATCAAAAAAAATTAAATTATACAAATGGATTATTTTTTTCAATAAAATATATCAAAATTTGAAGAAAAAATAGGAAAATTTACAAAATTTCTTGGTAAAAACTCAGAATTTAAAATTGTATTTTTTGGAATTTATTGTTGAAACATACAGTTTGTTTCTACCAGACGTCTCTTTTTCTTCAAAAAATATGAAACTGAATTTATCAAAAACCAAAATGTTTTTATAAAATATTCTAAAAAATCATGTATATGTGAAAAAGTGTATTCTTCATTATTAATTTTTAATACGAGGAAATTTGTTTTCACCTTGATTAATAATTTCTTTTATTTCAGAAACAAACTCTGAAAATTATAACTTACAAGCTTATTAGAATGATGATTAATGAAAGTATTAACTATTTCAAAATATTCTTTAATCAATCAAAAAACAAGAATAAAAATTATCATTTTCCAAATTCTAGTAAGCCTCTATTAAACTTGATTGTTTGACAAAAAAAGTTGATCTACTTATGCTATCAAATAACTTCTTGGATATTCTAGAGGTAGACCACTTTAATTAACTTTACGTAGGTTTATTACGAGTCTCAAAAAACAATTTGATTATATATAAAAAGGATTTGAAGAAAATAAAAGAAATTTCACAACAATTATACTAATAATGAAAATTAAAAATATTGTCGATTTTTTTCAGGCCCGGTATTGTTTTTCACTACTACATTGATCTAAATAATGCGTTCGCAACTACTATAATCCATGTTTCCAAATATAATCCATGACTTTTTTTTTTTTCTTGTTCCTTGGTAACATCCAATTTGCAACCCAATAGTATACCTCAGTTCAAAATATTTTTGAAAGTAAACTACGGTATTTTTTTCCTGACTATAATTTTAAAATTGGAAGGAAATATGTTGAAAATTTTTTTGTTTTTTCTCAGTTTTTTTCAATTTTTTGAAATTAAATTTTCTGATATGAAAAATTTACTCTATTTTTTGATTTAAATTTTTAAATATGATCATTTAATTTAAGAATTTCTTTCTAAATAATTGAAATTTAAGAAACCAATGCTATATTTACTTAGGTTTTATTGTTAGTTCCTTTGACCAATGATTGTTTGGACCTTTATAACAAAAAAACATACCTTTTTTTTTGGAACACAGATTAAACTTTTACTACACACATTATTTTGACACTGAATGTTCAATCCTCTATAAATTAATTTGAATCCACCTTATTCCAAACTTCAAGTTCAATATAAATCCACCACCTCCAAGTAACTCTTGAAAGAAAGTTGTAAATAAAGTTATTACTTTGATTCAAATCTTTATTTAATCCTTTCCAGTAAAAACCAAATTATAATTTTTCATTTTTTCTATTTTTTTCTACTCCAAAATAATTCGAATGGCATTAGTCAGCCCAAAACAAAGAACATTTGCAAAAAAACACTTTGTTGAATTTGAAATCTTATTAAAAAACAGTAGTGGGAAAGGAATTGTCTCGATCATAAAACGTGCGATCAACAGCAAACATTTATTTGTGTTTGGTGAAATTTTAAATCGACAAAACGTCCAAAATCTTAAAAAGACAGAAGACAAAAAATGGGTCGAATTACTCGAAATTTTTGCTTTTGGTACCTTCCAAGATTACCAAAAAAGGAAATCTGAACTTCCTGAAATTACAGAGTTCCAGGTACATAAATTAAGGATGCTTACTATTGTTTCTTTGGCTTATTCTACAAAAGTAATTTTTTTCTTCTCTTCTAATAAAACAAAACGGATCAAACAAAAAAAACAAACAATAAAAAAAAAACAAAAGAAAATGAGAAAAAAAAAAAAAAAAAATATATTCCTTCATTCCTACCATTCTTTTATTTTTTGGATAAACTACTATTAAAATGGGATTATTGTTTGTTAAAACACAAAATTTCTTTTTTAAGATCTTTGTTCTGCTATTCCTTAACATAACTTTCTTTTTTATTTTTATTTTTTTTATTTTTGTTCAAAAACAAAAACATTAACAAAAACATTAACAAAAACAAAAATATTTACAAAAACAAAAACATGAATCAAAACAAAAATATTAAAAAAAAAAAAACTAACCAAATTTAAAATTATTCCAATCAAAACTACACAAAACAAAAACAAAAAAAACATAAACATAACAGCACGTGCCATATAAAACACTTCAAAAAGAATTAGGGATAAGTGAGGTAAGAGAATTGGAAGATTTGATTATTGATAGCATTTATACGGGTCTCATTGTTGCGAAATTAGATCAAAAGGAATCCATGTTGGAAGTCCAAGAAACAATGGGAAGAGACGTCCCACCACGAGAAATAGGAGGAGTAGTTTCCGTTTTAGAGGACTGGTTAAAAAACATCGAGTCACTTCTTGAATCCTTAAGCGAAAAAGGAAAATTTGCAACGCTCATGTCTGAAGAGACAGAAAAAAAAAAGAAAAAAATCGACAGTGATATTGACGATAAAAAAAAATGGATCAACATTTTGTTAACAACAGAATCAAAGCAAGAAGCATTCAAAATCAAACAGTACCTCGGAATCGACGATGACGATGATGAAGATGAAGATGAAGAATTTATGGGAAGAAGGAGAATGGGTGGAATGATGGGTATGGGCGGAATGATGGGTATGGGTGGAATGGGTGGCAGATTTAGAAAATTCTTTTAAATGGTAATTGGTAATTGGTAATTGGTAATGCAAAACATAAACAATCCCAAATACTATTCAAATGGACTTGAACAATTAAAAAGTTGAAAGAAATGAAAAAAATATTCATAGTAATAAAAAAAAAATAAATAACAGATAAATTGTTTTATTTTGTTTAAAGTACAAATTTCAGAACAAAACAAAACAAACCATAATTTTTCGATTATTAATTTTGCTTTTAAGGAATATGTTTGATCCATACATTTTAAAAGAAATACTCAAACAACAAGAACACTTCGATATATAGTCTCTGATTTAATTATTCGTTTGATGGTAAAAAATCTAGAAAACAAAGACAATTATTTTTTTATAGGTTTATCCACAAACAACATTTTATTTTAGTTCAACTCCTTAAATTTTAATTTGTTAATATTCTTTGACTTAAGGTTTACAATCCCAGACATTTGAAAAAAAGATTATTTTGTATTTGGTGAGGCTTCATATCATTTCGGTTCTTTGCTGATCGATCCTCGACCTGGTATGAATTTTCATAGTGGTTCAAAAAATCTAATTTTTACAATTTATTTTTTTTTTTTCCAAAACCCGAATTGGTGTGTGGTAGAATTAGAGATTGGTAGGTATTTAGGAATAAATTTTGTGATTTTGGGTTGTCAATTGAAATTTTTATTTTTTTTTTACTCAATTAACTAAAAAAGAATTTTTTTTAAAATCTTGCAAATAAAACTTAAACAGAAATAAAAATTTCATTTGACAATACAAATAACATTTTTTTATAACTTACCTTCCAAATTATTTGGATTTACACATTTCATAAATTCGGATTTCGTAAAAAAAAAATAAATTTACAAAAATTAGATTTTTTGAACCACTATGAAAATTCATACCAGATCGAGGATCGATCAGCAAAGAACCGAAATGATATGAAGCCACACCAAATACAAAATAATCTTTTTTTCAAATTTCTGGGGTTGTAAAACTTAAGGTATTTCGAAAAGTAAGCCATTATGAGGGATGTATGGAGTCAAAAACATTTTTGAATTATGCTGTTTATCTCTTGTGATACAGAAGAACTCTAAAAATTCAAAAACTTTGGAATTTGAAATTTTTTTCTGACCAGAATTCTTAATTCTAAGTTGGTAGTATTTTCCTACCAAACCTATTTTCTTCTAAGACAATTATTATCTAGTTTCCAACAAAAACATTAGAAAAAATCTAGTCTAATCAAAAATCGCGTGGTTGCGGTTTTTAAATAACAATTTACAATGAATCTATCAAATATGACCTAAAATCCCCCAAAATCAAAAATAACCAAAAATTGTTTAATGACCAAAAAAACACTTTTGTAACATATTCTAAGAAACTCTAGAACGAATATATTCAGTTTAGCAGTAAAATTGGAATTTTACCAAAAGACAAAATATTTTTTTGGGTCTGACCATATCAAAATTCAAAAAATTTAAATATTGGGGAATAGTATTCAACCCATTTTGTGTGAAAGGAATTGGTATCTTAGATGACTGTAACATTTCTGATCATTGATTAATGATAATAAAATGAGAGAAAATGTCTTTGTAAAGGCAATTTCTAATTGTGTATCATTGCCATCATTTGATAACCCTAAATACAATCCAAAAATAGAGTGGTAATATCTAATCATATATACAATAACCCTAACACTACCAAAGGCAACCCAGAACAAACCTTCTTTAACTTCCCATTCCATAAAAGGAACTATTTTAATCCAACACAGCCACTACATATGACCTGACATACATAAGACTTACCAAACCCAAGCATACCCTGGCATCCATATTTATTACCCTAACAAGTATAAACATTCTCAATTATTCTCAAGAAGGAACAAAAACATTTCAGAAGAGTTTAAAGTAGGAAATTCAAAAAAAAATATTTTGTCTTTAATTAAAAATGTTATTTTACCTTTAAACTGGGTATATTGGAACAGGAGTTTCTTAAAAGTTGTTCAAAAAGTGTATTTTAGTGGTTAAAACATTTTCGAGTATTTGCAATTTTTCGGAATTTTCCAAATGCCAACTTACGATCAAGAAATCTAATTAGAAAAAAATTTCAAATTCCAAAAATTTTGAAATTTTAGAGTTCTTCTGGATTAAAAAAGATAAAGATCAAAATTCAAAAATGTTTTTGACTCCATATATTTCCCAAAATGCTTAACTTTTGATTGTAGTTAGCAAAATAAGCAGTATTTTACCAATAAATTGGACTTTAAAATGTTACTTAATATTGTAGAAATCAAGTGAATTGTGGTTTTTAATTGGGAACATTTTTGAAAATCCAAAGTAACATCAATTAAAACAAGAATAAATTGATAAATATAGACAAAATGAAGTATTCAGCAAAATAAAAGTTTTTTTAATACTATCTTTTTGTATGGGTTTTTTTTTTGATTGGTTAATTATTAAAAATTTGTTCAAAAAAATGACTATTTTTGCGATCTCCAAACGACTGCCACAGTTTCGATATAAAAGTAGATTTAAATTATATTTGTTGGATTGACTGAAAATAATATAATGGGTTATTATTTGAAGTTAATTGGTTTCTTTTTTTATTTGATTTTACTTTTCTTTTTTGGTAATGTTTACAAAGAACAACTGTGTTGAACTATTTTTCCAAAACGGTTATTGTTTTTTTAGAAGACTTGACTAATTTTTTTAGAATTTTTTTCAATTTTGAAAAGTGATATCAGAATATTCACTATTTCCAATTAGAATAATTTTAAACAAACATTTTAGGTGAAGAAATCAAAATATTTATTCAAGTAAAACTCAAAAAAAAAGTCCTTCTTTTTTATTATAATTTTGGAAATAGGGTAAATTCCATTTTTTTATTTTAAAACAATGTCTAAATCTAACAAATTCTTTTTTTTTTTTTTTGTCAGTTTTGTAACAGCACCAATCTCATTTTTAAATTGATAAAATTATTTTGTATCTTTTTTCAAAGGAAAAAGTGATTAGAAAATATTTTTTCTTTAATTTCAAAAGAGAAAAAAAAAGAAAATTTAAAAATAAAGTAAAAAATTAGAAAATAACAAGATTCTTTTTTACAAAGTCTAGTTTAATTTAATTTTGAAGAAATATCGAAAATTAATCATTATTAAGAATAGTAAATATATGCAGGATTTTATATTTGATTTTTTTTTAGGATATTTCTTAACAAACTTGTAATAAAAGGGGAAATAGAGATAATCTGGATAAATTAAAAGGTTAGTTTGTCTCTGTGATTTTTCAACCAAGATTTGTCTTGAATAGAACCAATATCACCTTAGAAATTTAAAATTTTCAATAATTCAATTGGGCAGTTTAGTTTTTAGAGTAACTTCTTCAATAAATAATCAAAAAATAAAAAATTGATTTTGTTTGTTTTAATTTGTTTGTTTTTTATTTTCTCGTTTTTTGTATAAAGTAAGATTAAGAGTGCCTTAAATAAATAGCAATAGTAATTATTCCATTTGGCCAAAAATCCCCCAGTTATAATTCCTCGTTTTGGATCCCCTTCCAGACTCAAAAAAGGAACTTCTTTTCAGTCTAAAAGGATATTAACCATTTTTCTTCGAACTTCTCATATCATTTTATCTCTCACCTTAACAATATTATACTTTTCATATTCTTCTAGGACAAAGCCAGATTATAACATGGAGGTTGTTTCAAAGCAAAAAAATAAACACAGTGATAGAATACCTATAAATTAAATGTTCAAAGAAATCAACAATAAACCCAAAGTAAATCTGGTATTGAGATTTTAAAGTTCTATTAAAAAAAGAAAACCCCTAAAAATGAAGGATCAAAGTAAAAATTTTTCTCAGAAGTAAGATCAATTTATTAAAATTTAGAAAAATCAAATAAAACAAAAAAATTTCAAAAAAAACTGATAAAATTAAGAAAAATTTTAAATAATTCTATTAATATTTTACATTTTCTGAAAATATACATGAGTTTGTCATCGGAATTACATTTGTTTCAACCATTTGTTTATATAATGAATTAGATTTTGTATTCCAATTAGAAGAAAAAAAAAGCAAATGTGTAATTTCGAATAGGGATTAAACTTTTCTGCAATTATTATTTTGACAAAAGGAAATCTTCATTTTGATGTTATTTATCCTTTTTTTATTTCAACACACCATTCTAAAACAGCTAGAAGTTTGAAAGAATCAACAACAACAGACATATAAAATCAATTATAATTATTTTTTATAAATTGTAGTCTAGAATTTTCCATTTAAAAAAAGAAAATATTTATTTCTAGTATTTCAAAAACATGGGTAAATGGTTTGTCGAAAAAACAACAAGATCTTCACAAAATCAATTAGAAATAATAATTAGTCTCTTATTGTGGTTTTTTTGTTTTGGTATTTGGGATTGAAACCAAAACTTTGTTTTATTTGAATTTATCATTAATTTTTTTTTGTTTTTCAAAATAATACAAGTTTGGAATTAATCTGAAAAAAATAACCAGTTTGTGAACACTTTCGTTACAGATATCAGTTTTTTTCCCTTTTTCTGAAAATAATTATGAGGAAATTTGTTGTGAATGTACAATTTTCAATTAATTTGAGATTGAAAATACTTATATATACACTTGTTGAATTGGTGAGGGGTATTCTCTAAATCAATTTCAGTAATAGAACTGGAAAAAAACTTTTTTTTATTACTTGATAAAAATGCTTTTATAATGATTATCGCAAATTATTTTTTTTTATTTAAAAAAATCCAGTTTCCTCTTATATTTTTTATTACTTGCCTTGTTTTCAAAATTCTTTGCAAAGTTTACAAAATATTTTTTAAAAAATATAACTCGAAATGTACAAAAATTACTTTGCATATTCGTTCCAAGTTAAATTTGAATCCACTACCAAAAGGTATATAAATTGAATGAGTAAATCAAAAGCTTGTCAAGAATAAAATTTGTTTTCAAAAGGAGTAAGCATAAAATTTCCACTTTTCATCTTTTACTCCTTCTGAAAAAATATTTGTAATTATTTAAAACTCTTCGATACGTTTCGAAAATCATGGACTTTATCTTTCAATGGTTATTGTAAATTTCAAATTTAATGAAACACGATCATGTTTCATAACTCAACCTAAAAATTATTCCCAAAAATCGAATATTTACAGAAATGCAAACAAAATTCTTCAGGTTCAAATAACATTTATTTTGCTTACCATTTCGAAAACATCAATTTCAGGTCCAAAAAAATAATGTAATCAAAAACTAAAATTCTAGAAACAAATGTTTTCAAAATATGATCCCAGTCAATCTTTTTTTGGAATTAAAGAATTCTGTTAAACTTTTCCAAAATCAAATTTATTTTTTTGAGAAAGTTTGGAAAAATTTTTTTTTTGAAAAAAATAATCTCTTTATTTTTTCGACATTTTCCATAATTAAATTGTAAACAAATCCAAAATTCGGCTTTCTTTATGAAAAAAAGCGACACCACCGACCTGTTGGCCAATAAATTTCGAAAAATACGATCAATGAATGATCGACTTATTCTCTTTCTGGAAGTTTTTCCAAATTCCATCAAAGGCCTACAATTGGAAGATTTAAAGAACTTGAAAGAGCGAAAAAAATTGAATAAGCAATTGTTAAAGAAAAATAAAAGCATAAGCACAAATCAAAAACAGAAGCAGTGCCAAATACCAAAACCAAGCCCACGCAAAATAACAATTGTCCGAAATTCGTTGGCAGAACTGGCAAATTTAACCGGAGTTTCACGACGATCACTTGAAAGAGGACTATCAAATTTTTTTGAAAGAAATTATTCTTTACATAATATTTGTCCTTATTCAAGAGACAATTTAGTGTTTGGAGATGCTAATTACGAAGGTCTCTCAAAGAATAAGAAAATGGATCCAAAAAAGCAAAGACTAAAAAAAAAAAAAAAAATAATAAGGGTTAAATCGGATCTGGGATCAAACAAAACAACAAAAGCAAAAAAAATCGAATTTAACGAGAAAGTACACAGTCAGAATAACCAAGTAGTTCACAAAAAAGAACAAAGTAACCTTGGGGCTAGCTTGAGAAATCATTACGACAACAATTTGGCAATTAATACTCGCCTTAATGTTCTTCAAACAAGATCTGATATTCTCCAAAATAATCCAGTTACAAATACGAGTATAAGGATATCTCCGATTACAAGGAAAAGAGAGAACAAATACATTGGCCAAATTTATTGTGTCCAAGAAGAGAAATACATTTCAGTCAAGTCCCCACTTCATATGCTATGTGAACTTTCGCAAATATATAAAAAATCTCGATCAAATTATCTTTTTCAAAAAACTATTCAACAACCAACAAATAACCAAAATATCTTTCCTGAAAATATCACAAATTATAAACACAGAAACAACCATGTCAATAACACGAATGATAACAACTTGTTGGATAATAATCCTTTCCATTTGTAGAAAAGAGGATGTAAAATGTCTATGGAAGATTAATATTTTCCCAAAAATTTTTTTCTAGTTTGATTGAATTTTATGGGAAGACGATTTTCCAATTTCTCACAAGTGAAAAATAAAAAAAAAAATAATTTATTAGAACTAAAACACCCAAAAAGGAAGAAAATACAAAGAAGAAAAATTTTCAAACAAATTTTTTTTTCAATTATGAGAAAAAAAATAAGATCTTGACAAACAGAAGAAAAATCAAAAATTGTTGTATTTGACTCATCTGTTTCAGATTACGCATTGAACCAAATTTGAATTTTTTTAATTTGAAAATAACACTACTAATTTTTGGTGTTTATCAGAAATTATAAATTTCAAACTATCCAAACCCACCTTTAAAAACAAAAAGTGAGATAAAAAAATTTCAAAAAATTTATAAAATAGTTGATACACTTCATTATAATCATTTTTTGTCTCGTGTATGTAAAAAAATTAAAAAATTAATTAATTGTTTTGTTATCATTTTATTTCTAAACCTCTTTCGTTTACCCCCCCTTTTTTTTTTTTTTTTTTTTTTTCTTATTCTTGTATTTATTTAAAAATAAAAGTTTTTTCTTTTCATTTATTCAAAAAAGGCTATATCCTGAGAGTTATAGCATTTCCTAAATTATTGATAGAATAAAAAACGAGAAATTAGATTTTAGAGATTCTGGAAGTGCCAGAGAGTGCCTAAGTTTTTTTTTATTTTTGAAAATAATGAAAATTTATTTAAGGGTCTAGTCATTTACCGTGAATATGCAGCATACTCAAGGATTGACCTGGGACTAAAAATGGGTATTGTCAAATAACCCTTCTTTTGGTTGACAAAATTCAAATAACAAAAAAAAATAATTATTGGATCATCTTTGACAAAAAATTTAACGAAGAAAAATAAGTTTGAAAACAGTTCTCAATTTCAAAAAATCAAAATTATAAAAAAAAAAATCATCTTTTCTCATTTTCTATTTCCAAATGGTTAAATTTCTTTAATTTGTAACAAATTGCTTTCTTGAATTTCACAATCAATTTAATTCGATTTAGTCTGATTTGTGGTTATTTTGTAACCCTCTAAATTTAACCAAGTATGGATTAGGTAAAATTTAATCCATAAAAACATTTCTTTTGAAAAATGAAAAAAATGAAAAAAAAAATCACCGAGATCTCAAAAAGCGCCAAAGATCGACACTTCAAAACTGGCATAGTTGTTTTCAAGATTGTAATTCACAGCCATTCTAATTGTAAATTGAGTGTCTCTCATTGGCGCTTTTTTCTAAAAATGTACTCATCTTTAGTTGTTGATTTTTGGAGATCGATCGTATATCATTTTTTGGTTGGTTTTTGATTGGTGTTAGGTACTCAGAAAAATTACTAAAAAGTTTTTTTCCATTTCAAAATAAAAAATTTCACCGTAATGACTTGACCATTAATGTTCGTTTTATTTCCTAAATTAAAAAAAAAAAGATCAGGGCGATTTTCTTGAGATTTTCCATTTTATTATTCAAATTTATTGATTTTCTATATTCGGAAAAAAATAAAAGAAAAAATAAAGGTGTTTTTCCAGAATTCAAAAGAACAGAGAAAAATCTTTGATTGTACTCAATTTTTTTAAATCCTGGAAAACATAAAGGTATTTTTTTTTTAATTTACTTAAATTAAAAAAAAACTCACAAGATTTAGGAGGTTCTTTTTTCTAATTGTTTATCAAATTCGCAGTAATATATAAAAAAATTGATTGATGTAGGCCTTTTTGGAATAGTAATATAATCAATTTTTCTTCCACAATTATAATTTTTTTAAAATATATTTAGTTGGAAGTTAATACCTTGAAATTTGTATGGACCGAAATCAGAAAAGGAAATAAAAATAATTTTCATCAAAATGTAAAATTTAATATATATATATATATATACTACATTTCACTCAAAGGTGATAGCCACAAATGAAAAATTCACTTTTTTTAAGAATCAACCAAACTTAGATTGTTTAGAAATAAGAGAAATAATAAACTCCGAATTAGAGTCGATAATCATAAAACAAAATACCCGAGCAAAGCATAAATTTCAAAAAAAAAAAAATGTTAAAAATTTTTGGACCAATTTAATAGAACGTCATGCAATATTTCTCAATTTCTTTTGAAAATTATTATTATTGACAATAAGATTTTTTAATTGCATTGTATGAATTTTAAAAGTAAATACAAGGTCTCAATTTTCTTAATGTTGATATGGAGTTTCATAATTTTTTTATTTTATTACATATTTTCGTTCGAAAAACAAAGTTAATCAATTTAAACAATCTTTATCAAACTTTACTTTTGTACTTACTCGACCATTGATGAATTGATATCAATAAAATTAAACTTTTCTTTTTCAGAATTAAAGAACACCATAAAACCAAAAAAATGTTAAGGTATTTTTTTTGAAAATTTTAACTCTTTGATCTTTAGCCCTAAATATAGTGTTCTTCAAAAAATTTCATAAAAAACTTATAAAAAATTATTTTTTTTCAATTCAAAATTTTACTTAAAATTTCAAAAAATTAAAATAAAAACCAAAAAACTAATTATGAATGATAAAAAAACCAAAGATTGAAAAAATAAAAAAAAAACAAAAATAAATAATTCAAAACATCTGTTTAAAATATAAACACGATATTTTATGATACGAGTGGTAAAGGTATAAATATTTTCAAAATAAAAACATAAATAATTATTCTTGGAAACCCTGAGCTTTACCTGGTGTTTTTTTTTCCTAAAATATTATTTTACTTCCACAAATTTGATTTTTGGGATCGATAGTTCATAAAACAATTTGATATATATATATTTCTTTACAGCCAGTTTCACTTTTAAGACACAAACTTTCAATGAAATTTAAGGTTCAACATAAAATAAAATCTCAAATTAAGTCAAAAATTTCAAATTTTAACAAAATTATTTGAGTAAAAAAAAAATCCAAAAAACATACTTGAATTTGAGATATTTTTGTACCTTAAATTTTGTTGAAAGTTTGCATCTTAAAAGTAGAGCTGATTGTAAATTCAATTCTGTTGATAATAAAAGAGCACAAAAAATTTCAAAAATCCTTCATAATTGAATCAAATTAATTGAAAAATCATTCTAAAATATAAGAAACTCTTTAAAACAAAAAAAAACACCCAATTGAATATTTAAAACACATCAAAACAAAACAAAACCACAACAATTAAAATTAAATTTTTTAAAAATTGATATGCCCATTTATTTGAATTGAGAAATCTCGTTTTGTAAATTGCAAAAAAAAAAATTATAAAATCAATAAAAACCTTTGAACAAAGTGAATTGGAATAAAGTTCCCAACATTTTATTGATAACTCTTGAGAAGCCAAGCTTTTGTTATTGAAAGTCTCATTTTCAATATAAAGCCGCAATTCATCTGGGTATTTTGTTTGCATTTTTTTTTTCTTTATTTTATTTTTTTTCTTTGTTCTGTACATCAACCCAATAATAGTCTTATTTACTTCCTACATCTAGCTCATTCGAAATCAAACTTAAACTGTTTCCATTTTTTATACTGGTATTTTATTTCCAAATTGGTTTCTTCTTATCTTGTTTTTTTCATTTTCCAACTGTCCAATATCCATAAATAAAAAAATAAAAAATGAAAAAATGAATAATTAAAATCAAAATCACCAATAAGTAATTATCTTATTAACAATCAAATTCAATGGTATTGATGAATTGTTAAATGTGCACTTTTGTTTGAAAAGGAGTTTGGTTAAAGAGAAAAGTTCTTTGAGTTTTAATGATTTCAATACTGGTAAACAGATCTTAACCCACTACAAATCCGGATTGACTTGTTATTAATGTTAGGTATTTTTTTAAAAATAAATTCTACACTTACTTTGATTATAGGGATAAATTTAATTCTCATTATCAGTAAGATTATTTTGCTCATGTTCTATTTTTTGAAAACTCAATTTATTTTAAAAAAAAGCAACTTGAAACAATACTTTATTTATTTTCATTTATTATTTGGACTCTTTATTATTGTTTTGGTTGATCAATCATTTTATTAGGGGTGATGATATTTTTATTAAAATTGTTGAAATAGTAATTTTTTCCAAAATTAAATAAAAACGTGTCATAAATAACATAATTTCCTTTTTTTTTTTATTCTAAAATAAATCATTATTATCTTATGAATATCAAAAAGTTAATTGGAAAAAATGACTTAACAACGGAAATCATATAAATATGATGATATTGATAAAACTATAATGATATTTTTTGAAATATCTAAACATAAAACACAAAAACCATTATTATAACATATTTCTAATCCAAACATGTCATTATGTAATTCACTTCTAGGATTGAAAAAAAAAAAAAAAAAAATCAAATCAAAGAAAAATAATTTTAATTGTTATTTTTTACAAAAAGTTTGTTAAAAATATCGATAAAAGCAAAAAAAAATAATAAATGGTAATAATAATGAATACAATTCTATTATTCTATTTTGATATTATTCAATTTTTTTTCAATTGATTTAACTTTGTTTCTAATTTTTTTAATTTATTTTTTAATTTTATTTCTTCTTTTGATAATTTTTTCAATTTTTGCAATTTAATTTCGAGTGAAAAATCAATTTTTTGAAATTTTTTTCTCTTTTCTAATTCATCAGGGATTAAATATTTCATATAATAATTATCCCAAAAAAGCAAACCTCTGATATTGTATTCAGGATAGATTGGAATGGATTTCTTTTGATAAAAAGGATTTACAAATCGTTTTTTATTTTGATTGATGTAAGTCCATAACGAATAGGTACGTGTCGACAGTTGTTTTGTTTTTCTTTCTTTATCATTGTTGAATAAAAAGGTACCAAATCTTAAGGAAAATAAATGTTCTAAAATGAATATTAAAAACTGTTCATTAAATTCAAAGACAGTTGGAAACTGATTAATGCATTGGAAAACACAATCAACCCATTGCAAAAAAACTGGTGATCTTTGGGAATTGCCATAATCTGAATTTGCTTGGCCAATTCTTTGATGGAATTTATGACCAAACGAGAGCCACTCCTTTTCAATCAATACTTCAAACCCCTCAATGGTTCTGAAATATGGATCCAAAAATATTTGAACAAAGCTACAAATTTGAGCAGTTCGATCCCACCCATCACTGCAGTGAACTAAAATTGATTGAGATTCTTCATTTATCAATTTTGATATTTTTACAGAGGAATATAGGATTTTTTGAATATGCGAAAACCATCCAGTATTTTCTAATGCTGATAGCCTTTTTTAAAAAATAAATGAAAAAAATTAAAGAAAAAAAAAAAAAATAAATAAATTAAATTCGGAGACATGAATAATATAAATTATTTTCCAAAAATTAGAGAACACCATTAAATTATTAATAACACAATTATTGTGTTTCTTCTTTGTTTTTAAAAGAAAGATTAAAACTATTTTTCAAAAATCATTTTTTACTTTTTTTTCTGAATAATCAATTTTTAAACAATTCAATTTCTTGTCCGACTACACAAAAAAGAAATGTAATAAAAAACCGCATTGCATTTAAAGAGCTATTCTATATACGTGTTTACTAATCAATTGGATATTAACATTGAAAAAGTTTTCATTGCTTATTAAAATTTTGGAAAAAAACACAACATATTTATCTAATAATAATAAAAGGTTACAAAAAAGAACGAAAAATCACACCAGAATTAAAGAATTTTTCATTGGTACTCCAATTTTTCTCAGAAAAAAATGTTGTGAAAAAAAAATTAAATGGTTCATTTTTTATTTTACGGATTCTTTTTTCGATTTTTTTTTTCTCAAAGGGAGATAATTAATTAATTCATCAAAATGGAGGATTTTTATTTTTTGAATTAACTTATATCTTCTTTTATATATCATTATTCTTACTGGATCAATTTTTGCTCCAGTTTTATAAATAAACCTAGGGGAGTGTGGGTTGATTAATAAAAATTTTATAATTTTTTCATTAATCCAAGTATTAATATCTTTAAAAACTGTTTTTGTCAAATCAAATATTTCTAATCCATATAATAGTTGGATATGTAATACCGCTATAAAGAATTGAATTTTGATTCCATTAGAAAATTGTTTTGTTGTGAGATATTGATTAATTTTTTTAAAATTGGTATTAACTTTATCTTGGTTAAATTTTAAATGAGTTTTTTTATCTAGCCAAATACCAAGATATAAAATTTCCTTTTGGAATTAAAGTTTTTTAAGTTTTATTATTGTTAGGATTCATTCTGAAATCTCTTATTATTATATATTTTTTTAAATTGAAAATTGATTTCTATCAATGATCTTTTCATAAGTAAAACCAGATCATCTGCAAACATTTGGACATGTAATGCCAGTGATTTGATTTTTTCTAAGAGAACACGAGTAATAAATCAAAATAATAATAAAGCAGATAATGGATCTTCCTGATAAACACCAATTCCTTCTTTTGTGTAATAATAAGCAAGCAGATATTTTACCATAATTTCATTTTAAATACATTTTTTTAATTGAATAATAAATAAGTGAATGGTGAATATAGTCAAAAAATTTTTGTATATCTATTGTAACGATATAAATATTTTCAATTTTCAATTTATTTTTTGATATTCATTCAATAAGTTTAAAACTGCAATCCTGGTATCTAATTTTTTTTTTAAATCCAAATTGGTTTTTTGAAACTTAGTCCCAAGAATCTTGGATCCCTGCATATAATAATTTAAGAAAAAATCTTGGAAGAGTTTAGTTAATTGAAATTGATCGATAATTAAGTGGGGGTTACACTCATCTCTTGATTTGAAGGAATAATTAATTTCTTTTTTTAATAAATTTAATATTTTTCTGAAATATATCATTAATCAAATTAAAAAATATTTTTTGGATTGTTTTTAAAAAGTTTTCATAATTTATATAAAATTCACTGCTTTGGTTTTTTATTGATTTATCGTGTTTAATTTTATCAAATTCTTGACTGATAAAAATTATTTTTATTTTTTTTTTTTATTCGAATCGTTTTTAAAAAAGTTAAAGTTTTGTAGATCTTGATGCTTTTTCAAATTGAATGTTTTTACCCCAAGCTAATTTCTCGAATGGCGTTTGTTGAATTTCCTCTAAGAAAGACGAATTCAATCTGTATCAATTCCCCTTTGATATATGAAGACAAAGATTCAGATAATTTAAGAATATACCAAATCAAAAAAGGATTCTAGATATTTCACATTTATTTTCCTTTTTATGTTTAAAGACCTAAAAAAATGCTACTTTGAGTTTTTTCATCTTTTTTTTTCACTAAAGTTCCTTTTTGAATATTAACTCAGATTCAGTATCTTTTGTTTTATAGTAACTTCAAAATAGTATATATTGAAATAATTTGTTACTAAGATGAAATTGAAAGTTTAACTATTTGAAAATAACAGTTTCTAAAATGGAAAAGTATGATACTTTAAATCTATTCTTGGCAAAATTAAAATCAAGTTAGCTTAATCATATTTACATTAAGCCAATTTTCTGAATTCTTCTTGGTTGTATGGTGGTATTCTTCTTTTAGTTTCAATCTTCAAAATCCCCATATAGGATAAAATATTTAATTTTAAATTTTTATTTATTATCGATAATCTTTGTATTGGGCTCTTGTCCCTCCTGTGAATTCTGTGTACGCTTTGCCAAGTGCCGTAGAGTGCCTGTGTTTACTTGAGGTTTTCTGTTTTATTTGTAAAGTGTTCTAGGGTTTTTTGAGGTTTTCTGTTTTATCTCTAAAATCTATTCATTTTCGTTAGGTTTTTTTTAATTTTTGAAATAAACCGAAAATTTATTAAAATTTTCTGTTTATTTCAAAAAGTAAAAAAAACCTAGAACACTTCACAAATAAACAGAAAACTCAAGAAAAGCTAACAGCATTTTTTTTAGTTTGGTCATACAAATAATATTATAATTTTTTTATTATAATATTTTAATTATTTTTCTTCTTCTCTTTTTTTTTTTTATTATGATAAATTTTTTTCTAAGGTTTACTTTCTCTCAATAAAAAAATTACAAAATATTAAATTTCCAAAATGTGTACTAAAAAAAAATTGTAATGATTATTATTGAAGAAGTGTAATTTACACGTTAGATGCTCTTTCACTTCAATTTCTGTAAGGAAAATTAACTATAAAATCCTGGGTTTTCACGATTATTAATACACGAAAAGGACATACCAATAGTATATTTATAGTTGAAAAAACAATAGCAAAAAATTCAAAAACAAAAATTGACAAAAAATTAAGTAAGAAAAAGCATATTAGATTACAAAGGGGATTTATAATAAAAAATTCGTAAAAAATGAAAAAAAAAACAAAATAATTCTATAATTTAATTAGGAAAATCTAAAATCACGGCCACAATACTTTTGGTTAAGGGACTAGTAACAATTATTTATTTTTTTTTCACAAAGGTAATTGGGCAATTATTTTCACAAGGATACGATTAAACCCGATAAAAAAATTCATTGATCAACTTTAGAGAAATGAGTAATCATTTTTTAAAAAAAATCATACTTCATTTTTCCCAATTAAATTTTCAATAAAAAACTTTGATCCTTTTGGTTTGGATTTTTGAAAATAAAAAGAAAAATTTGAAAAACCTTTTTATTTTTATGAAATTTCACTTTTTAGTAATTTCTGAGATTTTGTATGAACAACAAATAACCTTTGGAAATCTAATCTTATTTTAAGTATACAATAAAAATTAATCAAATATTGTATCCTAAAAGATCTAAAAAGTTTGATCTTCTATTTTATTTTTCAATATTTATTAAATTTCTTGAAATTTAAGAGTTTAGACATTATTATTTTTGAAAAATCCAGAGTATAAACAAGGAACTGTTTGTATTAAAATCAGGTATTAAATAATATCTCTTATTTTTTTATTATTAGATATATACATTTGAATTTTTTTATTTGTTTGAAAATCTTTAAAAAATTGAGAAATAATTGTAAAGTCTAGTGATATCTTTAATCTTTGTGTTGTTAATAACCCACTAAAAAAATTAAGATTGGGTAATTAATTATTAATTATAAATAATCAAATTACAAAGAAATTCTTTCGAGTTATAAGTTGTATTTTCCAGGTTTTACAAAAGTATTTTAAGAGAATTTTTAATTTAATGGTTTGGTTGTTTTTCTCGTAGCTTTTTTATCCAATAGAGAGAAAAAATTGATAAAAATTGTTCTTTGAATAAATAAATTATATTTTTTTCAAGTTTAAAATAATCATTGTAATTTCTTTTTATAATTAAGTAGATTTTTTAAACTAAGTTATTTTAGAAATTAGTGGTTTCATTTTTAAAGTGTATTTTTGTTACACTTCCTTTATAGACAATAAGATTTCTTTCTTCTTTGGAAGAAAATAATTTTTTTTGAAATAATTTAGGAATATGTTGGGATTTTGAACTTTTCCAAAATGAGAAAAATGGGATCATCACCTTTTAAACAATAATTCATTTCTGAAAATAGCTTTTAAAAGTAAAGTTTGATTTTGCTAGTAATCAGATTTTTACTTCAGTTTTCAAAATTTCAATATGCAAATTTTTTTTGAATTTGCTAGTAAGTTTACAAAAAGATTTTTTTTATGTTTACTAGTCCCTTAATTTAGTTTAGTTTGATAGGTGATCATCAAGGTTCATTTGGAAGATAGTTGTTTAAGTTGTTGTAATTTCTTTTTTTTTATGATCGTTATTTACTTTAAACCTTTTGGTAATTTTTAGCCTTTGATTTTTCTTTTTTATTTTTAAGTGCCTCAGACTTTCGTGTTTCAGTTACAGAATATTAGCAAGTAATCACTTGATCTTTTTCCTTTGTAACTTTTCTTCTAGTCAATATAAAGAAGATTCAGCAAGGGGAAAAATGGAAAAAAATAAAAAATATCTTACTCTCTTTGGTGTGAATTAATAAATATGTAATTTGATTTTTTTCCCTTTTTTCCCTGGCTAAATTTTCTCTATATTGGGAAGAATAGTTCCAAATGAAAAAGAGCAAGTGATTACTTGCTAATATTCTGAAACTGAAATGCAAAAGTATGAGTAACTTGAAAATAAAAACAAAAAAGCAAAGTATAAAAATGACCAAAGGTTTGAAGTAAATAACGATCATAAAAAAAAAGAAATTACAACAACTTAAACAACGATCCCCAAGTGAACATTCATGATCAATTAGCAAATTATTAAATCAACTAAAAGTATCGTGGCTGTGATTTTGGGGGTTCTTAATTAAAAGATAGCATTGATTTTTTTTTGGATTTTTTACAAATTACTTCTTATAAACCCTTTTTAAATTTCTTCTTATTAACCCTTTTTAAATTTCTTTTTTTCGATTTTCTTTTCATTTTTTTTGTTTTTGCTTTTTTAAACATAAAAAAAATTTGGGTGTGCCTTTCCCTTGAACAATCTTGACATCTATGATTTTACGCTTAAATCACCTTTGATGAAATTTAAGTAAAAGGAAATCTAGAGTGGAATTTACACTTCTTCCATCAATAAAATAAAGAGTAATAGATTTTTTATTTCTAAAATTCAATTGAAAACAAAGATTAATTAAAAAAAATATTTTCAATTTTTGAAAATGGGTGTAACCTAAAGAGTGAAACCGGGTTTATGACCATTCTGGAAATATTTTTTGTTGTTATATTTTCCAGAATTCAAAAAAATTGTTTAAAATTATTGATTTTACTCTATTCATACCAATCCTGAAAAAGCTAATGGAGCTTTTTATTTATTTCTTTTTTTGAAAGAATTTGGGAAAATCGAAGATTTTACTTTGTTCTATTCTTATAAATTCTGAAAACTCTAAAGGCATTGAATGATCTTTAATTTAATGACCATTTTGGTATTATTTTTATCGAATTTTATTTTATTTAATCTTTCTTCTTCCATTTCCAGATTATTTTTCACTTTTCCTTCATTCCCAAAACAAAGAAAGAAAGGTTTGAAAATCCAGTGTTGTTTTTTTTTTTAAATTTAATTCGAAAATAAATAGTAAAAATTTTAATTTTTAAGAGGTAAATTTTTTCCAAAATACAAACTCTCGGATTTTCATTAGCACAGTATGGGGAATATTAAGAAAGATTTAATATCAGTTAACAACTTTTATTATTATTTTTTTTAAAAGGTTTTATTCTCTTTTGTAATTTATATTAATTAATCACAAACGAACTATTTTTTCCCATTATTTGTATAATTTTCCTATAAGATACAATTATTAATCCCAACAATATTTATTTCTCCAAAATAAAGCAAAAAATGAAAATAAAAAAGATTGAAAAGAAAAGGAAAATATGAAAAAGATATAAAGAGACTTACCATTTTTTCCCTGAAGTTGCTGATTGTCTGCAAAGATTTTTTATTTTATTCAAACTTTCTCTCATAACATGGATATTATCGATTCCTAAAAATGTTATACTGCAATTAGGATAATCAACGATGGTTTCATAACCTGCCCCCTTTGCTCTATTTGCCATTGCATTTTTTTTCGGTCTGCAATCCATTATATAGAGTTTTTTACTGTTCGGGCTTGCCTGCAAAATTGATTTCATCATTTTTTGGTCTTCTTCGCAGGCTTTTTGCGTGATCCCTACCTTTGGCTGTGAAGATCTAGTAATTGAAGCCCCATTTTTCGGATGAATCCAAGTTAAAATTTGGAGTCTGCCCTTTGATCGGTATTTGGACACAACAGAAATATCATTGTTTGACATGCTTTTCGGGAATACTAAAAATTGGGGGTATGTCGAACAAAGGCTATATTTGGCATTTAGTTTTGAAAGTTTCCAATTCTCGTTTGGCAAGCCTTGTCTTTGGAATTCAAGTCTGGGCTGATAAACTAACCAACCCTTATCAACAATTTGATGATTTTTTTTATGTTTGTACGCAAAGGTTAACTGAACAGAGAGCGGGAAAGTGTTTTTGAATAACATCTCGAGCATCTCTTTGCGTGACTTTTTATTCTGATAATAAAAATGGACCACTTGGAAATTTTTGCAATGGATGGTTATCCCTGTCGTGTAGTCACCATTGCCAAAAGACTGGTTATTAAATTTGGATATTCTTGCAATGTTTCCTAATGGGATGATGGGGTTCGATAAGATATTCACAGATCGAAAAAGTTCCCATTTGCTTGGAAAAAAAAATAATTTATAGTTCGTCAAGACCAAAGTCCCCGTCACTCGGGTGTGATTGAGTTTGGAAGCCATTTCGTAATAATAAATAACCTCTTTGGAAAAAAATACATTATTTTCATTGACCAAATATTTGATCCTTAATGGCTCACAGATCAGATCTTGATTTGAATTCTGATAAAAATTAACCTCTTTTTGGTCACTCGCTTTTTCTTGTGTATACTCTTTTTTATTTTCTTTTTCTTTTTCTTTTTTTTGTTCTTGTCCTTGTCCTTGCCCTTCTTTCTCTTCTTCTGTTTTTAAATAATTCCTAATAATGTTTTTAATCAATTCTTCATCTTTTTTTGATATAGGGGTTGATCGGATTCTTCTTTTAGCTCGACTATTATTTCGATTTGGAATAGGAGGTTTATTTTTATTCAAAGAAAACACTTTTTCTTGATTTGGTGTTAAGAGATCCTTTTTACCCGAAAAAGCATTTTTTTGATTTGGTATTTCTTTATTTGAAGTTTCCTTTTCACTTTCATTTTCGTGCTCGTTTTCGTTTTCTTTTTTCTTTATCAGACGTGTTTGTAACTCTTTTTTTTTTTCCTTTTCTTTTTTCCATCCTTTTTCTTTTTCTTTTTCTTTTTCTTGTTCATTTTCATTTCCAATTTCTTTTTCAATTTTTAAAAGTGAAATTGTTTTTTTGCTGGTAATTGGTGTTAGATTGAGTTGTGAGTCTTGATGATAAATTTTGATTGACTCTTTTTGAAAGCTTGAAGTGCTTTTTTTTATCCCAAATAATTTTGCATCAAATTCATCCTCATCAATACCTGAAGAGATTTCTTCTTCTTCTAATTTTTGAAGAGTGTCCTGTATTATTTTTTCTTCGTTTGTTTCACTTAAAGAAGAAGAAAAAGAACTTTCTGAAACATTTATGGGCAAACCATCAATTTTATCTGTCATTCTATTTTAGAAAAAAATAAAATCCAATAAAGTCATTTTTTCAGAATTATTATTGTCGATTTTTTCTTTTGTAATTATACTCCAATAAAACAAGTGTAAATATGAAAAAATTTTCAGATTTAAAAATAGGTACATTTCTTTGAATTTGAAACAGGAAAAATTTTTCATTCTTAAGGGATTAGCGTCTAACAAGGAGAAGCCTACGATCAAAGTATGTTGTTATTGAGTTGTAACCATATAAGTGTTACATGATTCAAATGTCTCTAAACAATCGATTAGTCAAGTAGTAACATTTTGATGATCCTCCACAATTAAAAATGATCCATATATTAGTAAAAAACCTCAACAATTTCAGAAAACAATCTGTATTTCTCCATCATATTTAAAGGTTGAATTATCAATATTCAGACTCTAAAGTTGTAAAATTTTCTATCTTAAATTAGTCTCGAAATGTTGAGTAATAACTAAATTATTCAATAATTAACCAATATATTTTTTTGACATATTATTTCTCAAATCATTGAAATATATTGATGCTCTAATTAGCTTTATCAAAACCAAAAAAAAAATAATCAGTCTTTGTGCTTTTGTGTTGATGATTATTGAGTTAATCTTTGAAATGCAAAAATTATTAAAAAAATAGTTACTTTTGGAAGTTCTAAATCTAAATTATTAAATATCAGAATACTATATTTTGGAGTTTCTATTTTTAGATTTGGAAAAGGAATTTTGAAAAAAAATATCAAAATGAAACTTTTTTAATAGTATCCTTAGTAAAAAATGTAATAATGTATTGTTCAATAAGATTTAAAGTAATGAAAAAAATACCGGACATGAAAATAATCCCTGACAAGATTTTTAATTGTGAATATTAGTAAAATTGTTGTCTAATTTCTTTTATTTAGAATCAAATCCTTTTTTTAAGATAACCAAATTTTTTAAAATTATAGCTCATAGACTTATTAGAATGATGATTAATGAAATCACACTTATTCAAAACAGCATTCTACCAATCAAAAAACAACTATAAAAATTATCATTTTCCAAAGTCAAGTAAACCCCATAAAAACTTGATTGTTTTTCAAAAAAAGTTGATCAACTTAGGCTATCAAACAATTACTTGAGATATTTATAGCAACCCTCAATTTCATGAACTTTAAGTGGGTTTATTACTTGTTTCATAAAAAAATTGGTTATTTATAAAAAGGATTTGATTTGAAAATATTTGGAATTACAAAACAATTTTGCTAATATTTACAATTAGAAATCTTTTCCTGGATTATTTTCATGTCCGGTATTTTTTTCTCTACGTTATAATAGATTTTTTAGATTTATTTGATCCATGTTGCCCTAATATCATTTACACCCAATTACAACATACTTTGATTATAGAGAAATCTATGGTGACGCTAATCCCTTAACAAAGTATTCGTTTTATTTCCCCAACTAATTTTTTATTCAACAATAATAGTAATTGTCGATGAATTTAAAGCGTATCTCAAAAAACATGATAAATCTTCAAAAAAAATTAAATTTAGATCTAAACAGCAGGAATATGTTCTAAATGTTCAATTAGAGTTTGTAAGAATAAATTTGTCAAAAAAAAGATTGAACAAAATAAAAAACGAGTTTGATAATAAATACCCCAGATAGAGTTATTAAAAAAAAATTAAATAAAAATTGAAAAATTTGAAATAAAAAAGTTTTTATTATTTTTTTGAGAAAAAAGAGAAAGAATTGAAACCAAAAAAAAAAAACGAGACAAATAAATTCTGTATTTCTTTCTTTTTGATTCTTTATTTTTTTTAGCTAATATATAAATATGATTTGTTTATATTGATTCAAGAATATTATTCCACTTATAAGTATAGTCCTATAATTAATTAATTACAAAAATATAATAATATATAATAATAAATATAATTTATTTTATTTATTTTATTTATTTGAGATCGATATAATAAAATAATAAAAAAAAAAATGAAAAATTAATAAAAATTCAAACCTTCAGGAACTTGGGATTTTTTTCTATATAACACTTTTTCTTTAGCCTTTCTAAAATCTTCTTGTGTAACTTTCATTCTTCTTTCTCTTAAAGCCAATAAACCAGCTTCTGAACAAATGGCCTTAATATCTGCGCCAGAAAGATCTTCTTTTGTCATAATAAATTCATCAAGTTTAACATCTTCAGACAAAGTCATTTTGCTTGTATGGATTTGGAAAATTTTTCTTTTTGTTTTGATTCCTGGCAAGGGGAATTCTATTTTACGATCGATTCTACCTGGTCTAATTAATGCAGAATCCAAGGTTTCAATTCTGTTTGTTGCAATAATTACTTTAACATCTCCTCTTGAATCAAATCCATCTAATTGATTCAATAATTCAAGCATTGTTCTTTGTACTTCTCTTTGTCCTCCAGAAGACGAATTATATCTCTATAATTTTTTTTTTTGTTTTAATGATTCAAAACAAGACATTAATAAAAAGGATTTTTTTCATAAAAAGGGAAATAATTTTTCGTTTTTTTGTTGAATGAAATTGAAAGTTATTTTTGTAAGAAAAATAAAATTAATTATTTTTTTTTTTGACAATTTGTTCAACAATTATTTTTAGTAAAAGTTGAAAATGAGAAAAAAAAAATAGATATTCATTTAATAATTGAAAAAATTTTTTATAAAATGAAGAAAAATCATAATATTGCAAATGTAAAACAATTCTGACAAATTTGTAATTATACAATTGTATTTTTTTTTTTTTTTTTTTACAATTTATTCGATTTTCCTTAAGAAAAGGTTAAGCAAAATTCCATATATTTCATCAAATAATTCATTAGGCGTTAAGGTGATATATCATTTAATTCACGATAAAGTTTACAAAATTGTATATAGTTTAAAAAACATGATTAATATTAGAAAACCGTGATAATTTCACAAATCGAGATATTGTAGAAAATGGTGATAATCAATAATATCAATATAATATCACAAAATGCAATATTCTATAAAATCACGATATTTGTCCAAAAAGAGTGATTATTGTCAAAATATTGTGACAAAAATTCAATTGCGATATAATGGTTGATGGTTTTTAGTGCTAATTCAACAATATTTTTATAAAAAAAAAATTTTTTTTGATCAAAAAATAGATTATGTGAAAAAAAAAATGTTATTCCTTTTAAAAGACAACAAATGGAAACAAATTCATCAAATGATCAAATCAAAGTGTTATTCATTTTGCTTTGGTTTGGTTGACATATCGATCGTACCTTTACATCAACAGGAGTAATAACTAGAGGTAAATAAATAGTTTCTCAGTCAATTGTAGCATTATAGAGTGCTATGTAAAAAAAATGCTTTGGATAAAACTCGCACTCCATTCCTTCTTTTTAGGAATGTGTTCTTCAGTTAAAACATTTTCTTTACTCGATTGGGAAAGTTGAAAGGAGATAGGTAACTGTTCAAAGAGTTTCTCAATTTCCTAGTCACACTATCACTAAATTAAAAGATTGATTGAATATCTTGTTTTCTTCTTCTTATTCTTCCTCTACTCATAGCTTGAAATTGCACAGAAAACAGAACTGGAACTTAGAGGTTTTTTTAATCGATTACCAATAAGAATGAAAGTTCCTCTTTCTTCCTTTTGATTTATTTCACTGTGGGATACAATACCCCCATTGTAAAAAAAACTCTTATATTAAAAATTCAGATGCATTTTATGAATAGTTGGTTATTTTTTATTTGATCGTAAAACATCATATGAGATTTTTCTTTTGTAAAAAAAAAACAAAAAAAAGAATTTTTTGAAATTTAAAGTTGATAAAATTAACAAATCTTGAAAATCCAATCAGATTTTAATATAAAAAAAAAGGGTTAATGTATTGTTATCTATTTTAGTGATTTTAGTGATTTTTGTGATTTTGTTTTAAAATTCTTTTAATTGTTAGAAAAACAAGAAAAAAAAAAAATATTTCAGATGTGAATCAGATGTTGTACTTTCAAAAAATAACTTCTTAAATTCAGTTGTTATCAAAAAAAAACTAGAAATTTTCAATTATAAATAAAATTGTTTTTTGTTTTTTATTTTTTATACTTTGTACTTTTTCCAAATTCCATTTTTTAAGTTGTTTAGGTTCCTTTGGTTCCTTTGGTTCCTCTTCTTTTTGTTTTTTTAAGTGTTTAAGGTAAAACCAATAAAAAATCATTATAAGAATTGATAAACTTGTTCCTGATTAGATCTTAAACAAACTGAACTTTTTCTGATTAGATCTTGAGGAAAATTGAACTTGATTGAATTAACTGTAAAAAACTGAATCCAACCGAAGTGGTTTGAAATAAACTGAAGTGAACCAAATCTTACAGAAGCGATTTTATGTTAACTGAAGATATTTGAAACCAACTGAAGCCAACTGGATCAACGTTTCAGAACAATTTGTCCAGTTGATGTTTGGACTCTGTTTTTGCTGTCTTGTTGGTAACTTGTACTTGTATTTTGCGAAAACAAGATTTGGGAAACTTGCAAAAAAAAAAAAAAAATGGACAATTACAAAAAATATAAAAAAAATTAAAAAAAAAGAAAAAAGTAACACAAAAGAAAAGAACGAAAATAAATTCTTAGTCTTAAAAAATCTAGCACTTTATAGATTCAAACCATCTATAAAGTTCTAAAAAACTTAATAAAGTAACCTATTTCATTTGATCTATAGTTGTACAAATATTGAGACCTATGTATTAAAATAAATTATGGTAGTGTCGAGAAATTTTGGACATAAAAGGAAACAACCACTAGCCCATTCAGCAATCAGGTTACAAAAAAAACTTTTACGTTTTTACTTTTTTTTTTATTATTTTTTTAATCTCTTTTCTTTCTCTTTTTCGAGTCTTTATTTAAAAATGGAAATTTTTTCTTTTTATTTTTTTAAGGAAAAGCTATCCTATGATCTATAATCTGGCCAACATTATAGATATGAAAAAAAATCTAAATAAATTCAGTATTTTAAGAAAGTTCCCGTCAAGTGCCCTAGAGTTCCTAGCTTTTCTTGAGATTTTCTTTTTATTTGTTAAGTGTTCTAGGTTTTTTTTACTTTAGAAATAAACAGAAAATTTATTAAAATTTTCGGTTTATTTCTAAAGTAAAAAAAACCTAACGAAAATCTATTGATTTTACTAATAAACAGAAAACTAAAGAAAACTAAAGAAAACCTAGAACACTTCACGAAATAAACAGAAAACCTCAAGAAAACATAACTGCGATTTTTTTTACTTTTTGTTTTGTTTCGAAAAATAATTGATTTTCTAATCAAAACAAAAATTAAACAAAACCTAATTACAAGCAGGTGGTTATTTTGCTGAATCGTCTCTCTTCAATAATGAAATAAAAAAAATTATTTTTTTTGTTTGGTAAGTGATTCAAATAAATTATAAAAATGAGATACACAACAATTTTCAAAAAGCGAGTAATAAAAATTTTATAAATCGTTCTCAAACTGTTTGGTTAACTCTTTTTAATCAGTCTGAGTAATACTTTGTAAATTTTGGAGTTCTCACTTTTTTCAAAACAGATGTAAAATCAAAAATTAAAATTTGAATTAAACCAATTTAATTCATTTGAAAATGAAGAAATTTTTTAAATATCAAAAAAAGAATTGTCTTTTACTAATGGGAGTGAGAGATAGACAAAACTTGTAGATTAGAATATTCGTTGAAATTATTCCACGTAACTAAAATTGGTGGAAAAATTGGATTTGAAAGAAATTTCTAATCCAAAAGTTTTTCGAGAGTAGTACAATAAAAATTTAGAAAACTAAATATAAATTGTATTGAATAGATCTTAATTTTTTGAAAAATTTTGATTTAGGGGGGTGTTAAAATTATTGAATTAAAGACACATTTAAAGAAATAGTGAATTAAACCTTGTTTAAATTATTTTAATTAGAGTAAATTTTCAAGATTTTAAATTGATTTCTTTGAAATTTTGAAATTTCTTAAAGATTTCCAAGACATATTCTTGAAATATTTTATTTTTTTTTCTTTAAAATTAATAAGAAATTTTTTCTTATTGTTTTTTGTCCAAAAAAATTGGAGAGAAATTTCAAAAAAGCGAAATCAAAAAAGGTTTCAATCTATTGTTCTATTTCTTCTTTTAAGGGACTAATCTCTATTAAATTTTTTTGCCAATTACTTTTACTTGAAAAACTCTGATATATTTTCAATATTAAACATATTTCTAGATAAGGAGTCCTTATTTAGAAATTGGTAAAAATAAAAAAAAATAATAGAGACTAGTCCCTTAAACTTTTTCAGATCTAATTTTTTTAAAGGCTATTTTAAAGTGACTGTAAAAATATTCAAATAAAAAATAAATCTGATTGCTTACTTTTCTTCCAACAGCATCAATTTCATCAATAAATACAATTGATGGTGCATTTTGATGTGCAACTTTAAATAATTCTCTTACTAACTTTGGCCCTTCTCCTGAATATTTTTGAATTAATTCTGATCCAACAACTCTTAAAAATGTTGCACTAGTAGAATTTGCGACGGCTTTTGCAAGAAGAGTTTTTCCAGTTCCTAAATTTTGAATTAAAAGTTATTCGTTTTGATTGGGTTGTAAATTAAATTCAGTATTCCATTTGTTTTGTGGGAAATTGTCCCATAAAAAATATATTTAAAATAATACAAAATCAGATAGAGATAAAGTCATATTAAAAAAGTGTGAAGAAAAAAAAGTTCTCAAAATTATCTTGAAAACAGTCAACACATTTCAAGAGTACTTTTTTCGGAACTCTCTATTAAAGATCTTTTTTGTCACACTTTTTCCAATGTCTTTCAGAAAGAAAATAAAAAATAAAAATAATGTGAAAATTTTACCTGGTGGGCCATAAAGAATTACACCCTTTGGTGGATTAATTCCAATGTCTTCATACAATTCAGGTTTTGTCAAAGGCAATTCGACTGTTTCTTTAATTTCTTGGATTTGTTTTTCTAATCCGCCAATGTCTGCAAATGTTTCTGTTGGCTTTTTGTCAATTTTCATCACACTTACCATTGGATCTTCATCCTCTTGCAATACTCCGACAACAGCCATTAGTTTGTTATGTAAAAGAACAGTGCACCCTGGATCTAGTAAATTTCGATCAACACACCTTTTTGTTTTAATAAAAGAAGAACAAAAAACAAAAGAAAAATAATTGTTGCAAATTAAAGTTTAATCGTTTGGATTATAAAAGAAAAATAAGTTTGTGAATTTTTTTTTTGAAAAATAAAAAAGACAAAAAACGAAGAGAAGAATTATGTGATAAATTTTTAGTGTTTTTTTTCTTGATCCTAAAACAAAAAAAAAAAAATTGTAAAAGAATAAGAAAGAAGAAAAATTTTGAAAGGTTTTTTTTTTTCTTTTGTTTCTTAATTTCCTTTTTTTGACTTAAGACTGTTTTGTTTTTATTATGTATTGTTTTGAATTATCGTTTTTTTTGACCTAACTCTTTTTTTTAAATCGTTTTGTGTTGGTTGTTTTGGTGTTATGAATTTTTTTTCTTTTTTTTTTTTTTATTTTTTTTATTAAATTCTGTAAAATAAAATAATACCTTAGAATTGGAACATAATAAGCAGGAGTCATTCCTGAAGAAACAATTGCATGATCGTCGTCTATTAATTCTTCAAGTGTACCAACTTGCATTGGTGATCCACGAAGATGATTCATTTCTTCAATTAAGGCGTTTTCTGTTTCTTCTTTTTTTGGCTTATACAATGATGAATTTTGAATAAATTCCTGTTCCATAAGCAAATAATCTTTAATTCTTTCTTGTTTAAGTAACCTTAATTTACACTTTGTGTGAGGTTTAATTTCTGGAAGCTTGTTAGGATTTCTGTGTCCTTTTATTTTTTTAATACGATGACCAACATCGGTTGCCTTTTTTCGGTTTGGTGGCTTTTTTTTATCATCTTTTTTCCCTCCTTGGCCCCCTTGTCCCCCTTGGCCGCCTTGGCCCCCTTGTCCAGTTGGAAGGTTTCCTTGTAAATTACCCATTTAGATTTGATTAGAATTTTTTGGTTATTGTCTCTTAAATATTATTTTTAAAAAAAAATGATTTGAACAATTCAATTCATGATTTTTGATTTAAGAAATCTCTAATAAACACTAGTGTTTAATTTATATAAATATTAAATTAAATATTGTTGACATGGGTCGAATATCGTTTCAATAAATTCTTTATTTTTGAGATTTATTTTTTAAGGGATTTGTCAACAACTCTATTTTCCTGAAGCTTTCCTCTCAAAAAATTCCTATATTAACGATAACTTTTTACTTTAGAAAAGATTCTGTTGAGCAAACTCATCCAGAAAAAACTTTTGCACAAAAAATAATTGTGTCGATTCATAAATACTGGGAAAATAAAAAAAGTGCATTACAATTTTAATTTTTTTTTACATTAGTAAAATGTTTTTTTTAGTTTTGAACTGAGCTTTTGTTGATTAAAATATAAAGAATCAATGTAAAATTAGTTGTTCTGTAAAATTATTTTCTAAACTCAGATCTGTTTTGAAAGAAGAGTTAATAAATTTGTTAAAAATTGAAATTAAATAAAAAAAAAAATGTAATTGATTTTTTTGAATTTATTTGTATTTTTAGATTCGACAACTAACTTTGAATTTATTTTTATAAATAGTGTTAGTTACAAAATAAAAGGAATAAAGTCTTCATCCCAAAAAAAAAACATAAACAGTTTTAGATTAATAAAATATTAAAGTTTACAATTCGAAAAGCAAAACAAGTTTATGAAAAAATTGTGGAAATTTCAAAAAAATACTGAGGAAAATGAACATAAAAGAAAACAATTATATTAAAATATAATTATATTTTACCGAAAGTGTCCACATATTATTAAGAAAAAAAAACTCATATCTAAATAAATATTAATTACTCTCACAAAAAGTTATGATAATCAAAAATCTATACATTATCTACATTTTCTATTTTAACTTCTTAATTCTTTCTGTTACTTTTTTTTTATGAATATTCATTTTTTTTTCGCTATTTTTATTATTATTTTCTTTCTTAAATTGTATAAAACTAAGATAAGTTTCAATTACTTCTGGTCACGGGATTTATTAGTCTATTTTGAATTGGGAATCTTCAATTTAGTAGATTAAAAATTTTCTATTCAATATATTAGATAAAGTTTCATCCACCCTTAACTATAAAATCACATATTTCAAAAGGGTAGCCGTTTTTTTTTTTTGTAAAAAATAATAAATTTCATACTTTTTTAATCTGTCCCATTTTTTTATTGTCAATCATCGCACTATAAATGGTTATATTGTAAACTATTTTTCATAAATTTTGACTCACTTTATAATGTTAATGGGAGTTGTTTTGAGGGTTTATTCCAGTATTCTTTACAAAAAATATTTTCAAATTTTTGGATCAGAATCATTTTTTCTAATTTTTCAAATTTTACTTTTGCTTTTTCAAATTTTTCTTTTGCTTTTGTAAATTTTTTTTTTCTTTTTCTTTTTTTTTTCTTTTTCTTTCTTTTTTTTTTTAAAAGATCCAGTGTAAAAAAAAAAGAGATCTTTATAAAAGAAAAATAATCACTAAGAAAAATGAGACTATGTAATGTCTTTGAAAATGGATTTAATTATTCAAAAAAAATCTTGTTGTTCAACTTTTTTACAGTGAAAGTTCAGTAATAAAAAATCCGTAATGCTCATTTCAAAAATTTTGACTCACTTTTTTTTAGTTTTTGGTTTTATTTTTTTTTAATTTTTAATATATCAGGCTTTTATAGATTTAGAATGACTTAAAAGAGGATTAAAAATCATATTTAGTTATTAATTGCTCTTGAATACCAAAGGATAATTTTTTTTTTTCAATTTATTATTTCAGGTGAGTCACAATTTTTGAAAAAGAGTTTATTATACATGTAATTTTCACTTGATATTTGTAACCTTTTTTCACAACGATTAATGAGAATTTTGTTCAATTCATTTTTCACAAATAATAAAATAAGAATTTATAATTTCGAGAATTGTAATCTTATTGATCTTTTTTAAAATTAAGAAAAGTCAACTTAAGATTTTTTCTAAAAATAAAATTTATTATAATTATTTTTAGCCTTTAAAGGAAAAAAATTTTTAGAATCATAATCATAAGTTTTCAAATGCTTGTTGCAATTCTCGAAAAAAATTCAAATTTTGAATACAGGTGTAAAAATAATAAATGGAAATATAACTTTTTTTTCAGTTGAGATGGGGGAATTTTTCACAAATATCAATTAAAACTGATAATTTGGCTTTGAAAAACAAACAAAAAAAAAAGGTGGCATAATACAACATCAACTAATAGTTGATATCCTTATTAAGGAAAATTGAAATAAGGAATATATTTTCTTCTAAATTGAAAACCCTAAATTCTTGGGCATATTGAGAAAAACAGCAAATTACATTTGAATTTCTATTGAAGATGAAAAAAAATCCCAAAATAAATTAATAAAATTTCTATACAATCATTTTCACTAATTAAAATCAAAAGAAATAACACTATAGTAATATTTTTTGCCAAGTGACTATATATCTTGTTATAAAAAAAATTAGCAAATGAATTAAGTGTCAAAAAAAAATAGAAAAAAAAAGCAAAATATGAGAAAAAATGAGAAAAATTTTGTAATTTCCATAAAAAAAATTTCTTTAAAAAACAATTCAAACACTTTGTGTACCTGCAATTCACACATAATAACTATTTTACTTGAACTGGAAAATTGTTTGTAAAAATAATTTAATTTTGTTTAAATTTTAATTGATAAATTTTTTCTAGATTTTTAATTTTTTTATAATTTTTTAATAATTATTTTATATTTCTTTATTTAGGATTGTGTATGGGTACTTTCAATTTGACTAAGGCAAATTACTATAATTATATTGAATTAAAAAAAAAGGGGGGGTCATTGTTTTTTTGTTGATATTTCAACTCTAGGGTTTGGTAATTAAACTATTTTTATTCTTAATTGTAACAGATTATTTATTTTCAGAAATAATCCATTTAATTCAGTAAAAAATTCTTTTATCAAATTGGAGAATATCCATATCCTGTTCTAAGTAAATATTTTTTAAAATTTAATTTTCAGTCAAAAGATCTTGATCATTTTTTGTTGTAAATTGTTGAAAAATTAGAAAAAGAAAAATAGACCAATGAATCTTTTTTTTTAAAAAAAAAATCTCACTTTTGCTATTTTTTGTTGATTTATATGAGCAAATAAGATTGTAATTCTTCTCTTATTTTAAAAATTACATGAAAAATAAATTAAATATTTTGTTAATAATTGAGGATCTAAAAAATGATCGTTTATTTTAATACCAATAATTTAAAATTTTGCCTTAAAATTTGAAAATATTCGTAATATATTTTCCAATTCTTTCCAATATAAATGACAAAATTTTATTATTACAATTAGTTATTTGAGAAGATTTATTAACATTTTTGATTTAGAATTATTAATTTGAATTGATTAAATTAGTTTTCAAATATATAAAAGATTTAGAAATAAGAATAAAATCTATATCTAACTTTTTATATTTCCAGGTTGATAATAACTTCCAAAAATAATTTAGAAAGGGTTATTGAATATTTTTTCAAAATGATCCAATTAAAAAGTGTATTTTTAGTATTCAACATGTATATAAATTGAATTTACTAAGTGTAAAAAAAGATTTGGATGTTATTTTTAAAATTAATATTTCTGCTATATTTCTGATATTGTTTTTTGTTCAACAAAAAGAAAAATAGATTTGAACAAAAATATTTTTCAAAATTTTTAACATACTTTATAATGGAAATGGAAATTATTTTGGTGTTTAATTTCATATTCTTATCAAAAAAATATTTTTAAATTTTTGGATCAGAATCCACTATCTAATAACAAAACAAAGAATTTCTAATTTTTTTTTTTTTGAAGATGTTTATATTATACCCTATTTGCCCTTAGACTTAAATTCTTTTTCATGAATTTAAGCTGAAATCATCGATTTTACGATTATTAATTTAATGAAAATAATTTCAAACTATCAGTTTACAATTTAAAATGATTTTATTGAGATTTATTTTTTTTAATTTATTTTAGAAAATTAATCTATCTTTTTCATAGATTGGACACACCCATAAAAAATGATTAATATTATCTATAATTTCCTTCAGTTTATACTTTAAGCATTTATAACAAAATTTATTTGAATTTTTCTTGATTATATAATAATATCTATTTAAACAGATAGTAAATGTCCTGAATTTATAAATTGTTGAGCTTGAAGGATAACTTAAATATCTTTGATTAATTAATAAATTTTCTTTTTATTTCTCAATTTAAAAAAAAAACCTAATGACACTTCCAACCCTATAAATTCACAAAAAACTTTTAAAAATTTTAGAAGAAAAAAAAAAAGATACAGTGATCAAAATAATGTGTCCACAAAGACTATAATCTGTGTTTCAAATTATTGCCAGTGCTTTTTTTTTCTTCTTGTACCAAGGCAATATCCAATCGACGACCAAATAGTATACCTAAGTTCAAATCAGTTTTGAAAGTAAAGATCTGGGTTATTTTCAGTAAAATTGAAATAATTCATGCAAATAGTTGAAAATTTTTCAGAATTTTCTCGATTTTTTCTCGATTTTTTGTTTTTTTTGATGATAAAAATTTCTTGAAAACTTTACTCGATATTTGAGATAACTGTTCCAAATTGATTCTTCATTTTTCGAATTTATTTTTATATAATAGGAATTAAAGAAACCAGGGCCATATTTTTTTAGGGTTTATTATCAGTTTCTTTCATTGGTTAATGTATAGGTTTTCTATAACCAAAAAAACACGCTTTTTTATTTTGAAACACTCATTATATTTTTTTACATGCATTATTTTGAATACAGTAAACTGAAAAGTCAATTGATTTATATCACGTTCACTTCATTTCCAATTTATCTCAAAGTAAACATAAATATTGAAGTGAACTCTATTATATTTTAAAATGAAGTCCAAAGAAAGTTAACAACGTGGATTTTGATTTGCAAACTTTTTCTCAACTGAATCTCAAATTTCATAAAAAAACTTTTTGAGCCAGTTACTAATATTCATAAAAAAAAACCAGTAAATTAACACTTGATCTCCTTACTTGACTCAGGAAAGTCTAGGAATATATTGTTGACTTTAAAAGAAATCTGAACAGACACTAAATAAGGATTTTCTGTAATTTCTTTGTCATCGAGAATAATTTTGTACAGATTACGAATTTCCCAGAAGAAAATTATTTAATTATTATTTTCCAATTAAAAAATAAAAATTTTTAGTTCATCTTTCCAAAAAATATTTTTCTCGTTTATAACTTCAAGCAAATCCCAAGATCTTAACAATATCATTTAGAATTGATATTTTTAGACCATAAATTAAACTTCCTTGGTTAACTCGAATACAAAATTTTTACTCATCTGATAATTTGATTGTAGTAGTTATAATTAATATTCATTTTAGAAATTAAATAAAAATTTTCATTTATTAATCGTAAAAAAATAGTAGTTCTTATTTCGAATTCCCCAAAAACACTTTCGGAATTAAGAATAAAACGGCCCTAAAGTCATTATAAAACCTGCTCATTATGATCTATTTAAGCATTTAATTCATCTTCCTTATAGAATTAAGGGGTAAAAATTTTATAAAGGCAATTTAGTTTTCACAGAAAGATTTATTGAAGAGCCCACTCACAAAACTGCTTTTTTCTTTCATAAGTGTTTTCTTTAGTTCATGTTAAAGATCTCTCAATCATTTTTTTTTTATTGACCTCAGGACCAACAATTTATTTGAAGAATAATTCCACAAATGACTCTCAATTATTATATCTCCCCAACAACCTTTCTTGAGCCATTAGGAAATGAAGATCCGATTTCTGGAATTGAATTTCAACAAGATCTTTGTCATATCCGAAATATTCAAGGTGGAATGAAAAGTATGCATTTGTTTCAACTTGGTGATTCAGGTCTTCTGTCTTTTGGTAAACAGGATACAAAATACGAGCAGCAGTATGAAACACTCCCAAACAAAATTGTCTCGATCAGTTCTGGTATGTACCACATGTTGCTCGTTGATGAGAAAGGGAAAGCGTACTCGTTCAGTAAATCCAATTTTAATCGCCTAGGACAAAATCTTGAAAAAACAATCGTCGCTTATCGCGCGACTCTTATTGACTATTTTGAGGAAAACGATTTGTTTGTTCACGACGTAGCGTGCTGTTGCAATTCATCGTATTTTCTGTGTTCGCCAAAGAAAGGCAATGAAACCCAGAAGGAAAAATGCGAGGATCAGAATTGCTATTCACTCTATTCTTGTGGTTGGTGCCAATTTCTTGGTCTTGACAAAGAGGAAGATGGTTACATTACGTTTCCTGAAAGAGTATCTGGCAATGTGACAAGGGTCTTTTCGGGGACATACGCTTATAATTTTTGGTATTTGACCCAGGATAATAAATTAATGGGTGCTGGGGAAAATAACCATACAAAATTAGGGTGGGATCAAGAAGACTTTCTTGCTGCTCTTTATAAACCAATCGAAGTCCCCGTCAATGGTTTCAAAACTTGTGACATTAAGGATCTACAAGGTGGCTATCAGCATTCTCTTTTATTAACCAAGAATGGAGAGCTGTATGGCGCTGGTTGCAGGAGGTCAAATGGCCTCGGGCGTCCTGTAGACCAATTTACCAAAATTGAAGCTTTGAATAATATTTGTGTTTACCAAATGTTAATATTTAAGGCCTTTAATGTAATTTTAACAGACCAAGGGCTTTACTATTGGGGCGAGCAATGCGATTTTACAAAGAAAAAATTGACATCTGCAATCCCGCAAAAATTGCAAATTACGGAATCAATTTGCTTTGAGGACTACAACATTTTTACTTCGGGCCTTGACACATTTTTTCTCATTCACAATTCACAACACCAAGATACAATCGAGGATTTGAAGAATTTATTTAAATCAAAAAGATTATCGGACGATCAGATATTTGATATCCCTGTTCATAAAACTTGGGTTGAAATTAGAATTGGAAAATCGTTAAATAGTTTCAAAAATTGGATCAAAGAAATGAATTTTAAAAAAGAGCAAGTTCTGGATTGTTTAAATTGGGTTTATTCAAATAAAAAATTTCCTAATTCAAATCCTTTCAAGTTATTTTTGGACGAGTTTATTATTAGTAAAGAATTCACCGATTCTACACTTGAACAATCACTCACTAAACTTTATCAAGACGAAGACTCGAAAAATTTTTCACTCAAAGTTAAAACCCAGACTTTGGAGAATAAATTAAAAATTGATCCAAACAATGAAAAAGAAAAATTGATTGAAAAGCAAGTGCAAGAGTTAGAGTTGGATCAACAACAAAAACAAAAACAAGAACAAGAACAAGAACAAGAACAAGAACAAGAGGAAGAGGAAGAACAAGAACTTTCAAAAGAATTCGAAGAAATTCGTGTTCATGATTTCCTTTTATTTGCAAGAAGTGGGCTATTTAGAGCATTCTTTGATTTTATAAATGAAAAGGAGAAACAAATTACAAACCAAGTACAAGATTATTCAGGCAAATCTCTCGCAACTTTAAAAATTTTTATCAAATATTTATATACCGGCAAAATTGAATTAACAAAAGACAATGAGAATTCAAAATCAATTACAGAGGAATTACAAGACGCAAACGAATACTATCAATTAAATACAAGATCTGGATTTCTTTTTAAATTAAATAAAATCAAAAAAGAATTGAACCTGGATTAAATCTTTTCCAAAGCACATGATTCTCTTTTCAAAGATATTATTGATAACTAAACTATTTTTCAAAAATGCTGACTTGCTTTAGAATGTTAATTGGAAGCAGCTTTTATTGGGTTTATCCGAGATTCTGATTAAAAAATATTTTCAAATTTTTTAGATCAAAATCATTTTTTTTAAATTGGTCAAATTTTTCTTTTGCTTTTTCAAATTTTTGTTTTTCTTTTGTTTTTAGTTTTGCTTTTTCTAATTTATTTCTTTTCTTTTTTGTTTTTTTTTCTTTTTATTTTTCATATAAATTTTGTTTTTCTTTCGTTCTTTTTTTTTAGATTTTCAATTTTTTCTTTATGATCCTTTTTTTTTTTTCTTATTTATTTCAAAAGATCATTTTAAAAAAAAAGATCTTTGAAAATACAAATAAACATAAAAAAAATGGGATAATAAACTATCTTTCATAATAATTGGCCCATTAAAAATCAAATTTTAAATAAAAATATTTTTACTAATTGAAGTTATCCATTATAATATAAAATTTTAGATTTTAATATTCAATACTATACCCAAAGAGATATTTATTTTTTGTCTAAAAATAAAATAAAAAAAAAAAAAAAAAAAAAAAAAAACTGTTAAAAAAAATTTGGACATTTATTTTGAAAGAAGCATTACATAAAAAATAGAAAATTTAAAAAATTAAAAAAACCCATTTATCGATTCTCCTCCCATTTGTATAACTAAATATAATCTCTTTTTCATATTTGAAACCAAATTTTTCATTAATTCATCTGTTACTTCTTTCCAATTTTTCATTTTCATTTTCCGTTTTAACAAAACACTGTTGAAAAAATAAAAAAAAGAGAAAAAATGATTCATTTGCAAACTTTTCATTGTGAGAAGAAAAACTTCAAAACGATACAAAAGCTATTCATTATTCAAATGTAAGATGGGCCATTTATTATGAAATTTAGTTTATAATGTCTTTTAAAATGAATAAAATTGATTAGCAAAAAATCTTCTGATTGATCTTTTTCAGTTGAAAGTTCAGTAATAAAGAATCAGTAATGCTCTTTTTAAAAATTGTAATTCAGTTCTCTTTTTTTTTGATTTTTGATTTTATTTTTTTTTAATTTTTTAAAATATCAGTTTTTTATAAATCCAGAATGATTAAAAAGTGAATTATTATAAAGCTTAAATAATTTTTTGTTGTTATTGAATACAATTGAATTATTTTTTTCATTTAAATATATTTTATGATCACTGGAAAAAAAAAAAAAAAATTAATTCTGAAAATTTAAGTTAACCAAAATTTTATATTGTTTTTCAGTTATACATCTTTTAGAAATTGTTTTTTCAAATTTAGGATAATTTTCTGTAATTAAGAAAATATAACTATTGAAATTATTAAGATTCGTTTACCCCCCTTTTTCAAAATTACCAATTTTTTGAAAAAAACACCTATTTTTAGAGTGTTTTTTATTGAAAAAAGTTACAATAAATGAACTTTAGATTGGACATTAATTAAGTGAAAAGAAAAAATATCCAAAAAATATTCAGAAAAAAACTGTTAATAGATTTATAAAAACTCCAACATGGAAAAAAAATAAAATTATAAAAAAATATTCTAAAAAGGAAAAATTTCATTTTTTGAATTTAATTTAGCAATATCTTTTGAAATTAATATATTTTATTTTTATTTTAAAATTGAAAAAAATGATTCTTTTTAGACTATTAAAAAATAAATTAAAATAATAATACCTTTAAGTCAAATAACATTTTCAAAAATATTAAAAATCAGAGAGAAAAAAAGACCACTGAAAATTTTCATTCTTTTTTCAATTCAAATTAATATCTCAGAAAGTTGTAAACCTTTTTGAAAATTTACATGTAGAATAATGTTTATTATATCAGTATATTTCAAAAATACAAAATTTATAGGTTTTTTTGGGAAAAATTTCTCGGGTTAGGATATGTTTTCAGTAATAATTTTTGATATAGAGTTTTTTTGATATGGATGTGGGAATTTTCTATTTAATGATAAACTCCATTTCGGAAATTGTAACTCACCTGAAATAATAAATTGAAAAAAATATATTCAATAGTATTCAAGAATAACTTATAATTAAATGGTGAGAGATAACCGGCTTTTTAATAATTCTAAATCTATAAAAACTGATATTTTAAAAAATTAAAAAAAAAAAAATACAAATAAAATCAAAAAAAAAAAAAAACTGAATTACAATTTTTGAGAAGAGTATTACATATTCTTTATTATAGAACTTTTCACTAAAAAGGGTCAATCAGTAGACTTATTGCCGATTTATTATATTCATTTAGTGATTTTTTTTTTTATCAAAAAGTAAAAATTGAAAAAAAAAAAATGATTGAAACCCCCAATTAACATACATAAAAGTGAGACCACATATTTTCTCTTGAAATTAATCTATTTATAAGTAAAAAATATAATTATCAAAAATCGAGAAATTTTGCACTAGTCTGTTTCAATGAAAATGACCCAAATTATTTTTTAACATTTTTTTTTTTTTGAAATTTATACTTTGTTCATGAATTTTATTTTTATTTGTAATTATAATATCTAATAGAAAGTTTATTTTTCTCTAATTTCTAAACAGCCTTCGTTTGGTTTATTCTTAAAACAAATTGAACTTTTCATTTTTGTGCTGGGATACTTTGAGTGAAATGGAATTAATATAATATATATATATATATATATATAACTATTTTTCGTTCAAAGTGGCATAATTTAAATGGGTGAAATACATATGTTTAAAGGGTTTGCATGGATATTAGAAGAAAAATTTTAATATTGAAATTTTCTGAGGTTTTAATTTTGACCTTTAATACATTTTTTTTGTTCTAAAAATTCAATTTTGTTAAATAACTCAAGAAAATATTCAAAATTATTTTCATAGTTTATTAAATATCTTTAAGTATATTTTCTGGAACAAAAACTTGATTTTTTACAATGAATTAAATATAAAATTAGAATTCTTGATTCACATATAATAAAAATTAAGACTCTTGTCAGTTGCGGTTATTCGTTTAGTACTCTGGGTAAGCAACTTGTAACCAAAAAGTGTATCATGAAATTATACTTTTTTTGATTGACAACAGTTCAAATAATAAAAAAGAAAGTTTCATCAGATTCTCAATATCCAAAAATCAAAAAACTAAAAAAAAAATTTCACAGGTTATAGTTAAAAAAAAATCAAAGAGCAAAAAAAAAAATCCCTAAGATTTCTTCTGTAAAAATGATATTTCAAAAAAAAAATCACAGGTTCTTCAGTTTCAAAAAATTCAACAAAAAAAAAATTTAAAAGAATTCTCAATTTCTAAAAAATCAAATTTTATAAAAAAAAAATTCATCCTTCTTTCTTATTTTTTTTTTTTTTCCAAGGTGTTAGATTTCTTCAATTTGAATGAATTTTTTTACTTACAGTGCACACTCAATTTAATTCGATTTAAATTAATGTGCGTTTTATTTTGTAACCCTCTAAATTGTACAAATTAAGGATTTTAGAAAATTCTTTCTCGAGCCAAATAACTAAAAATGAGAATAGAAGAAAAAAAAAAATCTTCGAGATCTCAAAAATCGCAAAAGAGTGAAACTTTGAAACTAACACCATTCTTTTCGAATTATATTTCATAACCATTAAAAATGGAAATTGAGTGTCGTGCTCTATTGCGCTTTTTTCTTAAAATGCCCTCAGTTTTTTGATAGTTGATTTTTGGAGATCGATCAAACTTCACATGTTAATTAGATTTTAATAGATATTAGTCTACTCGGAAAAATTCCAAATATTTTTAATCCATTTCAGAAAATTATTTTTTAACTGTAATGACCCGACCCTTTAAGGGATCTTTTAAAGCAAAAGTAAATTTTAAATTTGATATTTATTATTATGAAAATTTTATAATAGAATTTCTTAAAAAAAATAATAATAAAAACAAACAATAAAGAATATTTTAAATAAAGTTCTACAGAATTTATTTACAAAATATTCAAACAAGTTCAAAAACAAATTAGAAAAAATGAAAAAATAAATTTTTTTTTTTTATAATTTTATTATTCAATTATAAAAAAAAAAAAAAAATTTTTTTAAACCTTATTTATCTTCAAAACAAAAAATAAATAAGTAAATATAATTCAAACTTAATTTTTCATTTCGTCATTACCCGAAGTTCCGTCAATTGTTCCAAGGTCAATATATTTATCAGGATCGTCTAATAAATTAGATGTTTCATTTTTCTCCACAAAGTATAGAATGGGATCCTTACTCTTATTCTTATTCTTGTTGCCTTTCTTAGAGTTATTTTTCTTGTTCTTATATGGTTGTTTCTGTTGTTGCTTTGTAATTATTTTTTTATCAAATGTGATCTTTTTTTGGTGATTCTTTTTAGAATTATGAGATTTTTTTTTATTTTGAAATTTATTTGAAGATTTAATATTTGGATTTTTGGTAACATTTTTTTTTGTTTGTTTGATATCGATAACAAGAAAATCAGAATCATTAGAGGTATCAGTCAACATTAGATCATCTTTTAATTGTTCATAATCAATATTAATTTGCTTATTTTTTTCGTTGCGTGTTGAGATTGTAATTATTGCAGGCGTTTCAATTATTTTTGTTGACTTTCTTGAAAATAACGGTTGTGGGTCGATATCCGAAAGATCAATTTCGTCAATTTTTAAATATCCCAAGTCAATATTTTTTTCCTTATTTTCATTGAGGATTTCATTTTGTTTTTTGTTTAATTCACCTCCATACTCGGTCCTTCTTAAATTACAGCGATCAGAGTCAAGATCTTGCAGGTTTTTCGTAATTGTATTCTTATTAGTTTTCTTTTGATGTTTATTGTTATTAATATTTTTATTAGAATTATCAAAATCAATTATTATTTCGTTTTTTTTTTTTTTACGATTTTTTAGAATGTTGGAATCTTCTGATTTTGATTCTTGTTCAGAATCGGAGACAGATTCAAAGTCTTCACTTGATTTTGTTTTTGAGGTGTTATTATTAACTTTTGTTTGGTGTGAATTTGTTTTTTCTTTTTTTACAAGTATTTGATTTTTATTTTGATCCTTTATATACCTCATTTCAATCTCAATCTCATTTTCATTTCCATTTCCATTTCCATTTCCATTTCCATTTCCATTTTCATTTACGTGTCCATTTCCATTTCCATTTATGTGTCCATTTTCTTGAATTATTTCGTTTTTATTATTCGATATTAAATCTTTGGAAATATCATTTTTGTTTTTTAAATTATCTTGAATTAATTTTTCGTTTTCGTTTTCAATTCCCTTTTCATTTTCATGTTCCTTTCCATTTCCATTTTCCTTTTTCGTTTCATTTTCCCTTTCGTTTCCCTGTTCCTGTTTAATTTCATGTTTTAAATCTGATGATGAATTAGAATATGATCCCAGGCCGTTTTTTTCTTCTTCTTCTTCTTCTTCTTCTTCTGATATATGTATTGAATTTAAAAAGGGATTACCATCAAGATATAATATTCTGGTTTTCAATTTACTAAGTAGATCTCTTGGATCATTTTTGATCCAATTGAATTGTAACTCAAGCCTATTTAACTTTCTTAAATATTTAATAATGTGCAAGCAGGAATCGTCGAGGAAATTATTGTTGCACCTCAAGTCTTTTAAATTTTGAAGACGCCTGATCGTTTTTGGAATTTGCATTAATTGGTTTGTATTAATCCATAAAATTTCCAGTCGGGATAAATCACCGACTGATGGTGGCAAGGAAATCATTGAATTGTTGTTCAAATATAGTGCTATGAGTGATGTCAGTTTTCCAATCTTTTGTGGAATACGGGTTAATCTATTTTCGTTAATATACAAATAATTTAACGACTTTAACTCAATCACCTCAAGTGGTAGATCAGAGATTAAATTATTCTTCAAATTCAAAGATTCTAATTTTGTTAAATTCCCGATTTCTTTTGGTAGTGTCTTCAAACAATTATACGACACATCTAACGTTAACAAATTAAGCTGCCCGATTTCTGGTGGTAGTTCAGTTATACTATTTGTTTTTGAGAATGTTTGAAAAAAAAGAGAAGAAGATCGGAGATGGTGATTAATGGCGATTAATTTTTTTTTTTTTTTTTTTTTTAAGAAGCAGAAAAGAAAATCTTCCAAAAAAGAGCGTTAAGATTATTCAATTCGTTTAAAAATGCAAATTATATTTTTTTTGGACCAATTCTGGTTTTTTTTTAAGAAAGCAAGAAGAAATTTTATTTTTTTTTATTTTGGAGGGGATGTGTAATTTTTTGAGAGTTTTTGAATTACTTTTTGGCATAAGAGCAAATTTTGGAATGAAAAATTTCATTAAACTTTCCAGAAGAGTTTACTGTAAAATGAATGATTTTTAATTTATTTTTTCCAACCAAAAATAAAAACAAAAAATAATAGTAAAGGTGATTGGAATGAAAAAGAAAAGTGTCTTTGAGGAGGAAATTGAATTCTTACAAATTTCGAGAAAAGTTCAAGCTGTATAAATTTTGAAGTTTATAAATTTGAGAAGGGATCTGATCAATCATGTTATCAACCAAAGACAAGGTTACGATGGACTTTAATTTTAACACAGTGTTTGGGATTGACAATAACGAGTAGCTTGAGAACTCGAATCTTTTAAATTTGGCTTGAGATTTGCGTGCTTTTTTTACCTGAAAATTCACGGACTTTAATCCTTTCTTGACATTAGAAACTTTTTTGATTCTTGAATACTCTTTTTGTTCTTTAATTTCTTTCTTTTTTGATTTTGATTGATATTTTTTACAAGCAGATCCCATAAAATAAAAATTTGAAAAAAAATGATTATAATTTTATGAAAATTTTTTGTTCGAGGCTCTTGAAGACATTTATTTGTTAAATATATCTTTAAATCATTTTAGTAATTACTAATTCTTGGGTGTGTGTTAGCTTGAGAATTGAAAGGAACTTCAGATTCATTTTTATGTTTTGTGATTTGAAAAATTTCTCTTTTGAGTATCAGGTTTTTGATTTTTTTAAAAATTTTTTTATTTGGAAATTTTTGTTTCTCTTTTAAAGTTTTGAAGAAATAAAGTTCGAGAAATATCAAGAGAATTATTTTTTTCGTTACAAAGTTGATTAAATAACTAAAAATAACTTTGTTGATTATTTTTTTTCAAATTAATTCATCTTGAGAAACTTGAAAGGATATTTCTTTGTTTAAACAGAAAAATGGGCAGTGATTCTTTCCAATTTTGGGATTAAAAGAAAATTTAATCAGTCTATTATTCTGTTTGGTTAAAGATCAATTTTCACCAAAACAAAAAAAAAATATCTATAATGTTTTGAGTGAAAATCCGATTATGCTTTTTTCAAAATATTTCGTTGTTTGTTTGACTGAACTAATCTAATCGTCTTTTCTTTCTAAAGTACTTGGAAAGTGTTTCATCAAATAATATTTTCCCAATAGTTTTTAATCATTAAACTAATAATTTAGCAATTAAGATAAACAGTTGGTGGTGAGATTTATACTTTGTTAATGAAAATATCAGGACTTTTTCATCACAAATGGACTATTTTTCGATATATAAATTAGTATAAAATTTTCCAAATCTGAGAGTTACTGAATAGGTGTTACTACAAAAAAAAAAAAAGTTAAATTATGAGATTTTATAGTAAAAAAATAAAGTAAATTAATGCTCAGCAAGTGGTCCTAAAATGTAATTTGGAAAAAAATTATGAATGAGAAATTTTAATAATGGGGATTTATTTTTCAATTCTGAAGTCTATTGTCACAAATGTTAATCACTTTCCAATCAGAGGAGCAATTTTCCCACAGTATTAACAATATTGTGAAAGTGTACTTGTTGCTGTGGTAAAAAATTAAAAAAAATTTGACTATGAAAAAAAAGTGATGCTAGAAAAAAAAAACTTTACTTTTTTATTTGAATATTCTAAAAAGTTGATAGTGAACATTAGAAAAAATGATATTTGTATTGTTTTTTGGAAGTTAGTATGAATGAAAATGGAGAGTAAAAGCTTTGGCGAAGAATAGAGTTTAATTTAGATTTTCTTTATTTCAATTTCATCTCGAATGATTACTGTAGTCTATATAACCCGTGCAAAAAAATATAATGCGTTTTTCAAAATAAAAAGCGTGTTTTTTTGTTAAAGAAGACCTATACATCAACCAATAAAAGAAACTGATAATAAACCCTAAAAAAATATGGTTTTGGGTTTTTATAGTTCTATTATTTAAAAATAAATTCTAAAAATGAAAGATCAAATTACAAAATTTATCTCAAAAAATAGAGGAAATATTTTATAAGAAAATTTTAATCATAAAAAAAACAAAAAAAGTTCAAAAAAATTGAGAATATTATGGAAAATTTTCAACTATTTGCATTCATAATTTAAATTTTACTTAAAATATCCAGACCTTTACTTTCAAAATTGATTTGAACTTAGGTATACTATTTGTTAGTAGATTGGATGTTGCCTTGGTACAAGAATAAAAAAAAGCACAGATGATATTTTGAAACACTAATTATATTCGTTGTGCAAGCTTTATTTTGATCACTGTAGGGAGATTGTTGTGAAGCTCAATATTTTATTTTTGATTAAAAATCTTAATGGAACCATGGAAATGAAGAATTATCACTATTTTTATCTAGGGAAATATGAGTGCTACTATTTGTTTCAAAATAAATGAAGAAAAATTTGTATAAAACTTTCAAAAAAAAGATGTTTTTTCTAAGTCATTTTAGATTTTAAATTTTTATTTAAAAATCCACCTTAAATTATTAATTTCCCTTTGAGAGTTGGGAATTTTGATGATTTATTAAACATTCTTAGAATGCATTTTATTTGGAAAATCTGAATGAAAATTGTGATATTTCTATTTTTCAATTAACATTATTATAAAAATAAGGGTTTCCTGATCAAGTTCTTTAGATTTTATTTGGGTCTTTTATCCTTAATTTTAATATTGAATGTTATTTTTTCAAGCCCGAGTAACAGTATTAAAGCTATACCCCCCCCTTTTTTTTTTTTTTTTTTTTTTTTTTTGTCATTTTTTTTCAATCCCCCCTCTTCAAAAACCCCATGAACAACAGGCTAACTGAAATGTAAAAATTGTTACTATTCAAACCTAGCCAAATACTTGGTTCAAAACTATAACTTAATGGTATTCCTAAAAAGTTTACATAACAAAAAATAACAAAAAATTGCATTTTTTTGCTATTATATAGATACAAGGGTACACAGTTTTTTTTTTGTATGAGGAGATACAAATGAAAAAAGGAAAATTCAAAAATAGTTCATTTTTATATTACTCGATCTTAATGAGAAGTGTGGTTCTTCCAAGCACTTGTATAATAATTCTGAATAAATATTAAAGATTATTTCTGAAAGTGGTAATCTGCTAGATATGGATTGGCCGAAAAAAGGACTTTTTACCAATTTTAGCCACTTTTTTCAACATTTAAAAATATTGATTTTTGAAGGTATTCTATTTCAAGGATCTTGATGAAATTGAAATGAAAAAAATATAAGTTAGACTCTATTCTTCTTAAAAGACTTTAACCAACCGTTTCATTCATATTAACTTCAAAAAAAGTTTTGTAATTTTAATCATTTTTACTCAGATTCCCTATTAATCTTCAAAATTTCACCAAAAACAATAACTTACTTTTTTTTTTTGAACAAGAGTCAGTAAAAATGAAAAAATAATAATAAATTACCAAAATATATAAATTAAAATATTTTATTTGTAATATGTACCTACGACCCAAAAAACACTAAAAATTGAAAATCGATCAAATACCTTCTATTAAAAAAATTAAAAAAACAAAATGATAAAATAAAAATAAATACAGTTTCAATTTAACTTTTTCTTGAAAACATTTTTTGCCAAAATGATTGAATTCAAAGTTGAAATTATGTATATTTTTATATAAAATATCTTATTTTAACTCATTTACTAAAACAAATTATAAATTATGGGGAATTTTATTTTCAAGAAAGGTACTAATTTGGTCTTCAAATGTTTTTTTATTTTCAAATGGAAAAAATTTAAAAAAAAGTTATTTAAAAAGAAAAAATCTCTAGAAAAGAATTTTAATTTAATATAATGGCTTATTCGTTGATTTCAAAATTGTCTCAACCCCAATTTTTCAAAAAAAAAAGAAAAAAGTGTACACGAATTTGAAAAAATATTTTTGATATTCAAAAGTTGAAATTGTTTTAATTCTAAAAAAAATTATCCTAGTGGTTAATTGAATTAATTTATAAGGCAAAATTTAGAAAAATATTAATCAGAAAAAAAAATAGTGCTTAATTTTATTAAGGGCATATATCCTAAAAAAGATAAATTTTTCATCTTTTTTTTTTGGCAAATAATTTCACTATAACCAGTTCCACTTTTAATATACATGGATTTGAACTTAAAGTAAGGTACACAAAAAATTACAATAAGACACAAAGTTCGGATTCTATTAAAATAATTTATCTCAAATAAAATCAAAAAATGTACCTTAATTTATTTTTGTTTTTAATTCTTCATGAAAACACTTTTGTTTGTCAAATTTTTGAGAAAAAAATACATACTATTCTAAAGAATTCCCAAAATTAATTATAATTCATATATTCATTTAAATTCTCCTAAATTGGGTTTTGGTTAAGGTAATATGATATTTTTGAATTTGTCTTCAGAAATAAAGATTTATTGGACAATTTCGTTTGATTTTATAATTATTTATTTTGGATTAAATTGAGAACCCAAAATAAATCTGATTCTGATTGAAATTTCTTCTAAAATTTTCTTTTTCTTTGAGTCGAATATTTTTGTAGCTTTTTTTTTGATTTCAAGAATTCATTCTCTTTATTTTTAATCTTTGAAACAGTATCCCTTGTTTTGGCTTTGCTTGATAAAAATATTTGAAATTAGAATTTTGAATTTAAATGTGTAAAAAAATGTTTTGTTTAAATAATAATAAATACTAATGGGGCGAGAAATTTAAGGTAAAAAATTATAGTGTATTCATACAAATTAAGAAGATAAAATAGAAATAAATCTTCAAGAATATAAACTCTTTTTCAGAAATTGTGACTGACCCGAAATAATAAATTGAAAAAAAAAAAAAAATATCTTTTAGTATTCAAGAACAATTAATAACTAAATATGATTTGTAATTCACTTTTAAGCCATTCTAAATCTATAAAAGCGTGATATAATAAAAATTAAAAAAAATAAAACCAAAAACTAAAAAAAAGTGAGTCACAATTTTTGAAATGAGCATTACGATTTTTTATTACTGAACTTTCACTGAAAAAAGTTGAACGACGAGATTTTTTATGAATAATTAAATCCATTTTCAAAGACACTACATAGTCTCAATTTTCTTAGTGATTATTTATCTTTTAGAAAATCTTTTTTTTTTTCCACATGATCTTTTAAAAAAAATAAAAAAAAAAAAAAAAAAAAAAAAAAAAAAAAAAAAGAAAAAAAAAGAAAAAGAAAAAAAATAATAAAAATAAAATAAAAGAAAAAGAAAAAGAAAAAGAAAAACAAAAGAAAAAAAAAATTGAAAAAGAAAAACTAAAATTTGCAAAATTAGAAAAAATGATTCTGATCCAAAAATTTAAATATATTTTTTCTAAAGAATACTGGAATAAACCCCCAAAACAACTCCCATTAACATTATAAAGTGAGTCAAAATTTTTGAAAAATAGTTTACTTTGATTACATTTTTTTTTTTTAATTTTTAATTTCAACAAGTTTAATGAAAAGGAGGTTTTCTTGCCTGGTCGTTAATAAAAAAAGATTTGTTTAAAATATACACTTTCCAATATATTTTTTACTTTCTTTTTTGCTAATTTTAACAACCATCATAAAATCCTTTCTTGGCACAAAATATTATTTTATAAAACCTATACAATAATTAAAAAACAATCCTATGGCCATAATTCATGTTTCAAAATATTATCCGTGCTTTTTTTGCTTCTTGTTCCAAGGTAACATCCAATTGACTAAACATTAGTATACTAAAGTTCAAATCAATTTTGAATGTAAACAACTTGAGTTTTCCAGTAAAATTTAAATTAGGAATACAATTTGTTTGAAAAATTTTTCTTTATTTTTACAATTTATTGAATATTTTTTGTTTTTTTGTTTGTTTAAAATTTCAAAAAATTTCCTCTATTTTTTGAGATACATTTTGCAATTTGATCCTTCATTTTTAGAATTTCTTTTTATATAATAGAACTTTAAGAAACCAATAACAGATTTACTTTTTATTATTTGTCAGTAACTATGAACTAAATTCATAACTCTGATTTTTAAAAACCCACAAGGCTTTTTATTTTTAATAAAAGTTTTTCAAAAAAACCAAGGTTTTTTGAAAAAGACATTTTCTCTGGTATCAAATAGAAAAAATGGACAGGAATGTTTTTTAATGACAGTGAAAATTGCTCAATAGACAAACTTGGTCATAGTTCAAAAACTTAAATTGATCAAAATATATTCGTTTTGATATTTCTTTATTTGTAAATGAAGTAAAAGGATTTTTCTTTGGCATTTCCAAGAAAGAGAACAATTTATTTTCTGAAGAATATAAAGAAACACACCACACTCAATTCTTGTATTCAAATATTATTACATCAAAGTAAAAAATCAAAAACACTTTTTACTATTTTTTTCAATTGGTCTTTATGCAAACAATCAATACAGTGACGAATAAACTTCGTTCAATCCTTGAAGAATCTTCAACACCATTAATCCACTTACCTTCAATTGTTGTTGTTGGGGAAAAAAGTTCGGGAAAATCTTCTGTTCTTGAAAATCTTGTTGGAAAAGATTTTTTACCAGGGTAATCTCCTCAACTTCTTACTGGATCTGTTTTCAAAAAGTAGTTTCCTCTCTCTCCTTTCAAATTCTTTTTTTAATTTACCTTTTTATTTATTTTGGACTTGAACAGCGGTAATGGTATTGTAACACGAAAGCCATTAATACTTCAACTTAGTTCTGTTCCACATCAAAATAACCAATCAATTACCTATGCATATTTTGGCAATTCTAAAAAGGAACGCATCCATAGTTTGTCAAAAGTGAAAAAAGAAATTGAATTCAAAACAGAAAAAATTGCACCAGGCAAAAATATTTCCAGTCATCGGCTAGTTTTAAATGTAATCTTTTGATTTTTTTTAAAAATTGCTTTGTATTTCTGATATTTTATTTGAGTTTCCTTTTGATCTTTTTGTTCAGTTTTCAAAATTTCCCTTTTCAATAAAATCATAAACTTGACCACCACGAATTTAGAAATTCCACTTAAAATTCGTTTCTCTTCAATCAGTCTTATCTTATTGAAATGTGATTTTTATATTCGTTATTCAATAAATTGCCATAAAATAAAATATTATTCGATCACTGACAACTAAAATGAAGCTATTCTCCTTCCATTCTTTCCTTTAAAAGAATTAAAATAGTACGTGTCACCCAACTTAAATTCTTTTAACTTGAACACTGGTCTTTATTGTTGAAATAAAACGTTTTTTTTAGATCTCATTTCTGAAGGATTACAAGAAAAAAAATTAATACGGCTTTGTTTTTGGTTTAAGGGACTAGTAACCCTTATTTATTTTTTTTTCCCAAAGTCAATAGAGAAATTATTTACATAAGAATATGATTAATTCCGAAGAATCACCACATTTGTCAACTTTAGAGAAATGAGTTATCATTTTTAAAAGATTTCATTTTTCCCTTGAAATTTTCAGTCAAAAAGATCTTACACCTTTTTTTGTTGGGTTTTTGGATCAAAAAGAGAAAAAAAAATTTGCAAAAAAATTTAATTTTGAAGAAATCTCACTTTTAGTCATTTCAGAGAGTATTTATGAACAAGTAACCTTGGAAATTTAATCTTATTTTAAAAATATAATAAAAATCAATCAAATATTGTATCCTTGAAGATTCTAAAAAAATTGATCTTTTATTTTATTCACAAATATTTATTAAATTTCTTGAAATTTAAAAAACTAGTTAATATCTTTTTTCAAATACCAAGAGTATAAAAAAGGAAGTGTTTGTATTAAAATCAGTTATTTGATAATATCTATTATTTTTTTTTTAATAGAAATATGCATTTGAATTGATAGTATTTGTTTGAAAATATTTAAAAAATAGAGAAATAATTGTAAAGTCTATTTGATACATTCAATCTTTGGGTTATTAATGACTTACTGAAATAATTAAGATTGAGTTATTAATTATTGATTATAAATTATCAAATTAAAAAGTATTTCTCTAGATTTAAAGTTGAATTTTCCAGGTTTTAAAAAAGTATTTCGGGAGAATTTTTAATTCGATTGTTTGGTTCTTTTTCTCAGATTTTTTTATTCAACTTAGAGAAAAAATTGATTTGAACTGTTCTTTGAATCAAAAAATTATTTTTTTTACAAGTTTAAAATAATTATTGTATTTTTTTTGAAATTAAGTAGATTTTTTAAACTGAGTTATTATAGAACTTAGTGGTTCAATTTTTAAAGTGTATTTCTGTACACTTCCTTTACAGGCAATAAGATTTCAATCTTCTTTCAAAGAAAATAATTTTTTTTAAATAATTCTGAAATATGTTGGATTTTGAACTTTTCAAAAATGCGAAAAATGGATCAGAATATTTAAAAACAATAATTTATTTCTGAAAATAGTATTGAAAGTAAGTTTGGTTTTGTAGTAATCAAATTTTTACTTTGTTTTTCAATATCAAGATACGGTAAATTTTTTTTGAATTTGCTATTAAATTTACTTGAAGATTTTTTTTAGTTTACTATTCCCTTAACATTGCCCACTGTTATTTCTTTAATTTTTAGGAAAAACTACTTTTTATAAAATAGAATGATGTATAGTGCCCCTTTTGTCATAAACGAGAAACAAAATTAAAACTTTCTAAAAGCAATAATCAACACAAAGCTACTCAAAATAATTTGCTATTTTTGTTTGTGGCTTTCTTATTTTAAACTTTTTTAATAAAGATCTCAATTACTTGGTGAATGATCCTTGATCCCAAATAACCATTATATTCACAACCGTACTCTCATAAATTCATTTACTATAATTTCCCAATTAATAACCGAAATTTTTGATTTCAATTAATGGAATATTTTACTAATTATTAGAGGTTTTGATGATAAAAAGTATTATCATTATATCAGCAATAAATTCATGAGAATCTGAAAAAATCGCGATTAGTCCTACTTCTCACGAAAAATCATAAAATCTCAATAGTCCATAAAATAATTATCCCAATAAAGAAAATTATTTTTTTAAAACGCTTTACAAAAAATCTCATTGACTTTCACAACTCTTTTCCCTTTTACACACGTTCCCCCCCTTTAAAAATGTTAGAAAATGTTTGTAAGGGTTGTGAATTGTTTTCAAGTATTTAAAAGTTCTAAAAGACAAATAACTATATTAAAAGAATGAGTTTGTTTGTTGTAGTAAAAAAATGTTTTCTTTTCATTTTTTTTAACTAACAAAAGTAAAATCTTTTGTGAATGTTATGATCAAACTAATAATTACCCGTTTAAACAATACACTTGAATATAAAATAGATGTATTTTTTTAAAATTGAGTTTCTACCATTCCAAGTTAAATAACCAAAAAGAATAAAGTGTAATTTTCTTTCTTATTGATGATCGATCAAAGAAAACCTCTAAGCTCTTTTTGTGTTTTCTGCCCAATACAAAGATAAGAGACGAAGAATAAGAATAACCAGAACAAAAATTTACAAACAATCTTAATAATTGGTGGTAATGTGGATAAGTTGTTGAGAAAGTTTTTGAAAAGTTATCCAAAATCCTTTCATCCTTCCTAGAATATTGAAAATGATTGAACTCAAAAGCACATTCTTTAAAGAACACACTATGGGTTGGTTGTTTTAGAAACATTATTATTCAACACAATTTCCAACATCAGTTTTGACCGAGAAACTATTTATTTGCCTTTTTTATTACGTTGGTTGTTCTCAATGATCTATCAGTTTGTCAAGCAAATCACAATAAAAAACTTTGAAAAACTCTTTGATCTTTTCTTTGATTAAGCCAAATATCTTTTTTGTTGTTTTTTCAAAGAATAACTTTTAATCACCTAATCTATTTTTTGATCAAAAAATTTTTTTGATAAATATTGTTGAATTACCCAAAAAGCCATCAACTACTATATTGCAATTACTTTTTAATCATGATATTTTAATTTTAATTACGACATCTTGACATTTATCATGATTTTAGAGAATATTGCAATTTGTGATAATTATTGTGATATTATTGATTATCGCGATTTTATGTAAATCGTGATTTGAAAAAAATATTTGATTTAGAAATTAAAGAAATATTCTCAACTGCAAAAAATGAAGAAATAATTAAATATCAAAAAAAAATAAATTATTTCAAGATTTTTACAAAATTAAACAATATAAATCAAGCAAAAATCAAAGCAGTTAATTTTATTTAAATTATGAAAATTTTCTAATTACAATTCAAAAAATCTTTTTAAATTGGGTTAAAGATTTTTTGAAGGTAAATATTGATTTTATTAAAAAAAAGAATCATATTATTCAGGCATAAATATGGAGACGAGTGTAACTCCACTTAATTACCGACCCATATTAATAAATAAAACCCTTCCAAGATTTTTTCTTAAATTAACATATACTGGAATACACGATTCCTGGTATTTAATGTCTGAAAAACAATTTGGATTTTCAATTTTATTTTTTCATACTTGTGAATAATTATATATTTTTTTCAAAAAATTTACTATTCCTTTGATTATTAAAATAATAACATTGTGTGAATCTCTGTCTAAAAATTGAATAAAAACATCACCTTTCAAATGTTAAATAAAATAAAGTATACAATGAAAAAAATTTAAAACAAAAACAAAGATTAATAATGAGGAATAACATGAAAATTTTATTCACAGATTCCCAAATGATCAACAAAGTAAAAAACAAAAATTCTGAAAAAATACTCTAGTAAATAATTAAAATTTGCATTTAATGGTGGAGTCATTATGCATAAAAATAATTTTCTGAAATAGATTAAAAAAATTTCGTAGTTTTTATGAGAATCTAATACCAACCAAAAACTAATCATGTGAAGTGCGATCAATCTCCAAAAATCAACAATCAAAAAATAGGAAATTTTTAGAAAAAAGTACCAAAGAGAGACATCCAATTTCCAATTTGAATGGTTAGAATCTATAATTTTGAAAACAACTGTGTTAGTTTTGAAGTGTTACTCTTTGGCGTTTTTTGAGATCTCCCAGGATTTTTTTTTTTCATTTTTTTCATTTTTTCAAATGAGAAATTTTTTATCTCAAGAATGTTACAAAATCCTTACCTTGTCAAATATAGAGGGTTGCAAAATAACCACAAATTAAATTAAATCGAATTAAATTGATTGTGCACTTAAAAGAAAAATCCATTTGTCTCTTTATTTTAAATTCCCAAAGGGTTAAATTTCTTCAATTTAAAATAAATTGTTTTCTTTAAAATTTGAATTTTTTTAACAAGGGATCATCTGAAATTTTTTCTTGTTATTTGAATTTTTTGCCAATCAGATCCTATGAAAATTTTTTTAAATTTTGATTTTTTGAAATTGAGAACTCTTTCAAACTTTTTTTATATTTGTTTTTTTCCCAAATTGAAGATCCAAAGAAATTTTTTTTTTGTTATTTGAATTTAGTTAATCAAAAGAAAGGCAATTTCGCAATACCCTTTTTTAGGTTTCAGGTTGTCTTCTAGAGTATGGGGCAAATCCAGGGTAAATGACTAGTGCCTTAAAACTCAAAATTGATCACCATTACCATTGTGGAAAAAAAGTGAAACATTGAAATCTCTTTCCCCAAAGGTAACTTTTGGTTGAAAAGGCATTTAATTATGCTCTAAATTTGAGGATCAGAAACAATTGAAATTCAATTTTATTATTCAATACTAACAATTTAATTGTCTATTTTTTGAACGAAATTCAAAATATTACAAATTATCAATTTTTTTTTTAAAAAATTTTCAGAATTCCCGAACAAATCAAGCTCAAATATAAAACTGATTTTGTTTACCTCCTACCCCCCACCATCTCTATGTATTTTTGAACGTATATTTATGTACTTATCCCAACTTTATAATACCTTTAAATAAAGCTTAGATAAGGTGGTATTATAGGATTTTACTTTTTCGAACATTTTTAAAGTAATTTAGGATTTGGGAACGAGAAAGGTACAGTTTGTAAAAAAACTTAAAAATTTAACAAATTTCATCTATTTATCATTCTTTAAAGTCAATAAATATAGAATTAAATACAAACGCAATCTGAACTGAATTACTGTATTTGATAAATCCATAACTCAAAAAAAAAAACAATAAAAAAAAAATTAAGGAGGTAAACAAATTTAATTTAATTATTCAATCAATAATAAGTGGGTAAAAAACTCCAACAAAACAAAACAAAACAAAACAAATACTAAAATTTGAGGAATTCAAAACCCCACCCTTAAATTACAATAAAAATAAAAAAAAAAAATTAAAGTTTATACTAAATATTTATTTAGTCTCTTTTCAATCATTAAAAGAATAAAACAATGAAATTTACAAATTTTCGAAATTTAAAAAAAAATTGAAGAATTATTGTTTTTCAAAAAGCAAGTAATTTCATGTTCATTTATTTTTTAAAACCAAAAAAAAAAAAAAAAAAAAAAAAGATTTACATCATTGTGTGACTTATTATTTAATATTTACATTTTTAAACACCTATATTTAAATCAAAAATAGATAGTATCAAGTGATGTACCGAAATTAACCTTGATTGATTTACCGGGACTAACCCAAGTATCTGTTGAGGGGCAGGATAAAAACATTTCTGAAAAGATTAAAAATTTAGTACTTAGTTATATTAAAAACCCAAAAACCATTATTTTGGTTATTATTCCAGCAAATCAAGATCTAGCAAACTCTGCGGCATTAAAAATAGCAAAAGAAGTTGATCCCAAAGGAGAAAGAACCTTGGGTGTCTTAACAAAGGTTGATCTTTGCAAAAAGGAACGAATGTTTTAACTGAAATTTTGGAAGGTGGCATACATCCTCTAAAATTAGGATATATTCCAATTATCAATAGATCGCAGCAGGACATTCTTTATAATAAGAAAATACAAACATCACTTTTTGAAGAAGAAGAATTTTTTAAAAACAAATATCCGAAATATTGTACACGATGCGGGACAAAATATTTAAAAAAGCAACTATCAAAATTATTGTTTGTACATCTTAAAAAATGTTTACCAGACATCAAAAATAATATAAACAACAAAATTAAATCTTATAGACATAAAGAAACCCAATTTCAGAATAAATATGGGAAATTTGATGAAATGGAAAATAAAGCTGGCTTTTTAATGCAAAAGCTGGACATTTTTTCAAATGCATACATTGGATCAATTGAAGGTACCAAAAATGATCTATCTACAAAACATTTAACAGGGGGTTCTAGACTGCATTATCTATTTACAAAGGTGTTTGGTTCCTATATTAACAATTTTGATCCCCTAGAAGGGATCACTTTAGAAAATATTAGATTATTGATCAGGAATTCTCTCGGGCTAAATTTTAATTTACAAATCTCAGATCAAAATTTTAAAAAAATTTTAATGGAACAAATTTTAAAATTGAAAAGGCACTCAATTCAATTAATAGAATTATCTTATAAAGAATTAATCAGAATTATTGAAAATTTAAATATTCAAGAAATTGATCAATACCCGAAATTAAAAACCTGCTTAACAGATTTGTCAGTTGATTTATTAAAGAAATTAAAAACCAAAACACAAGAATACGTTTCAAGTATCATAGATGTAGAAGCTGATGTGGCCACTTTGAACCATCCAGATTATAAATACCCTTCAAAAATCAAATTGAAAGTTTAATTTTAAATTCGGAAAATACTAATAGCAATAATAATAAAAAAGTAAATGAAAAACAAAACATTTGGAAAATTTTTTCTTGGTTTGGAAAAGATGAAAAAATTGAAGAAAATAATGTTGCAAAATCTTCTTATCACACAAAAAGAAATTAATTTTAATATCAAATTACCAAAAACCATTTCAAAAAACGAAAAAGTAAACATAATTTATATTTTCGAAAGCTTGACGAATTATTTTCAAATTATTAAAATTAAAATTTTAGATTTAATTCCAAAGGCGATTGTTTTTTTTCTCATAAATTCAAGCAAAGAAAAATTATTGAATGTTTTCGTAACAGAATTATATAAAAAACAAAATTTTGATTCCTTATTAGCTCAAGACCAAAACGTGACAAAAGAACGCCAACAAATTAAAATAAATATTACAATTTTAAAGGATGCTAAAATTTATTTAAACAATTTAGCAGATCAAAATTTCAATTAATTAATTTGCTTTTATTTATTTTTTCTTTTTTTAATTGATTAAATTATTTACATTACATTTTTTTTTTTTTTACTAATAAAGATAAAAAATAAGAATTTTTAGAAAAAAAGATTGATTAAAAAAAAAATAAATAAATAAAGTGATCAGAAATTTTGCTTTGAAAATAAATAATAAAATGTTCTATAAATAAATCATAAATTTTAATTTTTAAAAATTTTTTATTAAAAAGGTATTATTTTATTTTTTTTTTGTTATTACGATTTATTTTTTGAAAAAGAAATCAAAAACAAAGTATTTTTTTATTATTTTCCATTTTTCCCCTGGCTGAATCTTCTTAATATTGAGTAGAAGAGTTACAAAGGAAAAAGATCAAGTGGTTGCTTGCCAATACTGTGGCTTGAAACATAAAAGATTGAGTAACTTGAAAATAAAACACGAAAAATCAAACGCAAAAAAAAACCAAAGGGTTAAAAAAAATCATATTAAAAAAAAAAAGAAAAAGAAATATGTAACAATTAAACAACTATCCACAAGTGAACATTAGTGATCAATTAACAAATTAAATTAAAATAACTATAAGTATCTTGTTTATGATTTTGGGAGTTCTTAATTAAAAATAGCCTGGTTTTTTTTTTTTTTTTTGATTTTTTACCAACTGCTCCTTATAAAACCTTATTAAATTTCTTTTTTTTATCTTTTGCTTTTTTTTTTTTTTTTTGACATTTTTAGTTTTTGCTTTATAAACTAATAATAATTTTATTAATACTTTTAAAACAAAAAATAATTGGGTATGTGCTTTCCCTTGAACAATGGTGAAATATTTGATTTTAACCTTAAATTACTTTTGAGAAAATATAAGTAACGGGGCATTTAGAGTGTAATATACACTTCTTATATCAATATATAGTCAGTTCCACTTTTAAGGCACAAACTTCAACGAAATTTAAGGTACAATCAAAATCTCAAGTTAAGGCACAAAATTCAGGTTCTAGTAAAATAATTTGTAAAAATAAAAATTCCAAAATTGTACCTTAATTTGAGATTTTTTTGTACCTTAAATTTCGTTGAAAGTTTGTGTATTAAAAGTGAAATTGATTGATTATATGAATTTAATTTTTGATAAATAATTAAATAGTTAACCGAAGAGATTATTTTAACCAATTATTTTGTATATAGTTGAAAATATATTGATGTTACGACTATCTTTATCAAAAAGGAAAAAAAACCAATCAATCTTTGTGCTTTTATGTTAATGATTATTGATTCAATCCTTGAAATTATAAAATTAGTTTCTTTTTGGGAGTTCTAAATATGAATTATATAATACTGAAATACTATTATTTGAGTTTCTATTTTTATATTTGAAAAGGATTTAAAAAAAAAAATATTCATTAGAAAATTTTTAATTGTGATTATTAGTAAAAAATATAATAATTTATTGTTCAATAATATTTCTAAAAGATTTATTAGAGCCATTCGAACTCACAGAAACCACAGAAGCTATGCTAACAATGTAGTACTAATATCATTTACACCCAATTACACTATACTTTGATTATATACAAATTTAGCAGATTCTAATCCCTTAAAATTAAAATCTTTTCGTTTTAAAAAAGTGTTTTTGGAAAAATTTTTATCAAATGATTTTGTTGGTTTTTATCTAATTTTTTTTTGTGAAACTAAAATGAAAAAATTGATTCAAATCCTCCTTGAATAAAGAAATTATATTTTTTTTCAAATCTAAAAATAATTATTGTGTTTTTTGAAATTAATAATTGTTTTTTTTTTTTTTCAGAGCTATTTTAAAACTTAGAGATTTTATTTTTAAAGTGCATTTTTTTGCACTTTCTTCACAGAGAAAATAGATTTCAATCTTCTTTCAAAGAAAATAATTTTTTTTAAGTATTCCAGAAATATGTTGAATTTTTTTCTTTTCAAAAAATGAGAAAAATGGATCAAACTTTTTAAAAACAATACTGTAGTCAAAATAAAGCGTGCAAAAAAATATAAAGCGTGTTTCAAAATATTATCCGTGTTTTTTTGTTATAGAAGACCTAAACATCAACCGATAAAAGAAACCAATAATAAACCCGAAAAAAAATAGGGTATTGGTTTCTTAAAGTTCTATTATTTAAAAAGAAATTCTAAAAATAAAGGATCAAATTGCAAAATTTATCTCAAAAAATAGAGTTAATTTTTTTTGAAAATTTGAATAATAAAAAAAACAAAAAATTTCAAAAAAAATTGAGAATATTATGGAAAATTTTCAACTATTTGCATTAATAATTTAAATTTTACTGAAAATAACCAGTACTTTACTTTCAAAATTGATTTGGGTTCAGGTATACTATTTGGTAGTAGATTGGATGTTGCCTTGGTACAAGAATAAAAAAAAGCACGGATAATATTTTGAAACACGGATTATAGTTGTTGTGCACGCATTATTTTGATCACTGTACTTCATTTCTGAAAATTAGAATTAAAAGTCAGTCAAGTATTGGAGTAGTCTGGGTTTTAGTTTGTTTTTAAATTTCAGGACGTAGTTAAAATTTTTATGGATATGCTTTTAAATTTCTCCAAGTATTTTGTTATGGTGGTGAGTACATAATACAACAGAAAGCTAAAAGAATGTTTTGTATTTCTTTACTTTTTTCTTTTGTTTGTCAAAATAAAAACAGCACTCCAATAAACCTAGCAATTGTTGGTGAGGTTGTTCAATAATTTGCAATAGGAAACAGTAATTTTATTTGAGAAGATTTTTTGGATGAAAAAATGTGAAAGTCCTCATTTGTGGAAACTCTTCTAAATCAGTAATTCAATATGAAAAGTTAATTCAAGTTTTGAAGATTAGTTCTTCTCTACTTGGTGCAAAAAACTGTCAAAGAAAGAAGGAAGCAGATAAAAAATCAAAAGAAAAACAAAAGTCCCTCAGAAAAAAGTAAAAAAAAGTAAAAAGGCAAACAAAACACAAAAAGAAAAAAGGATTGAATAGTAATTATTTTATCCAAGCATTGAGACACAAAGCATTAACCCAACGGGAAGAGCAATAAACCAATACTTTTTGAGGAAAGATTTTTGAGGTTTTTTTTCTTCGCTTTTGTCCTTCCCATATCCTTTATGTAAAATTGGTTTTGGTTGTATTTGAGGTTGAGAAATGAAAGCGTTTGTTTTAAAGCTTTGGAATCTGGCAACTTTGGCAATTTTACAGGGCCCTATTTGAGGATCCTTTTTTGGGGTAAGATAATCGATCCCAAGAATGTTATTTGAATCATCAAGATGGAGGATGATTTGATCAACCCCACCCGATCGAACCAAATCCCTTGCGCGAACCGAGGCCATTACATTACAAACAGAAAGATCGGTGACCTGTAAGCCACAATTAACCCTTATTGAATAATAAAGATCTCTATTTGCAAGATCTGTGAGCACATCGAGTTCTTTTTCAGTTAGTTGCTTATTTTTGATTTGTGTCTTGATCCATTTCTCTCGGACTTTATTTGATTTTTTAATAGCAGATGGTGGAACAAATTGGATCGCTCCTCTTTTTGTCCAGGATCCGGTTAAATTATGCTCAATGACTATTTGATCCGATGAAGATTCACTTTGAATGAAAGCAGCCAAACAAAGAAAACAAAAAAGGTACAACGGGAATATCTTTTTAATTTTGAAATTTACAAACATTGGAATTTGAAACAAATCTAAAAAATGTTTTTTTATTTTTTTAAGGTACCTAACCCGACAAATCTTTTCAAATAATTTTAATGTAAGAACCTAAATATTTTTTTCAAAAAAAAACTTTTAAAAAATATCAATTGATGTTGAGAATCAGAAGGAGTGAGATTATTATGTTTTTTAAAAACTGTTATTTTTTATCTGTTAAATATAAATAATTATTTTGAATTCCTAAATTATCTCTTTAAAAAACATGCTGGTATCTTGACCAAATTAATGAGAAATGTTCTTTTTAGTAATTTAATTGACTCTTTAATAAACTTTGAGAAAAAAATGTAATTAGTAGTATTTGATATAAAGATTTCATTTTTTTTTGTTGTAAAAACAACTAAAAATACAGTAAAATATTATTTTTTCAAAGATATCCCATATTAAGTATCTCTCATTTCAGATGTCTCACATTATATTTTGCTTGACAGGATTCACTTATTATTTTCATAAATGCAAAAAACTGGTTTCGTCGAATTAAATGATTCAAATTCGAAAATTTATAAAAAAAAATATTTGTTATTTTTGAGGAAGAAGTGTAAATTATGAAACCAGTGTACTTTTATTCTAGATTTCCATTTCCGGAATTTAAGCCTAAAACCATAGATTCTACGATTATTAATTAATCCAATTAATATTGAAATATCACAGTTTTAAAATTATTACATTTAAAATTTAATTCTTTTAAATTTATTTCGTAAGATAAATCTAAGGTTTATATAGGAAATATCTACCTAAAAAAAGTGATTAATATTTTCTATTATTTCTTTATGTACATATTTTAAGCATTAAAGAGAATTTTTTTTAAAAAAAAAACTTGTTTTGGGGTCTACTTTAAAGTGTGATTATATTATATTTATAACTTTTAAATTATTAAAAAAATATTGAATTGTAACTTTATTCTCAAAAAAAAAAAATTAATTTAAATGTTGTGAAGATTTTTCAAATTTGAGTTTATAATATTTTATATAAAAATTAATTTTTTGAAAAAAAAAATTTTGTTAACTTGAAATTTTATTAAAATGAATCGCCAAATACAAGAATAGTATATTCTTATAAAATAATTTTTAATTTGATTTTTAATAATATCATGTTACCTTTTTATACTAACTGTTTATAATATATAAAAGAATTAGTTAAAAAAAAATTAAAAATCCTATAAAAAATGGAAAAAAATAAAAAAAAAATTACAAGTAATTCTTAGACTGGTTAAGGAAATTTTATTGGCCAATTGCTAAACCGGTCAGAAAATTGACAAAGAAATAATGAAAAATATCAATTCAATAATTTACTTATTGTTTTTTTTTTTAATAAAAGAAAGAGGTATGGTATAAAAAATGTTTTCAGATTGAAATTCGAATATATATATATATATGTGTGTTTAAAAAATACAATAATATTCTCAAAAATAAATCTATTTAAGAGTTCTTATAAAAAGATTAATATTTGAATAGATTAAAAAAGTATTTTTAGGGGGGTGTGTTAAAACTTAATAAAGTGGTCTATTTCATTTGGTCTGTTATTTTTCAAATATTTAGAACTCTTTATAAAAAAAAATATTTTGCAGATCCAAGAAAAATCCAATATTAAAAGGGGGGGGGAACCTGCCCACTCAACACATGGGGTATCAAAAAAAACTTTTCAATGAAGTTTTTACTTTTTTTTACTATTTTTACTCTCTTCCATGTTTCAGAAAACTTAATTGAGTTTACAAAACTTCTAATTACTATAATTACCAGGTTCTTTTGACTAGTCTTTGAATTAGAGTCACAAATTTAATCACTTCTAAAACTCTCTTTTTAACATATTAAGAGCTCTTGAGCACTTAATCTCCAAAAATAAATCCTAAGATCTTTTTTATCTTGCTTTTCTTTCTCTTTTTCTTGTCTTGGTTTTGAAATGGTTTTTTCTTTTCATTTTTTAAAGAAAAGTTATCCAATAAGCTATAATTTTGTCTAAATTATAGCTAGGGGAAATCGCTCTAAATTCAGGGTTTCTGGTGGTTCCATAGAGAATTTTAGAGTTTCCAGAAGTGCCCTAGAGTGCTCAAGTTTTCTTGAGGTTTTCTGTTTTATTTTTAAAGTGTTCTAGGTTTTTTGGGGTTTTCTATTTTATTTGGAAAGTGTTCTAGGTTTTTTTTTTTTTACTTTTTGAAATAAACAGAAAATTTATTAAAATTTTCTGTTTATTTCAAAAAGTAAAAAAAAACTAATGAAAATCTATTGATTTTCCAAATAAATAGAAAACTCAAGAAACCCGAACAGTAGACAGAAGACAAATTTATTGAATCAACTTTCTTCAATCATAAAAAAAAGGAGATTTTTTTTGTCCATTTTTGATATTGAATATTTCAAAATTCTTGGGATCATGATAAATACAGCCAGTTTCACTTTTAAGACACAACACAACAAGACACAAAAAAATTCACAAATTAAGGGTCTAGTCATTTACTGTGAATTTACTCGGTACTCGGGGGGTGACCTGGGACTAAAATGGGTATTGTGAAATAACCCTTCTTTTGGTTGACAAAATTCCAATAACAAAAAAAAATTCCTTGGATCTCTTTAACAAAAAATTCATTTTGTTTAAAAATAAGTTTAAAAGAGTTCTCAATTTTCAAAAAATTCAAAATTTAAAAAAAAAATCATCTTTTCTCATTTTCTATTTTCGATGGTTAAATTTCTTTAATTTAAAACAAAGTGCTTTCTTGAAGTTCGAAATCAATTTTATTCGATTTAATCTGATTTTTGGGGCTTTTATAACCCTATAAATTTGACCAAATAAGGATTTTGTAATATTCTTAATATAAAAATAACTCATTTGAAAAATGAAAAAAAAGAAGAAAAAAAAAATCACCAAGATCCCAAAAAGCAACAAAGAGTGACCATCCAAAACTGACATAGTTGTTTTCAAAATTGTAATTCACAGCCATTCTAATTGGAAATTGAGTGTCGCTCTTTGGCACTTTTTTCTAAAAATGACTTCAACTTTAGTTTTTGATTTTTGGAGATCGGTTGTACATCATAGCTTGGTTGGTTTATAATTGGTGTTAGGTCCGCAAAAAAATTACTAAAAAGTTTTTTTCCATTTCAGAAATAAAAAAAATTTCACATTAATGACTCGACCATTTTAGTTCATTTTTTGGAATTTATATTAATAAAATTATTTGACTGAAATCCTATTTTTGTTCCCAAACTTGTGATTTTTTTAGTATCATAAATTTTGTTGAAAGTTTGTGTATTAAAAGCGGAACAAAATCAATTAAAAAAGAAGAAGAAGAAGGAATAGTCAAAGGCGGTCTTTCCGTCTTTAATCAAATACATAAAAAATTACAAATAAAAAAACAAGTTCAATATTTCTTCTCTCTTCTTTTAACAATCATCAAGTGTTGAAAAAATAAAATTATAATTATTTATTTTTATTAAAAGTTAATTATAAAAATGCTAATAATTAGCTTTGTTAAGTTGAAGAATAATCAAATTAATTATATTCATAACTATATATGTATGTATAATTAATGAAACAAAAAAAAATAAAACAAAATACAAGAAAAAATATTTTATAAATAAAAAAAAAAAAAAATTAATGATAAAAATGGATTAATATTAATTATTTTTTTAATAAAATTCATTAAATAAGGTAGCACCACAAATTTTGACTTAAAGATTATTAATATTTGACATTCTATTAAAGATGATTAAGTCTTGGTTAAGGTGAACATTGTGTAAACCAAAGATTTCTGAGTAAGCCACTCCGTAAAAGACACAAACAAATGGAATAGCAAAAAGTGCGCCAATACCAAAGCAAAGGAACCCAAGGAGGATTATTAAACAGGAAAGGATATAAAGCCAAATGGTGCCAAAAACTCGTTTGTGTACCAATTTTCTTGAGAGTCCAAATGCTTGCTTAATTTTGAAATTCTTATGGTTTGCAATCCAAAATGGTACACTCCACATCCAAATCAATGAAAAATACCAGCCAATTGCAGTGAACATTATCCCCTGGGGAATTGAAGCAAAAGAAGAAAAAATAATTTGTACAATAACGATCCAGAGCACACCAAAGAATGGTTGTTTCCCTTCTTTAAAGCCACTAAATAGATTAGAAAATTTTAAAGGATCATTTTCCTGTTGATCTCTGTTGTCATAGTTTCTGATTGCTTTGAAAACAACTTTCCAAATTCCAATAGTTAAAAAGATACCAAAAAATGAAAAGAAGAAGATGGCATAAGCAGCTCCAAAAAGAGCTCTTCCGCTGGCTTCTGGTCTTTCTTGATCGTTACCATCATCCTCGTCACCATTATCATCACCATGTTTGTTATCATCGCCACCATGATCGCCATGTTCATGATCTTCGTCATCATCATGATCGCCGTGTTCGTGATCTTCATCGTCACCATGATCGCCGTGTTCATGATCTTCGTCATCATCATGATCGCCGTGTTCATGATCTTGGTCATCATCATGATCGCCGTGTTCATGATCTTGTTCGTCATCATGATCACCATGTTCATGATCTTGGTCATCACCATGATCGCCGTGTTCATGCTCTTGTTCGTCATCTTTTAATTGTTGATCCTTTTGGAAAAGGCTCATTTTAATTTTGTTTACGAAACGAGGTGCAATCAATTTTTTAAACTTGTCAATTTGATTTTGGTTATTATTTTCATTGTCGTGTTGGTTGTCATCTTTGCCACCATCGGGAAAACGATTGTCGTGATCGTCATTGTTCCCTTTGGTTCCATTTCTTTCCTCAAAGTCATTAAGCCCTGAAATTAAAATCGATGAAACGAGTATCAAGGCAAAAATAACAAAGATTGTGAAAAGCATGCAAGTAAATAACCCACAGTTTTTGGAGTATATTTTCCTCGACTTCCGGAGCCAGTCTCTGTATTTAAACTCATAAAACCTCTCTTGAAGCCATTTTTCATAGTCTTTGGGATCGTTCGGTGGGACGGAATTATGTAGAAGGTTGTGTGTTCCGTGTAAATCTAACTCAGCGTACCCAACCATTGGATTAGGTGGTAGTGATTGGTTGGTTTCTTTTAATGGGATATCAGAAGAGCTGTTGAAACCATCAGGATTGAAATTTGTGCCCATGTTCGTGTTTTTGTTTTTTTCTTTTCCGAGATTCATTTGTAATTGCTGCTGTTGAAATTGTTGTTGCTGTTGTTGAAGCTGAAGTTGCTGAATTTGCTGTTGCTGTTGGAGTGTCAAATTTGGCTGGTTTGGGTTCAGTGATGGGTAAGCTGATCCTAAACCATTCATAGGAATTACATACAGTGGTTGCTGTTGTAGGTTTTGGAAAGTGTTTTGTTGGTTTGGGTTTTTTTGGATGTTGAGTTTAATTTCGTCTTCGTCATTAGACCCAACTTTAATATAACCTTTTTTATTATCCATCGTTGAATTTTGGTAAAATTTGAAATTTTTTGTCTTCAAAGAAAAATATGATTTTGTTTTTCGGTAATTTCTTTTTTAAAATCAACAACATAATAAACTTTAGTCCGTTGTTTGACCAAAAGAGATTACAATTTGTCTTGATATTTTTAATGTTGGGAATAATTATTAATAGACTTTAGAAAATTAATCCAATTCAACAAACCTGAACAACATGAACAAAGGTAATCTAAATAATGACATTATTTTGAATTTTAAGGAAATTATTAGTTTTTTTTTTGTATTTTAATCCATGTTGATGTGAGCATTTGAAAAAAAAATACCAAACCTATCAAAGTTGAAGAGAGTCATTGTTCCTTATTAGTGAATGAAACTATTTTGTTATTCGTGAATTATTTGTCACAATTCACGAAAAATATTTGCCTTTTGTAAAATTAGTTAGAGGTTTTTTAAAACTTTGTTTTGATTCTACTAGCTCCATTTTTGATCATTTATATTCAAATTAACAAGAGTTTTTTTTTCACAAAGAGAGATTAAAAAGATCTTTCTCATTAGGGTTTATTTATGAGAAGAGAGAACATTGTATTGTTAGGATCGATATTTTAAGTACTAAGGTATTTTTACCTGAAAAATTTTCCAGAATATCCTTTTCCAAAATAGAAAATACCTGATCGCTGTTGGATCTTGTTTTTGCAAAATTCAACCAGTTGTGTGTCAGATATTTTCAATAATCACAAATACTTTGTATGGTTTTTTTTAAAAATCAATTACAAATATTCACTTATTAAGGGGATCAGTAACTTTTATATATATTTTTTCCCAAAGGTAATAGAGTAATTATTTACTCAAGGGTACAATTGGACCCAAATAAACTAACCCTTTTATCAACTTAGGAGAGAAATGGATTATCTTTTTTCAAAAAGAATTCATTTTTTTAGTATAAAATCTTTTGGAAAAAATACCCATATCCTTTTTTGGCTTTGGATTTTTGGATCAAATTAGAAAAAAAAAATTTTCAAAAAAAATTTATTTTGATGAAATACCACTTTTATTAATATCATAGATTGAGTATAAATAAATAACACTGAAACTCAAATTTTATTGAAAAATAAAATAAAAATAAATCAAATATTAAGGACTATTTCTCATCCTTGAGGGTGTTTAGTTCTTAGAGGTTTTGATAATAACATATATTATCATGATATTAAAAATAAAATCACGATAGTATTAAAAAATCGTGATTAGTCCAACTTTATCGTGATATTCAACATTATCGCCAAAAAATAATTATAGCGAAAAAATGAAAAATTATTTTTTTGATATCACCTTTCATAAAATCTCTCGACTTTTACAAAGCCTTGAGACTTTTACAAAACTCCCCCCTTTAATAAATGTTTGAAAGGAATTATAAGGGTTGCAAACTGTCTTCAAGTGTTTGAAAGTTTTGAAAGACAGATAACTTTTATAAAGGGAATGAGTTTGGTTTGTAGTGAAAACACAACATTTTTTTCAATTCATTTTTTTTTTAACAAAATATAAAATCTCAAACAAATTTTATGATCAAACTAATAATTATCCCATTTCAACAATACACTTAAATATATAAGATAGATTTGTTTTCTTACAATGAAGTTGTTACATTCACAATTTTAAAGAGCGAAAAAGAATAAAGAATAATTTTCCTTCTTATTGGTGATCGATCAAACAAAAACATCTAAGCTTTAATTCTGTTTTCTGTCCAATAAAAAGATTCTCAAAGAAGAAAAAGAACAAGAAGACAAATTTTAGCTATTTTCAATAAATTGAGGCAAATTTATTTTAAAATATATCTTTTAAATTCGATCTTCAAAAAAGTCTTTAAACATCCAAAATCATTAATACCCATTAATCGATTCTTGATAATAATTCAATTTGTTTCTTAGTATTTTATTACATAAATTAAAGATATTAAATTTGTGATCTCGATTTTATCTGATATTTTTTAATGGTGAAAATTGGTGTTTATTATTTTCTTTTTGATCGAAAAAATCATTTTCATAACTTGTATAATCTCAACAAAATTTACAATATAATTAAAAACATATAACTGTATTTTATCGTTTAAAAAAAAATTTGTACCAATTGATATTCCCCGTTTTTATTGAAATAGGTCATTCATTGTTTTCACCAAAAAAATTGCTCTTTTTTTTTTCATTTTTTGCAAATATTTCATCGAACATAAACTCTGTTTCAGTCAAAGGAGCCCAACTTTTTTTTTCAAATATCAATTATTTTATATAATTGACCTTTGAATAACAAATAAGAAATAAACAGAGTCATACTCATCAAAGAATTATTGATGTATGTCTGAAAGATAACTAATTAATCAATAAATTTTCTTAAAAATTGAAAAATCCAAATTCTTAATGAAATCCCCTTTGAGAAGAACAACAATGTTTGTTTTGAACTTCCACTGTCATTTAAATAATAAATAGGAAAGATTTTTCACTTCATTTTTCATACTTTTCTTTTACAAATCAAGTCCCCAAAGGAAGTGTGTTGGTATTTGTGGTCTTTATTTAAACAGGGGATGAAAATAAATGTGAAAATTTTCACATTTATTAAACAAATATCAAGATCAATGATCGAATAGATTTCCAATAGAAATCAATCTGATTTCTCAATAATCTTTACATGGTTTCAATAACCTTAGAATAACACATTTTTACCAAGTGACTATTGATCTTGCAATAAAAGAAAATTTTGCAACGTAATGAAGTTTTAAAAAAAAATCGAAAAATAAAAATGTGCAAAAATGTGAAAAAATGATTTTAATTTTGAAAATTGCCAAAATTAAATTTTTCTTCTAATATCTAAGCAAGCCCTATAAATACATGTGTTTCACCCATTACAACTGAACCCCTTTGACTGAAAAATAGTTTATTTCGAAATAATTTACCTTATCGATTTATCCAATCGGTAACAATTTTGAACTTAATTTGGTACTGTTAATTAACGACTACTTTCACTAGAAAAGATGATTTTTTATGAAATTTTAAAAAAAATGTCCCAATTTTTTGGAAATACCTTATAAAAAATCTTAATAATTGGTGATCATCTGGCAAGGTTGTTATGAAATCTTTTTTAGAGTTATCCAACACCCTATAGCTTTCTCAGAATATTGGAAATGTTTTAATCCAAGAACACATCCTTTAAAGAACAGATAAAAGGTTGGTTGTTTTAGAAGCTAATCATTCAAGACAATTTCCAACACAACGATTGACTGAAAAAATATTTATTTATCTTTAGTTCTTATTGTTATTGATCTTAAATGATCGATAGGTTCGACAACCAAATAAAATGAAAACACAATAAAACTCTTTGATCTGATCCTTGATTGGATCAAGTATCTTTTTTGTTGTTTTTTCAAAGAATAATTTTATTTCAACTAATCTATTTTTTGATCAAAAACAATTTTTTTGTTAAAATATTTCTTAATTACCCAAAAACCCATCAACTATTTATATCGCGATTACTTTTTTATCGTGATATTTTGGCATTTATCCCGATTTTTAAAAATTTTCACTATTTTATATAATATCACCATTTGTTATAATCTCCCGATGTTATTGAATATTGCGATTTTCTTAGATGTCTAGATTTGATGGAAATTATCGCAATTTTTGTAACTTTATCATGAATTAAGCATGTTATCATCTAAACCTCTAAAGTTGAGTTTTTTTGGGTTAAAGTCTCTAAATATAAAAAATAGAAGAGATTTATTGATAGAATAATTGTGGATTTTCTCTAGATCTTTATTAATTAGTTATGTTTTTTCATTCAAAAAAAAAATAATTTAAAAAGATCTAGTTCTTGGATAATGCTATTTATTTTGAGAGTTTCAAGGGGCTAAGTAAATAACTTTTTAAAACTTTAGGTAATTTCGCAAAATTTATTTATTTTTTCGTTGAGAGTTAATATTTTTAAGGCTTTTATCAGAATTTAAAAAAATCCGTAGGTAAACATGGTCTAAAATAATATATAAAACATCATTTTGAGATTTTTTCTATTTTCTTTTAATTTTTTTTCTCTGAAGATCCTCACATTTCATATAACAATACTCAAGTAATTTTTCTCATTTTTTGGATAACAAGCAAATAATTTTTCTGTCCACGTGTAATAAATATCATCATATCAAATAAATATATATTACTTATTTTCCCCCAATACACACAAATAATGGCAAATATATATATATATATATATATATAAGCTAAATTTCAAAAATAGGGGCAGATTTTCCATCATAAAAAAATTTGTTGAATTGTTTTTTTTTTTTGAATAATAATGTATTTTACTAAAGTTTTTAGAGATAATAACCAAGATAGATTAATAAATAACAATATAGTGTATTCATTTTATTTTTCAAAAGACAAATGAAACAAGAAAAAAATAATAATAATAAAATTTGCCCCTAATTTTGAAATTTGGCTTATATATATATTTAAATAGTTGAGTTTTGAATTTGATGTTTGTAACTATTATTTGGAAAGTAAAGGAAAATTTTAAACAATTGTGTTTTAAACAAATGATAAACAGTAAAACCCACATCCTAATTGAAAAGTAAAGAGAAAAAAATATTTAATAGTAGAAAAAAAAAATGTTGTATTTTTTTCAAATTGTTAGGACTTTTTTTGAGTCAAAAAATAATGGTTTGCAAAAAGTTTGAATGTTTTTTTTTCATTATGGCTCTGTTTTTTTACAACCCATTTGCCACAAACTCAATGAATGACTTGGTACAAAAACGTTATTATGTAATTTCAATTTTTTTGATTAATAAAATTGATAAAACAACAAAACTATTTTCAAAGGATCTGATAGGTAAAATAAAAATAAAAAAAAAAATAAAAACAAGTCTAAAAAATTAAAAGTCAAAAGATTTCCAATTTCAACAATTCCAATAACTACAGTAAAATTCCAAAGTATTTTCAATGGCAAAAATGACAAGAACATAAACAAAAACAATAGTTAATAAATTTTCGTTTATGATTGACAATTACAAAAAATCAAAATTTAAGACCCTAGTTATTTACCATATATAGGTTCCATACTTAGGGAAAATCTACCACTAAAATGAAATTATGGAACTGGAATACAGCCAGTTTCAAATTTAAGTCACAAACTATCAACTAAATTTAAGGCACTAAAAAATCTCAAATTAAGGCTCAAAATTGGGAATTTCTTTTTTTACAAATAATTTTACTAGAATCTGAATTTTGTGACTTAATTTGAGATTTTTATTGTGTGTTAAATTCCGTTGATAGTTTTTACCTTAAATTTGGAACTGGCTTTATATATGATTGACAAAATCGAAATAAGAACTTAAAATGGGATTTCTTAGAGGATCCCTATTTACAAAAAATAAAAAAAATAAAAAAATCAAGGTTCTTCATGACAAAAATTTACTACCAAACAAAAAAAAAAAACAAGATCTCTTCAGCAAAAATAAAATTAACAAAAAAAAAATCAGAGGTTCTTCAAATTTAAAAAATGAAATTTTTAAAAAAAAATTAATTTATTCTTATTTATATTTCTAAATCCTTAAAAGAAAAAAAAAAAAAAAATACAATCATGGAGTATTTTAAATTTTCAAAGAATTAAATTTTTTCAATTTAAAACTACTGTTATTTTCCAATTAATAATTGAAAATTTTTCTTTCAATTTCCCAAATGAATATTATTTATTACTGCTTCAACCAAATTAGTAAAGTAAAAATTTTATCTTAGAGTTATCTATGGAAGTTTAATTTATACGTATAAACGCCATCTATAAACGATCTTGTAAAATATTTGGATTTTCTTCAACCGATAAACTATAAAATTATTTTGGAAATGAACTCAAAATTATCATTGTTTAATTGGAAAATAGTAGTAATTGTTTTCTTTAAGTTCACCCTAATTTAATTTATTTTAATCTAATAGGTTATTATTTTGTAACCCTATAAATTGTATACTTAAGTATTTTGCATTATTTTTGAGATAAAAATAATACATTTAAGAAATGAATAAAAAAAAAAAATTCCAGATCTCAAAAAGTGCCCAAAAGAATAACATAACAAAACCAACACAATTGTGTACAAAATTATATTTCACAACCGTTCTAATTAGAAATTGAGTCTCTCTCTCAAGCACTTTTTTATAAAAATGTCCTTGTTTTTGATGGTTAATTTTTGAAGATCTATCATACATCACTCGCCAGTTGGTTTTTAATTGATAAAAGTTTCTCATAAAAATTACATAAAAAATTTTCCTATTTCAAAAAATTATTTTTTACCATAATGATTAGAACCTTAACTTTTTTTTAACTTTTTTTCTTTCAATAAAAACAAGACACTATTTGTTACAAAATAAAAGGAACAAAATTTTGATTCAGATTTCCATAAAAAGATTTGAAAATCATATATAACATTTGAAATTTTTAATTCTTTAAATCAGATTAAATAAATTATTTCCCTTTTAAAATTGATTAATTTGTTGATTTATTTTAATTCGAGAGCTATCATTGTTTTAAAATGCTGAATGAAAATGTTGATCTTTTTATTTTGTAATTTACAGTTCTAAACATTTTCAAGATCCATAAGGGGTCGAAAATTAGAAGAAAAATAAGAGTAAAAATTTTATTACATTTTTTTCCACATAGTTTTAATTCTCAAAAAAAAAGTTTTCTAGTTGGAAAATAAAACTTACTGTTGAGAGAAAAATGTTGGACACAGAAAAATGGTTGGACACCTTTTTTAATTGGGGACATTAGTGAAATTGAAAATCAAATCCTATTAGTAACTAGGTGACTTTTATATAAATCCAAGTTTAAAGGTGTTACAAGTTCATTAATCTGGGGTGTGTGTAGAATACTCATTTGAATGGTTAATAACGAAAAGTAGATCATGCTATTTTAACAAAAATCCAAGTTGTAGTAAAGTTTACTATTAATTCTGAAAATGCTAATTTTTAAACTTGCTTTAGATTATAAGAGATAAAGTTTTGAAAAAGTAGAATTACATTAAACGTTATTCTAATAAGTAGATTGTTGTTATTTTCTTTAGTTATTTCACAAACGATTGAAATTAAAAATCATTTTTAGTAATATTCCCAATTAAAAAAGGTGTCCAACCATTTTTCTGGGTCCAACATTTTTCTCTCAACAGTTAACAAAAGTATTCAAATGTAGTTTAAACTCCATTTTATATTACAGTGAAAAAATTTTTTGACAATTACTTTTAAGTAATTTTCAAGAATCACTAAGTTTGTGTAGGTCTTTCAAATTTTCTTGATAATCTAAACTATTGGCTCAAACAAACTAAGATCCGAACAAATATCAAAATTTACAATTTTTTGATAAAAAAATTATGATCAATTAATAATAAGGTTTTGTGATCAGACACTCAAGAAAAATCAAAATATTTGGTTTGGTGAAAATTTTAGTGGATTTATTGGAAGGAAAATTTTTTTAGGAAGAATACTTTTGGAAAAAATACAGAAAAGAAACAGATTGAGTAGAAGAGAGAAACTCTTTATAAATCATGAAAAAAACAAGATAATCAATCTAGATTTTCGATTTATTTTCTTTGATTTATTCTTTTCCAAATTTTACACATAATAATCGTTACCTCTACATTTGTGAAAAAAAAAAAAGAATAAATGCCATCAAACGAAGTAGTTGATGAGTGTGAAGAAGTGATCTCAAAATCACTTGTCGCAGTTTATCTCTTGGGAGTTCTTTTTGAATGCTATGTCTTCTATCGGGGGTTTAAAAAATATAGGGTCACAAAAAAATTTGGTTTATGGCATGTATGCTCAATTTTCTTGTTGATTGGAACTTTGACAAGAACTATCTTCCACTTTGTAAAAATCTTCTCTAAGAATGAGGGACATGACATATTCCCAGGCTTTTTGGGCTCAACATTTATCTTATTTTCTTGTCTTTATCTTATCTATTTTGGTATTTTGACCACAACAGTAGTCTTTTTGGATACCAAAGATTTTACACATAAGCATAAATTCAGAATCACAAGAAAAAAATTGAAATCCATTTTTCTCGTTTTTAATGCGCTCTTTGCCGTTGCAATAATCTTTGAATGCTCCTACCTTACCTTAATGTATAAAAAAGATTCAGATCCGGAAAGTATCGAAACTTTAATCCTTTATATCAATCTGTTTTTGGTAAGTTTGTCATTACTTTTTTTGCTTTGTATTTTCTTTATTTTTATTTGTTTGCTGTCAAATAAGAAGGAATGATGAAAAAAAAATTTTTCTTTTTCAAATTAAACAAAAAGCATATTTCATCAAGATCAAAGATCAAGTTTTAATCTTTAACAAAAGTTTTACAGAATTTCAAAGGATAATTAAGAATCTGACAAATATTTTTTTTTTTGTTTTCAAAAACAAAATTTTTCACAAATTCTTCCTTTATCAACAACTTTTCGGATTTACCAAAAACTTCCAACACTTTATATCCAATAACATTTGAAATGAGAACTCAGGATCTTCAAAATATTCTCTAATTAGGATCTAAAAATTGCATTTTTTGGAATTTTTTAAATGAACAATTCAGAAAAAATTTTGAGATCGTAAACTCGAACACACTTGTTAAAAAAAGAGAAAATGAAAAAGAAAAATAACTGAGATTTTCTAACCTGAAAAAATGACAATCATTCCAAACATTTTCAACAGAGTTCACAAATTGTTTCTATTTTACGAATTTTTAGAATTTCAAAAATATGAAATTTGGAATCATAATATAAAAATAATTCCAATGGAATCAAGTTTTATCAAACATTTTCCACTTGCTAAAGTCTCTTTGAAGTATAATTTTTCAAAAACATCAAAAATATTATTTTGTTCTGATTATATACAGAATCAAAAAAAGGATTTTTTATTTGGTACCAAAACTCAATTAAAAAATAAAAAAAAAGAATCTTTTTATTCCATTTCAAAGTAAAATAAGTTTCTTATCAGGAATAAATATAAAAACATCATGATTGAAGAAAAGATGTTGAAAACTAAAATTGCAAAGAAGAAAAAAATTAAATATGTAATTTTTTGAGAAATTTTTTTTATTCTTTTGGAAAAATAACAAAAAAATAATTAATTATTAAATTTTGAGAATGATGTGATTCCATGAAAAACCAAATGTAATTAAGAAATGAGTTGAGGCTTATCGTTGGAAGAAAAAAGAATCATTTGATTCCAAGGAATCAAAAAAAGAATTATTTGAGATAAATTATCAAAAAAGAATCAAAATGTGAAATCTGAAAAATTTTCAATAAAAAACTCTAACTTTAAAAGATTAAATTTTCCATGATTTTTGATAATTAAATTACACGAATTGCTCTATTGTCTCCATAAATCAGATTAATTCCGACAAAGAACTTGTAGTTTTGCTTAATTTTTTTGGTTTTGATTGATTCTTTTTGTTTTTTCAAAAATTCAAGTTCAAAACAACTCTTTTACAATATAGTATATACTCTACTTGCTTTTTGAAAAGAAGTTATCCTTACAAACATATAAAAAGATCTTTTTTTATTTTCATATGATATTTTTTTTTTGATTGTATTGTTTCTCTCAAAACCTATTTGTTATTATCAAGAAAAATTGTTCTCAGATTGTGTGGGAAAACTTTTTCGGAATTTAGCATCCAACGATCTAATGGAAATTATATTTGTGAAAATTTGTCAGTTTTTGTAAATTTAAAAAAAAAACTAGCTGTTGTGAAAAAAAATATCCGATAAGGAATAAAAGTTCGAAGAGTATTTTCTCAAAAATTAAAAATTTAATTGCAAAAATTAGTAAAACCGATCAAAACCACCAGAATTTTTTGAAGATAATAAGAATCCCAATGGGAACTAAAACCTTTTAAGAAGTATAGTATCTAACTTATATTTTCTTCATTTCAATTACATCAAGATAGTTCAAGAAGAATATCTTATAAATCAAATTTTTATTTTTGATTGTAAATAGTGTCAAAAAAAATTGGTTAAAGTGTTCTAAAATAACTTTTAATAACATTTCTAGATTCTAATTTATTCGTAAAATACATCTTATTTCACCCAACTAAAATTTCAAAAAACAAAGATCCATAAATTTTCCAACTTTTCCTAATAACCAAGTGTTTCTCAAAATCTTTCCACATTAACTACAGTAATATAACAAACTTTTTTGAGAAACAATCACTTTCTTATCTTTATTTATTCAAATTTATTTCCTTAAATTGTCACAAATAAAATCTTTGAGTTTAAAAAAAAATATCTTGTCGGGAAAAAAATATGGAGATTTTATTTTATTTATTTTTCTATTATCGTAGGGAAAAAAATACCTTAAATTAAAATAATCCCGAAAAAGATTTTTAATTGTTAGTATTAGGAAAATTATTATATAATAATGCAAATATTTGCAATTAAATCATTTTTATAAATAACCAAATTTTTTTTATGAGCCTTAGTAATAAATCTACCTAAAGTTCATTAAACTAGGGTGTCTATAGAATACTCAAGTAATTGTTTGATAGCATAAGTAGATCAACTTTTTTTGGAAAACAATTGAGTTTTATAGAGGCTTACTAGAGTTTGGAAAATGATAATTTTTATTCTTGTTTTTTGATTGATTATATAGTGTTTTGAAAAAGTATAATTTCATTAACCATCATTCTAATAAGTGGGTGAGTTATAATTTTAAAAGTTTGATTCTTAAAAAAAGGATTTGATTTTAAATAAAAGAAATTACATCAAAGATTTTCCTAATATTCATAATTAAAAATCGTACCCAGGGATTTTTTTTCATGTCAGGTATTTTTTTCCCCTACTTTATAGCAAAGTTATTGTATTTTTGTAAATAAAATCAAGAAAAAATGACAAAATAATGATTTTTTCAGAAATAATTATATTGGTTATTTCTTGATCAAAGATTTTGAGTATATACTCTAATAATTTAGAGTAAAATAGTTGGATTATTTTTATTTTTTTTTTTTTTTATTTTATTCTTGATAACAATTTTAGTTACTTGATAAGGCCTCTAATTTTCAAAAATGGCTTAGAAAAGGAACTGTAAGAAAATAAGGGTTTCATCTTGATTTCTAATAACTGGTTATCAATTTTTTTTTTTCAACTGCAATTTTAAAGATGCTTTTATTAATGTAACTCAACTGTTTCGAAGAGAGGAGAAAAAAAAAATAACTTTGGAAATATATTTTAATCTTGAATGTTTCAATTTTTGTAGTTGAGTTAGCAAATTACAAAACTATTCTTTCAAAACTTGAAATTTGCCTTGTTGATAAAGATTAAAAATAAAAAAAAACGAAAAAATTTTTTTTTTTAATTTTCAAATTTTATTTTTTGTTAACTGTAGTAACTTCATTTGAAGCAGAAAATAACTCGTTCTATCCGATTCAGAATCCAAAATTATCAAATATATTTTTCTTTCGGGGTAATATTAAAATATCATCCATCAAGAAAAATATATTGTATAATTTTTTCATCCTCATTCAAATAACAACAGTTATTGTTTCCAAATCAAAACATAAACATCAACATCAACTTTTGAAAGTTCTACTGTTTCAAAATAAATTCCAAAAAATGAAAGATCAAATGTAAAAATTTTTCTCAAAAAATAGAAACAATTTTTGATATAATTTTCTGATTTTAAAAAACCTTAAATATAAACAAATTCCCCTCAAATTGAAAAAAAATCCAAGTAAATTCAATTAATATTTGAAAATTTTACTTAAAACCTCAAAAACTTTACTTTCAAAATTGATTTGATTCTAAGTTTATAATTGATTAGTGAATTAGATTTTGTATTGAAACAACAAGAAGAAAAACACAAGGATATAATTTGAGACAAGGTTTAAACAAGCATGCGTTTGTTTTACTCTCTGGAAATGTAAATTATTAACAACGGTCACTATTAATTTAAAAAAATGATTGGATAGAAAACTTTTTAGTTTGTGGGATAGTGATTATACCTTAAATAAACCAGTGAAAACATATTATTGAATTTAATTTTCAGAAATTGTTAAGTACAATCCATGTTTTGTTGATCGGCGAATATTACTTTTATAACTAACAGCATGTTTATTGACTTAAAAAAATGCTCAATCAAAAGTTCTTTTCAAATTTAAATTTTTAGTTTTTTTTCAAAGTTTGTAATTTTTTTTATAAACTCTTTATTTTTGTCTCTTATTTTTAAGAAAATTAAATCAAGTTTGAAATACTTATAATGATTGTTTCTATTCTAGAAGCTCATTGAATTGGAAGTTACAAATTTAGTCGTTTCAAAATTCTCTCATTACAATATCGTAGAAAATAATTTGGATGGAACAAGTAAACCCCATTCCAAAAATTTGGACACACCCAAAATCAAAAATTGGCAAAAAAAACTCAATTTATTATATTTTTCCAAACCTAATATAAAACAACATTTAAGTTACCTAGTATTAATGTTTTTAAAAGTAACCATTTTCATCCAAATAAAAGAAAAAAATATAAAATGGAAAAAAAAAATAGGTGTGTCAAAAATAATGAAGCGAGTGGAACAAAAAATATATTGGTAAATTTGTTGAAATTTCATAAACAATTGTTGATCGAAAAAATGGATAAGATACCATAGATCAATTATATTTCATTTTTCAATTAAACAAACTCAAAAATAACCTTCTATCAACCATCGAAAAAAATTTCCAGATCTAACGAAACAGATTAAGTAACTGGAAAAAAGGAAATGAAAACAAAACAAAAAAACAAAAAATGAAATAGTTTCTAAAATCAAAAATATTCCGAAATTGAATTTAAAGCGTGGTATTGTTATTCTTTCAACGGTTTAAACTGTGTCCAAATTTTTGGAATTTAGTTTAGTAATTTCAAAAAAAAAAAACCGATTTTCGTTTTCTCTTGTTTTGTTCAAAAATTTATTAAATTTTTATTCATCAATAAATCTTTTCAATCAGAAACCCTTCAAAAATCTTAAAATTTGTCACTATTTTGGCTTTTTTTTTTCATTTCCATTCTTCCGAGTCATTTTTATTGGCCGATGTATTGTATTTTAATCCCTACAGGTATATAATATGAATATTTCTTACTGTTATTTTCAAATGAAAATAATTTATATTTTTGTATCAAAATTTTAAAAAATTAAGATCAAAATGAAAAAAACCTAAATAGTTTTTTTTCATTTTTTCTCTTTTTTTTTCGAGATCCTATATTTATAATATAATTACTCTAAAACAAAATTCAAGGGAATTGGGGGAAAAAAATATTTACACGAAGGAAGCAAACATTTAAATCAAGAAAAAATATATCATTTTTTTGATTGAACAATGTATTAACTTTAACAAAAAATATTTTCTATATTATATGAACGGATAGATAAATTATTATTAATATTGAAAAATTAAATTGATTCGAAATTTTTACTTTGGGATTCGAGATCTTGCAACAATTTTGTTTTAATAAAATAATTATAACCTATAAAAAACGATTTCTATTTTCAAACTTTCAATATTTCTTTCAACGTTTATATCAAACAAAACTATAAATTTTCATATTTTCATATTCCTTTGATTTCCTAAATTTGTTTTAAAAAAATCAATTATTTTTTTTTATTATTGAAAAAGTGTAAATTACACTCTAAATGCCTTTTTACTTAAATTTCACAAAAGGTAATTTAAGCGTAAAATCATAGATTTCACGATTGTTCGAGAGAAATACATACCCAATTTTTTTATGGTTAAAATGTAAAGTAAAAAATTGACAAAAATAAAAAAAAAAAAAAAGAAATTTAAAAAGGGTTTAAAAGAAGCGATTGGTAAAAAATCAAAAAAAAATAAAAAACAATGTTATCTTTAATTAAGAACCCCCAAAATCACGGAAACAATACTTTTGGTTGATTTAATTCGATAATTGATCATGAATGTTCATTTGGAGTGTTGTTATTTAATTGTTGTAATTTCTTTTTTTTTTTTTTTTTGATCTTATTTATTTAGACATTTGATCCTTTTTAACCTCTGTTTTTTCATTTTTATCTTCAAGTTACTCATGCTTTTGTGTTTCAGTATTTCAGTATTAGTAAGTAACCATTTGATCTTTTTCCTTTGTAACTCTTCTTTCCAATATAAAGAATATTCAGCCTGGGGAAAAATGAATATATATATATATATATATATATAAATCAATTATTAAGATTAGGTATATTGAAACTATATACAAATATTTTTTAGTGTTATTAAAAAAGAATCCTTCCCGATTCTTATAAATAACCACAAAATCAAATTGAAACTTAAATTAAAAACTAATTGAATCATTAATAATTTTAAATATTGTTAAAATCGAAATTTTTTTATATTTAAAATTTATTATCTCTTTATTGATAAAATTTCAAATAATATATTTATAAAATATTTTGAAAAGATATCAACTGGTATATTTTGGTCGATCTTGGGTACATATTACTGTGGCAAATTTTATAACTATCTTGCGGATTTACCAAAAGAGCCAAATATGGAAATGATGAAAGTATTATCAAAAAGAATTCAAAGAACGTGTATTTATTGTTTAGTCACTCTATTATTAAGTATTTTTCTAGCCATCCCAGGTTTGATTTTGGATAATGGTGGTGTTTTATGTGCCCACAAAACAGTTAACGAAGTTGTACAGCTATCATTGTTTCTTATAGGATTTTGCTTATTAACCACTTTTAATTTTTTTCCAAATTCGGAAAATAGCAAAAATAAAGAAAATAAAGATAAAGAATTCGATGATATTGATGAAGTAGAAAATGCTTCAATATCTTTAGATTAAATCTTGATAAAAAAATTAAATAAAAAAATAACTTTTAATAATTTTTATTGAAAATATAATAATCTATTTATTAGAATTACAATTTTAATTGTTTTTATTTATTTATTTTTTTTTATTTGAATAATCCTCTCTTTTTTTGAACAATATATTTTTTTTTTTTTTCAATGAAAGGATTAATATTGTCAAACATGGAACCCCCCTTTTTTTAAAAAAAATAAACAAATTTATTTACAACTCTCTATTAATTTCAAAAACAAAATATTTTTGTTTATTTTAATTGTAAAACTTCTCGCTATTTTTAATATCACATAAGCATGAATTGCCATTAAAAAATAAAAATTCAAAAATATCAAATTTTTTCATTACTTATTCTACTTTTATTTTCTTATTTTTTTAGGAATAATCTATATTGATCAGTATCATTGGAGTAAACATTTTGATTCATTTTCGAAATAAAACATCAAATAATTCTTTTTTTAAGTCTTTTTAATCAAATGATTTTTTTTTATTACGTTTTCTAATCTCAACTCATTTCTCATTTAAATTGGGTTTTTTTTTATGGAATACCGTATTCTCAAAATTTGAATATAAACAAATCGTGTTTAAAAAGCCTTTTTACGGATTTGATAGTATCAATAATAAATAAATAAATAAATTTTTTCTTCTCAGAATTTTAATTTTAATATTAATAATCTTTTTAATTCTGTTTTTTTTTTTTTATTCCTTTCAAGTTATTTCTTTTACGTTGAAACAGAATCAAAAAAATATTCTTTTTTTTAATAGATTTTTGGCACTAAATAAAAAATTCTTTTTTTGATTGGACTGGTCTCATTTTTTTTTTGGAAATTCTTTAATAAAGAACTACTTTTGATAAAATATTATATTTGATTTTATAATCTCAAATACTACTAGAATTAGAAGAATAAAAATACTAGATTTATCAAAACATCAAAATATCTATTCAAGTGTTTTTATTATAAAAATAAATAAATCCATCAATCTTAAAACAGATCAAATTATTTTCTATTCTTAGATCTGTGAAATAATTCTTTTTTATAAAGACATTATGTCAATTTCATCTAAGTATAAATAATTATGAATATTGTAACAAAATATAATTTGTTATATTGAATTTATTTGTCAAATTAAAAAATTGATAAAAATTAAAGAAATTTTTGACAAATAAAAAAATTCAAAAGTAACTCAATTTTCAAAGATAGAAAATAAAAACAATCTCCAAAACTCATATAAAAAACAATAACTATAACATCACACCTCATTAAATATTGATTTAGTTTTGGAATATTTCAAAGATAAGGAGAATTTTTACTAAATAAAGAAACTCTAAAATTTTAAAATGAAATAAAAACTTTGTTGATTTTAAAAAAAGTTCCTACTTGAGTAATTCACTATTCGTTATAGAAAAGAAATCTACCCAAGCTTTCAGCTGCTAACAAAAAATAATAAAATGTTTCGAAACAGAGGAAAAAGGAATCCAAAATTTTAATCGAGGCCAATTCATCTGAATGAAAAATTGCAAAATCTATTTTATTTTTTTTTTCAAAAACAATTCTAATGGGAATTATAACAAGTGAACAATATGAATTTTTAAAGATTATTTTGGAATTATATTAACTTTTTGATGAAAATTTTAAAAAGTTTCAGATTGTAAAAATATATTTTTGTGTTTTTTTTTTTGACACTTAATAATATTATTGAAAAGATTATTTACATTATTTTTTTTTAGAAAAGACATATTCATTAATTAACCCAATTTGTGTTTTTATGTATACTATTATTTCAAAAATAAATACCCACTTTAGAATGTTAATGAAAGTTTATTTGAGGTTTTATCCCAAATTCTTATCCAAAAAATATTTTCAAATTTATGAATCAGAATCATTTTCTTAAATTTTACAATAGCTTTGTTTTCTTTTTTCTAATTTTTGATTTTTTTTTAAATTTTTTTATGTTTTCTTTTTTTTCTTTTGCAAATATTTCTTTTTTTTCAAAATTTTGTTTTTCTTTTTGTTTTTCTTTTCTTTTTCTTTTCTTATTTCTTTTTTTCTTCCTCATTTATCTTTTAAATTTCAATTCTTTTCTTTTTTTTTCATTATTTCCCTTATTAATAATTTTTTTTATTAATTTTTTTTAATTTTTTTTTTTTAAAAATTGTCGACTTGATACTTTTTTTTTTGAAAAAGATCTGTGGAAAAAAAAAAAATCTTAGAATATACCAATAAAACGGATGAAAATTGGGACTTTAAAATATCTTTTTTATATACCAAATATTCACAGTCAATAAATCTTCTTGATAACTTTTTTTCAACAAAATTTTATTAGCATAAAATCGAAATTCCAATATCAAAAAATATATTTCACCTTTTTTTTTTAGTTCTCATTCTATTTTTTAGACTTTTTGGAAGATAATGTTGTTATCTTTTGTCAAAATTAAAAAGTGAATTGATAATAATGTCTAAGATTGGATTTTCATTTCTAACTCAAATAATATAGGATGATTTTTTTTCTTCAATATGTTATTCCAGGTGAGTAACAATTTTTAATATATAAATATATACAGTCAGTTTCACTATTAAAGCACAAACTTTCAACAAAATTTAAAGCACAAAAAAATCTCAAATTTAATGCACAAAATTCAAATTCTAGTAAAAATAAATTGTAAAAAAAAATTCCAAATTTTGTGCCTTAATTTGAGATTTTTTTGTGCCTTAAATTTGGTTGAAAGTTTGTACCTTAAAAGTGAAACTGAATGTATATTAAAAATTGTGAATCATCTAAAATAATAAATTGTATAAAAAAATTTATTCTTTAGTATTCAAAAATAACAAATAATTAAAAAGAGATTTTATAATTCGCTTTTATACCATTCAAAATATATAAAAACCTGATATTTTAAAAATTAAAATTATAAAACCAAAAACCTAAAAAAAAAAAAAGTGAGTCACATTTTTTGAAATGAGCCTTACAGTTTTTCTATTTACGGAACTTACACAGAGAAAAAAAGTTTAACAGGAAGAAGTTCTTTTTCTAATAATTAAATTCATTTTAAAAGACATTATATAGTGCCACCATTTTGTAAGTGATTATTTGTCTTTTCCAAGATCTTTTTTTTTTCCACAGATCTTTTTCAAAAAAAAAAGTATCATAAGAAATTTTTCAGAAAAAAAAAAATAAAATACCAACAAAGAAAAATAAGAAGAAGAAAAAGAAAAAAAAAAGAAATTGTAAAATTTTTCAAAAGATAAAAAAGAAAAAGAAAAGAAAAAGAAAAAGAAAAACAAAATTTTGAAAAAAAAATAAATATTTGCAAAAGAAAAAAAAGAAAACATAAAAAAATTTAAAAAAAAATCAAAAATTTGAAAAAGAAAAACTAAAATTTTGCAAAATTAGAAAAAATGATTCTGATTTCCAAATTAGAAAATGTTTTTGTGATAAGAATATGGGATAAACGCTCAAAATAGTTTACATAAACATTATAAAGTGAGTCAACATTTTTGAAATCTAGTTTAATTAATATATATATATATATATATATATATATATATATACGCACGAGCGTGTGTGTGTGTGTATGTATGTATGTATGTATGTGTGTGTGTGTGTGTGTGTGTGTGTGTGTGTGTGTGTGTGTGTGTGTGTGTGTGTGTGTGTGTGTGTGTGTGTGTGTGTGTGTGTGTGTGTGTGTGTGTGTGTGTGGTTATAAAAGATATTTCCGATAAAGTGTGCATTTTTTTATTTTTCATACAGAACAATATTTTTTTTCATAGTGCTATTCTTTAATCGACAATATCAAATTAAGTTTAATATTAATACTTATTGATTCAATGACTAATGTATTTATAATAAAATATTATCTTTGTAATATTTCGAAAAACAGAAACGAAAAATAGCAGTTTTTTCGGGAATACAATTCACTACCAATTTCAATAAAAAACTCAAAATATGTTAAGGGTACAAATGATTTTTTAAACAACCAAATACATTTATGTTTCTTTTTATTCTATTAGAAAATTTTTCAAGATTAAAGAAGTTAGGAAAAGGGTTACTTTGCTCAAAAAGAAAATAAGAAATACCAATTTTCATCCTTAAAAAATAGCAGATAAAACTCAGATCAGAATTTTTAACATCTCTTATATAATGTAATATCAGGATAACAAACAAATTAACTTATTATTAAGAATCAATAAATACCAATTAATGATTTTGTATCTTTAAATACTTTTTTGAAGATTTTTTTTAATAAATATATTTTAAAATAAATAAGCCACTCTTTTTTTTTTTGGAAATAGTAAGAATTTCAATTTATTATTTCTGAAGATTTACAATTTTTGAAATATAGTGTATTTTCTTTCTCCTTTTAGCTATTATAAATAACATTTTTTTCCTGCATCTATGGTTATGAAATATGAGCCCAAAAGCGAAAATTACTTATATTCATCGTTTTCCTGACCAAAAACAGTACATTATTTTATAGTATTTCCATTCTCTATCACATTTTCTTTTTATTGTTATGTCCCATATTTATTTTATTAATATAACCCACTTTTATATAAAAATTTCCTTTGATAAAAAGGGCATTATACATCTCGTTTGTTATATAGTTACATTCAACAAAAAGATCTTTTTAAAAAATAGAAATACTTCTACTTTATTAAAGAACATATGTTATTTTAATTCCACGTTTAACTTTATTATTACTAAAAGTATCATCTAATTTATATAGTGTTAGTTTGAACTGATTTACCCATGTTGGGATAACCTGAGTAACTTTTTCTTGTTGTTTATTGTCAAGTTATTAAACTCAAAAACCCTTTCTTTTTATCTATTATTAACTCATAATTAATTTTATTCATAAAAATTAGAAAAAAAAATGAAAATTTTCAATTGATTGAAATAGTGAGAGAACTTTGAAATTTTCTTATTATTTTATTTCGGTTATGTTAACCAAAATTAATGAAACCAAATTTTATTAGTAACGATTTACTTAATTTGTTACACCTTAAGGACTACGTTCCGACCGTGGAGGGTTTTTTTGTTATTTTATTATTTTGCTTTCACTTCTCAAAAAGAATTTTCAATCTGAAGAAATTGGAGAAAAAATTACTTGTTTCAAAAGCCAAAATCATCACCAACAAAAATAAGTTTCAAATGGATTTTTGAAGAAGGATTTTTTAAAAAAAATGTTTAAAAGGAATTTTCAAGTACAAGTTCAAATTTGAAAATATTTCAAACTTTTAAAAGTAATTCTAAAAAATATTTAGAACAACTTGAGTAGCTGTTTTGTGTTTATTGATTTGGGATGTAAATTATGAAATTATAAAATCTAATATTTGTTTGATCTAAAAAGAAAATAATTATGAAACTTGGTGGAATTATGAAATTTCCCATTTTTTTATAAAATGAAATTCTTAATGTGTAAATTTAACAGAGACATTATGGAACTCTTTCAAGGGTGATTTTGTTCATTATTTCACTGTTTTCACAAGGAAACTTCTTCCTTAAAAAAGAGAACTTTCTAATTAATAATTTTTCATTTTTTTTATTTGAAATTACTTCTTTATTGCAAGAATTTGTTTTTCTTTATGAGCATTTCGAGTGAAAAAGAGGACTTAATTCTTCCACTCCTTGACGAACTTGAAACAACCTTCAATAAGTGTCTCTTTATCATTTCTGGAAACGAACAAAAAGAAAATTTCCGAGATCAAACAAAATTAGTTAAAGAGAATATCCAAACCTTTGTAAAAACTTCCAAACTCATTGACAAAGAATTGATACTTGTTAAAATTAAGTCTTCAAATGAAAAATCAAATTATGAATTGCAGAACGAAGTGGGACGATTAAAAAAGGGCATTGAGAACAAAGAAAAATTGATTAATAACGCAAATGAATTATTATCAAAATGGGATCGGATCTTAACAGAAAAAAACCAAGACAACCTCCAACTAATCAATGAATTTTAAAAATAAAACAAAAAACAAACATTTAAAAAAATAAGAAAAGAAAAACAAAACCAATAAAGAAAAACATTAAAAAAGTTTGTTTTTAGTTCTTCTTTTTTTTTGAATAGTATTTTGAAATTTAACTCTTTTTTAATCATCTCTTCCGAAAATTGATATAAAAGCTAACTAAAAAAGCAAAATTTCATTGCTTTGAAATTCATTTTTCTTGTTTTAATTTTCAGCTATAAAACAAGATCGTTACAAAAAATATCATTTTTTTATTATTGAAGAAGTGGAAATTACACTCCGAGAGACCCTTGCACTTAAAATTCCTGAAAGGAAACTTAAACATAAATTCATAGGTTTCACGATTATTAATTAATGAAAGTAATACTAAACAAGATTGGTTTAAGGGTGGAGTAATGCAGTGAAAAATAATGTTTTGAAATGGAAAAAAAAAATTTTGTAATTGTTATGAGTGCCTAACATCAATCAAAAACCAACCAACCTATGAAGTGCGATCAATCTCCAAAAATCAACAATCAAAAAAGAGGACATTTTTAGAAAAAAGCGTAAAAGAGAGATACTCAATTTCCAATTAGAATGGTTAGAATATATCATTTTGAAAACAATTGTGTTGGTTTTGAAGTGTTGATCTATGGTGCTTTTTGAGATCTTGAAGATTTTTTTCTATTCTCAAATGAATTATTTTTACAACGAGAATATTACAAAATCCTTACTTTTTCAAATAGAGAGGGTTACAAAATAATAACAAATTGTTCAAATCGAATTAAATTGATTCTAAGCTATTTCCGAGAAAGTGGGGCAAATTTATTTTTAAAATATTTATTAAACTCAATCTTCAAAAAAGTTTTTAAATATTCAAAATCATTAACTATCATTTATTGGTTCTTGATTATAATTCAATTTGTTTTTTAGTATTGTATTGCATAAATAAAAGATATTAAATTTTCTGATCTCGATTTTATCTGATATTTTTTATGGTGAAAATTGGTTATTATTATTTTCTTTTTAATCAAAAAAAGTTTTCATAATTTGTTTAATCTCAACAAATTTTGCAATACAATTTAAAACATATAACTGTATTTTATTGTTTAAAAAATAATTTGTACCAATTCCATATTTTGATTTTTTTATAGAAATTGGCCATACATTGTTTTCACCAAAAACAGTGCTAATTTTTTTTCTCATTCTTTGGAAATATTTCAACGAGGATATTTTGAAATAAATACATAAGTACTGGGTTCAATCGGTATTAATATTAAACTTATTTTGGTATTGTTGATTAACGAATACCCCTTCTAACAAAGATGAATTTTTATAAAATGTAAAAAAAAAATTCCCCACTTTTTTGTGTTATTTTATACTTTAAGAAAACAATTTTTTTCAAATTGAAGAAATTTATTACTTTGGGAATATCAAGCTAAGACTGGGTATTTTTTTTTTTGAAATATTTGATTTTTTGAAATTAGAGAATACTTTGACAACTTTTTTTTTAATTGTATTTTTTGTTATTGAGATACTATGATTTTTTTTTTTTTGTTATTTGAATAAATATTGTGAGGATTCTTTAAAATTATTTTTTTTTCTGAATTTTTTAAACTGTGATCCTGTAAATTTTTTTTCTGATATGTATTTTTTGATAAAGTAAATGGATAAACTTTTTTTTTATTTGTTATTTGAATTTTGTCAAACATAAGAAGTGCAATTTCAGAATATCCTTTTTAGTGGCAAATAAATCCTTACTTGGGTATGATACATATTCATAGGTGGATGGATAGATCCTTAAAATTTATTTATAAAGATTTTTTTCATTTTTTAGACAGGAAAACCCCCTTAAAAAATGATCAATATTTTCTTTTTTTTTTCTTTTTTTTTTCCTTCTGAGTCTATTTTAAGCATAAAGAACTTAATTTATTTGAATTTTTTATTTATAAGATAATAATAATAATATCTATTTATGCAATTTGTAACTGTTCTGACCTTTCAAATTGTTGAACTTGAAGGATAACTTCAATATTTTTCCGTTAAAAATAATGATTTTTAATTTTTTATTATTGCGAAATATTCTTATCTAGTGTCCAAAAGCTCTGTAAAGTACCATATAGTGAATATTTTTTTTTAATTTCAGAAATATAAAGAAAATTTTATGAATTATATTTTTATTTTTAAAATTAAAAAAAAAACTAACAGCAGTTTTTTTTACATTTTTTTTAGAAAATATATTAATAATTCAAATTAAAAAACACAAAAAGTAGTTTTCTCAAATTCAAAAGAATTGAGTAAAATCAGATATTTTTCTTAATTCTTGTAAATCCTGAAGAAATGAACAAATTTTCCAACAATTAGAATTCAATGGGTAGTTTACTGTTTAATTATAGATTTTTTTGAGTTCAATTGAATCTTTTCAATTTTAGTTGATTATATTATTTATTATTTGATTAACCCTTTTATAATTTATCTAAATAGTGAAGAGATATTTTTCCATTTTTTTTTTTTTTTTTATTTGGGTTTATTTTATTTTTTACTGAAATAATCATATTTTCAATTTTGAAATTTGTTTTGTAAATAAAAATTGGTTTATTTCTTATTAACATATATGTGAGAGTAATACAAGAATCAATACATTTTTTTTTATTTAATAATTAAAAAGTTCTAATATATGTGCTCGTTGACTTAATATAGAAGTTTTTTTAATATATAAACTCCATTTCACTCTTGGGGCAGACAAAAATAAAAATTATGCTTTATTTTTAAGAATCTCCCAACATATGATTGTTTAGAAATAAGAGAAATTATAAACTTCCAATTAAAGTTGATATTCATAAAAATAAAATTCCTGAACAAAGTATAAATTTCTGAAAAAAAATAAAATGTTAAAAAAAAATTACTCCCTTTCATGGAAAAGTCAAATATAAAATTTCCCAATTTGGATGGATATTAAAAATGTTAACAATAAGTTTTTTAAAACCCCAAATTAACGTTAATATCCAGTTTATCGATTTAAAAAGAAATTAAAAATGACCACTTTTCTTAAAGTGAATTTGGGATTTCAAACATTTTTTTTTTTTAAATTGACTTTCTTTTTTAAAATAAAAAAAGAATAAATAAAAAAATTGACAAAATTAGAAAAAATCATACTGATCTAAAAAATTGAAAATATATAAGAGAAGAATTTGGGATTAAACATCATAGAATATGATCTATTTCGTAAATAAAAAAGTTCCCTATGACTAAAAAGGAGTTTATATATATAATCATTTCCCAGTCAAAGGGGACCGGTTGTCATAGTGAATAACATTGTTTTAAAGGGTTTGGATGGATATTCAAATAAAAAATTTATTTTGGAAATTTCAAAATTGAAATCATTTTTTCACATTTTACTTTTTTCTTTTCTTTTTTGATTTTTTTCGAATACCTATTCCGTTTTTGTATTTATTTTATATTTTAAGACCTATATTCATGAGGTAAAACCCTGTTATTTTAGTTTTATTGAAACAGTGAGAATGATTCTAGAGAAATACAATAGATGTTTTGATAATAACTTATTGTATCATAATATTAACAATTAATTTGTGATAATATTAAAAAAAATCATGATTAGTCCTACTTTATCACGACAAATCATAAAATCGCGATATTACACATTATGGCGAAAAAATGTAGATCTTGAAAAAGTGAAATATGATAAAAAAAATCTCTTGACTTTTACAAAGCCTTGAGACTTTTACAACACTTTTAAACTTTAAAAATATTTGTAAGTGTTTGCAATGTTGTGAATTGTCTTCAAGTGTTTGAAAGTTTTGAAAGACATAAAATTTTTCTAATCGGAATAAGACTGTTTGTAGTTGAAAAAAAAAATTTTTTTCGCCAGTATATAAAATCTCTGGTGAATTTTATGATCATACTGATAATAGCCCACTTCGATGATTTACTTGGATATAAAATAGATGTTGTTTTCTTAAAATGGAATTTTTACCTTAACAAGTTAAATAACCAAAAAGAAGAAAGAGTAATTTTCCTTCTAATTGGTGATCGATTAAACAAAAACTTCTAAGCTCTAGTTGTGTATTTTGTCCAATACAAAGAGATTAAAAGAAGAATTAGAAAACAAATGTATAAAAAATCTTAATAATTGGTAAGATAATGTGGCTATGGTTAAAGAGAAAGCTTTTGAAAAGTTACCCAACTCCTTTCATCTTTCCTTGAAAAAAGGAGAGCTTTGAACCCAAGAATACATTCTTTAAATAGAGTGTGAAGGGTTGATTGTATTAAAAAGCTCTTTTATTCAACACAATTTACAAAAACAAGATTGACTGAGAAAAAAATTATTTATCTTTATTTATTATTGTTGTTTGTTCTATAAAGGATCGATAGGTTTGTCGGTCAAATCAAAAGAAAACATAATAAAACTCTTTGTTCTGATCCTTGATTGAATCAAGTATCTGTTTAGTTGTTTTTTCAAAGAATAACTTTTTTTCACTAATCTGTTTTTTGATCAAAAAAAATTTCTTTTTTTAAAAAATATTGATGAATTAGCCCAAAACCTATCAACAGTTTATATCACCATTACTTTTTATCAAGACAATTTGGCATCTATCAGGATTTTTAAATAATTAAGGTAATTCGTTCAATATTCTCACGATTTGTCATATTATTGTGATAATATTGAATATCGAGATTTGCTGATATTATCGCGATTTGATGGGAATAATCGCCATTTTTGTAACTTTATCGTGAATTAAGTATAGATATCATCAAACACTCAAAAGTATTTCTGTTCGAATTTTGTTTGATCCTCAATTGGAGATTTTGATTAATATTTTTTTTTTTCTCAATAGGCACCCAAAGAATTTGTGCTTTTCTAAAATTAATAAGAAAATTGGATTTGAAATTTTTAAGAAAATCGATTGATTTATTAGTTAATGTTAATCCAGATAACAACTAAACTCTCATTTGTGTTATACTTATTTCAAATTTTTTGTTCTTTAAAAGTCAATTCATCAAAAAAAATTGATATTTGAAAAAAATGTTGAAAACTTTGACTCAAATAAAGTTCCTATATATAATCATTTTTAAGAGAATTCTTATAAATAAATTGTTGACAGTTGTGAGACATTTCTTTTAATTTTTTCCAATGATTGAATAAACCCCATTTCAAAAACTGTATATCACCTGAAATAATAAATTGAAAACAAAAAAAAAATAGATTATTTAGAAATCAAGAACAACAAATAATTAAATCTCTTTTAATCTTTCTTTTTAATCAGTCTAAACATATAAAAACTTGATATTTAGAAAACCAAAACCTAAATAAAAAGCAAAAATTAAAAAAAAAGTGAGTCACAATTTTTTAAAAGAGCATTACAGATTTTTTATTCGGTAACTTATACTAAAAATTGTTTCTAACCATCAAAATATTCTTGAACATTTTTTCCTCTTATATGACCCCTTCAATGCAAAACAATGCCCCTCGCACTTTAACGATAAAACCCACATCCCCCACGTGTTGAATAAAAAAAAGACAAAAGAAAATAAAAAAGATTGAAAATTCGAAAGCTTTCTTTAATTTGTAAAGTCTTATTATTTTCTGAGGAATTTAGTCCCAAAAAGGAATTAATGTGAATTTTTTGAATTAACAAAATAGTTTCTGTTTTTTCTTTTATCTTTTAGTGTATTTTTTTTTCTTTTTGGGAGACAAAAAGCCAGATCAAAAACAAAATTGTGTAAAAGAAATATTAAAAAAATCAAGAAAATTGGAAAACAACAAAAAAGATTCATTCAAAAAACTTTGAAAGATCTAATAAAGTGTTCAAAAAAACAAACAAAAGGGTTTTAAATCCTATTTCTTTTTGGTGAACCAATTTTTGCTTTGATTAATTCTTTTTTTTTTTTCAGGCAATTTTTTGTAACAGGTTATTTTTCACGTAACTCTTTGATGAAAACACGAATTTGTTCAAGCACTTTTGGGAAAACCTTTTTTTTTAAAAAGTCTGTAATTGTGTCTAAATTTTCTTCACATGTAGGGTTTACGATGTACTCATCTTCCTCTTCTCCTTCAGCAACATTTCTGATTTCTAATGTTCCATTAAATTTCTTTTTTTTTTTCTCTTCTTCAAGGATGTGCCCTTTAACCTTTACCTTGAGTGTAAGGTCCCACCCTGGGATTCTTTTGCCTCTTCTTACATTGATATACGCGTCACCTGTAACAAAGGCACTTTTCAATTTCATAATCCCTCCTTCAAAACTTCCTAAATCAAGATCTTCAGTTGTCAGTAAATCTTCTAATCTTTCCTTTGACCATTTGTTTAAATTGATTTCTTCCCAATGGTAACCACCAACATTCCACTTTGACATTTTGTAAACAGAAAGATTTAAAACAAAAAAAAATGATTATTCTAATTTTGTGCCACTTCAAAAATCGCGGTCTCTGTTGAATTACGTTTCACCAATTAAACTCCATTCAACTTGTATCTAATACAATTATTTTTGAAAAAATAATTTTAAAACCATTCAGCCAATTTCACTCAATCGAAAAAAAAAAACAGTTAAATTACATATCAAAAAAATTATGACAAAGGATAAAATTCAAAAGTATTTTAATCATTTTTTGAAACTTTTATCCATTCCAAATTTTGAATGGGATTAAATTGCTTGAATTGGTTTGAATTGAACACCAACCAATTTGTTTGATGAAAAAATGAAGAAGAGAAAAAAAATAAAAAAGAAAAAGGAATATGAGAATGGTACTTTCAGATCTAAAAATATTCTAAAAGAACCCAAACATTTTCTGTACAGCACTCCTTTGAACTTTCTAAATTCAAAAAGGTTTTTAAAAATGTTTCTCAAAAAAAGTTTCATCAACTCAAGCCTTCAACCAAAAAAATTTTTATCGATCCTGAAGCTTTCCAAATGTTGGCAAAATAATTTCCCAGAGCACACAGATTTTGCTTTCAAATGTGTTTCCCAAAAATTTACCAAAAAGCTATTCAAAAAATTTACCAAAAAACAAAAACTTTGGCATCAATCCTGAAGCTTTCCCAAAGTTTAGTCAAATATTTTTTTGAGAAGATTATTCCTTCCAAATATTTTCCCAACCTCTTGAATAAGAAAAATTCTCGAACGAACCTTCAAATGTTCACACTAAGCGTTCTTCCAAAATTATTACCAACACCAAGAAGAAAAAAAATTGTTTCAATTTTAGATCTAAAGAAGAAAAAAGAAAAGAAAACAAAACAAATTTTTAGTCAAAGAAATTTTTTTTTTTAATGACGTTCCCTTCTCAAATTATAAACCAAAACTCAATAACAAAGGATAACAACCAATTATTAACAAAATTCAAAAAATTAAAAAAATACCCAAATGATTCATTTTTTTAATATATTTACTTACAATTCTTCTTTACTTTGGGTCTGCTTTTGATGTTTCAAAGAATATTGCGTCTATAGTGATTATTACAGCTTCAAAATGGTACAAAAAATACAAGAACACAAACAAGAAGACAATTTTTGCATGACGCATCATCAAAGAGACAAAATTTGAAACTTGAAAAACATCACCTTCAAGATCTCAAAGATGAAGATTATGATTAAAAGTTGTTGGTCAATTCAAAAAGTTGGTTCATGTGTTGGCAAGTAAAGACACAATTTTGGGTCAGTCAACGTAATCTTTCTTGCCTCAAATTATTTTTTTTCTTATTTAAATCTTTTTATTTTTTTTTATTTTTATTTGTAAATCCCGAAATACTTACTTTAAGTACGATGTTTATAATTCAACAAAAAGCCGAATTTTGTCAACTTTCTTTTTCATTTTTTAATATCACAGAAACGAGCCTGGAAAAAGTAGTAAAAAAATTTTTTTTATCCTTCTTAAGGATTACAATCCCAGAAATTTGAAAAAAGATTATCTTGTGTAGGGTGTAGTGAGTTGTCGATTTGGTTCTTAGCTGATCGATTTCATGCTTGGTATGGATTAAAATACTGGTTCAAAATGGCAATTTTTGACAATTTTTTTTTTATTTCCGAAATCCGGAATTGAAGACGTAAGGTTCATTGGCTGGAACTTAAGTTATAAAAAAAGGTGATTTGTAGGTTGTTGATTGAAATTTTTAATTAACTTTGGTTTTATTGGGAGCTTCTAAAAAATTTGATTTTTTCATTTCGTTAATTGACAAAAACATAAATCAAGATTCTTTTCTAAAACCCAAAAACCAATATTTATTCTTAAACACCTACCAATCTATTAATCTTACACTCTTCAATTCGGATTTCGGAAATAAAAAAAATAAATCGTCAAAAATTGCCATTTTGAACCAGTATTTTAATCCATACCAAGCATGAAATCGATCAGCTAAGAACCAAATCGACAACTCACTACACCGTACACAAGACAATCTTTTTTCAAATTTCAGGGATTGTAATCCTTAAGGGACTAGTAACTCTTATTTATTTTTTTTCCCAAAGGTAATAGAGTAATTATTTACAAAAGGATACAATTAAATCCAATAAGAAACTTCATTTGTCAACTTTTGAGAAATGAATAATCATTTTAAAAGATTTCATTTTTTCCAATGAAATTTTCAGTCAAAAGATCTGATCCTTTTTTGTTGGGTTTTTGGATCAAACTAGAAAAATAAAAATTTGCAAAGAAATTTAATTTTGAAGAAATATCACTTTTAGTAATTTCTGAGAGTCTTTATGAACAAGTAACCCTTGAAACTTTAATCTTATTTAAAAATACAATAAAAATAAATCAAATATTGTATCCTTGAAGATCTAAAAAATTTAAACATTTATTTTATTCAAAAATATTTCTTAGATTTCTTGAAATTTAAAAGACTAGTCAATATAATTTTTCAAAAATCAAGAGAATGGATAAACAAGGAAATGTTTGTATTAAAATCAGTTATTTGATAATATCTATTATTTTTTTATTATTGGAAACATGTATTTGAATTCTTTTGTTTGTTGAAAAATCTTTAAAAAAATTGAGAAATAATTGTAAAGTCTATTTGATAAATTTTAATACTTGGGATGTTAATGACTTACTGAAATAATTAAGATTGGGTTATTAATTATTGATTATAAATAATCAAATTAAAAAGTATTTCTTTAGATTATAAGTTGAATTTTCAAGGTTTTAAAAAAGTATTTCGGGAGAATTTTTAATTTGATTGTTTGGTCCTTTTTATCAGATTTTTTCATTTAATCCCGAGAAAAAATAGATTTGGTATGTTCTTTGAATCAAAAAATTATATTTTTTACAAGTTTAAAATAATTATTGTCTTTTTTTTTTTTTGAGATTAAGTAGATTTTTAAACTTAGTTATTATAGAACTAGTGGTTTTATTTTTAACGTGTATTTTTGTACACTTCCTTTGCAGGCAATAAGATTTCAATCTTCTTTCAAAGAAAATATTTTTTTTAAAATAATCCAGAAATATGTTGAATTTTCGGCTTTTCTAAAATGAGAAAAATGGATCAGACTTTTAAAAACAATAATTAATTTCTGAAAATAGCATTAAAAGTAAGTTCTGTCTTGTAGTTATCAGATTTTTACTTTATTTTTCAATTTCAAGATATGGTAATTTTTTTTGAATTTGCTATTAAATTTACTTGAAGATTTTTTTATGTTTACTAGTCCCTTAAATCTCGCAGAATAAAAATTTGTGAGATTTAACAGTCACCAAACCTTGATAAAAACCCGAAATACTTTGAATTTCAATTGCAAACATTGTCATTAAAAGACTAATAAATCTTATTCGTATTATTTTTCATATGTAACAGATTAATTTATTACAAAAGGATGTAATTAAAGCCCTGTATGTAACTTCAATTATCAACTTAGAGAACTCGATCATCAATTTTTTTTTCCAAAATAAATTAATTATTCACAAATTTTACACTTTTTAATAACTTCAATTAGAATAAACATTATTAGTTAATAAAAAATCTTTGATCAAATATTATTTTTTATGATTTTTACTAATTTAAGTGGGAAAATCCAAGGTTCTATTAAGATTTTTTTTGATTTAATAGTAAAAAAATTTGAAAACTTTTTTCTTCACAGATAAGAAGTCATTTTATTATATTTTAAAAGTATTTTAAATCTGATGAAAATCTTTCAAATAGGGAATCAATTATTTTGACTATTAAATAATTATTTTTTCTTTGATTTTTAGTTAAGTTTTTTTTTTAATTTTTGTAATAATTCCAAAATCTAAGAAATTGTCGGTTAATTTCAAAAAGTAAAAAAAACCTAGGACATTCATTATTTCCATTAGTTATTTTTTTCTGTGTTTGAGTTTTTTTAGATGATAAGAGTGTTTTCAAAACTATTAGTTATTATTTCTTCAAAAAATATCCTAAAGTTGAGTTTAACTAAAATTCATTGTCACATCCATTTAAAATTCTTTACCCCAAAATAGACGGTTTTTTTCTAGACTAGAGACTTTTTAAAAATTGTAGTACTATTAACAACAATAAATACAATCACCTCAAGATTTTTAAGAACTGGAATGTCGATTATGTTTTGAGAAAAGTCAATTAACAAGGCTGAAATGATAATTGAAGTTGTAGTTTTATGTAACTTTTTTCGATTTTATTTTTTCATACTAGTGAATTGAATTCTTTTTTTTTTTCAAAAATTTCATTTTCATCAATTAATTTACAGTTAAAAGGATCTGATCTTTTTTGTTTGGGTTTCTGGGCCAATTTTAAAAAGGAAAAATTCTCAAAAGATTTTTATTTTGAAGAAATCTCACTTATTGTAATTTCTGAGAGTCTTGTATATAAATAACCTTGAAACTTTAATCTTATTTTAAAAATAGGATAAAAATTAATCTAACTATTGAAAATTGAAGATCTAAAAAATATATTTTTAATCATTTTTTATACTTTTATTAAATTTTTTTAAAATTTAATAGTTTAGAAAATTTCAATTTCAAATATTAAGAGTATAAACAATTAATTTTTATTATTTAAATCAGTTATCTGGAATATATTATTATTTTTTTCGAAGAATTATTAATTTGAATTCTTTTAATACATTTGAAAATATTTAAAAAATTGAGAAATGATATAAAAGTTTATTAATATGTTTAATCTTTATACTATTAATAACCCACTGAAAAAATTAATTTTGAATTACTAATTATTGATTTAAAACATTCAAATTAAAAGTATTTATTTAAAAATTCACTGAAATTTTACAGGTTTTTAAAAAATTATTTTGGTTGAATTTTTGATTTGATCGTTTGGTTTTTTTCTCCTTTCTTTTTTTTTTCAATTCAAAAAAATTGATAAAATTGATAAAATCTGTTCTTTGAATCAAATAATTATATTTTTTCAATTTTAAAATAATTTTTGGAATTTTTTTGAAATTAAGTGGATTTTTTTACTGGACTATTTCAGAACTTAGTGGGAGGATATTATTAAATTTCAAATTTGATGAAATTCACAGTTTATTCAAAATAGTTAATTATATTGAAATGTATTGGTTGTGGGCATTTTAAACATCCTTTAGTGGTTTGTTAAGGTATGTTAGGGTAGATTATAGTATGTTAGAATGTGTTTGGGTGGTTTGGATGATATACTAGGAAATTTTTGATAAGGATTTTGAAAAAAAACAATTAAGAGATCAATTAGACTTTTTGAAACTTATTTTATGAAGAAAAAAATTTCCACTTAACTTTTTGTGTTAAAATTGGGGTTCGAACAAAATTTTAAAAATATTTAGTATTGATGATTTCAAGATTTTGAATTTTCAACAATTTAAGTAATAAAATACTAACAATCACAAAATAATCTTTTTGATTTTTCCTCCCATAATTATAAAAAACATTTAAACCCCATTAAAAACTTTCCTACCAATAATAATAATCAAGAAACTCTTCAAAATACAGCCAGTTCCACTTTTTAAGGCACAAACTTCCAACGAAATTTAAGGCACAAAAAATTCTCAAATTAAGGCACAAAATTTGTAATTTTTTATTTTACAATTTATTTTACTAGAATCTGAATATTGTGCTTTAATTTGAGATTTTTTTGTGCATTAAATTTCGTTGAAAGTTTGTGCCTTAAAAGTGGAACTGACTGTAAGTCGAAACACAAATTACAAAAAAAAATTTCAAGATCTTGAAAAGATTTCATTTTATTTTCAAAAATGACTACTCCCTTAAATGTTTTTTAATTCCAAGAATTTAACCCATTTATTTTAATTTTTGAAATAGTTTTCTTTGTTTTTTTTTTGGTTTGATGAAAATATTTGAAAATAAAATTTTGAAAGCAAATTTGTTTTCAAATGTTTGGTAAAATTATAATAAATAGTAATGGTGTGAAAAATTCAAGGTAATAAATTGTTTGTATTCATAAAAATTAAGAAGATAAAGAAAACAAATCTTCGAAAATAGACTTTGATCGATTTTTTTTTCTTTTTTAATTTCAAAAAACTTATCCTTGTAAAGGGAATCTTTCGTGTTTGGTCATCTAAAAGAAAATATTTGTTTCAAATACACACTTTCGGGTATGTTTTTTTGGTTTATTCTTGGACTAATTTCACTCATTCGCATAAACACATTTCTAGATCCAAAACATAATTTAATAAAACTAAAAATTTAATCAAAAAAAAAAATCTATCAAAACATTGAAAAATTAAAGATTCGACTCTGATTTTCTTTGGGTTAGCTTTCTTAACACAAGAAGAGTAGTGAAGGGTATTTTGGTTTCAAAGTTTCAATATCCAATGACAATCTCAAAGAATATTTTTTTCAGTAAGGTTGTTACAACTAAAATTTTTCAAAATGGTAAAATGTACCCACTTCATAAAACACTAATTTTTTATATTCTTTTTTAAAAACATTCTAATTTTCTTCATATTTTCTTTTATTTGAATTTAATTTCTCAATTTTCTTTAAATTTAAAAATAATAGATGGAAATTAGGCCATAAATATGTAGTACATTTAATTTCCTTTTTAAATCTGGATTATTATTATAATATATATATATATATATATATATTTTATAATAACCCCAATTCAAAATTTTTAACACACCAAAATTCGATTTGTGAAAAAAAAAAACTTATTTAACCAATTCCCAAAGAAATACCAAATTAGAACCATTCGCTAATTGGAATGTTAACACTTGTTTATACATTACAATACTCACAAAACAAAAAAATAAATAATTATCAATACTAATAAATCATGGGTATGTTAAAAATTTTGGAGGGAGCAAAACAAAAAAATACCAATGCTAAATATGTTGACATTCTATTAGGAATATTGATCGATCAAATGGTCAGGTACTACCAATTAATTTTATTTGAGTTCTTCTATTTGGAACAACTCAACTTAAGCACAATATCAATCATTGGAAAAAAAATTGATCGAACGAAACAAGTTACGTAATTCAAAAAATGAAATGAAAAAAAAACAAAAAGATGAAAAAATGATTTACATATTTTTCAAAAATCAAAATTATCTGCAATTTGAATGAAATTGTATTGTTGTGATTGTTTGGAAAATTTTAGCTGTGTGGAAAATTTTGAATTTTAGTTTATATTAAAAAAGTTAATATTTTTTCAACAAAATTTATTTAAAAGATAAAAATATTGATAAAGTTCTATTTTTTTACATTTTAAATCCTTCTGCTTAAATAAAAAGTTTTTTAGCTATCTTTTATTTTTACCTTTTTAACTTGGTTTTCTTTTATCATATTTTTTGAATAACTTAATTCTTCAAGACGGTAATTGTTTCTTCTCAAATCTTGAAATTTTACTAAATTAGTCTGAAATTCATAAATCCTATATGGAATTAAATTGAAAAAATCTAAATTTAATTTAATTGAAATTTTACTAAATTAGTCTGAAATAATTAAATCCTTTTTAAATAAATAAATGGGTTTTAAATATTAAAATGGAATTCAAAAATGTTGTTCAATATAAAACGATTCAAAATTTTGTATCAGTTTTTAGAACGAAATATATGTGTTTTAATGGGTTGAAATGGAATTCAATAATCTTGCGATTTTGGTAGTGTGGGTATCGTGAATAATGATTGTTTTTTTTTTACTTTTATTTCTCTAAATGGTTGTTATAGGTTTTAGTAAATTCTGTTTAGTGTGTTTTCTGTAAAAACTCATATTTCTGTGTTTTATTATTTTGTAAAGTTAGTAAATGTTGTTTTGGTACTTTTGTTAGTAATTGTGGATTTTTCATATTTGATTTGTTGATACTCAGAACCATTTTTGTTTTTCAATTAAGTTTTGAAATTCTTCATTGTTGGGTTGGTGAAATTGAAAACCACATTTTCTTGAGTGATTTTTTCATAAGGAAAGTAAAAAAAATATTGACTTTTCTGATTTTTGTTTATTCACTTTCAAACTATTATTCAGAAACGATTGAAGTAACTTAAATAATCACAAATTAATTTCATCAAGTTCTTATAATATCCATCATTTAGATCCTTTTTTCTATTGTTGCAATTCATCAGGTTAGCTGTACAACTTTTCCTGAGAATAAAAAAAATAAATCAAGTTTAATTTTTTCCACCCAACCACCCAAAATAGTTATGGTTAAAGTTTAGAATTGAAAAAAAACAGTACATTAAAATAATCCCTGATAAGTTTTTTAATAGTCAATATTCATTAAATTGTTGTCAAAGTTCTTTTCTTTAAGGGTCGAGTCATTTACCATGGATTTGTTTTATACTCAAGAGCTGAAATGAATCCTAAAAATGGTATTGAGACATTGCCCTTATTTTGATTGACAAAATTCAAATAACAAAAAAAAAAATCATATGATCTACAGTCGGTTTCACTTTTAAGGTACAAACTTTCATCGAAATTTAAGGCACAAAAAAATCTCAAATTAAGGCACAAAATTGGGAATTTTTTTTTTTACAATTTATTTTTACTAGAATTTGAATTTTGTGCTTTAATTTGAGATTTTTTTGTGCCTTAAAAGTGAAACTGACTGTATATGAAAAATGAAATCAAAGAAAAAAATTTAAGGTGGTAGTAATTTTTACAAACAAAATGAAATCTTGTAAAGATCTTGAAAAATATTTTTTTTTATAATTTGTGTTTAGACTTATAAAATGGATAAGTTAACCCCATCTAAACAATTTATTAAATTAAGTCTCTTTTTTTGAAATCGGAAATTTAAGTGTCTCCAATATAAAACTAAAAAAAGTGTCCTATTATTTTTATTAACAATTAAGTTAATTCTTGAAAATGGTAATACAGATATTTTTCGTTCTATGTTGGAAAATCTTGATTTCGAAAGAAAATTTTTTATTTTTTTATTATGTTTGATAATGAATATTTCAATACATATCTTATCCAATGAAATTAATTGGGGTATAAGCGATTCAATAAATGAATATTTGATTGAAGAATAACTACAGTTTATCAATTAAATTGAGATCTATTTTGCAAAAAATTTTAATTCTTTATTGCTTATAAAAAGTTGTAATCAATTTTTCGAAAAATGAAAAAAAATTGCATAAAAATTTTCAATTTTGATTAATTTTTTTTTTTAAAAAAAATATTTGATCTTATGGACAAGAATCCTTATCGCGATTTATTTCATTTTTGTCAGAAAAAATGATTTTGAATTTTGAAGATAAAATTACAAAATTTACAATTACCTACAAGAAAATTTTATTTTCCAAAATCGAAGTTCTTCTTAATACAAAAACAAAATTTCTTTGTAAAATTTTTAAATGGTTTTAAAACTTTAATGGTTATAACTATCATTCTTAAATCAATACAATTATTTTTCAATTGGTTGAATAAATCATTTTTTTGGTAAACCAAAAAAATTATCTCAAAAAACCAACAAAAATCTTTATTTTTATATTAATGTCAACAAAGAACTATTATTTTATATAATAATGTTGTGTATGTTAATAAAATTAGTAAAAATTTGTTATAATGTAAAAAATATAATGAATTTAATAGGTTTTTCTTTTCCATAAAAAATTGAAAAAAAAAATTGATCTAAAACAAAAATAATATTCTTTTCTGGGTTTCTTAGTTGATCACATTTTTTTGAAACTTGGCATATCCAAAATTTGTAAGTAGAGAATATCACCAATAAAGTGTTTAAAACTTAAAAAGTGTTTTTGTAAAGTAATGATCCTTTAAAAGCATTATAAATTTAAAAAAAAAACAAATTTAAAAAAAAAATACTTGTTTCTTTTTTTAAATTTCCAAATGGTTTAATTTCTTCAATTTAAGGCAAATTATTTTCTGTAATAACATAATCAATTTAATTTTATTTAAAAATCTTTTTGTATATTTTGTAACTCTCGAAATTTGTCAAAGTCAGGATTTTGTAACATTTTTTTGTTTATAAAAACTCATTTGAAAAATGAAAAAAATGAAGAAAAAAATCTACGAGATCCCAAAAAGCACAAAGGAGAGAAACTCGAAAAGAAACATAGTTGTTTTCGAAAATTTTAATTCATAGCCATTCTAATTGAAAAATGGGTGTTTATCTTTGGCTCTTCTTTCGAAAAATAACCTCTTTTTTGGTTGTTGATTTTTGGATATTGGTCGTATTTCATAGGTTGTAGTTAGTTTCTGGTTGTTATTAGGCACTCAATAAAATTACAATTTACTTTTTCGATTTGAAAAAATTATTTTTAACCTTAAAGTCCTTTTTAAAGTTAAAAAATCGAAAAGTTTAAAAAAAAACATTTATTGTCAATTAACTTTTTGAAAAGTTTTTTTTTGAGAAATTGGATTTTCTATTTTTTTCATTTTTTATAATGAAAAAAAAATAAAAAACAAAAAACAAAAAGAATTATGTTGTAAGTGAAATTGAATAAAGATTTTGGAAATTTAAAAATATAGAAATTTTTTTTAAGCAATACCAAATCTTGAGAATTTTTACTTGAAAATTTTAAAAAAAAAAAAACGAAAAAAATAAAAAAAAATCTTATCTTACCAAGAAACTATTCAACTAAGGAAACATTTGTAGATTAGATTTAAAAATAAATAAAAGACACTCCAGATTGATGAAATTATACAAGATTCATAAATAATGACTTATATATTTAGCGAAGAAGAATTAATTTAATTACCCTTTCATAAAAATTCCTTTTTTTCTTATTCTATTTTATTTTTTTATTTTCTGTTTTATTTCATTTTCTTTTTCTCTTCCTTCTTCAAATTTGATCAACTTTTTACTTGGTACAAAACGAAATCAAAATAAAATAACAACCATTTCGTTTTAAAACTATTTTAATTTTTTTTTATGTTTGAATCAATTGGACATTTTTTTTTTGAATGAAAATTGATTTGGATTAACGAATACTTTTCATTTGAATAAAAAATGTTTTTCACTAGAAGGGGGCTTTTGGTCTTTATATACCAAAACAACAACTTTAATGACTCGGCCATTAAATAAAATAATTTTTTTTTTAAAAAAGTTTAATTAAAACCAAACCTAAATAAATTTTGTAATCAACAACCTACAAATCACATTTTTTTAATCGTTTACCTTTTCAAAACTATATTATTCTTCCACTCATAAATTCTGATTTCAGAAGAAAAAAAAAATTATCAAAAACTGCCTTTTTGAGCAACTTTGTATTACATACCAAGTCCAAGATCAATCAGCTAAGAACCAAATTAACAAGTCACAACAAACAACACAAGATAATCATTTTTTCAAATTTGTGGAATTTTAAACCTTAAAAAAATTGAAATATATTTTATAATACAGACTTTTTTAAAAAAGTGAATCGTTTTTTTAAAGGAAGTAAGTACTTTTCCCCATTTTGAAAATTATAATTGTGTTAACATTACTGAAAAAATATTTTTTTGAATGAAGCCCGATATTGAAACTTTGGAACCAAAACATCATCCACTAGTCTATTCGTGAAAAGAATCAAAGTAATTCAGAGTTGAATCTTAAATTTTTCAATTTTTTGAACATTTTTTTTGATTCAATATTTGGTTTTATTAAATTTGGTTTTGGATCTTGAAATGTGTTTATACAAAAGATTGAAATTAATCAAAGAGTAAACCAAAAAATATACCCAAAATGGTGTACATTTGAAACAAATATTTTCTTTTAGAAGACTGAACACGAAAGATCACCAGTCAAAATAAATTTGTTGAAATCAAGAATGAAAAAAAAAAATATCGATAAAAGCCTATTTTGGAAGAATTATTTTCTTTATCTTCTTAATTTATATGTATCCAAACTCTTTTTTTCCTTGAATTTTTCGCCCCATTACTATTTATTATTATTTTAAAAAACCTTTTGTGATAAATTTGCTTTCAAAATTCTTTTTTGAAATATTTTTATCAAGCAAAACCAAAACAAAGAGTACTATTTCAAAAACTAAAATAAAGGAGTTGAAATCTTGGAATCAAAAAGCAGTTACAAAAGATTCAAATCCAAACAATTGAAAAATTCAAGAAAAAATTTCAATCAGATTCAGAATTTTTTTGAGTTCTCGTTTTAATTGAAAATAAATAATTATAAAATCAAACGAATTTGCCCAATAAACCCTTATTCTCAATAAGAGTTATTTAATAAATATCCTATTTTCTGAATCAAATCAAGAATTAGATAAATTAAATGAAAATAGGATTTTTAAATTCATTTTGGAAATTCTTTAGAAATAAAAAGTAATTTGTTTTCTCAAAAATTTGACTAATAAACTTTTTTTCATAAAGGATTAAAATTCAAATTAAATCAGTAAAAAGTAATTGTGTAAAATTTTATAGATTAGATCAAGTAATAAATGATTTTTATTTATTTTTTCTTGATCAATTTTTTCATTTTTTTGATTTGTGTTTTTTTATTGGTATGAAAATAGCTTGTACTAGGATATATTTCACTCTAGTGTTTATGAAAATACCAATGTATTCTGGTATTAGAAATGATTTGAAGAATTCAGTTTCACATAAATGGTGGCACTCAAAAAATGAAAAATGTACTTACCCCCTTAAAAACTTTTTTCAAGTTTTTTGATTTAAAAAAATAAAAACTTTTTGAGAACTAAAACTTGTAGAAAGTTTTCTGTTTTGATAAATTAAACAATCAACGTTTAAATGTGGTGTATGGATCGGGGTGTCAAGGAAAGCACCTTTTTAAAAAAATTCCAGGCTTGTTTATAACAAAAAACTTTAAAAAAGGTTTAATTACAGCAAAATCATAAAAAAAAGTTTTCACTTTTTTAAAATGACTATATGTGATTGTTTGGTGTATTTAGTTGTATTATTTCATATTGCACTTATTAGTTTAATTTTACTTTGATTTAATATATAATAATTTTAACCAAATAAAAAAAACAGGACTTGGTTTATGACGTAATCCAAGACCCGAAAAAATGAATATGAGCAATAAATCAAAACAAAAAGATGAAATAATTTTATGATCTGGAAACAAAAATGAAAAAGGACTATAAAAAAAAAAAAGAAAAAAAAGAAAATAAAATAGAGAGTATCGTTCTTTTTTATTGATAGGTATTATTGTTATTCTTTTTCATGTTCAGTTATCTTATTTTTTAATATTACCAAGGTGGTCAATGAGAAAATGTTTCAAACACAAGAGTCAAAGAAACAATAACTTCAACAGACAAGAGAAAAGTTTCAAATAAAAAACAAATTAAAAGTTGTTATAAAATGGAACGCCAACTGGACAATAATGAGTGATCAAACGGAGTTCGCCTTTAGCTTTTTCTTTTTTCATTGGTTTAACATTATACCAACTATTGTATATAATTTGATCATTATCAGATAACAAAAAATATCAAAAAATTAGAGAATTACAAAAAAAAGAGAAAAAAAAAAAGGAAAAAAATTTGAACTTACGCATCAACAGATTTTCCATTTAAGAAAGTTGTCATTGGAATTTTAACCATTCCAAGAAGATCATTTTTGGATGCCTATTTGTAAAAAATAAAAAGTGACAAGAAAACAAAAAATAAAATTTAATAAAAAAAAAAGAAGAAAAAATTTAAAAAAAAAAAAAAAAAATAAAAAATAAATTTACACGATCCCAATCGTAAATAACAACTCTAAGGAAATCCTTTTCTTCATTTCCTGGAACAACGTAAAGCATTTTGGATTCTTTCCAGACTGGATTAACAGTTTTCTTGATAACCTTTGTTTTTGGTGTAAATAACTTTCCTTTTTTTGTAATTTTGTCCGATACTTCTTTGTCGGAAATAGATAAAGTACAAAATGGATCAGACTATTCATTTAAAAAAACAATTTCGAAAAAATAATAATCATTTGTGAGTTTTGGTTTGTCAAGAAAAAAAATAATAATAAAAAAAAAAAAAACAAGAAAAACAAGAAAAACAAGAAAAACAAACTTTTCCACCGAAATCGGCTGCTCTTAAACCTTTTGCTTCTACAACACGGATATAAAGTTTGTTCATTTGATCAAAGTGATAAAAATAAAAAAATGAACAATTTTGACCAAGTTTTCAGGTAAATTTATTACTGATTTTTTGGTTTGAACCAAACTTGACTCTGAGTAAACTTAAATCACTTTAAATGGGAGAAGACTGGTTGGTCTCTTTTTCACTATTTTGTTTCTTTCTTTAATTTCTTTTTTGGTGAACTTAAGGGATTAGCGTTACCCTAGATTTCTCTATAATCAAAGTATGTTGTAATTGGGTGTAAATGGTATTAGTGCGACAATGGCTCGAATAGCTCTAAAAAATCTATTATAAATCTTATTGCACAATAAATTATTACATTTTTGACTAAGGATCACAATTAAAAAATTTTAATTTTGAAAAATTTTTTTTAATTCCTTTTTCAAATTTAAAAATAAAAACCCAAAATACAGTATTCCGGTATTTAATAATTTAGATTTAGAACTTCTAAAAGTAACTATTTTTATAATTTTAGAATTTCAAAGATTAACTCAATAATCATCAACATAAAAGTACAAGGACTGATTAATTTTGTTTGCTTTTGATAAATATAATTTTAACATCAAAATATTTGCATGATTTGAGAAATAATTTGACAAAAAACTTTATTAGTTAATTATTTAATTTTTAAAAAAAAACGAATTTTTTAGTAACTAATCTACATTTCGCCAAACATTTAAGAAAGATATTTTATGACTTTGTAGTCTGAATATTGATAATTCAATCATAAAATTTATGGCGAAATGCAGATTTTATTCTGAATTTGTTGGGTTTTTTACTAATACAGAGATCATTTTTAATTGATGAGATCAACAAATATTACTACTATGCAATCGATTTTTTAGAGACATTTGAACCATGTAACACGAATGTGTTAACGTCCAATAACAACATACTTTGATCCTAGGCTTCTCCTTAGTAGACGCTAATCCCTTAACCTTTGTCGATCAATACAATAAATAATTTTCTCTGAAAAAAAAACGGGAACTATAAGATTTTGTCTTTGTGTGCCTTTGAAATAATCATTTTAAAAAATTATTCCTTATTCCATTCTTCCAAAATAATCAGGATTTGCGAAGTAATTCTTTTCAATTATTTCTGAAACAAATGATTCCAAAATACAGCTTGAATCAAATTTAAATCTCAATAATGTCAAATTATTTCTTTTAAGAAACTTTATAATAAGGATACTTGTATTAGAAATTATAAAGTGCCAAAATTTTGATTTTAATATTTCAAAATCCCCATTTCAACTTATTGAACTCACACTATTAACTTGGGATGTTCTACATATTTTTTTTACATTTGCTTTTACAAGTTTGAAATGTTCTCAAATTTGAACTTGCACTTGAAAATCCACAAAAGCCATTTATTACTACAGCCAGCTCCACATTTAAGAAATAAACTTTGAAGGAAATTTAAGGTACAAAATTTTTTAATTTTTTTTTTTACACAATTTATTTTACTAGAATTTGGATTTTGTGTCTTAATTTGAGGTTTTTATTATACCTTAAATTTCGTCGAAGTTTGTGCCTTAAAAGTGCAGCTGGCTGTATTATTTTTTTTTGTTATTTACTTTTTCCTTTTCATTGAAAAAGAAAGAAAAAAAGTCTGAGAGAAAATAAAAAGATTACAAAAAAATTTGTTTTTTTTTTTTTATCCAATTTCTTCAAAACGAGAATGAATTTTTTTTGTGAGAAGCGAAAGTGAAATAACATAATTACTCACCCCCCTCAAGTGGGGACACAGTCCTTAATAAATGAAAATTTATATTTCAAGTTCTCAAAACGAGTATTACTTATTACTGTTACAATCAAATTAAGAGGGTAAAATTTTAGTCTTATTGTTCAAGAAGAAAGTTTAATTAAATTTCTAAAAATATCATTTCTAAAAGACGATGTAGTTAAATATTTTAGGATTTTCAACTAATTATTCATATAAAAATATTTTGATATATGAATTAAAAATATTTATTTTTTAATTGGAAAATATTAGTTGTCAAAGAGTAAATAAAGTATTTGAGAATTTTCAAGTTAAATAAATTTTTATTACTTTCGAACTGAATAGGATTGACTTAAAATAACAGAAATAACTTTTGCTTGAAATTAATCTGTTTTCCTGCCTTTTTATGGCATTGATTGTCATGGTCGAAGCTAATTTCTTAAACGAAGCCTTAATCATAATTTTGGAGAAACTGGAAACCATCAATATATACACCCAAGTTTTGACCAATTAATTGAAAAAAAAAAATAATAATGTAGAGTATTCTTTTTTGTTTTGTGTTTTTCTTTTCTTTTTGATTACTTGATTATTTTAAATTTGATCCAACTTTTGTCAACTTTTTTGTCACAAAATGTTAATAAAAATAATATACACAACACATTATCCACCCCATTTATCTTTTTCTTCACTCTTTATTTAACTAAGGAAAAATGTTGAATGAATTTATAACATAAGAATTCCGTTGACAAAAAGTTTCTAATAGGAGATACATCGATCCAGTTTTATACATTTAGTATTACATTAAAAGCTTTTTGAAATTCTTTTTGAATGGCAGAAAACAATATCTTTTCGATAAATACCCAAAAAATGATAAAATTTATAATTTTTCAAATTTAAAAAAAAAATTGTTAGGTTTTCAATAAAAACAGAACTCGGTTAAATTATTACTTATCAAATTTGGTTAAATACCAAAATTTGTCAAATTCTCAATTTTTTCAAATCAGTCAATTCGATTGAAATATATTGACTGTAGGTATCTAAAACACTTTTTTTTGCACACAGGTCGGTGTATACTATTCGAGGTTAGAGTATTTTAGTGTGGGTTTGGATTATTTGTATGGTATATTTGTGAATTTTGGCAATGATTTTGAAAAAAAAAATAATTACTAGATGAATAAGACTTGTGTAACTTGTTTTAAGGGGGGAAAATTTCCAAATAACTATTTTAGAAAAAATTGGGTTTCCAACAAATTTTTAACAATATTTAGTATTGATTATTTCAACAGTTTTTGATTTTCTATAATTTAAACATCAAAATACAATTAAAATCACAACATTTTTTTATGATTTTTCCTCTTACAATTATAAAAAACCTTTCATACCAATAATGATTAATCAAGAAACTCTTCAAAATTACAAAAAAATTCAATTTGATCTATTTTGAAAAGTAATTATAGACTCCCTTAATTTTATTAAGAAAGCACAATTCAAATTATTTGATATTTTTAAAGATGTAAATCTATTAGAATCAAATAAAAAAAAGAATCAAAAATATATCAACAAAATTCTATATAAAAGATGTTATTCTTATATAAAAACACTTTGAAGATATTTCTTCGGGGTAACCCAAATTATGAAATTTATGTTGTTATTGTTAATTTTTCATCAACCCTCTTATGGTGAGAAAATTTAAGGTAATAAAGAAAAAACTACTAATAAAAAAGTCAAACTTAAAATCTTAAAAAAAAAAAAAAGAAAAGAGGGCACCTAGTGTATCACTTTAGTGTCTTAAGTGTTTCTATCTTTTTCCAGAATTGAAAAGAATTGATTGAAATCATAAGATTTTACTCGATTCTTTTAAATTCAAAAAAACTTAACGACAGTGGATATGTTTTTAATTCGGCGATGCAAATGATCGTATTATTTTTTATAATAATTTTGTAATTAGTTCTCTTCTTCTCTTTTTTTTTATTTTGATAAATTGTCTTTAATTAGTGGATTCTTTCAATAAATGAATAAAAACAGAAATATAAAAAAAAAAAAAATAAATAAATAATCCTTTTTTTTTATTGTAACCAAATCTTTGAAAACAAGCAGAAATATCTCTATACTGATAAAAATAAAAAAAAGATCTAATGACTCATAAATAATAAAATAAAAAAGTTCAAAAAATCAAAGAAAAAAGAAAACAAATATGATAATAAAAAGAATAGGAATAATAAAGATAAAATTAAAGCTTTCCTTCAACCCCCTTTCTGTCTTCTTCTCTTTCTCCTTGGTTATATTTTTCGATTTGTTTTAATTGGATTTCTTCAGGGAGACCGTGTTTGACGATATAAGGGATTTCTCTAGTAACAAAGGAAATACAGTCTACGACTGGGCATACGCTTTGGCAGATACCACATCCTGAGCAATTTTCATTAACGAGAGGGATATGAGTTTTTTCATCAAAATCGATTGCGTCATAAGGACAGGTCATATAGCATTTACCACAATTGATACATTCTTCTTCGTCTGCAATTAAGGCAACTACGTGATCAGAAGTTTTGTGGGAGAGGCCAGACCAGGTACTGACTTTTTCATTTGCAATTCCAACCATGTCCTTGATTGATGGGACCTTTCTGTCTTGTTTAGGTGCCTTGATTAATTCGAATGATTCTTTTGCGATCTTTTCTCTGGAAAGTTTCTTTTGTTCTTTTTCATTTTTTTCTGATAAGAATTCACCAAAGAGAGGAGTAGATTTCTTATAAATTTGTTCCTTAGGGAGGTAGTTTTTCAATCTTGGTGTTTGGTATTCCCATTCTCTTAAATCTGGGCGAGATTTCATATATAATAAGCATTGGAGCCCTGTTATCATGTCGTCTACGATTGTGTAGTCTGAGTTCATAATTGCAGAGCCAACTTGCACAACATTGGAGCCTGCATTTAAAAATTTCATGGTATGTTCAGCGGACTCAATTCCACCCAATCCCAAAATTGGAAGCTCTGGGAATTTTTTTTTAATTTGGGAGATCATTCTGAGGGCTAATGGCTTGATGTAGTTACCGGATAATCCACCATAGGTAGTTTTATGTTCCTTTTTACCGACTGATGGCCAACTTGTTCCGTTGGATTCGACATTGATCATACTTAATAAGGTGTTTGTTGTGGTGACACCATCGGCTCCACCTTCAACGGCGGCTTCAGCGATCACACGGATATCTGAAATGTTTGGTGTCAATTTGGCGAACACGGGGATGTTACATGCTCCCTTGACCCATTTACACACCTGTGTTACCAACTTGGGGTTGACACCAAGTGCTGTTCCCATTCCTCGATCCTTCATACCATGTGGACAAGATAAATTCAATTCCAAACCGTCAGATCCCGCTTCTTCACATTTCTTAGCTAAAAGTTCCCAATCTTCCTTAATACATGGTGCTGCAATGGACGCAATGATTACCTTTTCTGGGAAATCTTCCTTTAATTCTTGAATTGCCTTAAGCCAATAGTGGCCTGATTTATCGGAAATTAATTCAATATTTAAGAAACCTGATTGATTAGTTCCATAATTATGATCGTGTTCACTTGAAATTCTTGGAGAGATATTATTGACAATATCTTTATCTAATGTAAATGTTTTTGGTACTGCATAACCCCATCCTGCTTCAAATGATCTCTATTTTGATTTTTTTTTTTTTTTTTTATTTTTGATTTTTATTTTTTTTAAATTGTCATTATTAAAAGTAAATCAAAGAAAAATAGAAATAAAATTTAATTTTTTGGTTTTTTTTTTTATATTTATAAAATATTTTGAAAAAGACGATAAATATTAATAATAATTATCAAATAAATCGGAAAAAAAAAAAAATTCCATTTGTTCTGACAATAAAAAATTTCAGAAATTAACTTTTATTGGTTTTATTTTTAAATAAATGATAACCAATCACAAGATAATTCTTCAATAATTTCATCGAATTTCTTTTATTCGTGTTTGATTGAACAAAAGAAATTGAAATATTTTTTTTTTTAATTTTTACAAATCTGGATGACATTTTTATCAAATTTAATTTTTCGATTCGCTTTAAAATAAATAGAAAAGAAAGAAAAAACAAAAATATATTTACTCTAATCAATGCAGATGACGTACAGCAAGGTGCAGAAGCTAAACCATATGGATTTTCAAATTTGATTCCACAAACTGTTGTTGACAAATCGACTAAATCGACTTCTGTATAGAACTTAGGAAGTTCTGGCTTTTGTTTGGCAATTTCTTCATTACCGTTTTGTTGTTGAATATAACAATGCATACTCCAAGCAGCTGTTTTACCATCATTAGCAGCTTCGACAGTCATTTTACCGCCAGCTAAATCGCCCCCGACAAAGATCCATTTGGCGTCATTGCTTTGTAAGGTGTCATGGTTAATTTGTGCTTTTCTTCTTTCGTTGAATTGTAATGGTAAAAGAGAATTTTGAAGTTCTTTCTTTTCTAATTTGGATCCAAATGCAGAAATGACGCTATCACATTTAAGGGTAACTTCTTGGGTTTTGTCGGTGTAATAGTTTCCTTCTTCGTCTTTGTCGCATCTATAGAAAGTACAAGATACAATTTTTCCATTTTCAAGATTAATGTTTTTTAATGTAATATATGATTGTAATTCTACTCCTTCTTCGCGGGCAGATTGTAATTCATCGTCAACAGCTTTCATATCGTCGGTTGACTTTCTGAAACATAAGCTTACTCTTTTTGATCCACATCTATTTTTTTATTTATTTGTATTTATGGTTTTTTATTTTTTTTTTTTTTTTTTTTATTTCAAAGAATAATATTAAAGAATAAAAGAAAAATTGGAAAGAAAATAAGATTAATTTAGTATTTGGCAAATATTTAAATTTATTAAGAGTTTATTATTTGATATTTAAATTTTATTTTTGTTTGTTTGCTATGTTTATGTTTTTGTGTTGTTTCCAGTTTCTTGTTAATAGTTAAAAATGTTAATAATTACCTAAATGCGGATAAAGCACAATCAACTGACGTATCACCAGCACCAAGAACCAATGTATGTCTGCCAAGTTGTGGTAATTTTGGAATATTTTCGACCATCTTAGTCTTTGATGCCATTGAAACAATTGGCAAAAATGTTTTTGAACTGTAGAATCCGTTTTCTTCTGTAAGCCCATCAAAAGCTGGAATGGTTTGTGGCTCTGGTAAACCAATTCCAACAAATACTGCATCGTATCCATCTTCTTTTAATTTCTGAACAGTGAATCCGTTTTTTCCAAGTTCTGTGTTATATTGGACCTTGACACCCAAATCTTCCATTAGTGAAACTTCCCATTTAACAGCCTCAAATGGTAAACGGAATGAGGGGATTTCGGAACTTGAGATACCACCTGGATATGAATTTTTTTCAAAAACTGTAATATCTTTATACCCTAAACGTGCTAAATATGTGGCAGTGGAAATGGAACTTGGACCACATCCTAAACATGCAATTTTCGTTGAATATGATTTTGGTAAATTTTCAAAGTCGATCTTTGGATCTCTGATTTGTGGGATTTGCATCTTTCTAAAGGCTTGAAGTGCAAAGTCTTGTAAGCCCGAAATATTAATTGGTTCTTCATTTGTTAAGTTACAATTTCCTTGGCAAAGATTGGAAACAGGACAGACCATTCCACAACTTAAACCAACCTAATCATTTTTAATTTTTTTTTATTTTTAATTATAAATTATTTATTATCCATTATTAATTATTAATTCTCATTTTATTGATTATCAATTATCAATTATCGAGAAATTTCAAATAAATTAATATTTTTTTTTTTTTGACTGATCGTTTTTTGAATCGTCTTTTAATTACTTCCTTTTAATTCCCATTAAAGAATTTTTTTTTTTTAAAAAAAAAAGTATGGACTTTATTAAATACTTGGATCTCGAATTTACTTTCAATTCAATTAAATCATCTTTTTATTGCGGTTAGTTGAAAAATAAATTGTCCAAAAGTTTCATTTAGCTTTTCAAAAAAGCATATTATTATTTAATAAATAACATTCATTAAAATTCATCGTTTTATAATAATATACCCAATTTTGGTTAAGGAACAGTAAAAAATTTTCAAAGATATTTTCAAAAATCTTTCTTGGAAAAAGGAATGAAAAATTCGTTTCAATTTATTTTTCATCAAATATTACAGTAATTTTCAAAAAGTGAGTAATTTTTTTTTTTTATGATTTTGTCAAAATTAAAACTTTTTTAAAGTTACCTATTTAAATAAAGAGAGGTTTTTTTTTTTTTCAAAAAAGAGCTTTCTTTCCTTCAGACTCCAGAATCTACACCTTATTTAAAGTTGAAGAAGATCACTTTATTAAAACAAAAAACTTTCAAAAAGTTGTAATTTTGAAAAAGTTTTCCACTTTTTGAAAAGAGAAAACTTGATAAAAGTTTGATAAAGTCTTTTCAATTTTAAAACGGCTGTATTTCAATAAAATTGAATTTTGGTTAATAAATAAGATGATGAATCAAGAAAAATATTTTTTTTTTAATAGAGTATCTATAAAGTGAGAAAAAAAAAGTTTTCACCAGTATAGAGAAAACAGTTTATCATCCCAAGTAGGCCAATTCCCAGCCATACATTCAGAGTTTTTTTGGCCTCATTATTTTTAGGTAGCTTTTTAAATCCATGAAATTTCAAACAGATCCACTCTTTGTTATTTACAAAATCATTTTGACAAATTTCAAGTAATAGCTACTTTGATGATTGGGAGGATCCAAAGTTTGTCAAAAAAAAATCATTTTTTTTTTTTTTCTAAAAGGGGTAAAGAAGTAAGCCTTGACAATTTTTTTCAATTTAAAAAATCAGTTTTGTATTAATTTAATTGTAAATTTGCCAATAAGAATTAAAATTTAAAAAAAGATCCTTTCCATTTCTTTAAAAAATATAGATTAATTAAACATTTACGGAAATTTAAATTATAAAAGGGAAAAAAATTTCACTTCCTTTTCCAGATGTTTCTTTTAGTAAATAGAGTTCTCAAAGAAATAGATGCAATTTGGGTCTCTATTTGAAAAAGGAAATTGAAAAGTATCCTCATTTTGAATTCAAATATCAGCAAAGAAAGGATGCTGTCATTTTAAAAAAAGGGGAATTCGAAATGTTTTAAAAAGGGTCTCAAAAACAGTTTAAAAGAAGGTACATAACTATATTACTTTGAGGACTTTTTAAAACTTGATGATTTCACTTTTTTAAAATGAATTTTCGAAAATATATAAAAAAACAAAAGAAAATTATTTACAGGATTGTCAGACAAGATAGTTTTAGCAGCTCCATAGAAATTACGTGTTGAAATATTTTGGATAAATGCTTTGATGTCAATACTTGTTGGGCAGCCCTAAAAATAATAAAATATTAATTTTTTTTTTAATTTTAATCAAAAGGAGAAAAAAAAAAGAAAAAGAGATAAAAGTTAAGTTGTTAATTTCAAACGAATAAGGAAGAAAAAAATCACTTTAGATTTAATTCAGTTTTTCGTTTTATTCAAAAAAAAGAAAAAAAAAAAAAAAAAAAAAAAAAATATAATCCGTTTTCCAAGATCAATAAAATATAAAAAAATTTGACTTTAACAATTGAAAACTCTTTTTCAGAAATCAAAAAAACAACCTTGTTTATTGATCATTATTTCAGAAAATTTGATCGAAAAAAAATAGAGGGTAGAACACTTTTTTTTTTTGATCCCTAAAACAAAAAAATGTTAATTGACCAAAAATAATTCTGAAATTAACTGGGTCTTATTTTAGTAAGTGTTTCAATATTTTTTTCAAAACAAAGAAATATAATCCAGATCATAAAGTTGTAAAAAAATGTAAAAAGTTAACATTTTTTTTTTTGATAAAAAAATTGAAGAAAAAAAAGAAAAAAGTATGAAAAAGCATTAAACAGAATTATTTTTGGATCTTGAAAAGTAAAGTTAAAGATCCTTACTCAATTAATTTTATTTGAATTAGTTGAGGAAGGAACAGAAAAAAAAAAAAATAAGAAAAAAAAAAAAAAAATTTTTTTTAATATCAAATTGTTTACCTTGATACAAGGAGCATCTGAACATTTTAAACATCTTCTGGCTTCTGTGATTGCTTCTTTTTCTGTTAATGTTGTGTGCTTAATATCCTTAAAATTAAAAGATTTTTCGCATCCTTTGCAAGGGATGTTTCGTTTCCATTTCAGTTTTTCTACCCTGTTAATTTTTGTTGGTAAAACTTTTGCACTTTTTCTAGTTTCTGGATAGAGCAAATATTGTTCTGGGTCTTCGACTTCAGAGACTTTTTTTGTAGACATTTGAAGAAAATAATTAAGAATAAAAGGTGAAAAAAAATGACTTTCTTTTATTTGATTTTTTTTATAAACAACTAATTTGAACCTCACAAAAATGTTCTTTTCTTTTCCATCTAACTTTGAAATTTTTTCATCTTTATTCGAAAATTTTTTGTCAAAGGGTGAGAATTGTTTCTGTCAAAAAGTTGTAAGAAAATTCAAAAATCGTAAAGAAGAATGTTTTTATGATACACACTGTTGTTACTCAAGAATTTAAATTGAAAATTCAAGTCTCCTTGATTTTTTGAGTTAAAAATACCTTTCTAATTCAGATCTTTTTCCGTTTGTCAGAAAAAGTAACATCCTACAAGCATTTTCTGGAATTTCTTTTCACAGACAGAATCAGTTACGATGGTTACAGTGTGTTAATTGTTTTACTATTTCTAATAATAGGATCAGAAAGTAAAATTTGGATAAAGTAATTTCCACTCGACAAAAATTGATTTTATTTTTAATCAAAGTTTTTTGGATTGGAAGTTTAATTTTTCTTTTAAGTTTGTCAAATATTTTTTCCATTTTATTAGAGAAAAAACCCAAAACTTCTGTTGAAAATTTGATAATAAAAGACCTTGCAATTTAATTTTGTTTTTTATTGATGGTGCCTTGAAGATAAAATTTATTTTTCTAAAGTTGAATTAAACAATATTTGGTTTAGATACGATATATTATAACTCAATGAGAAACTCTACATTTAGGACTACTATTAAAAAAAAAATAAAAGAGCTTTTACTTTATTTATTTTGGACTTTTCTAATTTTTTTGTACAAACATTTGGATTTGTAAAAAAATATTTTTAATTTTCTGAAGAGATCAAAACACAAAAGAAATTTGAAAATTTTTTTAAAAATATCAAGGGTAAAACATATTTCGAACCCACTTTGTGAACTGGTTTGTTGTGGTAAACAATTTTATAAAAAGATCATGAGTATCCCTTAATTATTAAATAATAAATAGCAAGGAAAAATGACATAATGTAACCAAAAGTAATATCTTTATTGAAGGCAATTGAGGTTCAACATTACAAATGATTTTTTTTTTTCTAAAATTTTAACAACCTTTTTTACCACATATAAGTTATATATTTAAGAAAAATACTCTTTTTTTCCAATAAGAGTTGATCTTTTAAAATTAATCCGTTCAATTACAACAAATTCTGGAGAATATAATAATTTTTAAGTTTTAGATTTTTTTAGAATTTTTATATTAAAAAAAGAATATTTAATTAAAGTTAAATAACTGTAAAATTACAAATTCATTCATTACTTAATTGTTTATTATGAAAGAATATTTTGATAAAAAATTTCTCAAAAATTCTATTTAAATCGATTAATTTTTTTTTTTTTTTTTTAGATTGTCAGAATTAAAACTTTTCCTAAAAAAATTTTTTCTCCACACTCCAATTTATAACACAGACTCAATAATATATTGCGACTTTTCATTTTTTTAAAGATATAATTCTACAAAAGACCTTATTGTTTTAAAAGTACTATAGAAACTTAATTTTTTTTTCTATCATATGAGTTCGATTTTTTTGATAATTATTTTAATATAAATAAAAATTAATATTTTTAGAAAACTTAAGGTAATAAAAAAAAAATGAAAACAAAAAAATTGAAAATAAAAAATTCCTAAAATAGTAAAAAAATATACAAATTCGGGTACATAGTGCCCCACTTTTCGGAGCCGCGGAATACAAATTTATTAATCACAGTTTGGGGTTTTTTATCTATTATTAATACCCTTTTATCGGGTTTTTACCCCTCCCGTTTCAGGGCGTGGATAATTTTTAATTTGGTTATGTAAATGATATAATATTTTTTTTACTTTAATGTTTTAATTATTTTTCTTCTTCTCTTTTTTATTTAGTAAATTTTCTTTGATTACTCCTTTCTCACAATACTAATAATAAAAATTAATATTTCAATATTTGATTATATTACTTTAATTAATTTCTTCTTTTTTTGCCTTCCTCAAAAAGCTATTCTTCTTTTTGCAGGTAATTTTATTTCATTATTTGGCAAAAAAATTATAATATTTTCATATAATATTAATTTTATACTTGTGAAATTATTAATATCAAAGAAAATACTTTTATTTTTATTTTTTAAATTATTAAGAAAAATATTTTTAAAAACGATTAAATATGGTTAAAAGATGATTATGATTTATTATTTTGGCTGATTTCAAATAACCTGCCCCCCCCCCCCCCAAAAATATTTTTTATACCCGAAAAATCAAACAAAATACCCAAAATAGGTAAAATAACATTTGTGGCTAGATACGATTTAATTAATATTTTTTTTTCTATTACTTTAAAGCCATTTTCAATTTCCTGACCGTGTTATCAAATTATTACAGTTCTTTATTAATTTATTATTATTATTATTATTATTATTATTGATTTTGAGTGAATAATTTTTTTCGTTCTTTTGATTTTTTTTTTATGAAAAATTTTGAAGATTTTATTGTTATCTCAACCATTTAATTATTTTTTTTTATCCAGAAGTTTAAAATTAAAAAGAAAAAACAATCAAGAAAAAATCAAGAAAAAAATAATTAAAATGATTTTTTTCAATTTTTCATTTGTATTATTGTAAATTATCTTTTAATAATATCAGATGCTCTATTTCCAATTATAAAACAAAATAACAGTTGTATTTTTCTCGATATTTAATACAGATTAATATTTTAATAGAAAAAAATGCACTTTTCATTTGTATTTGTTTAAAAAATTTTAAAACAGGTGACTAACAAGCAAAAAATACCACAACATTTATAATTTCACAAAATATATTTTTTTAATACATTCTAATACAAGTTTAATATATTATTTTATAATTTATATATCATGTTTATTTTTTAAAAGAACTTCAGGTATATAAATATAATTTTTGGAAAAGAGTGATTAACATTATTTATTGAATTGGAAAAAAACTATTTTTTTTAATAATTACCAAATCAAAAGAAAAGAATATTATCAAAATAACTATATAAAGCCCTATTTCCAGTTTAAAAGCAAAAAATGTCCTTTTTTTGTCATTTTTTTCAATCTCCTTTTTTTTTTTTTACTCCAAATTAACAAAATGCTGCCTGAAATGTAAAAATGATTTTTATTCAAACCTAATCAAATACTTGATTCAAAAATATCGTTTAAAGATATTACAAAAAAGTATATATATATATATATATATATATACCCTTCCAAAAATTTGGACACACCCAAAATCAAAAATAGGAAAAAACAAACCCAATTTATTGCATTTTTCCAAGCCTAATATAAAAAAAAAATTAAGTTACCCATTATTAATGTTTTAATAATTAACCATTTTAATCCAAATAAAAGAAAAAAAATAGAAAACTCAAAAATAAAAATGAGTATATCCAAAATAATGAAATGAGCTGAACAAAAAATGTATTGATTAATTTGTTGGAATTTCACCACAAATTCTTGATCCATCAAATGATAAGATACAATCTACCAATTGTATGATGTTTTTCAATTTAACAAATTCAACACTAACTTTCTATCAACTATTGAAAAAAAAATTAACAGATCTAACCAAGCAGATTACGTAACTACAAAAAAGGAAATGAAAACAAAACAAAAAAGACAAAAAATGAAATAGTTTGTAAAATCAAAATTATTTCCAAATTGAATTTAAAGCGTAGTATTGTTATTCTTTCAGCTCATTAAACTGTGTCCAAAAATTTAGAATATAGTTTATAAATGTCCATTTATTGTTTTTTTTTTACTGATACTAGGGATTTAAACACGAATAAATATTTTGATCGAAAAAAAAAGAATATATCAAATATTCCCAAAAATACCCGAAAAAAAAAACACCAATTTTTTTTTCAAAAAGTAAATACATTTTCTGAAGAACTCTCAAGAAACATTCTACCAATACACTAAAATTTAACTGTAAAATTGGAATTTTATTCTTGATTTTTTTTTTTTTTTTTTTTTTTTTTTTGGTTGAAAGAATAATATTCGCAAAATTAAAATATTTTGATGACTTTTATTCATCACAATTTGTAAACAGAATTGGTATATTAAAACACTATAACATTTCTGACAATTTCTAAATTGTTTTAACAGATGAGAGAAACAACCTCAATTAAGATATTATCTAATTATTTATCATTACTAAAAAAAAATGAAATCTCTAATACATTCCAATAATAACACTATCTATCAAAATTTAAATACACGTACCAGTCCAATGTAATCCAAATCAAAGCTAATGAAAATTTTCATTCCAAAAAAATACATTGGGTAATTTGGCATAACACTTCCCAACCCAACCAAACATATTTACACTCTAATTACACCCGTTCTTACCTTAACTAATATTTACATCCCCAAATATACTAAAAAGTACCCAGTGACTATTCAGAGGGTTTAAACTTGAAAACTCAAAAAAAAAATATTCTGTATTAAAAAAAAAAGGAAAAAATAATAAATAAGAATTTCTGTGGAAAAATTTAAATTGATCTTTATTTTTTACAATAATCTAACGATAAAATAAATTTCTTGTTTTTGGAGACTATTATCGAAGAGGTTTAGGTGACTTCTGAATAACTTCATTCACGTCGATCGAAATTCCTAGTAATTATAAAATTAGTTCTTGTGGATAAAAAGAAGCAATCTTATTGCTGTTTTCTTTATCCTTCCACCTTCAACCTTCGATTTTATTTTATTTTTCATAGATTGATTTTTGGGATTGGACTTTTAAAAAAGTGTGCCAAAAAAGATTTAAAACTGTTTTGAAAAGAGTTTGTTTTAAGTTTTTTGAACTATTTTTTGGTCAGAATGTGCAAACCTTTTTTCACACTTTTTGAAAATGAATGAAAGATAATTTTAAAGTAATTTGAACAACAAATTTCTTTTAGTTTTGAGAAAATTTTTGGGATCGTTTTTGTTGTTGCAGTTGCAGTTGTTGTTGTTGTTGTGGTTGTGGTTGTTGTTGTTGTTGTTGTTGTTGTTGTTGTTGTTGTTGTTGCTGCTGCTGACCTTGTAGCTGTTGTTGTTGTTGCTGTAGCTGTGGCTGTTGCTGTTGCTGCTGCTGCTGCTGCTGTTGTTGTTGTTGTTTTTGTTTTTTAATTCTTTCTTCTTTTAATGCTTGAACATACCCACCCAGCACCTCACAATTTTTAGGTGAAAGCAAAAATAGACCCCTTCTTATCTCGACATGATCAACAAGAATTTTAAAACCGGGTATGTTTTTGTTATCTTCAATTTTGATTTTTGGAATTCTTTGATACTCCATCCCCCAAACCTCTTGAACACCATCGGTGAGTAAGAATTTCAATACGCGATGTGTCGTTTCCTTTTCTCGTTTTTCATAGTTTTCTCCAATATTAACCATCAAATTGACTTGAAGAACAGTTTTTTGGGTCAACTCTTTTTCAATTAATTGACCACAATTCTGAGGGAGCGTTCCAGAGCTTATAGTTCGAAGATCTGAAATTAAAATAATATTAAATATTCTTTCAGCAACTTCGTCAACGGAAAGATTGCTTATGTTTTGGGAATTGTCTAATTGCACCTTTAGCCATTCCGTTTTTAGGTTTAATCCCAAACCCAGAAAATATTCTTGTACTTGGGTTGCAAGATTTGTCATTCGAGTAAAAAAATAAAAAAATGAATTTTGGTTTTGATTCCTTCCGATTTAAATACAAGATCATGAAGATTGAATTTTCAATTGCACAAACTGCCCAAACATACAAAAAAAGATAAACTTTCTTCACCCTACTTGGACTTTTAAATAAACCACCTTTATTTCAAAATCAGAAAGAATAAACAAATTCAGTCAAGCAACTTTTAAATTTAATAAATCTAAAAAAATACAAATATTTGGGATTTAAATGGGTAAAATTTTCTGTTTTTATTTGCTTTCCAATTCTGCAACATTTTTTTATTGAGAATAATGTCTACTCCTAAAATAAACTCATATGTAAACGTGCCATAAAAAAATGAGCGAACAACAAAAGAGAAATCATAAATATCAATTTATTTCTTTTGAAAACCGGATTGATTTAAATACAATCGACAAATCAAATGAAAAAATTTTTTTAATTTATTCTGTAATTATTATAATATTTAAGGTATCATTTCTGGTCTTAGTGAATAGACGACGGAGACTATTAATATGAAAACTTCTTATTCAAAATTTGATATGTTTGTTTTAAAAGTAGACCATATTTAATGATTTTGGTTATCTGATCTTGAAAAAATCAAAATTTTCAATTTTTGATACTTTATACTTTTATAACAATCCCTTTTGAAAATTGTTTACACTTCTCCAATTTTTTTAAGGCCTTTTTTTTATGTTTGAAGAAGGCACAAGGGATAAAAATTCAATATAATAATTTTAAAAACTTGTTGACAATTAGATTTTATACCAATGAAACAATTTTGTATTATGATCTAAAACAAACATAACTTAACTTATATCCACTAAAGCCCACTGAAACCCACTGAACCCAACTGGTACAATTTGGAATCGAACCAAATGAACTGAATTCAAATTTTCAAATAATTTTGTTGAGTTCGCCCTTGGACTGGGTTAGTGTTTTTGTGTTGGCTCGAATGTCTTCGTAACTGGTGAAAAAAAGATTTGGGAAACTTTCATAGAATGCCTAAAAAATTTTAAAATCAAATTCCTATTTTTAAAAACCAACACTTTGTAGATATGTGCTATCGAAGAAGTACCTATTTAAGATTTAATAAATAAAAAAATATTTTAATCTATTATTATCCCAATCCTAGAATAGTTACTTCAAACCAAGTATTCTGATCATGAATTTTTTGAAATAAACGGAAATAACCCTGAGACCTTTTCGCAGCCTGATACAAGATATAAGATTTTCACTTTGGTTATTAATTTCATTTTTTGATTTTTTATTCTTATTTTTTTTTTATTTTTGTTGTATTTGTTTCATAAAACTTTTTTTTTTTTTCTTTTTTAACAGAAAAGTTATCTTTTTGACTACACTCTTACCTCTATTCCACAATGATGAGATTTTTTTTTGTAAAAAAAAATTAAATATTTACTAATTTTTTACTAATTAATAACCCCACTTAGAATCAAACTATTGATTAATAAGAGAATCTGGATCAAAGATTATTTTTAAGAGATATTTGACAATTTAAGTTCAAAAATCCCATTTTCCAGGTTTTATTAAGTTTTTTTTAAAAAATTAAGATTAAAATTATTGAAAATTTCCCCTTTTTACCAGTAAGATGTCTTTTATCACCTTTCAAAAAAAATATTCAATCTAATGAATATTTTTCAAATAGATAATTAATTATTATGATTTTTTAAAAAATATTTTTTGATTTAAATTGAAAAATCGTTGCTATATTGAAATTTTCCGTTAGATATCCAATAAAATTCTACGGCACCTGAAGGATCCCTTTGTTCAGTTTTCCATTACCCAAATTTTTTGAGTTAAATTTATTAATTTTACACAATTTTTTTAAAAATTCCATCAAACCTAGTACAAACTCCTCAAATTTTCCAGGATTTGAAAGAATAAATTAAATTCATAGATTTAACCCAATTCTTTTAAAGTCACGAAGCTCCAAGAAGGGAATATTCATCACACATATTTTTTTTGTTTTCAATACACAATTTTATCCGATGAATACGTTGTTTTCTTAACTATTAGTTATACACCATTAAAATAAATATCTCAAAATTGAATTAAACAAAATTGTTTTTTTAACCGATTTAATTTTTTTCTACACAGAAAAAAAACCCTTTTCCGGAACAAGGAGATTTAAAAAATTATAGTAAAACCAATAAAAAAAAATAAAATAACTTTAAGAATTGTACTTTTGAGATTTTGATCATACTGTCACTAATATTTCTAATTTAAGATTACAAGTTAAAGAAGGCGTTTTTTCTTAAATTATACACCCCAATTGCATTTTTGAATACTAGTGAGTCATTCATATAAAAAACATGCAAATAAATCAACCATTTTGGGTAAACAGAGAAAATGTAAACAATTCAGGAGGATAATTATTTTAATTATCAAAAAAAAAAAAAAAAAAACGATAAAGGTGGTAAATTCTCACAAACTTAAAATTTTTCACTATTTTTCCTATCACCTTTGGAATTTTTTTAAATTAAAAAGTAATTTTTCATTATAGTGTTACAAATTTGTATATTAGAATAACAAACCATCAACTAAAAAATTAGAAGATAATCATTATTTTTTTGATGGTAACTTAATTTTGAAAACTGTGATTTTGAAAATTCTAGAAAAGAAGAATAAAATTACAACTAGTGAAAAATACCTAGCAGTTAGACATTTAAATACCATTATTTTTTAAATACCTATGAACAGATTCCACCTGTTGGTTAAATTCAGTCTTCAGAAACCATTTTTGAAAAATTAACTTTTAAAAACATATAATTTTCAAATTAATTTGTGAATCTGTATACTCAAAGTACAAATATTATAGTCAGTTCCACTTTGAAGACATAAAATTTAAACTAAATTTAAGGAACAATAATAATCTCAAAACAAGACACAAAATTCAAATTCCAGTAAAATAAATTGTATTAAAAAAATCCAAAAGATGTGCTTTAATTTAAGATTTTTTGCACCTTTAATTTGGTTCAAAGTTTGTATCCTAAAACTGGAGCTGATGTTTATATTAAGTATATGTATATTCATTTTTTTTTTGTCAGATGGGGTAGCAACATTTGAGGACGGCCGATAATAACAATATAAACATTTGATGCATGAACTCTATGTTTTGAAAAATTAACTCTATGTTTCAAAAATCAAAAGGGCTTTAGAAAAATTATATTAAAAAAGACGAAAACCAGTTTTTTATATAGTAATTATAGAAATTTATTTTGTCTTGTTCACAATTTCCACCCTTTTACACAGTTTTAAAATCTTTTAATAAAAAAAATCAAAATACAAATTGATAAAATATAATTTTGAAAAAATATATTCTGAGATTTTCTGATAACTTGTATTAATAAAAATATAAAACTTTTTTGAAATTTTGTTTAGGAAAATCCGAAGTTTTCTAAAATTATTACAAAATTAAGGAATCTGAGTACTATTAAAAAAATTTTCTAACTTTTTGTGTAAAAGAATACAATAATAGAATTATAAAAGTATCTCCCAGGATGGTAGATTAAATGGGTGCTTACTTGTACTTGATTAATTATCATTTGATGAATTTAACTTTTTTTATCCAGTCCTTTGTAAATTTACTTTAGGTAATTTCCCTATCCACGATTTTGAACAGGTGTTGATATGTAAATTTGGAAAATTTTTACAAGATTATTTCCAAAAAGTGCTAGAAATTTTTTTCTTCAATATATTACTAAAAATAGACTTATTGAAGTTTAGTAACTATTTGATAGATATTTTTAAAATTATTAAACCATGTTTTTTAAAAATTCCTGATATATACTTTATATATATATATATATATATATATATATATATATATATATATATATATATATATATATTTCTTTTTATTATAGTTAGGAGTATGTTAAAATTTAATTCCATATAAAAAAGTCCAAAAATAATCCAAAAAAACCCACTATTTTCTTAATTTTGAAATAAATTTGTTTATCTATTTTCTCAAATTGAAAAGGGTAACATAAAAAAATTAAAATAAAATTATCTTTTTATCAACTTTTTACACTTCATGTCGAATCATGGAGAATATAAATAAATTAATATATTTTCTCATATTAAATTATTCCACAAAATAATAAAAGTATAAGACCGGTTTTTAGATTTTAGAATAAAAACAAAATTTTTAGAAATTTTTTTGTATTTTTCAAATTAAAAAAAATCCAACCAAAGTATCATAGGGGTTTTTTACTTTCTTGTTTTTGTTTTGAAAATCTATTGATTTTACAAATAAACAGAAAACTCAAGAAAAGCTAATGGTATTATTCTAGAAAAGGAATAAATTTATAAAATATATGATTTTTTTCTATTCTTATTCGATTCTAACAACCCTCTCGATAATCGATAATATTTAATTTGATCATACCAGGGATATTATTATTAATAATTTTATTATTTTTCATCTTCTGTCTTTCTTTCACTTTTTATTTTGATAAATTTTCTTTAACACTATCCCTATAAAATGAAAAGAATAAAATTTTAAATGAAGGGTAAGAAACCTTTTTTTTTTTTTTTTAAGGAACTTGCAAATTACAAAAAAATCTTCTAACTAATTTAATACAATCAAAATAAAAAAAAATGACCACACTTGATAATTAAAAATAAAGAAATCAATTTGATTGTCACAAATCCAAAATTACTTTATATTCTATTTTTCGAAATGGATTATTCTTTTTAAAAGTTTGAACTATGATTTCCTCATTTTTCAAAAAGTTCAAAATTCAAACTATTTAAAAATTATTTAAAAAAAAAACTATTTCCTTTGAAAGTGGAAAGAAATCTTATTGTCAGTATAAAGGAAGTTTTACAAAAATAAAGCTTAAAAATAAACACCTCAAGTTGTGCAATAACCCAGTATTAAAAAATAACTTGAATTTTAAAAAAAATACATTAATTAATTTAAACTTTTAAAAAACATTATTTTTTGATTCAAAGAACATTTGGATTTAATTTTTTCTTTACTATAAAACAAAATAATATGAGAAAAAAAACCAAACAATCAAGTTAAAAATTCCCCTCAAATACTATATTAAAATCTGATAAATTCAACTTAACCTAAGTAAATACTTTTTAAATTGATTATTTTTTAATCAATAATTCATAACCCGATCTTAATTATTTTGGTGGACTGTCATAAATCCAAAGAATTAAATTTATTAATATACTTTACGATTATTTCTCTATTTTTTTTAAATTTTACCAAACCATTAAAACAATTTAAATGTATATTTAGAATAAAAAAAAAAATAACAAATATTATCAAATAACTGATTTTAATAATAGCAGTTCTTATGGTTCTAATCATCATATTTGAAAAAGAGTCTCACCATCTCTTGTCAAAATCAAGAAATTTAATAAATGTTTGTGAATAAAATGAAAGTTCAATTTTTTCTGAGATCTTCAATATTTGTTCTATTTTTCTTGTATTTTTAAAAATAAAATCAAATATTTAATGTTATTTGTAAATACAAACTCTGAAATGACTAAAAGTGAGATTTCTTTTCAAAATTAAATTTTTTTGCAAATTTCTCTTTTTCAAAGCGGAAATCAAATATGAAAAAGGATAGGATCTTTTTACGGAAATTTTAATTGGGAAATATGAACTTCTTTTCTCCAATGATAACTCATTTCTCTAAAGTTGATAAAAGAGTTTGTTTATTATTGAATTTAATCTATCAATTGTGTAAAAAATTACTTCTATTACATTTGGGTAAAAAAATAAATGAGAGTCATTATTCCCTTGATGAACTCTTTGAGTTTAGACTTAAGAGAATGACAAAAGTGTGGTGTGAAAAATAATCACAAAATCAGGTTTTGCTTCACAAGTGTTCAAAAATTTACAGAGAAGTTGGAAGAATTTATTCTTTCAAAAGAAAATTACCTTTTCAGATATTGAAAAATAAATTATTTTTTGACCCCAAAAGTTTAAAGAAAATAGTAAAATTCTTCTTCAAGAAAAGACTTTTAAAAGAAAAAAACTTTGGAGTTTATTCAAATTAAATGCTTTTTGCCTTCTTAGATAACTAACATTCAGATATTAAATTTACAAAATAAACCTTTTTATCATATTAATTGTAAAAATGAAATTTTTACATTTTTCATCTCTTGTGAACAACTTTTTGTGAAATGATCAAAAAACAATTTTTTAAAAGATACCCTCTTCCAAGTTTGTGGAGGACTAAATATAGAATATTCTTGAAGGGAAAAATATTCTATTTGTTCCCTATTTTTATCAAGAATTTTCTTTGAAAATTACAAAATTAGAATTTTTAACAATTCTAATTCTGAATTTTCAACTTGTAGGAAATCCAAAATTTTAAGAATCTGAAAGTTTTTTTTTAGAGAAACAAAAAAGAATTAATTTTGAAGTTTTTCACATTTGTGTTCAAACAAAAAGAAGAATCTTTCCTCACACTTAAATTTAATTTTTAAAAATTAAGTTAAAAATAATCCAACAGAAAGAAGTTAAAAATTCAGAGTTGTAATTGGTATTTCAATTCATGGGTCATGTTTTGTTCGTTAAAAATCTCAGAATGGATTCACTTTCTTCAAATAAGTTTACCCAATTAACTCATTTTTTTCATTGTTCTTTTAAAAAAAATAAATTAATTTTTTTCTTTTTTTTTGTCGTTCTTCCAGAGATCTTTCTCTTTCGTCTTCTTAGATTGAAAAGAAACTTTTATTGAAATCTAACTAGGCTTTTTTTTGTATTTTTTTTTATTTATTTATTTTTTTTGTTTTTGAAAAAAACTTTCTTTTTTGTAATTTCTTTTTTGTATTTTTTTCTGTAATTTTTTTTTTTGTATTTGTTACTCTTCTTCTTTTCTGGAAAGGTTTTTTTTTTTAATTTTATTTCTTTTTGTTGTAATTTTTTAATTTTATTTTTTAAATCACCCTTCAATTTTCTTGATCAAAAAATTGTCAATTTCAAATGGATTCACAAAAACAACCAATACTCAAACTAGCGAACAAATATACAAGTTCAATTTATGACCTACCAAATAAGCAACGGCTAACGACAAGGCCTCAAAAACAAGTGTGTCTTGAAGAAAGAACAAAAATTAAAGAATTAACAGGGATTACAATTGGGCATCTTAACACGAGCTTAAATTGTCGAACCAACATCAAAGAGCACCACAAACAACGATATGCAACATTGTTTTCGTTATCAACTCGCCAACAGAATTGCATTATTGATAAGTTACCATTCCATTTCACATTTCGATCCAATGGCTTTTTCAAGAATAAAGAATTGGCTTTGGCAAAAATTTATGAGCAAAAGGGATCAAATTTACGAATTTTGGAAGTATGTGGGCCCTACGGAGAGGTAGTACTCAATGGGAAAAGGATTTCAGAGAACTATAAAATCATGATGAAAGATGGAGACAACATTATAATCAAAAGCATGAATAGAGAGAAATATTCGTATTTGTTCTTATCTGAATTTTTATTGAATACGATCCAAAAGTCATTTCTGAAAAAATCGATGTGTGACAAAAAAAAAGGTTCCAAATTAGGAAGAAGCAAAGCAGGCAATGGAAGGTATCTTAACAAAAGCAATTTAATCAAAGAAAAATATTTGAAGCAATTAGGAGAAAAAAACAACTTTTGCGCAACAATCCTTCATAATACTATTTTCAAGAAAAAAACAAAAGCTCAACAACAAAAAGAAGAAAGGCTTGCGAATTTATTTAACAACGAGAATTTGTTTTCTAAAAATTTGCTTAATTTATTATCGAAAAATATTCAATTATTTTTAAATAATAGCAAGAGTAATCCAAAAAACAACAAAGGCAATAGAAATAACAACAAAGGGGAATCATTACATTTAAGCCAACATAGGAAAATCTTTTTTAATGGATTTTTTAAATCAACTTTTGTTCAAAAGCAATTAACAATTTTTTTAGCTAAGAAATTTAATATTGATTATTATTTTTTTGATTTTATTTCACTATTACCTTTATTAAGATTATATTTTTCCAAAACTAAGCACAAACAAACGGGAAACAAGGAAAAACAAGGAAATCAAAAAAGAAATGAAAAACAAGATCAAAATGTGAATGGTAACAATAAACAAAGCAATAAAAAATTTAAAGTTGGCGATTTAGTAATGTTCATTGGGCCTAATATTAATAAAATAGAAAACAAGTACCAACAAGAAATCATCAATAATCTTTTTCAAAACAAAAACACAAAAAAAAGAAATTATCACAATAATAATAATAATAACCACAACAACAACAACAACAACAACAACAATAATAATAATAACAATAATAATAACAACAATAATAATAACGAAGCACCAAAACCAGGATCTATTGGCAAAGTTATTATGACATTTGGAAATGAAGATATATACAAATCAAAATATATTGGCATTGAATTTGATAAACCAATAAATAATGGATTTTCAAAATTGTTTAGTATTGATAAAGATAAACCTTTGAATGGATCGTTTATTAAAGAATCTGAATTAATTAGATTAGATCAAACATTTATTAATGATCTGCCAGCGCTCTTATGCAAGCAATTATTCAAAGAATTAAAAAAGAAAAAAAAAGAATTTCTATTATTTATTCCAAATATTGATCATCTTCTTTTGAATTCTTATCAAGTAATGGATTCCATAAAAAGAGGAATTGATAAATTAATTAAAAAATGCCCGAATGCGTTTATAATTTCAGGCATTGAAAATAATATTTTCAATAACAAAAGAAATAATAATCAACAAATGCAAATAAAAGACGAAGAAGTAAATTTAATTAACAATAAAAACAAAAATAATTATAATTCTAATAAAAATCAAATTATTGATAACATTTCACAATTTTTGGGATCAACAATATATTTAAGAAAAGGAAAAAACTTAAAAACAAATTGGAATATTCTTTATAAAAAACATACAAAACAATTAATAATTAATCAAAATATAAATTTATTTAAATGTTTATTATTAAATGAAAATGAATTCAGCTATTTTAAATGTCAAAAAACAAACAATTTTTCTTTTCAAATTTGGAATAAAAGAATTTATAATATCAATGAAATGAGCGAAATAATTGCTAATTCAATCAGCAATCATATGAAAAGACATTTTAATAATGGGAATGGTGGACCATTCAATACAAAAACATTTGAATTGAACAAAAGGGATTTAATTTATGGGACACACTTATTTAATGAAATAAAAAATAATGATCGTAGTCAGGATCATGATTATCAAAATATCCTTGGAAACAAATACAATAAAATAAATTCCAAACAATTACAATTTTCACAAATTGAAAACAATTATGAATTACAAGTAATTAAACAAACTTTAAGAACAAATTACGAAATGAAAGCCACATTTAATGACATTGGCGGAATGGAAGAAATAAAAGGACAAATAAAGCAATATATAGTATTGCCGCTCTTGAAACCAGCACTATTCCAGAGAGGAAATTTAAAACAAATGCAGAATGGCATTTTATTCTATGGCCCACCAGGAACCGGCAAAACAATGTTTGCACATGCAATTGCAAACGAAACCAATTCAACTTTTTTAAAAATCCCATCAACATTAATTAACGATAAAGTTAATGGTGCAGCCGAAAAAATGCTAAAGGCAATTTTTAGTATTGCAAAAAAATTGGCGCCTACGATTATTTTTTTCGATCAAATCGATTCAATTTTACATCAAAGAAAAGGTGAAAATAATCAAGTAGAACAAGAAACAAGCAGAAAAATTAAAAATTTATGGATTCAATTATTTGACCAAACTAATCAATCATTTGGTAGTAGTAGTAATAATAATAATAATAATAATAATAATAGTAATGGCCGGAATAGTAATAATTGTAATCAAAATAACAACCAAGTTATAATCATTGGAACTACGAATAGGCCTTATGATCTTGATAGCGCCATATTAAGGAGATTTCAAAAAAAAATTTGTTTCGGATTACCTAATTTATCTGAAAGAGAAAATATTTTAAAAAAATTATTAAAAAACGAAAATTTAGATTCCGACTTTGATTTTTTAAAATTAGCTACAATGACAAAAGGCTACTCTTGTTCAGATTTAAAGGAATTAATCAAAGCGGCCTCTTATTGCCCAATAAGAGACCATTTAAATAAAAATTCAATGTGCTTTGATAATTATCTAAAGCTTCATAATAATAATCATACAAAGATAACACCCTTGCACACAAACAAAATTGGAATGATCAAGACAACCACAACCACAACCACAACCACAACCACAACCACAACTACAACCACAATTCAAAAGAATTTTAGAAAATTAAATTTACAAGATTTTGTAAATTCAAAATTCAAAATAAAATCCTCACTTTCAAAAGATTCACTTGAATTTAAACAATTAAAAAATTGGTCAAAATGTTATGGCTTAAAAAATAATCTCTTACAACAGTCAGTTGCTTATTTATAATTTTTTGAAAAAAGAATTATTTTTTTTATTAATTCATTTAATAATTTGTACTTTTACTCTTGAATTTAATTCTATCTTATTCTTTATAAAAATTCATGAGGAATGTATTTTTTTACCTTTTTATTTTATTTTATTTTTTTTTTTTTTTTGGATCTTTATTTTTATTTTTATTTTTCTTTGTTCTTTTTTAGTTATTTATTTTTTTAATTTTTATTTTTTATAACATTTTCGAAACGAATATGTTATTTTGTTGAATCACATTCCCGCAATATTAATTGCAAGAAATGTGATTGTAATTCTTTGTAACTTTTCTTTTTTTGATTTTGTTACTTTTTTTTATTTTTAAATAAGAACTTTTTTCAAATAAAATTTTGTTTTTTTTTCGTTTTTAATTTCTATTTATAATTACTTTGAGAGGTAATAATAAAATTAAGGAAGTAGTCATTTTTGAAAATAAAATGAAATCTTGTCAAGATCTTGAAAATTTTTTTTTTTGTAATTTGTGTTTCGACTTATTAAATGGATAAGTTAGCCTCATTTAAACAATTTATTGATTTGAGTCTCTTTTTAGAAATCCAAAATTCACATGTTTCCAATATAAAACCAAAAAAAGTAACCTATTATTGTGTTTAAGAATTAAGTTAATTCTTGAAAATGGGAAAACATATTTTTCGTTTTATGTTGGAAAGTATTAATTTCGAAAGTAAATTTTTAATTGGTTTTCTTTTTACCTTTGAATAATATTTCAATTCAAATCTCAGTCAATAAAACTAAATGAAGTATAGGTCTTTCATTAAATGAATATTTGATAGAAGCTTAAATACAGTTTATCAATTAAATTGAGATCTATTAAGCAAAAAAAATTTTTTTCTTTAAGATTTTGAAAAAGTTGTTTTCTGGTTTTCAAAAAATGAAAAAAAATTGCAAAAAAATTTTTCAATTTTGAAAAAGTTTTTTAACAAATTGTTTGGTCTTATTCACAAGAATCCTAATAACAATTCAATTCATTTTTGGCAGAAAAAAAATGATTTTGAATTTTGAGGATAAAATTAACCAATCCCCAAATATCTTCAAGAAAATTTTATTTTTAAAAAATCGAATTTTGTCTTAATACAAAAACAAAATTTCAGAGTAAAATTTTTACATGACTTTCAAAATTTGATTATTATAACTACTCTTCTTAAAAAAATACAATTATTTTTTAATCCGTTAAATATATCAATTGTTTTGGTTAACCAAAAGTTTTATCTCAAAAAAGATTGAAAAATCTTTATATTAATATTACTAGCAACAAAGAAATGTTATAGTCTAACAATGATCAAAATTACAATAAACAGGGTAAAAACCAGATAAATTGTGATAAAAAAAAAGAATTTAATAGTTTTCTTTTTTCAGAAAAAAAGGAAAAAAAAAATTGATCTCTACTAAACTAATTTTCTTTTATGAATTTCTTAGCCGATCAGAATTTTTTGACACTTGGGATCTACAAAATTTGTAAGTAGAGAATACCACCAATAGCATATTATAAAATTTTGCCTTATTGTATTAGAATACTAGCCCCTTAAAGTAAATTTCAGTTAATAGAAAGTTTGATTATTTTTTTAACGGAGATTTGAAGAAAGAAATGAAAAAAAAATATTTTGACCATATTTGTACAAAAGATGTGGTAAAAAAAATAAATACTTTTATATAAGATACAGAAGTGATCAAAAGTAAGGGAATTCTTGGTACACAAGATTATTTAAATTGTTTTCCTGTATAAAAAACATTTTTTTTTATGATAAAAACTTTTCAAATGATTTTTAAAATTTTTAAATTCAGAACTCAATTAGGAAATATTACTAAATATAGTATATTTTTTGAAACAAATTTAACCCAAATTAGAATTTAAAGAACTTTTACAATTAGTATTTTAAAAAATAAAGCAAGGTAAAAACTTTTGACAAAATATTTTTTTTCATTCTTGGAAATATAAAATTTTAATTTGGGATTTTTAGAGACTAATTGTTATATAAAAATTTAATAACTTTTTGAAAATCTATTTATTGCTTTTTTTTTAATTATGAAAAAATAATTAAAAAAGCGGATACCCTTTAAAATAATAACAATTAAGTAAAAACATAATAAATTGATTTTTCAAAAACCATTTAAAAAAATTTAAAAGTATTTTCAAAAAGTTCAATTCAATAATCAGACACTAATTAATTTTGTTTAATTAATTCTTTTTGTTATTTTTTTTAAATAAAATTAATAATATTGTCTTTTGATCATCTGAAAACATTTTATAGTTGTTCTTTATCCGTGTTTAGTTGCCTTTAACCAACAAACCAAACCAACTAAATAATTAAATAAATTATCTGAAACAATAAATAGGAAGCTATGTACTAAATATATATCATTGAAAATATAATTGATTATGTCTGTACAAAAATAGGAAGTCAGTGAAAAAATCAAAATTGAATTACTTTCACCCTGATTTAACGAAAAAAAAAATATGAGTCTAGATTTACCAAGATAAATATGTTTACTTCTTTATTGGGATAAAGGGTGAATATTGTTCTAATTTTTTCACAATTGGATTTTTATTTTGATAATATTTAATAGACCATACCCTATTAATTTAGTTTTCAATTTTTTCTTTAATACTTTTTTTATAAAAATCTTTTTCAAAAAAAAATAAAATCTGAAAATGAAAAAAAAAAAAAAAAAACTGTCTTTTCAACATATAAAGTATAAATTTTGAAAATTATAAACAATAAAAAAAAAATTATTTCATAACCATCAGATCAAAAAAGTTATACATTGCATTGGAATGAATAGTTTCAAAAAGTCTTAACACACATACCCCCACCCCTATATTTTTATTATTGTCATTATTTAGAAGAGCATATATAATTAAAATTTTTGTTAATATTTAAACTACCCCCTTGAAGACCAAAACTAAAATAAAAAATCATTATCATTCTTTATTTTTGAAAAATTCAAAAAAAATAACAATAATCAAAAAAAAAAAAGAACTGATCAAATTAACCAAAATTCTATTAACATTTTCCGATTCTCCAATTATACTTAATTAAGCTTTAAAATATATTACTCAGACTACTTTAATCATTATCTTACAATTTAAAAACAGTTCACCTTCTCAAAAAAAGATTGCTTTTTGGTTTTTAATTTTGTTAAAAAAATCTTTTCAAAATAGATAAAATTTAATAAACATTGAAAAAGTAAAAGTTCTAAATTGAATAAAAATTAATTATAATTCTTAATTATTGTTATGGTTAATAATAAAAGAAATAAGAAAACAGATTTCAGTGATTCTTGTTTCTTCAATTTATCTTTTTATATATATATATTATTTTAGTTTAATAACAAAAATAAATACAAAATTTCCAAATAAAATATATAAAAAATTTACAAAATTAAATATAAAACAAAATCGCTATGATTTAATTAATTTCTTGTTCTTTAATCTCATTATCTATTAATTCAGAAATGGATATCTCTTTAAAAATATTAATTCTCTTTCCGACCAAATAAAATGGGAAGATAAATTCGTTTAATTTTCTTAAAAGCCCTTACTAAATTATCACGAAACTTTTTATGATCACCTGATAACGTATAAGAATTTAACTGCAAACCCCGTGACAAATTCGTGATTAATACTCCAAGACATTTTTTAAATTTCTTAATATCTGTTTCATTGTAATTATCAACATTTTTTAAAAATATTTTTGCGTTTTCAAACGGCCCATTATTTACTTGGGGGGTTAACGAACTTGATAATAATATTGCTAACTTGTTATAAGAATGATCGTACTTTGAAAATATTTCTTTGAATTGTTTATTTTTATTTTGGATATCTAAAATGGCTAATTCAATTGGCGAGAAGTTAATTTTTTCCGTTTTAATTATTTTCATTCTGGTATTCATATACGGGAAAACATTTTTTGTTTTGTAAATATAACGAACTTGTTTGTATTCTGGCTTTATTTCTTTTTGATCATTCCCATTCCCATTCCCATTTTTACTTTTACTACCTTTCTTATTCATACTTTGATCCTTATTCTTCTTCGTACTCATCCTCCTTGTCCTCATCCTCCTTCTCGTACTTCTCGTCCTTTTAATTATTAAAGTTTGTTCATCAGAAAAAAAATTATTTGTCCCGAACATTTTTTTATATTCAGATTTTCTTAGTTTGTTTCCACGTTTGGCTCCACAATTTGACTGTTCCAATGGGAAATAAGGAAGCACAGATTTCATTGAAATATAAATCTTATTTTTTTTTAATACATTCTTTTTCATTTCTTTTTCGGGAATAATTATTATATTATTTTTCTGGTATTTTTTTGAAAAGGTTTTCAATAAATTGTTTTTTAAATCAATTATCATTATTTCTGGTGGCAATTTATAAATAAAGCTTGTATTATGATTTTCTCCCAATAATTTCCCATAGAAATCAATTTTATAATAAGAGCCAAACAGGGTAGTTTTATGAACCCTTTCATTAACTAAACCCTCATAGCAATGCTTGATGGTATTATGTATCATCGAATTATTTTTATAATCCTTTCTGTATTTATAAATTTTGATCAAAATCTGATAAACACCTATTAATAATTCCGCGGCCTTTACGTTGGTTAAATTATTGATACAATCTATAAGGCAAGTTATTAAACCATTTTCAGAAAAGATATCTCTTTTGATATATTTCAAATTGGGAAGCCGATCTTTTTGATCATAGCATTCTTCTATTAGGGACGGGTGTAAATGGATTAAATCCTTGGCACCACGTGGTAACCAATGGCGATTGGGTTTGATATGAAATAAATATTCTGAGATTGTTGCGCATTGGTGCAATTGAATTATGGCTGCCTCTAGATAATTACCCTTAGATAATTGGAATTTACTTAGCCTCTCTAGCCAAGAGTATCTAATATAGGGAGTTTCCCAATGGAAATTTGCGACTCTTAATAAGAGATCTGCATATGTTTCAGGATCGAATTGTTGTTCTCTAATTCTAAATGAATCCAATAATATTTTTCGTAAATTGTTTATTAATTGCTTGCAGTTTGATTTAAACTGTTCATTTTTTGAGGTACTAATCAAGGTTGATAATATCGAGAACGATTTTTTATAAAAAATGATTTCCTTTTGGGTGAAATTTTTATTGAGATCATTTAATAATTTTTCATATGATAAATCTAAAAGAATTGTTATTTTGGTTAGATTGCGATGATACCGATAACAGAACAATAGATAGAAATAAATGATTGTGTTGGACAATGCCCTCGTTTCAGGATTTAAATATAAAGTTTTTTCAATAGTAAGTGAGACCAATTCCCCGAATAAATCATTTTCTTCTAGAAATATTTTTCTTGAAAATTTTTGAATCAACCAAACTAAAGTTTTCAAAAGTTCATTGGTCAAAAAATAATTGGTATTCTTTTTTAATAAATATAAAAAGATTTTGAATAAATTTCTCAATTTTCCATTTTTATTTTTAATGGATTCCTTAATTAATTCCGAATAAAAATTAATAAAAACGTTTTCAATTAATTCCAAAATAATGACGCCCGATTCATTTGAAATCCGTTTCTCCAAAATTTGCTTGATTATGGGTATTTTTATTGAATTTATTTTTTTCTTTTCCCGTTCATTCATTTTTTCATTAATATTTGGATCCAAATAATAATTATAATTATTCTTAATATTATCTTTATTATTTTCAACATTTTTTTTTAATTGATTGTTTTCCAATTTGTCTTCCTTTTCAATAAGAAAAACGGCCTTTTTATATTTTTTATTGATTAAATTTAAATTACTTAAATTAATCAATTCTTCATTAAAATTCCATTTTGCATTCCCATTGCCATTTTCTTCTTCAACAACCTTTTTTATTGCCTTTTTTTTTTCTTTATTTTTTACATTTTTTACGGTTGATTTTTGTTTTTTGACATTGACGAAATCATCAATATTAATAAAACTACTTTCGTTATCAGATATATTAGGATTATTTTTTGTCCAAAGATTAACTATTTTATTAACAGTTTTTCGCTTTGCTTTATTCTCCTTACTAATAAAATCATTATTTTTATTATTTTCCATTTTTTCCCTTTTTTTCCGATAAATGTTCTCTTTTAATTGTTCTTTACCCAAGTATTCAAATGAATTTAAACATAATAATAATAATTTCCAAAAGTCTTTAATTATGTAATCCTTTTCTATTTTCAACCAATGATAGAAATACTTTTGATTCATATATTTTAATATAGTTAAGAAATTTATAAATAACAATCTTTGGATGCCCAATGATAATTTTTTAATAATCTCAATTTTTTCAATTAATATTAAGATGTAGGAAAAATATAAAGAAAAGACATTTGATTTGAAATCATTACTATTTATTAATTCATTAGTGCGTTTGTTTGTCCTATTTCTGGCATTTTTGTTATTATGATTCTTATTGCTGTTATTGCGATAATTGTTTTTTCTATTTTTATTGGGTTTATTTTTACTATTATTGTCAATAAATTTTAATTTGATTAAATGGTCGAATAATAAATTTGTAAACCAATTATTAGCCTTTTCAAAATTAATAGCATTGTCGATATGATCTAATTTAGAAAATAATTTCACATAAATATTCATAAAAATTCCAGCTAATGGATGCTTTTTACATAAATAATTAAAAGTGTTACAATCTTTAGGAAATATATATATGATGGGGAAATTAAGCTGAATAAAATATTTTTTTTTGAATAAGATATCTAATATTTGTAATTTGAATAATATTAAATTTTGATTATTGGCATTTTTTTTCAAATCAAACCTGTCTAAATAATTTAATAATAATTGGAAAATAACACCCCGATCAAATAAAGTAAACAATGAAGAAATTGTTTCCGCAATTGAATGATTTATTAATATTGCATAAGTTAATTTTTTTTTTAAATTAATTACCAACTGATCAAATAATAGATGAAATAATTCTTGAAAATTTTCAATTAAATCCAAATTGAAAAAACTATTATTCTTTGAGTTTTTGTCTAGATTGTTATTCAACTTTAAATTTTGATTTAATTTATTAATTTGATTTAAATACAATATGATTGATTTTATAATGATTTTAAATAAAAATCCACTAACTGAAACTAAATCGTTATTTATTTTTTTCCTTCTTCTAGAAGAGGAACTCTTCAAACAATGTGTCCATAGCCAAATTAATTCAATGAATAGAAAAGATTCGTGCTCATGGGAGGCAAATTGTTGAAAATAATATTCCAAATATAAATTTAAGTGATCGATTTTTTTCAAATTCTTTAATTCGTGTTGAATTTTACTTAAATATTCTAATAAATGCAAAAAAATTTGAATTTTTGGTTTCCTTTTTTCTATTGTTAACAGGGAATTAAAGTATATTTCTAATATAGGATGCAAGTATTGAATTAAAATATGTAACGGTTGGAGATTTAATTCTAATAAATTGTGTATAAATGCATCAGTTCGTGGGCGCTTACCGTTTAATTTAGCCCAACTATTATACACCCCAAATAAAATTTCATTTTTGGGATAAATTGTGCTGACCAAATTCATTTTGAATTGGAAAATAGTTTTGATGGGCCTTGAATTTTTTGAATTAATTTCTCCTTGATCATTCAAATAACTGATCTCATTTAATCTTGGGTATATTTTTAATTCATGAATCTTATTAAAACCTTGGCACATATTGAAAGACGTTAAATGCAATACTGAATAGCCCATTAATTTTAAATATGTTTTTTGTTTATTAAATGAGTAAAATTTAAATAATAAATGATCGGTTTCATCAAAAATTGGCCTTAAGGCGACTTTAATCTCATCAAAAAAACTGAAGGTACCCTTTTTTTGTTTCGTAATTGTGTTTCTTTTCCGGACAAATCTGGAATCATTTAATTGCCCATATATTCTTTTTAAACTTGGCCTTTGCAAATTTGGGTGTTTTTTATATTCGACGACAATGATTATAATATTAAACCCCTTCTTCAAATCGATCATTTCAAGTGGGTACAAAAATAAATTATGATAATATTTTGTATTACAATTTAAATCTGGTTTGTTTGAAAATTTTTGTAATAATAGACCACTGATGTCATCAGTGTTGTTATTTCGATTTCTGCTTTTGTTTCGGTTGATATTTTTTGTATTTGTTTTTTTATTATTGTTGTTTTTTGAAGGTTTTGTTTCTTTTGGTTTTTCTTTTTCTTTTAGTTTTTCTTTTGTTTTTTCTTCTTTTTGTGTTTTTTTTTTTGAAGTTGTTTGAATTGTTGATCTGATCTTTCTGATTCGTCTGATTCTTCTTTTTTTGTTATCAGATTCTTTTTTTGATTCTATAATTTTTTTCTTTTTCCTTTTTTTCTTTTCGTTTTCATTTTTCTTTTCGTTTTCCTTTTTCTTTTTCTTTTTCTTCTCTTTTTCTTTTTCTTTTTTTTCATAATATGCTGATCTAATCTTTCTGATTCGTCTGATTCTTCTTTTTTTGTTATCAGATTCTTTTTTTGATACTGATTTACTTTTCTTTTTCTTTTTTCTCATTTTTTCTTTTTCAGATACTCCAGACTCTTTCTTTTTGTGGTTAGTTGTATTTTTATCGTTGGAATTATCATTTTCATTTTTGTTCCTTTGCGTATTTTTAAGAGCAAGAATTTGGAAATTAGAATCAATAATTTTATTACCAAGCTGATTGATATTCTCTATTTCCCATATTTTAGCAAACATAAAGCCAGGTATTTCTAATTTTTTGATGAATTTGAGACTAGGTTGATCTATAAACACAAAATTTTTTATTTCTTGATCTAATTCACTTTTCGTATATTTTAATATGGGATGCAATTTAACACCTTTTTTGAAACTTTCATCAATTATTAAATGAGTAGATTCAATTAACTGAAAGATTAAAAATCCTAAGTCTTGATAACAGATGGAATTGTTTAATTGACAATTTTTTATAAAATCTAATTGTTGTTGTTTTTTTTTGGTAATTTTTTTTTGTTTTTTATTTTGGCTTTGATCAAAATAATCCTCAATCATTGTATCATAATCCCCGGAATATTTTTTTTGAATCCGAATAATTATAACAAGTTTTTGATTTTCATTCTTGTTAATTCTGAAAATACATCTTTTCGCTTGTGTTGTTTTACTAATTTGTTGTTTTTGTTTTTGTTTTTGTTTTTGCTTTTGCTTTTGCTTTTTAGATTTATTATTTCCTTGATCCTCTTGTTCTTTGTTTACAATTGGTAATTGGAAATAATAATTTTCAGATACTCTAATTTGGTTAATGGTATCATAAAGAGAGGCACTACATCTATATTTTTCATTTACCAAATCTGACTTTTGATTCAGTGCAGTGAAATTTATCGAGGTTGGTTCAAAGACAATTAGCCTTTCATTGGGGTTAATTTCGTTCATTTTCATTTCCATCGTTTCCTCATTGAATTTCTCTTCGAAGAAGGTTTCAAATTTGTATGGCGCGGTCTTTGGATCCAAATTTGATTCAAAAAAGTCTTCGATTAATGAAGACCTTTTCTTGTTCCTCATTATTTTCAAATCCAATAACTTCTTTGTTGTAAATCGCTCAGTTAAGAGCGATGAGAAATAATCACTTTTCTTGACCTTTGTTGTCATAACTTTGCTCCCTACAATGCTCGCAATTTTATCATCGGCTTCGTTCCCTTCAAGCATGCCGCTCGTGAAAATGGAGATATAGGATCGCTGTCTCATCAATTGTTGTTGGCTTTTGAAATTCTTCACGAGCGCTCCATTTTTGCCACTCACCCGAACGGTGCGCCTTTTGTTTTTTTGATCCATTTGCACTTGTACTCTCGATTTTAAGAGCCCAATTCGATCAACCTCATAGTCCATGCTTCTTTCAAGTAGGCCAATGTTCCTTCTCTTATGGGAGACGTTTTGAATGACAGATGATGTGTTGATCTTGGTTTGTAATAGAGTCTTGGAAAAACAAGACAAACATAGACTTTGAAATGTAGGATTGTTTTTGATCGATAATTTGTTCTTTTTTTTTGTATTTTTTTGAAGTGTTTTTGAAGGGGTTAGGGATTTTGGAAGATGTGGAGAAAGAGAAACGAATTTGGGGAAACAATTTTAAATTGCCTTCATAAGAAAAGTCTTATTAAAATTTGGTTGTGAAAAAAAAAAAAAATTTTACTCGAATATTGACTGAGGGAAAATGGTAAGGCTGGTATTTTTTAATAAAGATAAATTCTGGTGAATAACAAAACAATTTATAATGAGCATCTTTTGTTACCTTAACTGAAAGATATTCTGTTTCAAGATCGTATTGTCTTAACTGGTTTACTAAAGTTTGTTTTTTTTTCTTTTCTTTGTGATTTTTTTCGCTCATAGGAAAAACCAATTTGTTGAGTAAAAAAAATTTATGATCAATTAAAAATGAAATTTTTTTTTCCAATAGTTTAGGGTTTTCTATTGTTTTCAAAATTGTTGACAATTGAATTTAAGTCTTCGAAATCAGATAAATATCTTGGATTGTAATTTATTTTTCAAAAAATTCAGTGTTCGTGCAATAGTTGAATTTGATAAAATATTACAGTCACAGCCAAACCTAAAACACTATTAAATTTCAGAGTTACCGGTTAATAAAATATTTATGATCAATTCAAAATATTAGTAAAAAGTTTTCAAAATACACTCACATTTCATAGATTAATAAACAAATTGTTAAGATATTTTTAATCTTTAGAATTGGGGTGTTGTTTAATTATTCTAAATCTATTATTTTTAGCAATTCGGTAACTGTAGATATCAAAAAAATCCCAATATCTTTCGAATTAATTAGAGAAAATGTCTGGAAAAGTAAAATCTTTTTTAAAAATTAAATTTTCAAAACTAGAATTATTTTTTTAATTTGAGAAAGGTTTTTAATTATTACGAATTTGACCTGAAACCCTGTAAAACTTGATGGTCGAAAATAAATCCCCAGAGTTTATTCACTATTTAAATTTAAAAGTTTGCAAAAAATTATTCAGGGGTAAAGTACATTTGATATAATTTTTGTACATTAGTTTATTCCAAATTGAATCATTGGAATCATTGAAATCATTTTTTAAACTCAATAAATTGATGTTTTTAATAAAAAGAGAAGTAACATATTATTGTTTAGTATATTTATATCAATTAATTAAAAAATAGAAATCAAATTAAATGAAAAAATTTATCAAGAAAAAAGGAAAAAAATTCATTTCTAATAGGATCTTATGAATATGTTTTTTTTTTTCTTTACTTGGTTTTGTTTATAATTCTTGAATTGAAAAACTTTTATTAGTAAAATTTTTGAGAAAGGAATTCCTAAATTTCGAATATAAATCTTAAGTACACTTTTCAATTTTTTCATCCCATTCTGATTAACTACAATAAAATTGTATATTTTTTATATCATTTTCTTCTGAAAAAACCGATTTATCAGATGTGTTTGTATGATATGATTGATTTATTTTCTTATTCATGTGAAAAATAAAATTCGACAGTTATAATGCTATCATTATTGTTTATTTTTTTTTTTTTGATATCAAAATTTAATGTTGATATAGATTTTGAAAAAGTTGAATTGCGGATATTAAAGATCATATTGAAATTTTTTTTTTGATAAATGAGTTCATATACAGCCGTTTCAACTCAGGTGTGAATCGACAACTTCTCATTCAGCTTTTGGAAACCGTTGAAAACCATTTCAAATAATTTCAAATATGTTCAAATTATTTCGAATTATTTCAAATTATTTCAAATTATTTCAAATTATTTAAAATTATTTAAAATTATTTTAAGTAATTTTAAAAATATTTTAGTTGCTAATGTTTGAATTTGAAGATCAATCAAAACTGTCTTCTTTTGTTTGAAATACTTAGAGAAATGAAACCTACAAATTGAAATCAATTTTTTTAAAAATTATAAATTGAAAAGTAATTTGTAATGGGATTCAAGAGTTGCTAAAACTGTGTATGCTCAAAAGAAGTGAGTTTTGGTTGATCTTCAAATTCAAACATTAGCAACTAAAATATTTTTAAAATTACTTAAAATAATTTTAAATAATTTTAAATAATTTGAAATAATTTGAAATTATTTGAAATTATTTGAAATGGTTTTCAACGGTTTCCAAAAGTTGAATGAGAAGTTTCCGATTCACACCTGAGTTGAAACGGCTGTACAAAATAATCTTCTGATAGGATTAAATAAATGTAATTTTATTTTCGAGTAACTTTTATGTTTATTTTCAGAGAGTTATCTGCGTTTAAAGTTATTATTGTTTCAGAAAATGCGATTTTTAGAAAATCAAAAGAAAATTCTTGAATATTATCTCATTTATAATTTTTTTTTTTAAAATTAGCTTTCTTATTCACTTATTCAACTTGATAAAAATCTATATCAACACCAAATTTTGATATCAAAAAAATTTCATGGTGACTTTGAAAGAGTTGCAATTACCAAGACTTTTTTTATTGTTTTTTACATCATATTTTAATTTTCTTTGTGTTGAATTAAAGAGTTGTGTTTTGTGATAGCCATGATTCAATCTCTTTTCTTTGGATTGAAAATTTTGTAGGTGTTTTTTGATTCGAAGAATTCCACCCTTTATGATAATCCTTGAAACAGAATTTTTTTTCATTTGCCTTGGTTGATAAAAATATTCGAAAAAAAGAATTACTAAAACAAATTCATATAAAAAGAGGTTTTCGGAAAAAATTAGAAATAGTATTAGGTAAGAAAATTTCAAGACGATATTATGTTTATTTGTTTTCACCAAAATTAAAAAGATAAAGAAGAAATACCCCCCAAAATTATTTTTTTCGGTTTGTATTTCATTTCTTTGTTTCCACAAATCTACTCAATAAAGGTAAACTTTCACATTTTGTTCTAGATAAAAAAAGAATTTGACAAAAATAAACAACTCCCCCTTTCAATTTTCTTGATTAGTTAATTGAATAATTTCATAGACTCCTCTGTAAAAAAAATCCCAATTAAAAACCTAATTTTTCACATAATTTAATAAAATAATAAATATTCTAAAAACTTAAAGATTCCACTCTAGTTTACTTTGGGTTCATTTTTTTTTCACAAATAGCAAATTGATTAATTATAATTAGGTTCTCAAATTTTATTACAGTCAGTTTCACTTTTAAGGCACAAACTTTAAACGAAATTTAAGGCACAAAAAAATCTCATATTAAGGCACAAAATTTGTAATTTATTTTTTTACAATTTATTTTTACTAAAATTTGAATTTTGTGCTTTAATTTGATATTTTTCTTGTGCCTTAAATTTCGTTGAAAGTTTGTGCCTTAAAAGTGAAACTGACTGTACACTGTTGGAATTGTGATACTGTAATTCACAAATATTCGAAAAATAATTATTTTTGAAATTGGTAAAATCTACATACTCGCTTGGGGGATAGATCTAAAGAAGATAAATATCTTATTTTATGAAATTTTTTAACAAAAAAGCAAATATCATAATATGTTTTTTCTACTCAATTTATAATTTATCTATTAGTTTGATTCAAAAAAGTTAAGCAAAATTACCAATAGGGTACATTACCCAAAATGAAAACTAATTACCTATAAATAAAAGAAGATAAAAAAAATGTGATTAAAGACAAAGTGGTGGAATCAACATAATAAAGTTTTTTCTAAGATTCTCTTTTATATGTTAATTTTTCTTGGATTGATTCATCATTAATATTTTTTTTGAAAGCGGTTTTAGTTTATAAAACAAAAAATTTGTAAAAAATATTATAAAAAAAAATGTAAATGTGTTCAATTTTTACAAAATTATAAGATGTACTATCAATTTTTATTGTTTAACAACATTATAGAACACCAATCGACAATGTTGATATTTAATTGGGTATATCTCTTTTGGTATTATTTTAATAACTTTTATTAAAAACTGGGAATTTTTATTGTTTTTTTTTTACTATAAGGCGGCAATTGATCGTGGAAAATTATACAGTAACCAATTAAAGTAATAAAAAATCATGAAATTATAATTAATGTAAATAATTTCAAAACAACAAAGTGAATTTAAAATATTATTTATTAAATTTAATTCTATACGAAACAATGAAAATTCCAAAAGTATTTATCATCATTAACCAATTCTTCAAAAAAAGTCGATATGTTCATTTGTGAAGTAATTAACTGAATAAAAAAATTAAAGGTCTTCATCAAATTTTTATTTTATATTTTTATATTCATTTTCACATTTATGGTACAAAATTTGAATAAAAATTAAGGTATAATAAAAATCTCAAATTAAGGAATTTTTATATATGAGCAAAATCATTTGAGTAAAAAAAAAAATACAAATTTTGGGCCTTAAATTGAGATTTTTTTATGATTTAAATTTCTTTTAAAGTTTGAGTCTTTATAGGTTTACTGACTGTAGAAGAAAATTGGTTTGTATTTTTTACTCGTGATCATAAATTTTTTTCCAAAGAAGTTTAATCTTGATATAATATTCCCAATGAAAGAAAAGTTATAAATATGCTTTATAGTTTTAAAATGGTTTGCACCCTTGCCATATATTACATTTTTTTAATTAATATTTAGTTATATCTCTTTTTTGAATAAAATAAGTGTGATTTTTTAGATCATTTCATCAAGACCTATTTTTCAATAAATTTTAAAATATCACGATATATTATAAACTCTTATCCAGTTAAATGGGTCCAGTTTTATTGAAGAAATAGGATGTTCTATGATTTTAATTTACGATTCTTCTCAAAATAAAATTTTCAATTTTTAAATCATGATAATTCTTTCTCTAATTTTCGTAATATTTTTTTTTTTTTGCTTTTATACTTTTTTTTTCTTTTTTTTTTTTTTTTAAAAAAAATTTGAAAAAAAAAATAAATGAAACCGCAAATTAACATTAAGAAAAATGAGGTTTTAGAATAACTTTTAAAAATTAATCTATTTAATATTTTGAAAATCTTATTTTCTACAGATATCAAGAATTTTTGAACAAATTGCTCGAATGAAAGGGGCCAAAATTTATTTAACATTTGTTTTTTTTTTTGAAATTTGTGGTTTGTCCAGATATTTATTTTATGAATCTCAACTCTAATTTGAATTTTATTGTTTCTATTATTACTAAACTATCCTATTTCGGTTGATTCTTAAAAAAATTGAATTTTTCTTTATTAACTTGGCACCTTTTGTGAAATTGTGTTCGATTTAAATAGTATTAATATTCTTTTTAATTATAAACCCCAATTAAAAATTTTCGACACACCAAAATTCACTTTTTGAAAAAAAAAATTCTTGTTAAATTAATTCTATAAGAAATACCCAATTAGAACCAATCAAGAATTGAAATGTTAACACTTGTTTATAAATTAAATAGTCAAAAACCAAATAAATAAATAATTATAAATACTTTTAAATTTTCGGTGTAACAAAAATTTAGGAGGGAGCAAAACAATAAAATACATATTGGTAAATCTGTTTAAATTCTATTCGTTATATTGATCGATCAAATGTTTAGTTATAATTGATAATTTTTATTTGGGTTATACTCTTTGGAACAACCCAACTTAAGCCTAATACCAATCTTTGAAAAAGATTATTGATCTTCCAAAACAAGTTACATAATTCAAAAAATGAAATGAAAAAAAAAACCGAAAAGATGAAAAAATGATTTTCATATATTTCATAAAATAAAAATTATTTCACATTTGAATGAAAATGTATTATTGTGTTCCGTTTGAAGACTTTAACTGTGTTGAAAATTTTGAATTTTAGTTTAAATTGAAATTTTATTTGTTTACAACTACTAAGAAATATAATAATATTTGAAAAATTAATAAAATGTTCCACCTTTTTGAATATACCTTAGCACTTTTTAACAAAATTAGTGAAACCTGGAAAACAGGTGAAACATATTTTTTTTTTCCAATAGGAAAACTGGCTAAAATTGAAAATATAATTTGATAAAAGAAATAATATTTCTTTTTTTTAAATGTATGTTTTTGAAAAAACCAAAGATTTAAATATTCCCTTGAAGAAGATTATTAATGATTTGAAACATAGTAGTAACTTATACATTAATTTCAAATTCTTGGCTTTCAGAGGAAACAATTTTAATTTTTCCTATTTCTGCAATTTTGAGTACCAAAAAAGATAAATAAACAACAAGATAAAAAATGTTTTATTTTTTACTAAAATTTACTTTACATCAAAAAAATTAATGTAGTTGACTTTGAAAAAGTAAAAAATTGTGATAGTACCTTAGAAATGAACGAAAGAGAAATGGGTAAAAGAACTATCTATACTAAGGTGGACTATGAAGTAAGTTTAATTCTTTATTCTATTTTTTCTTTTTGAGGTTTTCTTTTAAATTATATTTATCTTTGGAACTCATTTCCTTTCTTATGTTTTTTTTTTTTTTTTGCAAAATCTATCATTTTTTAAAATAAATAGATAATACCAAAAAAACTAATAAATTTTTTTTTTATAATTTAAAAGAATTGAGAAATAGCTATAACCTAACTAAATTTTGTCAATTTTAATGGATGTTTTTTTTTTGGAACCTTCTATTTGTTTAAAAAATCACATAAAGTATCAAATAACCAAAAGTCTTGTGAGAACCAAACTACTTTATTTTTTTTTAAATTTCAAATAAAAAGGTAAAATTTCTGATTATCTACCAAACTTTTTCGTTTCAGGAAAAAAAAATGTTTGTTTTTTGTTTTCCTTATTAGTTTATGCCGAAAATAATAAAATTATATAAACAAAAATAAATAAATAAATAAAAAGAGAGAGAAGGTGTTAAGATCCTTCTGAAACTATAACATATGCAGGTGAGTCTAAGAACCACTCTTCAAAAATAAAACAATAGCAACAAAAATAATAATTTATATTTTTCTATTATAAAAATATAAAAGATATTTATATAAATATTTTGAAAATTAATATGATTTCAAATCTATGATAAAAAAAATAAAAGATAAAAAAAAAAATAATAAATAAAAAAAAAAAAATTAATTTAATAACGAAACAACCCATTGTATATTTTCTAATAACATTTCGTTTTGGAGTTGTACGGACTCTGATAATAATTGCTGAAGCCAAATGGTTCTAAAAAACGGTTTAATTTCATTACCGAACGATGATATCAAATCGCCAATTAACCCGGTTATTGAAATACATAATTGCTCGTTTCTAAAATCTGAAGGTATTTGTGAAATATTTTTAGTAAATTGAACAATTGCATCCAAATATGGAACCAAACTTTTTAAATTATCGATTTGTTTTGCGCCTTGTAAAATGCTGGCGTAGGTATCAGAAATGGAGGTAAATAATAAGCAATATTTGAAAAAATTTTGATTTTTATTTTTGTTCTTGTTCTTAATGAACCGATCAAATTTTGATTGGGAAATATCGCCCAAAAGATCAAAGGATTGCTTGACAAAGGGCGAAAACAGATTAGTGGCACAAACCGCAACATCGCCTATTGTATTGATTAAAGTGCATTTCAAATCAAAGTTAGTATTTTTGTCAACAATTACAGGGAAGATGATCTTTAAAAAGATTTCGACATCATTTTCATTTTTGAAGATTTCAAATTTCATTAATAGTTGGCTGATTGAAGACAAAATAATAATTGGCAAGTTTTCATTTTTATAATATTTTTTCAAAATCTGTGAAAAAATTAGAAACGTTTCCTTTGCGAATTGCTCAAAATCCTGATCTAATAATTTGATTAAACTAAACAAGCCAATAATACACTCTTCAACAATCACTTCCAAATTTGACTTTATACCGGAAATGAAGCAATGCAATATTTGGATTATTAATTTTTCATTATCGATGTGATTAATCAGTGAAGACAAAACTGAAAAAATGCCTAATAATACTGAATCTCTATTCCTAATTTCAATTTCATTGAAGGCCTCCATTTGGCACTGCTCTTCAAGCATTATGCATAGCTTTTCGCCAATTTCGAGTAAATATTCATTGCAATTCTTTGGTGTCAATTCCATTAACTGCGTTAAGATATCAAAAATGATCGGTAAAGATATTTTGCTTTGATTAAAGCTATTTGATTCGGTTATTTTGATGTTATTATCTAAAATGTTAAATATTGATTGGATAATCAATGTAAACATTTCTTCGTTTAATAAAAAATCATTCGTTTCTTCAAAATAATTCATTATACCATTTAAAAAATCTAATATAATTTTGAGATAAATCCCAATATTTGGATTGGAATTGGAATTGGAATTAGTATTTTGGAATTTCATTTCTTTTAATTCATTACATATTTGAAAAATGAATGTAAAAATGTTATTTGTGCCTATTTTATTAAAGATTTTTGGTATTAATAAAAAATTTTGTATTGCCTTTCCACTTTCTGTTTTTAAATTGTATATTTTTTCTTTTTTTATTGTACTTTTGAATAATTGCTCATTGTTTACTAATAAATTAATTAAATTGTCCCAATAATTATTTATTTCGTTAAAAATGTCATTTGAAATCGGTTTGGTATTAATAACAATCGTGATGCATTTACAGAATGCTATTAATTCTAAAACAGTAAATTCTCGATTTGGCTTTAGAACTATATTAATAAAATTATTAATTGGCTCAATTGTTAATGTTCCTAATAATTCACTTAAACTCTGTAATGAAAAAGTTGCGGAATCTTGAATGGTCCACAAATGCGTATCCTCATTATCATCAATAATTTCATAATTTTCTTCTTCTTCCACTTCTTGTTTTTCATTAATTGAATTATTTAAACACAACGACTGTAAAAATAATGGTATTAATTCTAAATAAAATTTTTTTGAATAATTTAAATTTTTCCTGTTATACAAATTTTGTTCTCTTTGGTTGCCATAATGTAAAATTTTGTCATATTTATTCTCATTTTCATTTTCATTTTCATTTTCATTTTCATTAATTTGAAGCTCGACTTGAATTAAATCAGTCCAAAATTCGATACAATTGATAATTAACTGTTCAATTTCTATTGATCGGCCCATGCTTTCAATTTCATTTAAACAGTTTTTCAAGAGAGTATTAATATTTTCACCAATATTTGTGATAAATGGCTCCATTTGTTCGTAATATAATACAGACATTTTTGATAAGCTTTCAATGGCAATGATTTGAATCTCAAAATCATTGGAATTCATACAGTCACCAATTAATTGGATATAATCATTATTTGTTAGATCTTCATTTAATTCGTTGCTTTGTTCGTTTAATTGGAAAAATTGATCAACAAAGCCAATGGTTTTGCAGAGCGTATTAAAAGAAGTTTTTCTTAAATCATAAGCAAAATCTAAATTATTAATGATTTTGCCTAATGTGATGATTGTGTCCTTTAAAAACGGAATTTCAACCCCAGAATAATTTTCAGAAACCATTTCGAATAAATACCCAAAGGAGTTAATCACAGAAACAGTCGTTCCAATTGGCTGTAAATTATTCAAATCAATATTACAACTCTTCAAGATCTTTTCAAGAGAGATCTGCATATTGCCTTCAACAATTTCAATCCCTGCAAATTGTGCAAACAATTGCGATCCTAACCTCCGCAAGCATGCTTCTTCGTCATTAAAGGACTCAACCAATTTGAGGTGGATTTCTTCTCGTTGCTTGGAAGGTAACAGAAGAAACTTTTTATGTAGCTTTTTGATTTTCTTGTTGTTGTGCGAATAGAAACTGTTTTTTAAAAAGATCCCACAAACGTGACGTATTTGGACCGGATACTCTGAATTTAAAAAGCTGCCTAGCAACAAATAAAAAAATTCCTCTAATGATTCTTTTTCTAAATTCTCAAGGATTTGTAATGAATCATTTTGGATTTCCAGATTCGGACTTAATAAATTTTGAAAAGTTTTCTCCCAGTCCATTAGCCCAACAAGGATAAAAAGTAAAAAAAATAAGTTTTTGGTCAAAGAGAACTTTATCAGTTTGTGATGAAAAATTGTCTGCTGTAATGTGGTTCGTCTGGTTTGTCGAAATATGATTTTGAATTATTATTTTTTGTTTCAAAACGTAATTCGGCTTGCTCTTTTATTCAAGATTTTTTTTTAGCTTATTCTGATTCAAGTCAAACTTTAAAGAACCCACTCAATTCAGAAACCAAATGGTTTTATCCAAAAATAATTCCTTCTTATTACACTAGCTTTGATAAAGCTTTGTGCTTCAAATACTTTTCCAAATTGTATTATTTTTTTCTAGCTCTTGGCATAAATGTGTATGTACCCTAGACACAATGGGTGGGTTACACTCAAAATGATTTTGTGAAAGAAGAATTGTTGTGATGTTGAAAATATAACAATTAACAAGAGGAAAAAGATATAAGGTTTTACAATTAGCTATATTCAGTAGTGATAATGGTAGAAGAAAATAACTTGATAGTATACTCCCAAAAATGTTCATCTACTTCATAACCCAGGTTTATGTGGAATTGTAATAACAAAATTATCTCTTTTTAAGGGACTAGTTACCATATAAAAAAATCTTTTAGTAAATTTAACAGCAAATTCAAAAAATTTTCCTGTATTTTGAAAAACCATGAAAAAATTCAATTATAATAAAATCAAACTTACTTTTAAAGCTATTTTCAGAAATGGGCTATTGCTTTTAAAAGGTACTGATCCTTTTTTTTAACATTTTTATTAATTTCCAAATTCAAATATATTTCAGAATTATTTTGAAAAAATTATTTTGTTCAAGAAGAAAGAAATCTTATTGCCTAAAAAGGAAGTGATAAAAAATTCACTTTAAAAATAAAACCACTAAGTTCTAAGATAACTTTAGTAAAAGAAATGTACTTTATTACAAAAAAATTATAATCATTATTTTAAGGGATTAGCGTCACCATAGATTTACCAATCATTAAAGTATGTTGTAATTGGGTGTAAATGGTATTAGTGCACTATGGCTCAAATAGCTTTAAAAAATCTATTATAAATCTTATTGCACAATAAATTATTACATTTTTTACTAATGATCACTATTAAAAAAGTTTCATTTTGAAAAATTTTTTTACAATTCCTTTTCCAAATCTAAAAATAGAAACCCAAAATACAGTATTCAAGTATTACATAATTTAGATTTAGAACATTCAAAAGTATCTATTTTTATATTTTTTGAATTTCAAAGATTAACTCATTAATCATCAACACAAAAGCACAAGGACTGATTATTTTTGTTTGCTTTTGATAAAGATACTTGTAGCATCAATACATTTGTATGATTTGAGAAATAATTGTTCAAAAAAATTTATTGGTTAATTATTTAATTTTTTAAAAAAAACGAATTTTTTAGTAACTAATCTATATTTCGACACAAATTTAAGAAAGATATTTTATGACTTTTTAGTCTGAATATTGATAATTAAGTCTTTAAATTTATGGCGAAATGCAGATTTTATTCTGAAATTGTTGAGTTTTTTACTGATACATGGATCATTTTTAATTGCTGAGATCAACAACTATTACTACTTCACTCATCGATTTTTTAGAGACATTTGAACCACGTAGCACGAATGTGATTAGACCTGAATAACAACATAATTTATTCCTAGGCTTCTCCTTGGTAGACGCTAATCCCTTAAACTTGAAAAAAACTCATGTCTACATTGAAAAGAATAATTTAAAAAAAATTGTAATTATTTTGAACTTGAAACAAATATAATTTGTTTATTGAAACAGCTACATGAATCAATTTTTTCTTTTTATTGAAAAAAATATATGAGAGAAAAAAACAAACAATTAAATTAAAAATTCTCCCAAAATACTGTTTTATATGCGGGAAATTTCAACTTTTAATCTTAAATGAAATGCTCTTTAATTTGATTATTTATCATCAAAAATTAAAAAGCCAATCTTAATTTATTCAATGTACTAGCAATATCTCAAAGATTCAATTTAACAATAGGCTTTATTATTATTTCTCAAAATTTTTAAAATATTTTCAAATAAATAAAACGAAATAAAGTAAATAATTCTGATAATAAAAAAAAATAATAGATATTCACAAATAACAGATTTGAAAAAAAAAATTTTCATTGTTTCTAATCATAATAAATGAAAATGAATACTTTTCAATCTTTTAAATCCCAAGAATTACAATAATTTTTATATATATACAGTCGACCCACTTTTAAAATACAAACTTTAATTGAAATTTAAGGAACAAAAAAAACTCAATAAAGGCGCATTTTTTGGATAATTTTTTCATACAAATTATTTTACTAGAATTAGAATTTTGTGTCTTAATTTAATATTTTTCTGCCTCTTAAATTTAGTTCAAAGTTTATGTCTTAAATTAGGAACTGACTGTAATAGGGGAAAAAAAAAAAAACTTAGTATGGAAATAATCCCCCACCTGTTTATTAAATGTGAATATTCGTAAAATAGATATGTAATTTCATTTATTTTTAATGATACCCTTTTTTATTTATAACCAATTTTTTTATAGTCCTAGTAATAAACATACTTAAAATTCATGAAAGTAGTATTTCTCTAGAATACTCGAGTTATTATTTAGATAGCCTAAGAAGAATAACCTTTTTTGAAATACTATAGATTTTTATAGAGTTTTAGAAGAGTTTGGAATAAGGTAATTTTTATTATTGTTTTTTTAATTGATTGAATGGTGTTTTGAACAATTATATTTCATTAATTATCATTCTAATAAGTGGATCGGTTATAATTTTAAAAATTAGATTCTTAAAAAAAGGATTTGATTTTAAATAAAAGAAATTACACAATAATTTTGTTAATATTCATAATTAAAAATCTTTTCGTAGATTTTTTTCATGTCAGATATTTTATTGACTACTTTAAATAAAAGAAATTATCATCGTTTTTTTCTGGTTTCCAAGAGATAAAAAGTATAATTCATTTTGTAGATATTTCTGAAATAAGATTGAAAATTCAAAGTTAATTTGTTTCTACAAACTCTCACAAATTACTCGAAGTGAGATTTCATCAAAATAAAAATGTTTTGAAAAAATTTTTCATTTTTCTTTTTTGATCATAGAATCTATATCAAAAGGATCAAAGTTTATATAGGAAATTTAATTGGGAAAAGGGTATTTATTTACAAATGATACTGCTATCAAAATAATGCCAGCCAAACTGTTTAATCAATATTTTGAAATAAAAATTGTTTTTTTTTTGTTTATAGAAGCACTATATATTATATGATCAAAGAAACCAACAATAAATATTTAAATGTAAATATTCTTTTAGTTTCAAAAAGTTCTATTATTTAAAAAAGAAATTCAAAAAATGAAGGATCAAATTGGAAAATTTATCTCAAAAAATAGAGTTATTTTTTGAGAAAAAATTTATATAATCAAAAATAAAAAACAAATTATTTCAAAAAAACTGAGGAGATAATGAAAAATTTTCATAAATTACCTTACATAATTTAAAATTTACTTAAAAAATTAAGGGGTTTACATTAAAATTGATTTGAACGATGGTATAATATTGGGTGGTTATTTGGATGTTGCATTGGAATAAGAAGAAAAAAAATCACGTTTATTTTTTGAAACACCGATGAAAGTTGCTTTGAACATACTGTTATGATCCTCGTAATTAAAAACAAGAAAGTAAAATGTACAAAATAATATATTTTTTTCTTTAGTGTTAAATGATTTTTTATTCTATTTAAACCCACTTTTTGGGTAAATTTAGTTGACCTGTCCACAATTTTATTTTTTTACTCTTTGTTTTAAATGTTATCTGAAATATTTCTAGGGGTTTTCAAAGAAAAAAAAAAAAGTTTTATGTTTTTAAAAGAAATTTAAGGTAGTCGTCATTTTTGAAAATAAAATGAAATCTTGTCAAGATCTTTAAAAATATTTTTTTTTGTAATTTGTGTTTCGACTTATTAAATGGATAAGTTAGCCTCATTTAAACAATTTATTGATTTGAGTCTCTTTTTTGAAATTCAAAATTTGCATGTTTCCAATATAAAACAAAAAAAAAACCTGTTAATTTTATTAATAACCAAGTTAATTCTTGAAAATGGGAAAACATATTTTTGGTTTTATGTTGGAAAGTATTGATTTTGAAAGAAAATTTTTTATTTGATTAATATTTTTCATTATTACAGCCGTTCCAAGGATTCCATAAAATTTTAAAAATAAACCAAATTGAGTTTTCTATCCTTATTTTATATATTCAAAAAATTCCGAAATAAGAGTTATTATTCCAAAAAAAATTTCAATAAATGAGCTATTATTCAAATTTTTGAAACAATAACAAAAAAAAAAATTAATATTCATGAAGCACTTAAAAATATGTTTCAAAAATGGTAAATTTTTATTGATCAGTAAATATTGATATTTTTTTTGAAATTCATTGGACTGATAATTTTGAAGTTTAATGGGATGTTGAATTTTTTTTTTGATGTGCCCAAAATTAAAATAATAGCTCATTTAATGCCATGCTTTTTGGAATAATAACCCTTATTTCGGAATTTTTTGAATATAGAAAATAAGGATAGAAAACTCGTTTCTGTTTATTTTAAAATTTTATGGTAGACTTGGAAAGAATGTATAATTTCAATTCAAATCTTCACTAATAAAACAAGTGTGGTATAGGTGATTCAATAAATTAATATTTGGAAGAAGCTTGGCCAACATTTTATCAATTAAATTGAGATCTATTCTGCAAAAAAAATTGTTTTCTTTTATGATTTAAAAAAGTTGTTTTCTGGTTTTCAAAAAATGAAAAAAAATTGATAAAAATTTTCAATTTTGAGAAAAATTTTTTTAATAGATTGTTTGGTCTTATTCACAAGAATCCTTATAACAATTCAATTCATTTTTGACAGAAAAAAAATAGATTTTGAATTTTGAGGATACAATGAACGAATTCCCAAATATCTTCAATAAAATTTATATTTGAAAAACCAAATTACATCTCAAAACAAAAACAAAATTTCTGAGTAAAATTTTTAAATGACTTTAAAACTTTTATTATTATAACTATTCTTCTTAAAAAAATACAATTATTTTTTAATCCGTTCAATAATTCAATTTTTTGATAAACCAAAAGTTTTATCATAAAAGATAAAAAAAAACTTTCAATTAATATTACTGGTAACAAAGACTTGTTAAAGTATAATAACGATCAAAATGACAATAAATGGGTTAAAAAATAGTTATAATGTGAGAAATTAAATGAATTTAATAATTTTCTTTTTCAGAAAAAAAGGAAAAAAAAAATTGATCTCACTAAACCAATTTTCTTTTTCTGGATTTCTTAGTTGATTAGAATTTTTTGACGCTTGATATCAACAAAATTTGTAAGTAGAGAATATTATCAAGAACATTTTTAAATTTTTGCCTTGTTGTCGTAGAAGACTGATCTCTTAACATTTTAAAATGAAAAAATTGAAATTTTTGTTGGGATTTATTCTTGACTTTTGTCTTTTTTTTTTAATATTTTGAATATTATACAAGTATTTATGGTAAAATGGAGATTAAATAATTATTGTGACAAGAATATAACTGGTTCAAACTGGGGATCTTCTTGTGGAAAGTGACATTAACACATAAAATTTTCATAAGATATGGATACAGATATATGGAAATCAAAAGTAATTACTCGAGTAAAAAATACACATACTCATAGAAATATCATGTTTCAAAATTGAACTCTTGCTTTTTTTCTTCTTGTTGGCCCAATAAACCTTCAAATTATATCACATTGTTAGCCTGGGGGTAAACCGATTTTGTATTTCAACTCATTTAAGTTTGGAGGATCTGAAGGAAGGAAAAAAAGTAAAGAAAAAAATCTATAGAACATTTTGAAAAAATAATAAAAGATTTTAAACGAGAAAATTAATCAGTTCTGATTAGTTTGTTTTTAAAAATAGGAATTTTCAATGAGATTGAAAAGAATAGATTAAATTTGATGAAAAAAAAATTTATTCGAAAATGATCGAAAAAACAAAAAAAAATTGAAAAAAAGTATTTTTTTTTTATTTTGTTGCGACTTGATTGTTGCAGGTAGGAATTTTAAGAATAAGAATTGTTTAAAGAAGATTCTTCGTACACCTTGTTGTATCTTAAATAAATTATTTTGATTTTATTTGTTCTAATAAAATTCAAAAATTTTTATTGGAATTTGTTGAAAAAAAATTTTTTTTAGTTGTTTTTCTCATTCAAAAGAAAGATTTAAAAAAAAGTTTTTTCACTATTCTTAAAGAACAAGTCCTGTAGTTACCAAAAAGTTAAAAGAGATTCAAAAAAAATAAAAAATAAAGCTCCGCGCGGGGCTCGAACCCGCGACATTCAGGTTAAAAGCCTGACGCTCTGCCGACTGAGCTAGCGAAGCTAAATGTTCGAAAAAGGTATCAAAAAAAAAATTTAAATTTATTTTCGAAGTGTCTAAAATTTTTTTAATTAATTGTTAACTTTCTAAAACCTTCAAAATTAAAATGATCAGGTTGACAAACCTGAATTAGTAAATTTAATGAAAATGATCTTCAACAGTATCCCATAAACATATATTCAACAGATTAAATATTAAATGAAAACAAATATTATAACAAATTTTTGACTTAACAACTATTATTTTTTCACTTTTAACCAAATAATCTTCAAAAAAAAATTAAATTATTTGAATTTACCACATATGTGTTATTGGAAATTCTAACCAAAGAATATAAGAAATTCCACTAAAGATACAGATAGATAACTAAATAAAGACATTTTAAATCTAAAAAAAATTGACAACAAATGTAATTTATCAATCAAATGAAAAATTTGAAAGAAATAATCAAAACTAAATTCCAAAAATTTGGACACACCTACAACTCTTGTAAGAATAACAATACTATAATCCCATTCAAGTTGTAAATAATTTTAATTTTCAAACATTTTTCAATTTTTTATCTTTTTTGTTTTGTTTTCATTTCCCTTTTCTCAAGTTACCTAATCTGTTTAGTTGGATCGAAAAAGTTTTTTCAATGATTGATAGAAGGTTAATGTTGAATTTGCTATTTAAGTTACTCAAAGAGTTTTTTTAGTTTACTAGTCCCTTAAAGTTGATTATAAATATTTTTTTGTCAAATATCGTAAATGAATATGATCCAAAGTCCTTAAATTTTTTGATAAAAAAATAATACAAATTAATTTATTGACTTATCGCCTTATGAGTATCAAAAAAACATACAAATATTTAAAAAGAATCCAAATTATTGTAATTTAATTTGATTTAAAACGAATCTACAAACTATCAAAAAAAAAAAAAATAAACATTCTTCTTTGTGTTTAATTGTTTTTAAGACTGTAAAACACAAGTAAACAAAGAATAGAAAAACTAAAGTGTATAATTTTCCAATCTCTTCCTCTATTTCACATTCTTTTCAATTTCTCATTTTATTTATTTTTTCAAATTTTGTTTTTTTTATTTTTTTTTATAATTTCCCTTATAAATAAATAAAAAAAAAGAATTCAAAATTAACACAAAAAATTTTTATGACTGAACAACTAGTTGATCAAATTGAGCAACTTGTAAATTCACTTTCTTGACTATTTTTTTTCTTTGAAACCTTCACTATTTTTGATTTATTAACCGTTTTTTTAATTTAAACAAAAAACAAAAAACAATAATAACAAAAACAAAAACAAAAAAAAAAAAAAACAATAAAAACAAAAACAAAAAAAAAAACAAACAAAAAAAACTTTTTTCTTCTTTTTTTTTGTACCATTTCTTTTACTTAACAAGGAAACGCTTGTAGAAAACAATCCAAGGTCTGTAGAATATTTAACCTCACTTTGTTCGAAATATAAGGACTTTATTGAAATCCTTGAAAGCAATGAAGATCTTTATTTAAAAAGGTTTCAAATCTTAAAGGACGAATTAGAGAAATTAGAGGAAGAAAACAAGAGGCTCAAAAGAAATTTATCGAAAAACACTTACGATCAGTATGACACATATTCTGATTTGTCGAACGAATTTGTTGAAACAAAAAAGAATTTGGAATTCGAAAAACAGCATTTACAAAAGCAATTAAGGGAAGAAAATGAAAGGAATAAGCAATTACAAGTCTCGAATAATGATTTAAAGGAACAATTAAAACAATTCACGTCCTCGTTAGGAGTCACCGAAATGCCCATACTTCGGGACGTTGAATCTGAAAGAAGGATTTCCAAGCTTGAAAACCAATCGAGGATCTTGCTAATGGAAAAGTCTCGATTAAAAAAAGAAATAGACGGGCAAAGCAAGGCCTTACAGGCGCACTCAGACAAGGCATGGAAATATGAAGAACAAGTGCAGGAATTGATCAATTTGTTATCCCAAAGAGATCAAGAAATACGAGACTTAAAAGAAAGAGAACGAGAAAGAGAAAACGAAAACAAAAACAAAAACAAAAACAAAAACGAAAACGAAAACGAATTCGGACAGAAAAATGAAAAACAAAACTTATTTGAAAAAAAAAACGAAAATGATGAATTTCTTCGAGTAGATAATGAGAATTCATTTCCAGAATTCCAATCAAAAAGAAGAAACCAATTTGAAACAAACCAATACCAAACAAGAACGATCACTAAGGTTACGCACACACCACAAAGAAATTATTATGGCAATCAATTTGAAGAAAATGTAAATCAAAACGAAAACGAAAACCAACAAACCAACAAATTGTTAGTCAAGGAAAATTCCGTACTTGAATCCAATTTAATAAAATCACAAAATGAAATAAAAAATTTAGAATTTGAATTAAATATTTGTCAAAAGAATTTAGGTGTAACGAAGAAGGAATTCCAAAATCTTGAAATGAAATACAATTTATTAAAAGAATCGAATACAAATAGAGGCAATACAGAATCGTTTTATCAAGAAAGATTTGATTTATTATCTGATCAATTAAATAATCAATTACAAATTAACCAAGAGAAAGAAAATGAAAATTTACAACTTGAAAATAGAATCCAATCATTACAGAACGAATATAACTTTAAACAATCTGAAAACGAAAAGCAAATGATGAATAAATTTTTAGAAAGTAATTCAATTTATAAAAGACAAATTAATAATTTGGAAGATTTAATAAAAAATTTGACCAATCGGATTAAAAAGCTTGACCAAACATCATTAGAATATTCAAAATTAAAAATTGATTATGAAAATTTAAAGCAATTAAATGAAACATTACAAAATAATTTAAAAAATGAAAAAGAAGAATATGAACAAACAATTAATAAAATGAAAAATCATCAAAATCTGAGAAAAAATAATTTTAATAATTTTGATCAGCAAATTGAACAAGAAAATTTAGAATTGATGGAAAAAAATAATGAAATATTAGAAGAGAACAATAATTTAAAAAAGCAATTAAATAATTTATTGTCCAATAAAGATGATCAAAATAGATTTGATTCTCAAAATAAAATTAACAATAATAATAATATTAATAAAAACAACAACAGTAATGAAATTAATAATTTACGAGAGGAATTGATAGATAAAGAGGATGAAATCCAAAAATTAAGAGATTTATTAATGAACCAAAAAGAAAAAGCAATCTCGATAGAATCAAAACCGAATTATAACTATTCAAATAAATTATTACAAAATGATATTGACGAAAAAGATGACGAAATCAATAAATTAAGAAATTTGTTAATTGATAAAGAAAATGATCTTTCGGAACAAAAAAAAAAAATAAAAGATTTAAAAAAGAAAATTGACAATTATAAAAAATTCTTATTGAATAATAATGATAATAATAATAATGCAAAGCAATTATTGGGTGAATTAAATGATTTGGAGGAAGAACTTTCTAAAAAAAATCAATTAATTAATGATTTGGAAAAAAAACTTAATCCTAACAATGAAAATAATAATTTAGAAAATAACCAAAAAATAAAAAGATTAGAAAGAAAACTTGATGATTTTAAGAGAAAATTTGATAAAAAAAACAATCAATTTGAAAATTTAAAAAAATTGTATGATTTAGAAAAAGACAAAAATGTAGATTCAAATTCAGATTCTGAAAATAACGATGGTGAAGATACTCATGATGACGATAAGAAATTGGAAAATTTAAAAAATGAAAATAATAATTTAAAAAATGAAAATAATTATTACAAAAAACAATTAGAAAATCTAAATAATAAACTTGAAGATTCTGATAATAAAATAAACTATCTCAAACAACTTTTAAATAATAGAAACAAACAGAGTGGAAATGATAGCGATAGCGATGATTTCAAATATTATGAACTTTTTGAAAAATATTCAAAATTAAATAATGATTATCAAAAATTATTAGATGAATTAGAAAAAGAACAACAAAAATCAAAAGAATATTTGAAGAAAATCAAACAACTTGAATCAGAATTAGAGAAAAATAATAATAGATCTAAATTTAATTTCCAATCAAACTCTAGATCTGGATCAGGATCAGGATCAGGATCAGATTCCATTTCTCACATTGATTTTGAAAAGAAAACAGATTCAGAAATAGAAAAAAACAAACAAAAAGATAAAGATCAAAAAAAAGTCAAAAAACCAGAAACAGAAACTGAAGCTGTAGCAGAAGAGGTAGAATCAAATTTAAATTTTGCAAATAAACCAAAAAATAAAAAAAATGATCTCGAGATATTAAAAAATGATTTGGAAAACGAAAAAAAATTAAATAAAAAATTATCAAGTCAAAATAAACTACTTTCATTGAAAACTAATAATTACGAATTAGAATTAATGGATAATGAAAATGAAATTGAAAATTTACAAAATGAAATAAATAGATTAAAAAAAATATTAAATAACCAAAAACCAAAAAATATTCATTATCAAAGATCTTCAATAAAAAAAAATAAACCAAAAAATAATCAAAATACTTTTGGCTTTGATTATAGTGATGATGATGATGATAATGAAAGGAAAAATGATACCAATAATGATTTTAATTTTGTGGATAATGAAAATAAAGATTATTTTAATGAAATTTTAAAAAAGGCTAAAGAAATCGAAATATTATCACAAGAAGGATTAAATTTTGATAATAATTCTTCGAGACAAAATGTTAATAAAAATAATTTTAATAATGATGATGATGATTTATTTAAACCTGAATCTAAAAGAGAAAATGAATTCCTGAAAAACCAATTAAAAGCAAAGCAAAAGTTAATAAATAATTTAAAAAATGAAATTTTACAATCACAAGAATTAATTGATCCAGAATTCAAAAATTGGATTAGCCAAGGCTTAGAAATAATATATCAAGACTATTTTGATCCTGATCAATTGACAAATGAACAAATTAAGGATTTTCAACAATTAATTTTAGATATGCTCGAAAACGACCCTAAAAAGTCTTCTTCCAAATTATTAGCTTATAAAAGAATGGAAAAAAAAGTGTTAGAAATTATTATTAAAAAAGAAGGCACAGAAGGTTTAAAAAAAGCAATGGAATTATTAGGAATTGAAAATCCAAATATTTTAGAATATAATAGTAATTTTAATAGTAAAAATAATATTAGTAATGATAACAATGATGATGATGATGATTATGATAATGGTGATGAGAATGTTGATTTTGAACAAACCCAATTTGAATTACATTCTGGTAAAATGGAAAATATTTTAATTCTTGATAAAGGAGATGAAGAGAAAAAAAAACGCGCATTAGAAGTGCAAAGGCAATTACAATTACAATTACAAAACCAACAAAACAAAACAAATAGATTAAAAAAACAATTTATTCAAAATGTTTTAAAATTAATTAGATTAAAAAAACAAAATGAAGAAAAAATTAAAAATAAATTAAATACTTTATTTGATGAAATAAAAAACTTAGATCAAGAAATTGAATCTATCGAAAATGATGATTATGTTTTTTACAATGATTTTTAAAAAGATATTATTTTCTCTAATTTTATAAATGTTTTTTTTTCTTTTTATTTACTAACTTACTTTCTTTTTTTTTTTCTTTTTTATTTCTCTTTTTTTTTCTTTACTTTTTCTGTTTTTCATTTCTTTCCTTCCCTTTCTTCCCTTTCTTCCCTTTCTTTTTTTTCTTTTTTCTTTTAAGCATTTAATAATAATTTTATGAATTCATTAAAATATTTTCTGAAAGTTAACTATTAAAATGTTTAAAATGGGTTAATAATTAATAATATCATTTTCTTTAAGATTTTTCATTTTTTTTTTTTTTACCTGATTAAACTTTACTTTTTTTTTATTTGTTATCGTACATTAAAGTTGAAGGGAAAAAAACCTTAAAAGGTATTTTGAAAAAAAATTAGACATTTATTTTTTATACATTTCAATAAAATAATCCTTTTTGGAGTATTTCTATTTATAAATGGATAAATACTGAAATTAAAAAAATACTAAATCAAAAAAATTAATTTGGAAAAGGAGTGAAAATTTACAATTTTTTTATGTATTATTCTTTGATAAAATATAAATTTAATCATTAAAAATTAATTTATTTTAATTTTGATATTTTCATTATAAATTTTCAAAAATTAACAATTAACTTTATCAAATTGAAGAAATATATATCCCTTAGCACCCCAAATAACCTAAAAACATTTCAACCAAAATTTTGAATTTGAAATGTTATCAAAGAATAATAAGATATAGAATTAATAAACAATTATCTTAGAAAGAAAATTTTATAATAAAAAATTGTATAGTTACTTAAAATAAAAAAATAACTTGAAAAAAAATTTTCAACATTGGGAATTTTTTTTGGTTATTGTGATTTTATTATTTTTCCAAATTTTGTCAAAATAAATTTTTTTTTTTTTTTGAAAAGTTTGTCTAGACATCAAAAACCTCTTATTTTTAACATTTAAAACACATCATACTTTACTGGAAATTTTTTGGGAGCCTTTTGCACCCCAAAATAACCGAAAAAGCTTGATTAAATAATTTATTCATTATAAAAGTTATTATAACATCACATAGAAAATTTGTTTTATCTACTGATTACTATTCAATATCAATATCTATATTAGATTCTAAATAATTTAACAATAAAAAATAATATAAATTAAATTAGAAAAAAAAATCAATTTTTTTTTCATTGCAAAATTTTAAATATTTTTTCAACAAGATTTTTTTTCAATTTTAAATGATTTGGCCAATAGTTCGAGTCAGATTAATAATTGATTATTTTTATTTTTTACAATTTTTTAATTTTTGACTTTTTAAAATCTAGACATAAAATAAACAATATTATTGAATTAGAGACCATGTATCAGAACTTATTTAACAAGATCTGTATTAATTTATTAAGGAAAAATTCAAATTTTGCAAATATATTATTCAAATTTTTACCAATAACAAAATACAATAAAAAAAAATTGGTTTCGGTGATTACTTTATAATATTGGAATAATATTTAAGAGTTATTTTTTATTTTATTTTAAATTTAGGTATAAATATTTTATCGATTTAAAAGTAATTTATGTTTGTTTTATTCCAATTTAATAAATGAAATTATTTTACATTTTTTTTTTTTTTTTTTGATTTTCAAGTAATTTATATTGCTTAAATAAAAGTTTTAGAAAATTAATCATATTAAAAACTTAATTTTGGCCTAAAGAAATGAATTTCATTTTTCTCTTAATTAGATATTTATTGAAATTTTTTCTAAAAAAAAAAATTAAATTTCAAAGTAATTTATTTTTTTATTTATTTTTTTTATCATAAAATTGGCAAAATTGTTTGGTGGTTATTATTAATAAATCAATATGGTGAATTTTGAATTACTATTAATGTAATAAAATTTCTGATTTAAAAAATTAAAATAAAAATAAAAATCTTTAAAAAAAATGTAAAAATGAATAATTATTATTGTTTTTTTCAATTTCAAAAAAAAAATCAATAACTTAACTACTTTATCTTTGAACTATTTTGACTTTTTATTATAATTCAAATCTGGATTAAAGACAAATAAGAAAATTAATATATTAGTACAGTTAGTTTCACTTTTAAGGCACAAACTTTCAACGAAATTTAAGGCACAAAAAAAATCTCAAATTAAGGCACAAAATTCAAATTCTAGTAAAAATAAATTGCAAAAAATAAAATTCCAAATTTTGTGCCTTAATTTGAGATTTTTTTGTACCTTAAATTTCGTTGATAGTTTGTTCCTTAAATTAAAACTGACTGTAAAATTTTTATTAATTTACGGAATTATTAATATTTTTTAATTTTTCAAAATAGAAAATGTGAGAAATCAACGGAATAATTTAACTTTTGAGTACCAGGGGCATTGAAACTTTTTAATCAAAATATAATTTATTACTCTATTGTGAAATTGACAATAGTAAATCAGAATTGAGTCCCCATTTTTTAATTTTTTAAATATATATTTATATTAAAGATTTTTTGTTTTTACTAAATATAATTTGAATCAAGAAATGTGTTGTCCAAAGATTGGAAATCAATCATAGATCAAAAAAAAAAAAAAAAAATAGTCCAGTAAAGGTGTACATTTTCAACAAATATTTTCCTTTTGATAATGAAGAATAAATGAAAAAGAACACCCTTTTGAAGGATACTTGATGAAATCAAGCATGAGAAATAAAAAATTTTCAACTTAAAATATTTTTGAAGATTTTTTCCAATCTTTTCTTAACGTTATCATTCAAACAAGTTATTGAATTGTAATTTTTACCAAATATCATAATTAGAACAATTAATTGCTACTCAATAATTTAAAAGTTTATACCAACCACATGTATACATTTTGGAATTATCACAATTATATTCAATTAATCAGAAAAATTGAATCTCATGGACTTTTTATTTGGCAATAAATCTCTAAATATAAAAACAATTTATTTTTTGAAAAATTGTTTTTTTTATTCACTTAATTGAGAGTTCAAAAAAAACTATAACTTCAAAAATTGATTTGAGTTTTGTGTTTATTAATTTTTTTTTTTACTATTTGGAAAGTATTTGAAAATTAAAATGAGAATTTTGAATTTAATTAAACAGAAAAAAAAAAAAAAAATCTTTCAGATATATTGGTACTAAGCAATATTTCTAAAACTGTTTGCTTTTGAAAAAAATAAATTAAAAGATAAATAGTTTTTTTTTAGTCATTATTCAAGAACTTCTTATTATTAAATCTTATTAATACTTATATTTTGTAATATGACAAACTAATAAAAGTATTGTATTTTAACAAAATAAAAAATAAAATTAAAACCTCAAAAAAAAACGAGTTACCGTTTTTGAAATGAGTATTACAGATTTTTGAAAATGAAGCTTTTAATGAAAAAAAAAGTTAAACAATCAGATTTTTTTCCACAATATTAATTTACACTTGGAAAGAAATCACAGATTCCCTATTTTTTTAATGTTTATTTGTATTTTCTAAGATCTCTTTTTTTTTCGACTTTGACTTTAGCAAAAAAAAAAAAATTTAAAAAAGAAAATTTTTCAAAAAAAAAGAAAACCAATGAAAAAAACAAAGAAAAATGATGAAAAACAAAAATTAAAAAAAAAAAAAAACAATAACTCGAAAAAGCAAAACAAAAATTTGATGAATTGAAAAAAGAAAAACAAATTTAAATGATTTGATAAATAATTCAGAAAAAAAAACTTTACAATACCCTAATATCTTTTTAATTCAAAAAAAAAAAAACAAAAAATTTTTATTAGTTATAAAAATTGTTTAAGAAAGAAAAAAATGATTAACAATATATATATATAAATTAGAGATTAATTGAATATTTAATTCAAATGTTTAATAAAATGATTAATTATCTCCTCTTCGATGATTCCGAGGAGGAGGAGGAGGAGGTTGACGAATGGGTTTGTGAAGTGTGGGAGGGGGTAGATCTGGAATGTCTCGAGGCAAATCAATTTCATTATCATTAATGGGTGGCAAATCAATATCATCGTTACTATCACCGTTTCCCAAGCTTGGGCTCTGGCTCAACTCATTTTTTGAATTGTCGCTTGTATTTGAACTCTCTTTTTTTTCGTTTTTTAATTTATTTTTTTTTAATTTTTGCTTTTTTTTTGATTCCTTTCTTTGTTGTTTTCGTTCCTTTTTCTCTATTTGCTCTTTATCAAATTCCTCTTTCAATTTTATTCGTTCAATTTTGTACCAGGTCCAATTGCCCCTCGTACCGATGTAGACCAAGTAACAGCCAAGAGTCCAAAAAATTACAAATACAGAATTATACAAATAGGGAACGGTTAGTGAGGTAATCGAAATTAATATTAAAAAAAAGCCGATTGAAGCTTTATCTTCTGCCACATATCTGGGCGTGTCGCCACGGTGGGGACGAAAAATTAAAAAGAGGATGATGACAAAAACAAAAATGGACATTACTGCCCAAGGCTGGTATTCGGATTTAATTCCAAAAAACAGGGATGTGACCATCATTGAAAATTTCAGCCCCAATTCTACCAATTCGAACCAATACCTGTTTGGTTTAAACCATTGGTACATCCACCGGTATCTTTTATAATAGTACTCTGAAAAATCTGCTCTTTTTGCCTTATATAGGATAATTATGAATGCGATGGGGATAGCAAATATATATAGCAGCACTGATATGATATACATAGGCAAATATTTTCTCCACTGATCAGAATTTAAATCCAAATTAGGGTCCGAGTCCAATGTCCATTTCTTTTCACTTTCTTGGTATGTGAAATCAAAGGGCTGGATGGAAATGATCACGTAGGGCAAATAGAGCCATTTCAGGATCAATGTGTACCAATAAATTAATCGTGCTCTCCTTCGGTCGATTCTTTCTGGATCCGATTTGTATCTCCAGGCATAATAAAAAAACATCATCAGCACAAGCACGGAAAACAGAATTGGTATTAAAAACATGAAAAGCCACCTTGAAAAAAAGGTATCAAAACTTTGGTAGCATTCCGGTGCTAGAATGATCGACAATTGGCCATTTAAGAAGGACGTCCATATTTTCAAATTGTCAAAGATGCTTGGTCCGTTTAAATTCAATGCAAATATGGCTGCCAGTATTTGTAGAAAGGTGAAGATGATCCCCTTCATTGGATTTTTTGTGGACTTTGCAAATTTCATTATTCTGATCCTAAATACGAAAATTAATAGCAAAATTATAACGATGATGCACAAAAGGAGGATCACTTTTACATTTTGGGGGCATTCATTGCACTTTGTACCGATCATAAAATATCCCTTTTGGCATGTTGTGCAATATTTCTCTGGATCACGTCCAAAGCTGCAGACATTTGATCCGAGGCACTGATCATTTGAAGAACACTTGAGGCAACTCGAGGATCCAATCTTGTTGTTGATTGTATTGACAGGGCATTTCGTGCATTGCCCGCCTACACTATTAGAGTATGATCCCTTCTGGCATTTAATACATTCCGATTGCCTACCGTCGGTTTCTTCGCCAATGCCACATAGCATACAGCTCGTTGCAGCTATTCCAGAACTAATGGTGCCCGCGGAACACTTGTTACATTCGCCGACAGAAACAGAGCCATTTAATGTATTGTAAGTCCCAACAGGGCAATCCAGGCAATAATCAAACGAGCCAGCACCAGACCGGGAATTGTACTTGCCCGCGGGGCATTTGATACAGACACCTGAAGAGGTTGCCGCTACTTCTGTTGAATATTCGCCCGGCAAGCATTTTGCACAGGAATCGATATCGTCCAGCCCGCTTGCCGTTGCATAGGTTCCCGAGGGACACGGTAGGCAATTGGAACTGGCGGCTGATCCCTCAATTGTCGAATAATACCCCATCGTACAATTAACACATGTGCTTGCATCTGTGGCACCGATGCGATCACTGTAGGTACCCCTCTGGCATTTGACGCAGACACTATCGGAAGTTGCACCAGTGTGCTCTGAGTTGTATGTCCCCATGGGACAATTGAAGCACTGTGATAGCTTTTTTAAATTGCCATAGGTTCCCAATTCGCACTCACTGCATGTCGATGAACCAGCTGTCGAAAAGGTCCCCAAATCGCATTCGATGCAGGAATCTTTCCCCTCCGCCGAGAAATTGGACTGGAAGGTGCCCGCTTCACATATTTCGCAACCCTCGAGTGTACCATATTCCCCCCGACTGCAATTTAAATCCACACTTAGGATCACCATATCAAATTCACCGCCGCCATAATTGGCTTGCAAATTGTTGCTCGTGATTTTCAATGGAGAGTTTTCTGCGACTTCCCCCACAATGCTAAAATGATCTTTGCCGGGGCCGATAATTAATGAATAAATCTCTTCACAGCCAATGGAAATTTTTTTAATGATCTCTGTGGCTTCGGCATTAAAGATAGCTAAAAAGTTGCCTCTCCCATAATTGTAATTGAATTCGTAGTCTTTAAACGGATTTCCCGTGCCTACCATATACAGCAAATTATCACTATCTATTTTGATATCCCGAATACTTTCAGTTTCGTCCCAGAGCCCGAGAAAGGATCCATATAAGACCGATGATAAATCATTTGAAAATTTATAAAAAAACCCATCAGCACGATTGACATTTCCAGACCTTTGCCTCTGATAGGCGTCAATAGAAGTACCCAAGTTTGTCGAAAAGCTATGCCCGCCAAGCCAAACATGCCGGTTTTGATCAAGTTCCACAGTAAAACAATAATCAGGGGCATTGCCAGAGACATATGACGAAGATACTAATTGGAAACTTGCAATTTCAAATTTTCCAATTACGCAACCGTAATTGTCATCGTTCGTCTTCGTTTTTTGAAAGGAATTTGTAAACGTTGGGAAATTGGGTGACTTTGTAATGGACGTAAAATAAAGATTGTCATTTGCATATTTGAAATTTGTACTTCGAACAAAGGGTATATCTTCTCGATATCCTCCTAAACAATTTGCGTTTAATAGTTGTGTACCATCAGAATTTAATTGGACAACAAAAAGATTCCATACACCAGGATACGCACACGTAGAACCCTCTATCCCGTTTACATTATTACCATAAATATAGACTTGATCAGATTCATCAACTTGAATCCCCACTCCTTTTGAAATTTGTTTTTTTTTTTTTTTTTATTTTTGATTATTTTTTTTGTCGTTAGTTAGTTATCAAAAAATTCATTACATTGTTTTGATATGAAAAAAAAAAATAAGAAATCAATCATCGTTATTAATAATTCAAGTCCGAATTACTGCGTAAATTCCTATTTAAAAAACAATTTAATTTTCTCTCAAAAGTTCAATAAGAAATATCCAAATTCATGAGGTAAAATTTTCATTGTATTATGATTTTATAAAGATCTTTTAATTGTTTTTTTGTTTTTTTTTTTGATAAATTTTCTTTAAGTACTCCTTTCTCTCAATAAATAAATAAATAAAAAGATCTTTTTATTTTTTCATTTAATTAGAGGAAAAAATATTTGGGGAAATTTGAAATAAAAACTTTTCATTTATTAATTGGAAAATGATATTTCGTTTGAGCCTTTATATATTGTTTCAAAAAAATATTTTCAACAAACATTTCTTTCAGGGATTATTCACTAAAAAATTGAATATACTTTGAAAGTATTTTGAAATTTTCAGTTATTCCATTTATTTTAATTTCACATTCAAGTTAAAAGGGGAAATTCAAAGAATATACACAAGATTTGATATATTAAAGAGTGTAAAATTTGCAAGATCTTTTAATTTTTTTTAGAAAGTGAACGAAAAATTTTTTTGATTTATTTTTCAACACAAAGTAATACTGTTTTTTTTTTTTTTTTTTTTCCAACTTTATTGAATCACCAATAACAATTACTGACATTTTCCAATTAATAAATGAAAAGTTTTTATTTCAAATTTCCCCAAATATTTTTTCCTCTAATTAAATGAAAAAATACAAAGATCTTTTTATTTATTTATTTATTGAGAGAAAGGAGTATTTAAAGAAAATTTATTAAAAAAAAAAAAACAATTAAAATATCTTTACAAAACCAATTAGAAAAGGAAAACCTTGATATTTAATTTTGATCTTCTTTGTTGACGTAATTTTTGGGAGAAATTTTATTTTTTTTAATTTGGATTTATGAGAACTAGAGCAGAGGCTCAAAACTGGTGTCTTAATATTTTAAGTGTTTTTTTTACTAAATTTGTAATTTTTCCAAAAACTATAAACTTTTCCGATAGCGCCCCACAAAGCAGAGGTTGCGTGTTAAACAATTTAATGTTTCTATAATAAAAAAATCGATTTAATAGAAGAATAAAAATGTTTTGGGTTGAAACAGAAATTTTAAAATCGACAATAATTTTCAGAAATCAAAAAATACAAAAAAAGCACTAAAACATATTTATTTGTTTATTAAATTGAATTTTTTGCTATTAAGTAACTTGTTTTTGTTTTTTGAAACCTTCCCCGCCCGGGCGCATCGTAAAAGTTTTAAAGTTTTTGACAAAATAACAAATTTAGTAAAAAAAACACTTAAAATATTAAGACACCAGTTTTGAGCCTCTGCTCTAGTTCTCATAAATCCAAATTAAAAAAAATTATATTTTTATTTCAATTTTTCAATAAGGAAATAGCCAAATTAAATCTCTTAAATTATAATTTTTAATTGATTTTGTTCAATACCTTGCATTTTTTCAAATAATAACTTTTACCATTTGGGAAAAAAAGTTCAAAATGATATGTAATAGGAAACCTTAATAGAACCTGAAAACGAAAAGCAAAATCAATTAATAGAAGAAACTAATTAACTTTAAATAATAACCCATTATATTATTTTTACTTGAATTAGTAAAAACAATTAAGATCTCTGTTTTCTCGAAATCTGTGAGAGTTGTTGTGGAGATCTCAAAAATAGTCAATTTTTTGAACAAATTTTTTAATAATTGATCAATCCAATTCAAAAACCATTTCTCAAAAGATAATCTTAAAAAAAACTGATGTTGATTTTAATCCACCATTTTGTCTTTATATCATTGATTTTTTCTTTTCTTAATTGGTATTGCTTTTCAGTTGCTATCAAGGTTCCCGATTACAAACCGCGTTACACTTTTTTTCTCTAATTGTCAGGAACTATTGGAAAAAATTGTCCAAAAAATTTACATTTGCTTTTTTTTATGAAAATGATCTTGGCAAAATAAATTTTCATTTATTAAGTGGCAAATGGCAATAATCTCAAAAACTATAAAGTGTTTTTGGTTGGGTTACACTTTAAATTGTTCAAAAAGATTCTGAACAGTGGACTGACAAAAAATTTTCCACTTTTTTGATAATTGCAAGTTTTTAAAAATTATCGCAAAAGAGATAAATTTGTTTACAACAATAAAAGCAAAAAGTGAAAAAAAAAAAAAAAAAATTACCCTTTGCTGTTTCATTAGGACACAATAATGTCGAGAACACTAATTGGTCACCAGAGGAAGAGATTTTTGAAACAAAGGGCACCCTGCTCGTAACGAAACATGAGGATTGATATGCACCAGGTGTTGTTGGAAATAGCTTTGGGCCGAGGTTGGTATTATAACTATAGCCAGTTATGAGAGGGTTGCCGTTGGAGTCCAACGCCAGAGAGCCAATGTAGTCGGCGGCATCTGAACCGAGAAAGGTTGACCATAAGAGGTTATGTGAATCGTCCAGTTTCATCACAAAAACGTCTTGGTGGTTTGTGTAATTCACTGACAGGCTTCCTGGGGTAGTCTGGAAATTGGCACTTCTTGTTTCGCCAGTTATATACGTGTTGTAGTCTTTGTCCACCTGGATTGCTTGCCCGGTGTCTATTTCGCTTCCACCATAAAATGTTGAAAAATTTGGATCAATGATTAAAGGTTGGTTGGCAAGCAGCCTTTGTGAAAAGTTTTCTAATTGAAAAACGACAATTGAATTCTTTTGATCAATAATTTCAAAGGAACCAACTATTTGTTTTGAGTTTTGAATAAAAATCGGGACAGATTCTTGCAAAATTATTTGATTTGTCATCTTGTTTACAAACAAAAGAGAGCCATCTTTGCCCACCACCAGCCGAGTGTTGCGGTTTTTGATGCTATATTGGATTTTGATGTCTTGATAAAGAATGGCTTTTTGTAAAAAATAGCTTGACTTGAGCCCATTTTCAGTGACAGAATATTCAACATCGATACCAGGCAAGATGCTTTTGTAAGTTACAGACTCATAATTTGGCAAATTTTGGAGACTAGTCAGCGAGTTAATCAGGCTTGTTACAGATTTTAGTTTGTGGTTTGGTTGCAAATCGGCGAGACTCGAATTCAAGAATTTTATTTTTATCAAATCATTTTTTGCCAACAAGGTGATCTGGTCTTTTGTAAAACGGAAGTCCAATTGCTGAAATGTTTTGCACCGATACTCATGACCACCCTTTCCATCTTCTAATGGGTAAAGTATACTCTTTAAGTGGACTTTTTGTTCCATTTTTTCCATTTGCTTTTTCTCATTCCCATACTTATGTTTATAATGTTGTTTCGGAAAAGCCTCTTGGTAGTGATTTTTTTGCAAAAGATCTTGGCTTTGATAAGTATTTGCTTGGAAAACGTGGTTCTCATGTGCCCCAATCGTGAGTCCAAAAACAAGAAAAAACACAATCCAATTGATTTGTTGGAAATTTTTTTTAATGTGTCGATTTTGGAACATTTCAAAAGGGATTTGAAAAAAAAAATAAAATGATAAATATCTAAATAAGTCTCAAAATTAGATATATTTGGTTAAAGTAAAGTGATTGCTGTTTTTTGGTCATGTTTTACTGTTCTTTTATTTTGTCATCCTTTTTGAAAAATTTTTTTTTTGAACACAAAGGAAATTTGATTGACAAGTATTTTAATTTTCCTTTTAATTGATTTTTTTGTAATTTCCATTTCCTAAAAATTTCACACAAAAAATTTGTTTGGTTGTACTTTCTTTTGGGTGCAATTTGTGTTGCTTTGGTTAATTGTTGTGAAAAAAATTTTATCAACTTTTCTCTTTTGGAACTGTTTCAAAAAATCAATTTTAGTCGAGGCTTGAGGTTCTTCAATTAGTACAGAGAAGTTTCAAAAACTTGAAAAAAGATGGAACAGCAAAATGGTATTTCTTTTTAAAAAAATAAGTAAACATTTAAAATGGGGAATTTGATATATTTTAGAGATTTTTTATTTTTTAAACAATCTTTTTTACTGATCTCTTTTGAAAAAACTTTCACTTTTTTTGTTAAAAGGGAACGAAAATTCATCAATTCAGAAAACAGAAGAACACTTAACAATACAAATTACTCTTGATCATATTTTCTTCCCAATTCAAAGAAGTTTCTGAAAAATGGAAAACAATTTTTAGAAGAAAAAATTACTTTTTGTTTTTTTTTGTGAAGGACACACAAGACCACATATTTCTTTAAAAGAGTCAACTAAACTTCAAAATTAGATTAGCTTTCCAATTTTTTTAAGTGAATTATCATTTTGATAAGAATCTGTTTTGCCCAATTGTTTTCTTGTAAAAAAAAGATCTGATCCTTTTTTTTTTGATTTTTTGATCATAAAAACAAGAAAAAGAAAAATTTGGAAAAAACTAATTGATTTTTATGAAATCTCACTTTTATGAATCGTTGAGAGTTTGAGTGATCAAATAATATTGAAAATTTTGATCTAATTTTACAAACATAAGAAAATAAACAAAATATTTTCTTTGAAAAAACCAAATAACTGTTGAGAGAAAAATGTTGGAAAGAAAAAAATAGTTGTAGAGCAATTTTAATTTTGAACATTACTGAAAATGATTTTTAATTTCTTTCGTTTGTAAAATAATGAAAAGAAAATTACAATAATCTACTTATTAGAATAACGATTAATGTAATTCTACTTTTTTCAAAACCTTATCTCTTATAATCTCAAGCAAGTGTAAAAATTACCATTTTCAGAATTAATAGTAAACTTTACCAAAACTTGGATTTTTGTTAAAATAGCATGATCTACTTTAGTTATCAACCACTCAAATCAGTATTCTCGACACCATATATTAATGAACTTGTGACACACTTAAACCTGGATTTATATAAAATTCACCTAGTTATCAATAGGATTTGATTTTTAATTTTACTAATGTTCCCGGTTAAAAATTGTGTACAACTATTTTTCTTTTTCCAAAATTTTTCTGTCAACAGTAAGTTTAAAAGACGTTTTAAGAATAACTATCTTCAATCTTAGAATTCAGGATAACGAATTTATCCACTTCAACATTCTCTCTTTAAAAAATAAACCATTTTATAAAATAAGATTTGCTGTACATGATTGTTAAAGGGATACTTTAAGCATCATTTTAATAAAAAAAAAACAATAGAATCTTTCAACAATTAAAATTTTATTTTTATTTTTATTTATTTTTAAAATAAAAATACCAAACGAATCGAATAGTTTTTAAAAATAATAAGAATTTGATTTTTTTATTATTGAATTAAAAAAAAATAACAAAAATGAGTAAAAAAAGCTATCATAAATAAAATTTGTGTAATCAAAAATAAAAAAATAATTCAAAAGTAGAAGGTTAGGTTAAAATAAAATGCCACGAAACTTTGAACATAAAGTTATTTTCAAAAAATTAAAACGAAAAGTTTTGACAAGTACAAATAAAAAGGCCTTACAACCCAAATGTAATGATTTGGTTAGCGTTCTTCAACACTGCACATTTCCACTTTTTGAAATTGACGGTGGATCTAATTGCATTTTTTTTTAAATACAGCAAGATTTTTATTTTATATTGAAGAATTATTTTTTTTTCTTCACAGTATTTTTTTCTTCAAAATTTTTCAACCATTCTTGAATAAAAACTTTAGGACGTTGCCGGTTTACTCTTTTATAAGTATACCCAATAAACTGGTCTTTTTCTTCTATTTGTTTTTGATCTTCTTCAGATATTAAACTATCCTCTGAATCAGATGAAAATTCGTCTTCAAAATCTTCAAAATGTCTAGTATCTGTAATTCCAGAGACTTCAGGAATGTATAACGGTTCCATTTTTCTTTTCTCCACCAAATCCCAATCGATGTCATTAAAGAATGGATGGTTTTTGATTTCTTCAACACCATTTTCTCCAAGCCGATCTTTAGGTGCACAAATTAATTTTAAAATAAGATCCTTTGCTTCATCACTTGCGTTAATGTCTTCAGGGAAAGCTAAATAATCTTCCCAATTTAAAATCATTTGAAAGGTTTCTCTTCTTGATTCACTTGCAAATGGTGGGAATCCAAAAATCATTTCAAACATAATTACACCTTTAATTTTTTAAGAGAAATGTAGAATGTCATTGAATGTAAAAATTATATTAATTTGTATTATTTAATAATTATAAATATTTTATGTAATAATTAAAGATTTTTTTATAATAACAAAAAAAAAAAAAAAAAAATTAATAATAACAACATCAATAATAATTAATATATTTATATGTATTTTTATATGTAATCAAAATACAAAAAAAATAGGTGAGCTGATCTAATTTCGAATTAGTAAAAAAGTTAAATTTTGACCACTTTTCTACATCATTTGGTAATTTTTTTTAAAAAATTAATTCTTTTTTTTGCAGTGTTTAAATAGTTTTCAATTTTCAAGAGTTTTAAACCGAAAACATACCTTGTATTGCCCCGATGTTTTCAAAAAAGAAAATCAAACTATTTTCATGATTTTAAATACAAACCCCCCATTTAAATGGGAAATTGCCAATTCCCATTGTTTTTCAAGACTTTTAAGGCTATAACGTCCTGCCTGTATAGATTTTATTTTATTCGTTGTTTTTAAGTTTTTTTCTTTTGCATTTTTTCTTATCCGAGAAATGAACAGTATGATTTCAAAAGAATTTGAGAACTTTTTCAAAAAACAAAAAATGAAAAAACGAACGAAACGAAAAAATATGTAAAAATTTAAAAAAAAAGCGATTTTATATTATTTTGTGATTTAAAAACGAAAAATTGTACTTCCTGTGATACACACACACACTCACACACACACACACACACACACACACACACACACACACACACACACACACACACACACACACACACACACACACACACACACACACACACACACACACACACACACACATATATATATATATATATATATATATATATATATATATCGATACACCAAATAACCAAAAGTTTCAAAACATTAAAACACAAGATTTAAAACGTTATTGATATATTAATAAAATAATTGTAATATTTATCTTTAATCCAGATTTTAATTATAATTAAAAGTTAAAAAAGTTTAAATATTAAGTCGTTATTCGATTACTTTTTTTATTGATATTTTCAAGTTTTAAAAAATATTTATATATTTTGTAATTTTTTTAAACAGATTTTTATTTTTTTTTTTATTATTTTAAAATTTATCATTATTATAGTGATTCAAAGCCCAATACACCAAATTATTAATAATAATAATCAAATAATTTTTTTAATTTTATGATAAAAAAAAAAATAAAAATTAATAAATTACTGAAAAAATTTCATTTTTAGATAAAATTCCAATAAATATTAAATCAAGAGAAAAATGAAATTCATTTCTTTCGGCCAAAATTAAAAGTTTAATATGAATAATTTTCTAAAACTTTTAGTTAAGAAATATAAAATACTTGAAAAAACAAAAAACAAAAAATAATTAAAATAATTTCATTTATTACATTGGAATTAAATCAATAAAAACCTTTTAATAGATAAAGTAATCAGCCTAAACATTTTAAAAAAATAATAAAAAATAACTTTTTAATATTATTCAAAGATAATAGAATAATCTTTTGAACCAAGGTTTTTTTTTGAATTTTGTTATTGGTAAAAATTTGAAATAAAATTTTCTTTGTCAAAATTGAATTTATAAATCTAAATTAATCCAGATATTGGAAAATAATTTATGATATAGGCCGCTTATTCAATAATATTGTTGATTTTATATCTAAATTTTCAAAAGTCAACAATTAAAATTCAATTAAAAATTAATAATAAAATAATTAAATATAAATCTGACTCGAACTATTGACCAAATCGTATAAATTTGATAAAAATTCTTGCCGAAAAAATTGTAAAATTTTACAGAAAGAAAATATTATTTTTTTTTACATTTTGATTTATTTTTTTTTTATTTTTTTAAAATTATTGCCAATAATATATATATATATATATATATTGTCTAGTAATCAGTAGATAAAACAAATTTTCTATATCATCTCAAAATATCTTTTGTAATGAATAAATTTATTTAATAAAGTATTTTAGTTAATCTCGTTGTATAAAGGGACACAAAAAATTTCCAGTAAAGAATTATGCATTTTAATCATTAAAACTTGTAATATTTAAGATGTCTAGACAAACTTTTCAAAATAAATTTTTTTTTTTTTTTTTTTGAAAAAATTTCTATTGTATATATTATGAAATCACAAGAAAAACAAAGAAAATTTTTAAATGAGTAAAAATTTTTTTCAAGTTATTTTTTTTATTCTAGGCACTTATAGAATTTTTAATTATAAATTTTTATTTCTAAGATAACTATTATTAAATTCAATATCATTGAATATTTTCATAACATTTCAATTACAAAATTTATTTTAAAAGGTAATTAGGATATTTGTGATCCAAATGGATACATATCTAATATAAAATATTTCGAAAAAAAAAGTTATACATTTATTTTAAAATATCTTTATTAAACTCAATTGAAACAAAACCCTTCAAATAGCTTAGGTACGTTGTATACGTTTCAAAAAATTGAACCCCAATAGGAAAAATGGATAGTTGATCATTTGAAAAGTACCTTTTCCAAGTAAATAATTTGTACAAGTATGAGACCATAGATTAAAGTTTTAAATAATTAAAAATTCCTAGATTTAATTGTACATTTTAACATAAAGTAAACTGGCAAATAAAAATTTTAATATGAAATTTGAATTTTGATTAAATTAATGATGATATTTTAATAAAATATAGTTCTAAAATTAAAAATTTCTATTCTATAGTATAGGTATAGAATTTGTAAAAACATCAATAAAATAAAAATAATCTCTGAAAAAAAAAAAAAAAAAAATAGTAATATTTTACCTAATGACCACCAATCACATGTCTCTGAATACCCTTTCCTCCAAAAAATTTCTATTGCAATATAATCAGCTGTACCAACGGTAGAGTAAGCCTAATTTAGGAAACAATAATGAAAAGAATATATATATATATATATGTATATATATTATGGTTATTATAAAAGTAAAAAAAGTGTATGAATATTTAGATATAATTGTACAAAAAATGATGTTTTTTTTTAAAAAAAATGTTAAATGGTTAAGATAAAATAATATTGGCATTTTATACAACTGTGGAGAGGGGGTTAAAGTACAATAATTTAACCTTGAAAAATGATTTAAAGGGGTGCAGATTAAAATAAAATTAAAAAATTGTAAATTTTAGGATTTTTTGAGGATTTGAATGAAGACTTCTATTTTATAAAAAAAATAATGAATTTTCTATCATAGCCAGATAAAATTATTTGTTTTTGGTATTTATTCTGGTTGTTTCCAAATTATTTTCAAGTAAATTGATACTCTCAAAGTAAACTAAACCCCAGTCCAAAAATTTGGACACACCCAAAATCCAAAAAAAGGGAAAAAAGGGGTTAAAAATTAAGTTTCCAAAATTAAATATTGATATTTTTTAAGTTAGCTATCATTAATTTTTAAATATTTAAACTTTATTCTTCAAATAAAAGAAAACAAAATAAAAGAAAAAAAAAATAAAAATAAAGTGGTTCGAAAATTTTGGAATGAACAGAGCATAAAATTGTATCGGCGAATTATTGAAATTCCCAACCATCAATAAACATTGACAGGTCAAAGTGTTAGATACCATCAACCAATCTTCGTTTTTTTTTTTTATATTTAACAAACTCAACACTAACCTTCTATCATCCATCGAAAAAAAATTCCAGACCTAACTAAACAAATTACGTAACGATAAAAAGGAAATGAAAACAAAACAAAAAAGACAAATCATGAAACATTTGTAAAATAAAAATTATTTCCAATTTGAATGAAAGTTTAGTCTTCTTATTCTTTCAGCGTTTTAGACTGTGACCATTTTTTTGAAATTTAGTTTATAGAACGATTGAATTTAATTCCGATACGCCCGGAACGATGAAATTTTGATTTTGTATTCTTCTCAGTGTTAATTTTGAATACGGCTGGTGAAAATGGTTTTACTTAAAAAAACAAAATTATCTAAAAAAAAAAAAAAAAAAAATGTTCTATTTGCAAAAAAGACGACTTGAATCAATAGTCTGTTAAGTCAACAAATATGTTGTTAGTCGTAAAATTAATATTTATAGACTATAAGAGATGAATAGTACTTTATGTTTTTAGTGTTATATTGAACAACATTCTCCAAAAAAAAAAAAAAAAAAAATCATTATTAAACTCGTGACAATAAAAGAAAGATACCAGATAAAAACAATTATGATTTCCTATCAACTCCAAATTAATTAAAATTCGATAAAATAAAATGATTAAATTTTCCTTATAAATCAAGAATAAATAATAAAAGTTAATCTTAATTGACTTTTCAAAATTTATATCAAAAAATAAGGAAATGAAAATAAGTTCATTAATAAAAAAAAAAAAAAAAAAACATACTAATTTTCTTCTTTCTTTCCATGATTTGTTTCTTAATTGTTTATTCACCATACTATTTTTATGTTTCCTTTTTTTGGGCATTTGTATTTCTTTTTGTTTTTCCATCTCTTTTCGTATATTTTTATAAGCTTTACTTAATCCAAAATCTGTCAAGACAATGTGTCCATCTTTATCAAGTAATAAATTATCAGGTTTTAAATCTCGATGAATAAATCCCATTTTATGAACATTACTAACAGCAATTAGAGTTTCTGCAATATAAAATTTTGTTTCCTCTTCACTTAATATCTCTCTTTTAATGAGATATGTCATCATATCTCCACCTATTTCAATTTATAAATATTTTTGTTTTTATTACCATGGCAATAATGTACAAAAAAAAATACAAAAATTTATAATTTTAAAAAAAAAATTTGCTTTGATAAAAAGATTTTACTATAAACCTGAAAATAACAAGATCACTTCTCAACTATATTTCAAAATTGTGACTTTGCTGAAATAATGAATTGTAAAAAAAAAAAAAAAAAAAAAATAATTTGGAAGAATTCAATAACAATTGTTTTTTATAGCTTTTTAATAATTCTCTAGTAATTATATTTTTGATAATTTTTAAAATATCAACTTTTTTGTATTTGTAATAATTTAAAAGCCAAAAAAAAAAATGAATCAACATTTTTGAAATGAGTCTAACAATTTTTTATTACTTGATTTTCACTAGGAAAAGGGTTACAAGAATATTTTTGAAGAATAAATATATAAATTTTAAAAGATATTAGATAATCACACTTTTCTTAAAATTTCATGGTATTTTTTAAGGGTTTTTTCTATTTTAACTTGGTTTTCTTAAAAAAAAAAAAAGAAAAAAGAAAAAGAAAAACAAAAGAAAAACTAAAATTTGAAGAAATTATTCTGATCCAAAAATTTGAAAATATTTTTTTTGATAAGATTACTGATAAATTTAAATACACAATTTGAAATTTTGATTTAAATACTTAATTTTTAAATTTATCTCCTCAGTTTTGACTAAAGAATTTCCTTAGAATAAATGTTTAGAAATTTTGTAAAAATAGTTGTTTTTTGGAATATTCTTTAAATGGAAATGTTTTGAAAGTAGAGTTGGTGAATTTTTAAAAAAGGAAATGGAAGTAAAAATATTTTTTAGAGTTTTTTATTACAGGAAAAACCACAAAAAAACTTCCAACAAAATTATAAAGTTCAAATTTTTGTAAAAAAATATTTTCAAACAAAAACACTGTAATTCTTTTTCCATTTTTGTGTTATAATTATGATTAATTTAAAAAATTGTTTTGTTATATATCCATGTCTATTGTTGATTTCCTGATCCAGAGTATTGTCCTTCTAGTTATCAATTGTATTGAAATAAAATGATTTTACCCTTTTGGAAAAAAAGTGAAACATGAAAAAAAGTGAAACACGGTTTTTAATTGGGAACCTTAATAGAACCTGAAAATGAAAAGTAAAGTCAATAAAAAGAAGAAACCAATTAGCTTCAAATAATAACCCATTATATTATTTTCAATCAATCCAGCAAATACAATTTAAATCTACTTTCAGATCAAAATTGTTCAATGAATAGGTTTTGGATATCCTCAAAAATAGTCAATTTTTTGAACAAATTTTTAATAATTGATAAATCAAAGAAAAACCTAAACCAAAAGACAGTATTATAATAACTGTTATTGTGGCGAATACTTCGTTTTGTCTTTATTTATTTATTTATTCTTTTTTTAATTGATCTTGCTTTGGATTTTCAGGTTCTATTAAGGTTCCCAATTAAAAACCGTGTTGAGCTTTTTTTCCTGTTTCACTTTTTTTCCACAATGGTTTTATTTTATTAATATTTGCAATTGTGAAATTGGAAAAATCTCTTATACCACTTTCATTTTATAAATTCACAATAAATATTGACACACCAACAGAAGTTTGTGGTTTTGTTTTTGTTCTTTGAGTGGTTGTTTTTATTATAAACAATGATCTGTTTTGGGAATTCAGTACTACAGCAAAGGAAAATTGAAGAAAACACAAAAGATAATGGAGAACAAATTTGATCCCATATCAATTCCAAATGATCAAAAGAATATGATAACCAAATTAGTGCTGACTATTTCTTCAATTATCAATAATATCTAAAAAATAATTTTTTAAAGAGCTTGATGAGATATTGAGATAATTTTTTTCTAGTCATAGTAAACAATTCTGAAATGCAAAAAAATTTTTCATTTATGAATCCAAAACAAGAAAAAATAACTATCAAAAATCAAAAAGTATACCTGCAATATAATCCATAATTAAATAAAGATAGTTTTCATCTTGAAAGCTATAGTATAGGGTTACAATCCAAGGGTTATCAATAGTTACCATTAGATCCCTTTCTGTTCTTGCGTGATCTACTTGTTCTTGTTTGATCATTTTTTGCTTATTTAAAATTTTCATTGCATACACATCTCCTGTTGATTTTTCCCGGGCAAGGCTTACCTATTGAATATGAAAAATAGTTTACAGACAAATTAAGGTTAAAAGAGATCATTTCCAAGAAGAATAACCCTTTTTAAAGAGTCACAAAGTGAGAGAGATACAAAAAACAAGAAAAATGTTGTTTATGAAAAACAAATCAAGTTTACAATTCCAAAAGCTCCTTTTCCAATGATCTTTAGTATTTCAAAATCAGCTGCCCGTAATTTTTTATTTTTTAACCTTATTTGGACGTTTTCTTTTTTAAAAAATTCGTTTCTGATCCGATTAAATTCTTTTTTTGAAAGGTTTTGTGATTTTAAATTTTCTTCGAATTCTTTTCTCCTAAATATGGTGGCCAATTTAAGTTCATTATTTTGGAAAACAAATACCATTAAACAGAATTATTAGAAAAAAAGGGTATAATGGATCATTTTAAAGGAAGCAAAAAATGTTGGATAGCGGGGTGAATAGAAAAGAAAAGAAATGTAAAGAAAAATAAAGAAAAGAATAAAAGAAACTTTAAAACTCAAAAGTTGGTCTGGAGTCGTTACCTTTTCATTCTTTCTTGAGAGGATTTGTTTAAATCTGAAAAATAGTTTTCTAAGTATTGTTTTGTTTCATTCGATTTTTTGATCGTGTTTTCATTTGTCTCAATAATTGTGTTTTCTTTTAAGACAGTTTCTTCATTTTTTGGGACTTCTTTGTCATTATTTTTTTTGTTTCTTCGACTGGACTTAAAAAATGTCATCTGATGTGTTATTTGTTTTTTTTGACAATTTTAAAAAAATAAATTTCTGATGTTATATTTTTGACATATTTATTATAAAGTTATACGAAGTATTTAATTTTGAAGCTTAGTTTTTATTGTAAAAAAGAGTAATTGGTTCCTGAAAATTCAATCTTTCTCATTTTGATGTTTCAACTTGACTTATTTAATTCTTTTTCTTATTATTTAAAAATTATCTTTTTGTCAAAATAGTTATCAATTTTGAGAGAAATTTGACTTTTGAACTCATTGTCTATTAATTGAAAGAAGTTGGGTGATCCTTTCATTCAAAGACTTTTCAATTCTTTGATGCAAATAAAAGCAAAAAAATTCAAATTCAATTAAAATAAGATTGTTTTATTTTATTTCTTACAACTTTGTGTTCGGACAACAATGAAAACTCCTGAAAACATGTGTGTTTTCAATAGTCAAAATAATCAAAATATTTTTTAAAAAACAATTCATCAAAATTTGGAAGATCAATTCTAAAATTTTTGAGATCATTCCATTTCTAAATATCAAATGGGGTGATTTAAATTAATGACAAATTTAACTGTTTTGAGTTTAAATAAAGAAGATTATTAAACTTTTTCAACTCGACCGAGATTTTTTATTAATAACCACTTTGGGTTTTACAGTTAAAATCCAATAAAACTCTGAAAATTTTTACTTTTGTATAATTTCAATATTTGTAAATTTTTTTACAGATGATTTGAGAAAAGTATTTTATTTGTTTACATTTTTAGAAACTTGGTAAAATTAATTTGACTTCAAAAGGTTCTTTTTCTTTATTTGTTTTAAAAGTTGAGTTTATCAATATTTTTATGTTGGGATCTGAATTCAAAATTTTAATAAATTTATTTGAATTTGTCTGTTTACAAAAGTTTTTTTTAGGTCGAGGAAAAGGAAATTTATTTCTCATATTTCTGAGATTTTTCCCATGACTTTAAAATGAGTGGAAATTAAGGTTTGTACTTAATTTTACATATTTGTTTTGTAATTTCAAGTTCTGAATTTAAAAGATAACTCAAGAAACATAAGATAAAGGTATCATATAAACAAGCTAAATAAAATATAAACCATTTTGGAAAAAAAGCTCAACACAGTTTTTAATTGGAAACCTTAATAGAATCACAAAAACTTTACTTAATTACAAGAAAAATAAATTAATAAAAGAAAAATAAATTATTCAAGATAAAATGGAGAACTTAACACAAAAACAATTTTTTTAATCCTATCTTTTGTTAAGTAGATTTTTCTTTGATTGATCAATTATTAAAAATTTGTTCAAAAAATTGACTATTTTTCTGATCTCCAAAACCACTCTTCAGATTTCGATAATCAAGAGAGATTTAAATTACTTTTATTGGTTCATTTCAAAATAATCTTTGGATTATTATTTGAAGCTTTTTGGTTTCTTCTATGAATTGATTTTACTTTTCATTTTCAGTAAGTTTCTCGATTAAAAATTGAGTTGAACTTTTATTCCTGTTTCACTTTTTTACCGGAAGGGGAAATTCTGATTGTTTGTTAATTGTGCAGTAGTTGAAAACATTAGTACACTAAGCTTAAAACAAGTGCTTTAAAATAAACCACCTTTAAGATTATAAAATAAATCTTTTAAGGGACTAGTCTATATTAAATTTTTTTAGGAAAATTTAATAGAGATTTAGAATTTTTTTTGCCAATTACTTAGATTTGAAATCAAAGTGAAAAAATTCTTAGTATATTAATGAAATCTTGCTAAATGGCATTCATTAAATTAGTTATTGTTTTTATAGAAATAAAAAATTTTTACATTTTTTCACTTTTTTGAAAGTTGCTTTTTTTCAACTTTTAACAAAAATACAAAAAATAAAAAGAATATGAGCAAAAAAGCAAAACCCTGTTATGTTTGTGGAAGACATACAAAAAAATAGTTTGAAAAATAAACATGAAGGGGTTTTTATGGATTTGCATGAAAACATAGTTTGATTCCAAAAAAATATACAATATATGCTTTACTCTTAATAAAATATTTTCTTTTTTTATATTGTACCATTCTTTTTTTTCATAAATCTACCTTTTCAGTTTACCCTCTTTTATTTTTGTTGAATTTGAAGTTTTTTTAAGTATTCCCAAATTACCATCCCAAAAGTTTTTGTCAGAGTCAAAAAAAATAAAAGAAAAGAATCAGAACTATTTTTTAAAAAAGTAATTATTGACAAGTCAAATTGAGTTCTTTATAGAGTCAAGTTGGATGAAAAGAAGTGAAGGAGAAAATATTCACCAATTTTAAATTATTTTTTCGTTTTTAAAAATGAGAATAAATATAAATTTTGAGAAAATAATTAAATCCAAAATTAATCAAAAAATTATCATCATTTAAAGATCTTTTTCAAAAAAAAATTTTTAAAAGTCACTTTTTTTGACAGAATTATAAAATTTTACAAAAACAAGAAATAAAAGTTCTAACATTAAAAAAACCTGTCTATTTTCAATTCTAAACATATTTCAAGATAAGGATTCCTTATTTAGTTATTGGTCAAAAAAAAAAATTAATGGAGACTAGTCCCTTAAATATAGCCAGTTCCACTTTTAATCACACATACTGTCAACAAAAGTTAAGGTACAAAAAAATCTCAAATTAAGGTACAAAATTTAGAATTCTAGTAAAATAATTTGGTTAAATTACAATTCCGAAATATTTACCTTTATTTGAGATTTGTTTAGTACCTTAAATTTCGTTGAAAGTTTGTAAAATTAAAAGTGGAACTTCCAATAAAACAATTGTTTTCTTCTTATGAAACATCAAATACAGTGCCCAATACTATAATGTATATTTTTTTGATTTTATACAATTTCTACTTTAATTTTTTGATTTTTTTTATTGAGAAATTAACTCGAAGGTTCTCTCTATTTTTTTGAGAAACATTTTCAGATTTTATTATTATTTTTTTGAATTTCATTTTTAATAATTGAAAATTGTATTAGTAATATCATATTTACTCTTTTTTTTTTGATTCTTGTTAATCTCTATGACCATTTAAGGTATAAAATATCGATAAAAAAAGAGATATAAATTTTATTTTTCACCATGTGTTTATAAAGTATATCTGGGCTATTTTCACAATATTACCTATTATTTTTGTGATTTTTTTTTGTTTTTTCGAAAGTACAAACTCCTCACACCTTATCAAACTATTTTTTTTTTTGAAAATTTGAAGAAAATTCATAAAAGAAATTTTTAAATGTTCTTTTTCTGAACCCGTATTGTTATCTTTATTTTTTATATAGTGGTCTATATAACCCATTTTGCCAACCTTTAATCATTTACAAAAATATCACACGTTTTTTTTTCCGGTTTGGGTATGGTAATACATACCTTAATATATTGTTAAGATTTTAATTATTATTTGTGGTTTGATCTTCAATTAATGTAAATTGTACAAAATATAAAATATTCTTTTTTCAAAAATTTCATAATAATCACATAATTTATAAGATAAACTTTTTTTTTTTTTTAAGGAATAAATATTGAATTAAAGTAAATTTGAAGATCAATCAGTTAACATATCAACGACTATAAACAAGATATTGGAATACCTTTTTTCTATTATAATACATTCTGAAAATTTAGTATCGACAGTAAATTGATCAAAAAATATTTCCCAAAAGACCTTAATCCTTTTATCAAAATGAAATCCGTGATTTTTTTCTTCTTGTTCAAATACAAGATCTTATTCACTTTACAGTAGTATAACTAAGTTCAAATCAATTTTGAAGCAAAAAACCTTGATATTTGTCAAGCAAATATGAAATTAGGAATTACATTTGTTCAAAATTTTTCCTAATATTCTCTTCATTTTTTTTTAAATTTTTTTGTGTTATTTTGATAGATCAAATTTTTATCAAAATTTTACTCTATTTTTCGAGATAAATTCTTCAAATGTGCTCCTTAAATTTTAGAATTTCTTTTTTACAATAATAGAATCTTTAGAAATCAGTACCAGATTTACTTTTTATTTATTGTTGGTTTCTTTGATTTTTTTAACTTATAGGACTTATATAACAAAAAATAAACTTTTGATTTTGAAAAATGGAATAAACTTTTCTCTATGGATTATTTTGACAAGAGTAGATGAGTTAAAATCAAAAAAAAAGCCTTATAAAAAGCTGATAGGAAGTTTTTGTGTTAAAGAGTTTACAATATTATCAGTCAAGATAATATGTACTCTTGAAAAGGTTCAACCAAAATGGACTTACCTTAAAAAAGATAATGACAAAACGACAAATCATTTTTTTTTAACTTATTTTTATTCTTTTTTTAGTCTCTTCATCAAATGAGTAATTTCCTTTCTGAAGTAAAAGACATCACACGGATCGAAAGGACAGGTATTTTGAATCTTTATTTTATCTTTTTTTTTAACACGATTCTTGGGAAACTAAATGACAAGCAATTAAATTTGTTTTCTTTTTACTTTTTGTGATTTTTTCTTTGCTTTTGTTTTTGTTTTTTTTAATAATAATTTTAAACGATTTTAGCGATGCACTCTCATATTCAAGGTCTTGGTTTGGACGATTTTCTTGAGCCAAGAAATGTTTCACAAGGAATGGTTGGACAAAAGTCTGCAAGAAAAGCAGCAGGACTCATTGTCAGGCTGATCAAACAAGGCAAAATTGCAGGAAGGGGGATCTTAATAGCAGGCCAACCTGGTACCGGTAAGACCGCACTTGCAATGGCAATGTCACATGAGCTTGGTGAGCAAACACCCTTTACTTCGATTTCGGGATCGGAACTCTTTTCTTTAGAGATGAGTAAAACAGAAGCAATGACGCAGGCAATCAGAAAATCAATTGGCGTAAGAGTAAAAGAAATGGCTGAGGTACTTGAAGGGGAGGTTGTTGAAATTCGTATAGAACGACCTGAATCACTTGAGGTATGATCTTTCAAAATTTACTTTAAAAAAACAAAAAATAATTCTTTTTCAATTAGAAAGGAAAGCCCAAAAAAAGTTTGAAAGATTTCAAAATGATAAGCAACCACGGTAAACAAAATTAAGTTGTTTTGAATTTAAATTCAAAAAAAAAACAAAGAAAGCTGTTTTAAAAAAGTGTGATTAAAAAAAAGTTTTAATGGTTCACTAAAAATGGGTCGATTTGAAGTTTACTGATTGGGTCATGGGGTTGTTTCTAAAAACTTTTTTGTCACACTTTTTTAAAACGACTAACCGAAATAAGAGTTAGATAAATAGAAATCAAAAAATTAGAAAAATCTATTCAAATAGGACTGTTCAGCTAATGACAATACATACTATTTATATCATTAATTAATATCAAAATTTAAGGACAAGAATTGTTAACAACATATTATCCTGAAGATCCCAGAAATTGAAAATAAAAAATTTGTTGTCAATGCTCTATTTACCAAAATGAAAGAAAAAAATTATTTGTCTATGAAAAATTGATAACACAATTTAAGATCACAATTTAAAAATTGCAAATAAAAATAAATGAATAAATTGTATTATTGTCTTTGTGAAAGATTTTTTGACTTGGTAATCAAGAGAAAAAAATATAGCAAATTTTCTTTACAGAAACTCAAAATTTTGTGGGTAGAATTTACTATTTTGGAAACAACAGTGAAACAGGAAATAAAGCGTTTCACTTTTTTTAATTGCAAACATTAATACAATCAGAAAAATCATAAAAATCTGAAAAAAAGAAAATAACAATTCATAAAAGAAAAAAATAATTGATTCAAGACATGATAAACTATTAATCACAATAACAGTTTTTCTGAATACTATCTTATATTCAGGATTTTCTTTTGATTAAATCAATTATATAGAATTTCTTGAAAATTTTGACTATTTTTGATATCTCCAAAACCACACCAACAATTTCGATATATCAAGTAGATTTAAATTGTATTTGTTGGGTTGATTGAAAATAAAAACAATGAATTCTTCTTTGAAATTACTTTTGTATCTTCTTTTTATTGAAATTCCTTTTCATTTTCAGGTTTATGTCATTTTTGTGATTTCTAAATATTTACAATTGATAAACTTGTCACTTTTTTCCCCATAATGACTCTTGAGAATTTACAAAATTCATTGTCAATCTTAAAAACCTAAAATTCTTTTTTGGTGTTTTAGAGAATAACCGATTCATTATTTCTTTGCTTCTTTTAAGAAAACTGAAAACACATTTTTTTACGTTACTGATCAAAAACCATTTAAATTTATTTCTTATTTTTATTTCTTATTTTTATTTTTATTTTTATTTTGAAGGGAGGAAATTAATTTCCTCTACAGCCGTTAGGTTTTCTTGAGTTTTTTGTTTATTTGTGAAGTGTTCTAGGTTTTTTTTATTTTTTGAAATAAACAGAAAATTTATTAAAATTTTCTGTTTATTTCGAAAACTCAAAAAAGCCTAACGAAAATCGATAGATTTAACAAATAAAACAAAAAACCTCAAGAAAACCGCCGTTAGGTTTTCCAAAATTTAAAAGAATTGAGTTAAATCTTTGATTTTACTCTATTCTTTTGAATTCTGGAAAACCTAGGCCCTTGACGGCACTCTACGATACGACTGTTTGTTTATTTTCTTATTATACCTAATAATTTTTAAATATTCCTGAACTTTCCACCCAGTGCTATTTATTATTAAGTTTTCTCTAAATTGATTAAGGTTTGCATTTAGTAATTTTAAATTTTCTACTTTCCAATTAATATTTTCCTCTTTTTTGAAAATTTTAAATTTTTTGATATGTGTTCAAAACAAAGTATTTCTAATTTCCTTTTGAGTTTAAATCTTCTTTTAGATATCGAAATTCTTTCTTGGTCTATTTTTGCTTCAGTTTTTATAAATTATTCTTGGAGAGTGTTGATTAATTTTTAAAAATTTTGTGACTTTTTTATTTATCCAAACATCTATCGAGCCAAAATCTTTTTGGGTTAGATTGAAAATAACTAGTCCATAAAATAATTGGCTAATACATATCGATTTGAACATTTGTGATTTTACTCCATTGGCTAAATTTTTTTGTTTAAAAGTCATTTTGATTTTTTTAAAATGGCTTTTACTTTTTTGAATTTTTTTTTTTAGATCCTTCTTTTTTTCAAGCCAAATGCCTAAATACTTTATTTTCGATAATTGATTTGATTTTAAGCGTTTTATCAATATTTGGATATTCATTTCAAGTTCTTGGATAATTTTATAAATTATTATCAACCTTTTGTCAATTTCTGGAATTAGTCCTTCCATTATTAAAATTAAGTCATCTGCAAACATTTGAACATGATGAACTAAATCTGTTATTTTTTCAATTAAAAAAGTGACTGATAAATCCAAACATTAAAGGAGAAATGGGATCTTCTTGATTAACTCCTATACCTTCTTTTTTATAATATTTTTGTAGCCAAATTTTGATTTTTTCATTTTTGATATATTTATTGAGAAAAAGTATAGTGTACTAGTATATTACTAATTGTAAAAACATTTTTTAATATCAATTTTGAAAATAAAAAATTCTTTATTTTTATATTTTTTTTTAAGTTTTTTAAGTTCAAATAATAAATTTAGAACATTGCTATTCTTGTATCTAATTTTTTTTTAAAACCAAATTGAGATACTGAAACTAGATTCCAAGAGTCTTCTATCCCTTTATAAATAAGTTTTAGAAAAAATCTTGCTAAAGTATTATTCATTGATATTGTTCTATAATTTAAAGCAATTCCTTCATCCCCAGATTTATAAATAAATAAAATATTTCTTTCTTTAATAAATTTAATTATTTCTTCATTTGGATTATTAATCCAATGTAAAAATATTCTTTGAACATTTTTTAAAAAAAGTAGATATTCTTATACATTCTTTTTTTTAGGGTTCAATTTGTAGAATTGTATTATATCAACATATTTAACTGATTTATTTTTTTGATATTTTATTAAATCATAAATATTTTCTAAAGAAAAAATATCTTTAATATCCATTGGTTTTAAATCTTCAAATTTCTTAAAATAATATTCTTTAATTAATTTTATAATTTTTATTTCTGGTTTTTTACTAATTTCTTTACAATAATCAAAATAAGTATTTTCTACATTTTTATTATTTTAAATAAAGTTTTGTTGATGAACTTCTAATTTTATTTATTAATTTCAAATATTTTTGATTATATTCAAATTCAATGTTAATTTGATTTATTAATTTATACCATTTTTTGGAATTAATTTTTTTAATTTTATAAATTAATTTATCATTCAAAAGTAAATTTTTAATTAAATTATATATCTCTTCATTTTCCTTTATTAATTTTAAACACAATTCTTTGTTTTTGTAAAAATTGTTTTTTGAATTTTTAAATTTTCCTTGTTTTGTTAGAGAATTTCGAAAAGTTTTTGGATCAATAAATGATGTTTTTTTAATTTTCATTCAAAATCTCAAAAAAACATACAATTTGTAAAATTTTGACTTTCCCTCAAAATGCATTTTTTTTTAAATTATTTTTTCTATTTATAAAATTGGATTTCAGTTGTTACAGAACATAAAATTCAGATAGTCCTCAAAAAGAAAATAGTATTTGAAATGTAAAAAAAAAAACTATCGCACTTTTTTAGGTTTATTATTTTATAGATACTTTTGAAAACTTTTTTGATTCACTTTTTTAAAATTTTTATATATCCAAATTGAACGTATAATTTTTTTTTTAAAAAAAAATCATATATTTGATATTCGAAATAAAAAATTATTAAAATTAAAAATCAAAAATTTCGAATTCAAAAACAATTCTGGTTATTCTCTTCAACTAAAATCAATATTTAATGAAACAAATGATCAAATTGAAAAATTAACAATTTATTAATTTTTATAATTTCCTTTTTTAAAATTTAAATAGGGGGTAAGAAAAGGCAAAATAACATTAAAGACAACAGATATGGATTCAATGTACGAAATTGGTAACAAAATGATGGATCAATTAAGTGAATTAGGTGTCACATCTGGGGATGTTATTTCAATTCAAAAAGCTGGTGGCAAAGTAACAAAATTGGGTAGATCATATTCAAGATCAAAAGATTATGATATACTCACATCTAATGTAAAATGATTTATTTTTATTTTGAAATTCTTGATTATTTCCTTATCTAAATATTATTGCCATATTTAAAATTCGAAAACTAAATTATTTTTTCCAATTTTCTCAAAGAATGTTATTTGGTTTTTTTTTGCATAATTTGAGTAATTATTATTGAATTTGGTAAATCTATTTTTCAAAATAAACTTATAAGAAATCCAATAATCAATAAAAAAAATTAGTTTTATAAAATTATTTTTTTCAGCAAAACAGTTTTTAAAAAAAACTTATTCAAACAATGAAATTATATAAACTTTGTTTCAGCCAAAGGGGCCCAACATTTTTTCCAAATATCAATTAATTTTAATAATTGAACTTTCAACAAATAAGAAATAAGTCGAATAATACCCATCAAAGAATCGTTGATAACAGGTATGATATAAAACTAATAAATCAATATATTTTCTTAAAAATTTGAAAAAACCCAAATTCTTTGTTTTACTTTGAGAGAAAAACAACAATGTTTATTTTGATCTTTCAATTGAAGATCCAAATATATTCCAATAGAAATAAATATGATTTCTTTAAAATCATTTTCACTGTTTCAATAACATTAAAATAACACACTTTTACTAAGTGATAAGAGATCTTGAAAAAAAAAAAAAAAGTGCAAATGAATTACATTACAAAAAAAAAATGTCAAAATGTGAATATATTGGTTTCAAAATTTTGAAATTTCGAAATTTTTTTTCTTCTAATATTCATTCAAACCTTCTAAACACATATATTTCACTCATTACAACGGTGCCACTTTGACTAGAAAATGGTTTATTAATTTAATTTTTTTGGATATGTATTTGAGGACCGATTCATATATTATTTGAAACTAACCAAAAAAAAAAATGGAATCGAAAAATGAAAACATGAAATTCATTACAAAATTGTAAAAAAAATATATCTTAAATTTTTACATCAATTATTCGTAGAGTTCCAAAAAAATACTTTTTAAAAATTAAATTAATTATAAACTTCTAAAAATATTTTTTGAATTCAATTTAGAATAACTCTTTGGAGCACCTGTGTATGTATAAAAACAAAAACTCCGTAGTTTTGCTTTTTTATTTCATTTTCACTTTTTTGGAAAGTTCTTTTCCAATTTTTTTCCAAAAAAATTAAAAAAAAAAATAAAAGCAAATACAGAAAAAAATTTCATTGAAAGATCTCAATTACAAAACAAAACTTTTCTTGAAATGTAATAATAAACATTTGAAATTCCAAGTAAATTAGATCTTGAGCTCGTACAATAAAATTATTATTTTTTCCACACTTTTTCTTTTTTATTTTTCTCGATTTTTTTTTGATATGTAATTGTTTTGGAATTTTTTTTTTATTGTGAGTCCTATAGCCGCTAAATAAATTCGTGTCATTATATTCAGTTTCAAAAAAAAATTTGTTCTTTAAATTTTCTTTTACGAACTAAACTTTCTTTTTTTTCTTTTCTTATCTTTTCAAAAAAATTTTCAACTTCTGTTTTATTGCGTTTGAAAATTTCTTCCATTAATAAACCTAGCATGGATGAATTGTTTCCCATTTTTAATCCCCTTTTTTAATTCTCTGAATATTTGACCCATTTACTTCGTAAAATAGATTGCTGTTTTTTCTTTCTTGAAAAGAGAAATAAAAATAAACGATATTCAAAGTTCAGATTTTTTCCTTTTATACTCAAAATACTCCATTAAACCTTTTTTCAAAACTAAAACTCAAAAAAATTCAAAATATAAGTTTAGTAATTATTCGGGAATCAATATAAACTATTTTTATGTTTCCATAAACCAAATTATTTCGTTTCATAATTTGACTCAATCTATTTCAATAATTGAGAGTTTAATTTGAAAATGTTGTACATAAACAGTTCCATCCAAAGGTATTTTTAACATTGAGAACAAATTTTATACATAGAAATAATTTTTAACAACCAAATACATAATTAAAAAATCTTATTGAGAGAAGATCAAGTAATTTTTTTTTGTAAACAAATAAATTTTTAACAAATACAGGATATGACATCAAAAATATATCATTAAATTTGATTATTTTATTTTTATTATTATTATTATTAAAAAGAGGCAATTCAACAAAATTATCTCCTGTTTGCTGTTAGGTTTTTTTTAATTTGAGAAATAAAAAGAAAAATAAATAAATTTTTGTTTTATTTCTTAAATTAAAATAAAACTAACGTGACGTGCCGTCGAGTACAGTTGAGTGCCGTAGAGTGCCTAGGTTTTTTTAATTTCAGAAGAATAGAGAAAATTTTTGAAATTTTCTTTTCATTTTTAAAAGTAAAAAAAACCTAGAACACTTCACAAATAAAACAAAAAACCTCTAGAAAAGCTAGCCACTCAACAACACTCAACTGTACTCGATGGCACTTCACGTTAGGTTTTCCAAAATTTAAAAGAAATAAACAGAAATCAAGGATTTTTCTTTATTATTTCTCATTTAAAAAAAACCTCCGTTAGCTTTTCCAGAACTTAAAAGAATTGAGAAAAATCTTAGATTTTACTCTATTCTTTTGAATTTTGGAAAAGCTAGGCACTCCACGGCACTCCACGGGACTCCACGGCACTTTCTGTAACTCGAAATTTATAAAAGTTTTTTATCCTAACTATAATATAGGAAGGATTACAGCTCATAGGATATCTTTTCTTTAAAAAATGAATTGAAAAAATTTTATTTCAAAACAAAGATAAGAAAAAGAGAAAGAAACGAAACAAGAAAAAGAGAGAAAAAATAAAAAAAAAAAGTAAAAACTTCATTGAAAAGTGTAATTTTGCACCCCAAGAGGTTGAATGGGTTGCTTGTTGTTTCCTTTGAATCTCGATTTTTTTGGATCGCCACCATAATTTGTTTTAATAAAGAGTTTTAAATATTTGAACAGCTATATGATCAAATGAAATAGGACAATTTATTAAATTTTGATTTAGAACTTTATAGATGGATTGAATCTATAAAGTGTTGTGGTTTTAAAAATAAGATTTGGTTTTAAAAATTTTCTTTTCGGTTGCTTTGCTTTTTTTTTTAATTTGTTGTTGAAATTTTCTTTTTAGTTGCTTTTCTTTTTTTTTTTTATATTTTTTTTTGCAAGTTTCGCAGATCTTGTTTTCGCAAAATCCCAGGGCAAGATACCAACTCAACAGCTGAAACCCAGTATAAGTAACAACTCGACAGATAATACGTAAAGTTCGTTTTGGTTTCAAATTACATCAGTTGGATTCATATTACTTCAGTTCTCGACAGTTACATAAGTCAAGTTCAATTTGTTTATGATCTTATCAAGAACAAGTCTACCAATTTTTATACTGATTTTTTTCTAACTTTTACCTCTCCCAAAGTCCTAAAAAACAAAAAGAGGGGGGACTGAATGAACCGAAGGTAACCAAAGGAACCAAATAAACCAAAGGAAAAAAAGGAACCAAAGGATCCGAAACAACTTAAAAAGGTAAATTTGGAAAGGGTAAAAAGTATAAAAAATATTTTTGTTTCTTTTAAATCAAAGTATTTTTTTGATTATAGTGGATATGCAACTATTGATAACACAGCAAACATAAATTTCAATTAGATAATACCAACAATTTATTGAATAAATTAATTTTTAATTTCCCATATAACTATTATCATATATTCATATATTTTCAAAAATCCTTTTTATCAATAGATTAATTTTGTTGAATGCCCATCTGGAGAACTTCAAAAAACAAAAGAAGTGGTTCATATGATTTCTATTCATGATATGGATGTGATTAATTCATATTCGAGAGGATTTGAAAAGTTATTTCTTGGCAACACTGGCGAAATTAAACAAGAAATCCGTGAAAAAATCAATGAGCAAGTACTTTTATGGAGAGAAGAAGGAAAAGCAGACATTATACCAGGTGTACTTTTCATTGACGAAACGCACATGTTGGATATTGAAACCTTTTCCTATTTAAATAGGGCACTTGAAGATGATCTATCACCAATTTTAATAATGGCTTCCAATAGAGGAATTACACGCATCAGGGGAACCAATTATAAAAGCCCACATGGAATCCCAATTGATCTCTTAGATCGTTTATTAATTATTGCAACAAAGCCATACGAATATGAAGATATTAAACATATTTTGAAGATTAGAGCAGAAGAAGAAGATGTCGAAATTGATGAAGAAGCATTAGAAATGCTCACAAATATTGGAGTCGAAACTTCCTTAAGATACGCAATCCAATTAATTATTACTTCGGATCTTGTGTCTAAAAAGAGAAAAGGTACAAAAGTTAAGCTAAATGATGTAAGAAGGGTTTACTCCTTATTTGTCGATGTTAAACGTTCTTCACAATTCTTAAAAGAATATCAAAAACAATTTATGTTTTTTGAAAATAACGAAACAGAAGAAAAAGAAGAAAAGGAAAAAGAAGACGAAAATTCAATATTAATTGAAGATTTAAATTAATTGTTTTTTATAAAGATAAGAAAATAAAATTCTTTAAATAATAAATATTTAAGTTTATTAAAAAAAATAAGATCTAAAATTTTAATATATAAATGAAGATCAAAAAATTTTTTTGTATTCAAAATAGTTTATATTGATTTTTTACATTTAAATAATTATAATTATATCTATTTTTATTATTATCAATTATATTTATTGCTTATATCTATAATTTATTATTTTTTACAAGAAATACATTTCTTTAAACAAAAGATTAAATAAAAAATATTATAATTCATAAACTAAATAAATTGAAAAGAAACCAGAAATGATAGAATTTGTTTATATTTAATTAGTTTTGTTTTTTTCAAAATTATTTTCATGTCTTACAAGTGGATGTAAATCAATATACTCGGTCAATTTCTTCCTGTATAATACTTTTTTTTTGTACAAATTGTGAAAATTAACTAAACTATTTTTCAAAAATGTTGACTCAATTTAAACTCAATTCCAAAAAATGGGACACAAAAAAAAATTACATTAATAAAAATATACTCCAAAATACATGATACTTGAACATTAAAATAATAAAAGACCCGAAAATATTTAATTAATACTATTTATATATTTTATAGTAAATTTAAAATTCAATTCGAAAAATAAAAAAGAAAAAATAAAAAAAAGTGTGCCCCTATTTTTGGAACACGGTTACCAAAAAATCCATTTTTATTGAAAGAAAAATTAATAAAAACTATTAATAGATTCAGCTTGTCTTTTGATAACTAAATCTATCCTTTTAAATATAGAGTTTACTAATTATCTTAGGTTTCCCAACTCAAAGTATTCCATACATTAGTGAAAATTTTAAAAATTCTTCTTCGTTTTTTGGTTACAATTTTTCAGTTTAGTATCCATAAATTCCCAATTGGATTTAAATTTGTGGAATTGGGGGTCAAGGGTCCAGAACATTACATCCCCGATTTAAGTAAGTTTGAGTTTTTTTTTGAGGTTTGTGGACAAGCTCCATCCTTTTGGAAGGTCCATTTCAACTCACAAAATTCTGAATTAGCGAGTTGAATTTCCTTTGATTTTTTTGATAATATCATTAATAATACATTCAGTATTCACACTTCCATTAATAATAATAAGGTCTGTTTGTAGGCCATGTGTCCTAGCACACCATATCATGATTTTTTTTCAAAAAATTTTTTTCTCGATAAAAAAAGAATCTTTTTTCTTTTTGAGAGAAAAAAAAATTTTTTTTGTGATCAGAATGAAAACTTTTAAATTTTATTTTAAAGTGATTTTGAGATTTTCGAAATGTTTTGAAAAAAAAAGAAAATTTTTTTTTTATTTGAAAAAAAAGAATACAAAAAAAATCAAAAAAATTATTGAAAATCAAAAATCAAAAAATAATGAAAAAAAATGATAGATAATTAACTTTAAAATTATTTACATTGATCGTTAATATCTAATGTTTCTATTTAAGAGTCAAATATCATTTTTCTTGGAATTAAATTGATTTTGAAGTTGTGCCCCAATTTTTGGAATTGAGTTTATAATGTTATTGGAAGTGGTTTAATTCATAAATTCTTATCAAAGCAATTTTAAAATTTTTAAATTAAACTCCATTTCACTCAAAGATCAACAGCCAAAAATGAAAAATTCACTTTATTTTTAATAATAAACCAAACTTAGATTGTATAGAAATACGAGAAATCATAAACTTCGCATTAGAGTCGATAATCATAAAAGAAAAATCTGAACAAAGTATAAATTTCAAAAAAAAAAAAATTCCTTTTTTAAAATTTGTCTGAAAAAATAATAAAATCACAATAACCAAGAAAAATTTTTCCAATGTTTAAATTTTTTTTCAAGTTATTTTTTTAATGTAGTTAATGATACAATTTTTTGATTATAAATTTTTCTTTCTAAGATAATTTTATATTAATTCTATTATCTTATAATCCTTTTATAATAATTCAAATTTAAAATTTTGTTTTGAAGGAAATTAGTATATTACGGTTTCTCAGGGATATATATTTATATATATATAAATACTCTTGTACCAAACTCTAATATATTTTTAAAATCAAGTGGGGTGGCCTTTATGCAAGAGAATTTTGATTTTCAAGCCTTTTCAAGTTAAATTTCGAATTTTGAAAAAAGAAAGAGTTTTTTACGAAAACTTCAAATTTTTTTGAAAAAAAAAACCTACATTTTAAATTTAAGCAAGATATCTTGAATCAAGATTCTTTTAAGTCAATAAGAGTTTTGTTAATATAAAAGTAATATTCACTGGTCATAAAATCTGGATAGTCCTTGTTTATACTAGCAAAACACAAGTAAACAGATTTTTAGTTCTATACTAATTTTTTTACAAAATCATTATATTTTGAAAATATGATTCGTTATTCCTAATTTTTTTTAATTTTTTGATCTTTCTCTTTTCTTCTTTTTTTGTTATGAGTCCATCCAAAACTCATCAATTACTTTCATCTAAATTGCTTATTCTAAATTTTTGAAATATTATCAAGAAAATAAAAAAATAATAATTTTTATTATTTAAAGAGTTATTAAAATATTAATATTTTAAATATATTTTAATATCTAAAAATTAATCGATTATTAGATTAAAAAAAAAAATAACAGCTTCTTAAGTTTTAATTTTCACGGTCTTCATTTAGCTCCATTTCAATATCAGGATCAATTTGAAAGGCAATTCCACAATGAATATTATTTTCCATGAAAGTTAATAAGGGGAAGATTTGAACAAAACCTCCATCATTATCTTCTTCTTCTGCAAAAAAATTTAATTTTTCTTCATCAAATTCTTCTCCTTCAGTAAAATAAGTAAATTCTAAATCTTTGTTATAGACGAGCAAATGTAAAATTAAATATAAAAAATGTTTAAAAAACTTTGGTACCAATTCTTCAATTACATCTTTTTCAAACCATTTAGATTTTTGTTCAAGTTCCTGAACACTTGTTGTAATTTTACTTGTAATAAGTGTTTCACTAATTATGTCATCGAATTTCACAAAAGAAATTGTTCTTATAAATTCGTTTACAAAATTTTCACTATTAGTTTTATTAAGAATAATAAGAGATAAATGAGTTGTTTGTTATTATTATCATTATTATTTGTTTATTTTACAAATAGAATTAATTAAAATTATTAATGATTTTCAAAATTACTTTTCCATCAAATGAAAACTATTTGATCACTGTACTTGAATAATCTCCAAAGAGCTATCATTTTTTTAAGAATTATATTTCTTGGTCTTTTCTTTCTTTTTTTTTTTAATTTTATCTTTTTTTTTTTTTGAATTTGATCTTTTTTTACTTTGATTTCAAAACTCGAGAAATGTAACAAATTATTTAAACAGGTATTCTTATGTTATAAATAAAAAAAAATCAAAATACTGTGAACTATGTAAGAAAATAAATATTTTAGATACCATTGAAGATTTGGATCATTTTTTATGAAATTGACCAGCCTATGAAAATAATCGTAAAATTTGGATATTTGAATTTAAAAAATTTAATATTTCTAATATATTAAAAAATAATAATATTATTAATATTATTACAAGAGCAAGGATTCATTATGTTTATTAACTCTGGTTAATAGTAAATAAACTTTGTTTATTTCACAGTTACCCAACATTTTTTTCAAATATCAATTTTTTTTTTATAAATGACCTTTGAAGAATAAATAAGAAATAAATTTAAGAATACACATCGGAGAATAGTTGATATCCGTATGAATAAAACTAAAAAATCAATAGATTTTCTTCAGTATAGAAAAAAATTAAATTCTAAGTTACAAATGAGAAAAAAGAACGATTTGATTTGAACTTCTATTGAAGATCAAATAAAATTCGAATAGAAAACAATCTGATTTTTCTAAAATCATTCAAACTTTTCAATAACATTAGAATAACGCATTTTTACTAGTGACAATTACTTTGATATCTACAACTCAAATTATTGTATTTAAAGAATCATAAATTAATAGATCTTTATGAAAATAAGTGCTATATTACCTTTGGGTGAAAATAAATAAACTAGAGTTAGAACTAAACCTTAAGAATAGTTAAATTATTTTGAAAAAAGCAAAATCTTTGAAAAATTTTAAAAAATAAATAAATATTTAGTAACACTTCAATATAAACCCCAATTCAAAATTTTCCACACACCAAAATTCGATTTGTGAAAAAAAAAACTTATTTAACCACTTCTCGAAGATTTACCAAATTAGAACCATTCACCAATTGAAATGTTAACACCTTTTTATAAAATAAAATACTCACAAAACAATAAATAAATAATTATCAATACAAATAAATCATGGGTGTGTTAAAAATTTTGGAGAGAGCAAAACAAAAAAATACATTAGTAAATTTGTTTAAATTCTATTAGGAATATTGATAGATCAAAGGTTAGATACTACCAACTAATTTTATTTGAGTTATTCTATTTGGAACAACTCAAGTTTAACATAATATAAACCTTTTAGAAAAATTTTGATCCAACGAAGCAAATTACGTAATTCAAACAATGAAATGAAAACAAAAACTAAAAGATGAAAAAATGATTATCATATTTTACAAAAATCAAAATTATCTCAAATTTCAATGAAATTGTATTATTGTGATTGTTTGGAACGTTTTAGCTGTGTGGAAAATTTTGAATTTTAGTTTATATTTCAAAAATTGTATTTGATATTTTTTCTCTCTGAAATAACTTTTGTTTTGAATCAGTCAATTTTGATTTAAAACTCCTAATTAATTTATGCGATAAAAGTAATTTTTAATGTTTTTTATCAAATAAAAAATACATTCCAATATTTGCATCAAATTACTTTTCCCAAAATCTACCTCTTTCCAATTGTTTTATTAGTGATGAAAATAAAATTGATTAATATTAAAAGCTTTTTTAACCAGGTTTTTTTTTTAAAGTGCTTCACTGATATTTGATTAAAATTAAAAAATTATTAAAAAAAATCTCGGCAATAGACAATTTTACAATATAAATTAGAAATCTAAAGGTGTTTCTCTTTCAAAATAGGTAGGTTAGAAATTTGAATTTTATATAGGATAAAATTTTCATCACGTTTTCTCTTTTTCTGAAATTTATGTTTCCATTAAGAACCCATATTCAAAGATAAAATGTTTTCCAGTTCAAATTCAAATCCCAGTAAATATCTTTTTAAATGTGTTTAAATACAGATCATATGGAATTGTATTAATTATATCAAGATTGGAAGTTTTCTGAAGTTTTGATTTAATTTTGTTACAAAATAAAAAATATTTTTTAGAAAATTTTGAAGAAAACTCATTTGAGAAATTTTTTTGTTGCCAAAAGGATTTTCCAATTACAAATGAAAAGTTTTTTATTTCAATTTTCCGAAATTATGTTTCACCTCAATGAGGAATTAAAAAAATTTTTTTACTAGTATTTCAAATTTAAATCGGTTAAAATTTCAGCTGATTATGTTTTTTTCAATTCTAAAATCTGACTTTCGTTTCGGATTCTTGGTTCTGTAAAAATACCATCTGGTAACATAAAAAAAGAATCAAGTAAATCAAAAAGATTCAAAAATATAAACTATTTTCCATTCAAAGGGTCCCGGATTAATGAATAAATGGAAAAGATTATGAGTTTCATCACATATCCTATTCAAAAAAATTTTTTCACACGACAAGAATAGCACAATCTATAAAAATACTTTCAAGAACTTTTGGAGCTTTCAGTCTGGCAGTCTACAAGATTTCAGTTTCCAGTATTCTTTCATTATTTTTTCCAAATTTCATACACTTTATGAAAATTTTTTAAAATCACAAAAAATGGTAAAAAACATTAATCAACAATAAAAGATAACTTTGGAATTTGTTTGAAATTGTTTAAAGTTATTCTAAATAAAAATATTTGTTCAACTTTCAAAAACCCTGAAAGTTTTTTATTAAAAACCAAAGCCAAAAGGTATTTTAAGGGATTAGAGTCATCATAGATTTCTCTATAATCAAAGTATGTTGTAATTAGGTGTAAATGATATTAGTTTGCCATGGATCAAATAGCTCTAAAAAATCAATTATAAATCTTATTGCACAATAAATTCTTACATTTTTTACTAATGGATCACTATTAAAAATTTTCATTTTGAAAAATGTTTTTTTTTAATTCCTTTTCCAAATCTACAAATAAAAACACAAAATAATAGTATTCTGCAGTAGTTAATAATTCATATTTAGAATTTCCAAAAGTAACTATTTTAATATTTTTTTAATTTCAAAGATTAACTCAATAATCATCAACATAAAACCCCAAATACTGATTAGTTTTGTTTACTTTTGATAAAGCTAATTGTAACATCAATAATATTTCCAATATTTCATAAATAATTTGTAAAAAAATCTATTTATTAATTATTTAATTTGTCAAAAAAATCTATTCGTTAATTATAAAATTTTTTAACAACTGAATTTTTTAGCTATTAATCTACATTTCGTCACAAATTTAAGATAGATATTTTTCAACTTTGGGGTCTGAATATTGATAATTCAACCTTTAAATTTGTGGCGAAATGCAGATTTTTTTCTGAAATTGTTGGGTTTTTTTACTAATACATTGATCATTTTTAATTGATGAGATCAACAATTATTACTACTTGACTAATTGATTTTTTAGATAGATTTGAATCAGTGTCGAACTAATGCGGTTAAGCCCAATCACAGCATACTTTGATCTTAGGCTTCTCCTTTGTAGACGCTAATCCCTTAAATAGCAATTTTTTTCAAGTTGTAAATATAAAAACTTTTAACTGTTGTGGATTAAAAGTGAAACAGGGATTAAAAGTGTAAAATGGTTTTTATTTGGGAACCTTAATATAATCTGAAAACGAAAAGTAAAATCAATTAAAAGAAGAAACCAATTAACTTGAAATAATAACCCATTATATTATTTTCAATCAAACCAACAAACACAATTTAAATCTATTTTATATCGAAATTGGTGGTGTGGTTTTGGAGATCTCAAAAATCGTCAATTTTTTGAAAAAATTTTTCATAAATGATCAATCAAAGAAAAGCCCATACCAAAAGATATTATTAAAAAAACTGTTATTGTGCTTGAATCCTTCATTTTGTCTTTATTTATTTATTTATTCTTTTTTTAATTGGTCTTACTTTGAATTTTCAGGTTCTATTAAGGTTCCCAATTTAAAACCGTGTTGAGCTTTTTCCTCACAATGATAATACTAATTTTGATAATTTAATAAAGTTTCACAAAAGAAAAATATTTATTAACTTTCAAAAACCTGAAACTCTTTTTATGAAAAAACGAAAAGTGGAAAGTTTTTTAAATTATATGTTTGTATAACTTTTTGACTTGTATTAACTTTTAAATTGAAAGTTAATTGATTTTGATTCTTTTGATTATTTTTCAAAAATGGGAGCAATTTCCAAAAACCAAAAGTGTTGTGAAGTTAAAAAAAGTAACTACAATTTTTGTGCTATTCTTTTCGTGGAATTGCTAGATCTGGTTCATTTTTTCTAATTTAGTCAATTTTCTTTTGTTTTTCTCTTATAGTTTTTCAAAAAAATTTTCCTTTTTCCTTCTTTTTTTCCTTTTTCTTTTTGTTTTGCTTTTCTTTTCGTTATTTTTTAATTTTTTTTTTTTTAAAAGAAAGCCAAGTTAAAAAAACAGATCTTCGAAAAGACCAATAAACATTAAGAAAATTTCGACGAAAGGTATTTTAAAACTACATTTTTTTATTAGCAAAAAATCTTGTTCAACTTTTTTTTAATTAAAAGTTTAGTAATAAAAAATCCGAAATGCTCATTTCAAAAATTGTAACTCCTTTTTTTTTTAGTTTTTGGTTGCTTTTTGTTTTGATAATTTTTAAAATATCAGGCTTTTATATCTTTATAAATGACTTAAAAGTGAATTATTAATCAGATTTAATAAATTTGTTTGTTCTTGGATAATTTAGAATAATTTTTTTTTTTTTTTTTATTTCAGATAAGTCACAATTTTTGAAATATGGAACCGTCGTAATGTTAAAAGCTACAATTAAATTGGAATTCTTTTAAAGTTAAAGTCGATCTAGAAGATAAATATAACAAAAAAAAAAAAAAAAAGAAATCAAAAATGAAATGAATGAAAGAAGAGATTACTTTTTACAAAGAAATAATTTGTAGTCCTTGAATACTTTTGAACGGTAAACTTGTAAATGACTTTTGACAAAGTCAATAATTTTTTGTAGGCTTTCTTTTATCAGAATAAAGTCCGATTTTGTGAATTGTTCTTCAACTCGGTACAAAAAGGGATTAAAAAACGCGATCAAATATTTGGGTATAATTACACTGGGTGATGATTCGTTTTTGTTTCTTAAAGGATTTTCCTTCAGTATTAACTTTAATTCAGAATCTTCCACAGAAAGTTTTTGGTATAACTCTGTTAGCTGTTCTTCATCTAAATTCTTGAGTGATTCCAAATACTTTTTGTTCACAATAATTTCATTCAAATCATTAACATCGTTTGTTTCTTCTTTTGCCTGATTTCTTTGCACTCCTTGATCCTTATTTTTGTTGACATTTTCTACTTCTTCTTCTTCACTTTTGTAATCGATTCCATACCCAGTTTCTTTTTCTTGTTCAGTTTCTTCTTCTTTCTTGTCTTCTTGAATAACCTCTTTTTTTTTTTCAACTTCAAGGTTATTGGGTTGCCCTTTTTTTGTTGTTGCAGTCTTGTCTTGAATTTCAGAATTGATCTTTGGTATTTGCTCGTTTTTTGAAATTGAATCTGTTTTGGTTTGCAAGGTAACCTTTGTTGTGTCTTGGTTATTGTTTGAATTAAGGGTGACAAGAGAAAAAAGTTCTTGTTCAAGTGGGTTGTTTTCATCAAAAACAAAGCTAATAGAATCTTTGTAATTTTCTTTGCTGTGGTATTTTCCCATAAAAGCTAAAAGTTGAACAAATTTGTTAAAAAAATGATGTAATCCAGTTTTTCGTTTTTAGAAGCAAATTCTTGGTTAAAATTATTGATGATTAACGTTTTGAACAAAGTTGAGTTTCAAATTTGTTTGCTTTCGTATACTTTGCTGTTTTTCTTCAATTTGGCCTTTCCTTAGAAGCTCTTTACTTTAAAAATTCTGTCAAATTTTATTTTTTTTTTGTTAATATTTGTTGAAATTGTTTGAAAACGAAAGAGTATAACAGAAAATTATTCACCATGTTTCTCAAATGTCTTGTATATTAAAAGAAAAATACTTTTTCAAAGATAAATGTGGAATTATTTGAAAATTGAATTTTGTTTGCTCTATTTGTAAAAAATTTTTTGTGAAATAATAATAAATAGTAATGGGGCGAGAAATCCAAGATTTTATATTGTTTGTATTCATATAAATTAAGAATTAAAAAGAAAAACAATCTTCGAAAATAGGCTTTTTTTAGATTTTTTTTTTAATTCTTGATTTCAACAAATTTATCTGGAAAGGTGATCTTTCATGTTTGGTCTTCTAAAAGAAAATATTTGCTTCAAATGCACAGACTTTTTCAGTTTTTTTTTTTTTTTTTTTGGTTTACTTTTTGATTAATTTCATTCATTCGTATAGACACATTTCTAGATCCAAAACCTAATTTAATAAGCCCAAAATTTAATCAAAAAAAAATATTCAAAAAATTGAAAAATGAAAGATTCAAGTCTGAATTTCTTTAGGTTCTTTTTCTTTCACAGATAGAGCAGTAAGTGATATTTTAGTTTTAAAGTTCCAATATCTGGTTGCACTCAAAAAATATTTTTCAGTAAGGTTTTCACAATTAAAAATTTTTCAAAATTGTAAAATGTAGTTACTCCCTTAAATTCAAAATTTATTTTTTTTTAAAAAAAAGGTTGAGAAATTAAGATACTTTTGAAAAGTGAAGAAAAAAAATTGAACTTATTAACAAATTGAATCAAAAGAAAAGTTATAAATTCATAATAGTAATTAACTTTTGAAATAAAAAACATACACAAAACCCAAAATATTAGATATAACATACAGTCAGTTCCATTTTTAATAAAAAAACTTTCAACGAAATTTAAGGTACAAAACAATCTCAAATTAAGGCACAAATTTTGATAATTTTTTTTACATAAATAATTTTAATAAATTCCAAATTTTGAGCCTTAAATTAAGATTTTTTTTTTGTATCTTAATTTTTGTTGAAAATTTGTGTCTTAAAAGTGAAATTGAATGTGAATATTTGTTCAAAAAAGATGAAAAAGGAACTGAACAAGAAGAAAAATAAATAAAAATTATATTGAGACTATATTGATCATAATTTTTAGAGTCATTGTTATGAATTCCAACAAATAACCTACGTTATTCAATAGTATTATTTCCAATAATGACACATTTTGCAAACCTTTAGAAAATAATAACCAAATCTGACTTATATCAAGAAGCTTGATACCATTTTTCGAAACTGATATTTAGAAAGTATTTGGATATTGAATATATTAAAATATATTGAAGTTGCATAATACTTATAATGGAAACTATTTTGACAAACAGAAAAGAATAACATTGTTGAATGAAATCAACATCAAAATTTAAATAGCAGAAGAGCAAGATTTTGATCTTTTTTTTGATTTGCCGTGGAAGTATATTCCGAAACCCAAATTGGATTTTTAAACATAAAAAAAGATTCAAATTTAGGATCAAACACAAAAGCTAAATTAGAAATACCAAGGATCATCTAGTTAATCGAATCAACAATTTTAGTGTTTATTTTGTTGTTATAATTTGAGAAATTAAGTGAATATTAGATTTTAAAATTTGAAACAATTTTTAATTGAAAACCTTAATAGAATCATAGAAAGTATAGAAACCTGGAAAAAAATCCAAAGAAAAAACAAATTAAAGAACAAAAAATTAAATTATTAGAATAATTCACTATTTGGATCTGGTACAAACCAACAAATACAAATTTGATCTTGCTTTCTAATTGAAATCACATCCGATATTTTGGAGATCCCGAACAATAGTTAAATTATTTAAAAAATATTAATAATAGTTCAATCCCATAAAAAACTCTTTATTAAAAGATATTCATATAAAAACAATTCTTGTGCTGAGTGTTCGATTTTGTCTTTAAACAATGGACCTACTTGATTTTGGTTATTTGTTATGTTTATTTTTTAACTTGAACCTTTTCAGGGTAAACAATTCTATTTTGGACTTTTTACTCTTCTCTTCAATCTTTTAAATCTAAAGATTATTAAAAAAGTCTAGTGAAACAAAAATATTGCTTGGAAATTATTTCAATCTTCTTATTTCTTATTTTTAAAAGAATTTTTTTATTATTAAATTGGTAAATAATACTTATTTTACTCTGTTTTAATTTTTCAATATCAATAATCATTCATAAATTTAGAGATATTTAAAAATCTTGTAATTTGTGTTTAGTATTCGTGAAGTAAATATTAATTTTTCTTTTTAAACCTTTTTGATTTTAATTTCAATCCAAAATTTTAGTAAATTTGTGAATAAGGTTCTTGTAAAAATAATTTTTAAAATATTCGATTCTCTTTTAAGTTCTAAATATATTAAAGAGTACTGTAAACTTCTCTTTTTACTTTTTCAATATTTATTTTAACTAATCCACTCTCTTCCCTTTCTCTTTTTCTTTAAAATTTTAAATTTAAAAATAAAAAATAGGTTAGTAAAAATTTTATTTTGGTTTAATTTTTGATTAAAAATTTTTAAAAGAATATCCTTCTTTTTAAAAAAAATTAAATTTTTTAATTTTAAATCTAATTCTTTTTTTCTTATGACCAATAAATTTGGTTCCCCCCTCATTTCTAAGTTTTGGATTAAAAAGAATCCTCTTTAATGTATCTTTTGTGGGATGAGTGGGTCATCTTCATTTGAGAACTTTTGAATTGTTTAATATTTTTTATCTTTGGGGATTAAAAAAGAGTAGATTTTGATGTTGGAAAAAAGAACAATTCTCATCTGGAATGACATTAATTCTAGTATTGTAACTCCATGTATTTATACTACCAGGATCTTTGATCAGAATTTAGACCTGGGAGGGTCGCGCGCGTATACATATATAAATAAAAAAATCCCCCTCCTCAAATTATTGTTATTTGGTTTTTTTCTTCTCCTTTTTGTTCATCTAAAAAGGCAAAAAAATTTACTTTTTCTGGTAAATTTTCCCATCCTCCGAGTTCTTTTTCATTGATTTTGAAAGAGATTTTTTTTTTGTCCATATCAAGAGAAATTGTAAAAATATCATTTTTTTTTAAAATTATTTTTTCAGGGTATTTTTCTAAGATGTAATTTCCGTTTTCTTTTTTCTTTTTTTGGCTATCAATTTTTCCATCCCAATTCAAATAATTATGAAAATAATATGTTCCTTCGTATTCTCCATTTTTGATTAAATTTTCCATATTTTCTGTTTTGATTACTCCTAAATTGATATAGTTTATTTCATTTTTTGTATTTGGGAATTGGTCTATTTTTATTTTTATTTGGTGCTTTCCCCGTGAATATATTTTTTTACCACAAATTCTTCCCCAATTTTCTGATGGATTCCAAGCTGTTTTATTTTTATTTTTTAATTTTATTTGATTTTCCCGGTTCATTTCTGGATCAAATTCTTCTCCAGTTTCTTTTTTACTTTGATTCAATCTAAGTATTTCTATTTCTTCTTCTTTTTCAATTATTTCCTTTGATTCCCGAATTAATTTGATTATTTTTTTATCTTTTTTCAATTTTTTCAGAGTTTTTATTTGTTTTTTCGTTTTATTTAGATCTTTTTGTTTTGCTTCATTTTTGTTTATAATTTGATCAAATTTCGTATCAGATATTATTCCAACTTTCAATAATAAATTGAGATGATTTATTTTTGATTTTTGGATTTTTTGGATCAATAAATCTGATTGATTTTCAATTAATTTTGAAAGTTTTTGTATTTCAATTTTGAATTTATTTTTTAATTCAAATGATTTTTGCATTGTTTCATTGTTTTGGATTTCAACATTTTTAATTTTATTTAAAATAATTTTGATTTTTTCAGAAATTTCATTTGAATATTCATCTAAATCCAATATTTCATGATTATTTATTCTACAATTAACATAACATTTGGTGCAAATTAATTCATTATCATCTTTACAATATAAGCATAATTCTTTTTTATGTTTGTCACATAAATTGGAATTAGTTTCTTTTTGGTTAAATTTTTAGATTAAAGATTGAGAAATAAATATTATAAAAAAAATCAATAAAAAAAAAATTGAGAAAAACATTGAATTGATTAAAATAGAGAATATTATAAATATTAAATTTTCACTCAGTTATTATTCACTAAAAAAAAAATTTACATTGTAAATTAATATCTAATTTTTAATTCCTGATCTAATTTTTATTTAAATTTCAAATTTAAGTATAGGCGTAATTTGTTTAATAATCATATATTTCAAAAAAAATGTTTTAATTTTGGGAATTTCGAGATAGATTTATATTTATTGTTTTTGATTGGCAATATTTGATTTCTAAAATTAATATTTATACATTTCTATGATTATTGTGTTAAAATTAATAATCAAATTAAAATAAATAATTTTACCAAAGTTTAAATATGTATAAAAATTTCGGAAGTTTAATAAATTTTGTCAAATTTTGTTATTTTTTTTTTTTTCAAAATTAACAAAATTTCAAAATTTGAAAACCAAATAACATATGATCTTCAAGAGGAAGGCCAATTTCCTATTGAAATTGTGATACCTAAAATTTAACCATCGAGCTAAAGAACCGAAAATGGGTGAAAGAGAGAAAATTGACTGGGAAAACATGGGAAAAGACGAGATCAAGAAGTCACTCCAGAAAGTTCATATCAAAACAATACAAGACAAAGTTGACTCATCCCAAGGTGTTGAAAACTGGAAGATGGATAAATACCTCAAAATCAACCAGACAATTTTCCAGAAAACTTCAACAGAAAACAGATATAGAAAAAAGCCTATATTTAAACTGGAAATCATCAAAGACAGTATTCAAACTATAATCATTTTGTAATGGTTTGAATAGATACACACAGATGAGGAAAACGAGTAAACTCCAAAATATGACCATTTGGTAAAAAGAAATTTGATGATATAGACCACCTTATATGGTAGTGTTTAAGATATTAGAAAAATTGAAGACAAAAGGATTAAACAACTCAAAAAAATCAAAGATTTTTGACTTTAACATAATATTCAAAGAGGATACAGATGAATTATTGTGGAAAATGAACACAAAAAAATCTATGATGTTAACATAGAATACCTTTAAACCAATATAACTCAAAATGATACAGCCAGTTCCACTTTTAATACACACTCTTTAAACAAAATTTAAGGCAGAAAAAAATCTCAAATTAAGGCACAAAATTTGGAATTTTTTTTTTTACAATTTATTTTACTAGAATCTGAATTTTGTGCCTTAATTTGATATTTTTATTGTACTTTAAATTTAGTTGGAAGTTTGTACCTTAAAAGTGGAACTGGCTGTATTCAGGAAAAAGAAGCACAAAACTAAATAACTCCCTACCCTACCAGTTGTTTTTTTTTCAAAAATTCTTGGGGTTTTTACCAATATTAGGGATCACTTGTAATTGATAAGATCATTTTTAGTACTATTGAACGAATGAATTTTAAATTATATACTTTTAAATTATAGAAAACTAAAATGATTTTCATTAAATTCAGATAAAAATTTATTTTAGACTTGTAAATGTTAAGGAAAATTACTGAAAGATAAATAATTTGACAATTAAGTTTCATTTTAATTGTTTTTTTGGATATTTTGATATTTCAACAATAAACCAGAAAATTTTTGGAAATATTTTTTAGAGAGATTGAGATTGTGATTGAGATTGAGAAATAAAAATTAAAAATTAAAAAGGAACCACTGGGTATACTGCAATAAAAATAATTCTTAATCAAAACGTGATAGAAATGAGATACATCCCTATAACACAACAAAAGCGTTCCAACTTGGATTAAAAATGTGCTCTTACTATGTGATATCTTTGGGGATACGTTATTTGACACTTTTTTTATTATTATTAATGTGTATCATGTATACTCAGTAGCATGATCTATATGTGATAACTATAGCTCTCATGATATACTTTAATCATAATAAAATTTTTATTTGGTTATGATCATATTTAACTCTGATTGAAATCTATGATTGAGAATATTTCATTAAGAAAAAAATCGAGAAATTAAAATGAAGAATTGTAAATCAAAGATTATTTTAACAGAGTACTGCAAAATAAAGAACAATAATCGTTTTTGTTTTTTTTTTCAATTTTTTTCTTTATTTTTCAGGATTAAAGTTTCTGAAAAAGGAATTTTAATAATTTTAATTTCAAGATTGATTGAACTTATAATCAAAAAGAATGGTTTCTGAATTAAGTTTAGGAGTGTTAGATTTAATATAACTTGAAATAATATAACCCAAAGCATTAAAAAAAACTATAAAAGTCATTTTCAAAAAGTGTCTATAATTAACGACTAAGTTTGCAATTCAAATTTAAAGTATTGTGCGTTTTAATCAGGGTTTGGTAGTTGTTTAATCTAATAAATTTTTATTCAGCAAGATCTAAGAAGGTAAAAATGTCTAAATTTGTCACTCTCGATTCGTGATATTAAAAAACGAAAAAGAAGGTTCGCAAAATTCGAATTTTTGAGAATATTTCTATTAAAAATAATTTTTAGAACCATTACACACTGTAGGCGATTTTCTATTCAATTTTTTGGATTGTGAGTTGAGTTGATAGGGTTCTAAAAATTGTTTTCAATATCAATAATGAGATAAGTGAAAATTTTGGATGAAGATACCTTTGTTATTTTAAAACAAAGATATTTTTGAATAATGAAACTGTAATTGATTTGGTATTGCATTAAATCCACCAAAATTCCTCAATTCCAAAAATTGAATGATCATCTACTCTGATACAATATTTTTTTTTAAAAATATTACTGGTATTTGAATTCTAAATGGGAAAGAATTTTCACTTCCTTTTCCATATTTTTTTTTTATAAATATAGTTCTCAAAGAGATTAGGTTACAATTTAAGGTTCTCGATCTATGTTCTCTTAAAAAAGAGAAATTAAAAATGAAGTGAAAAAAAATCCCATTTATTATTCAAATACCAGTAATACTGACTACTTTTTACATATTTAATTCCCGATTAGATCCTCTGATGCAAAATTCTTCAAAGCCTATTCCACAAAAACTCAACCCAATTTCTCTAAATACAACAAATTTTGTTTTGAGAGAAATGATCCAAACAAAAAACATTTTATCAAAAAAGACCATAAAAAATGCCAAGTATGTTTGGCATGGATCATGTTAGTCCAGAAAAAATTCGAGGAGACACCCTCCTCTTATTCATGGCTGGGAGATTTAATTCAAGGGAATATAAAAAGAACCAAAAAAAAAAAAATAAGCCAAAATCACACTACTTGTAATAATTAATACAACCTTTCAAGCCCTACCGTGAATATTTATAATACCCTGAAATTGATTTTCTATTCTGAAATTTTATCCATGTACAACAAACCGTAAAAGGGGCTACCAAAGCTCATCATAAATCATAAATTTATACTAGAAGAAAAAAATAACTTATTCATTTTTTTGGTTTTGGGAATTAACAAACAAATTCTTTAAAAATACTTACATTAGCGTTGATCTTCAATTTTCAAAACTATTAAAATCTCAGGTTTTTACAATTTAAAAACAAAGATCGAAAAATGAACTTTCAAGTTTCCATGATTTCTGTGATTTCTATTCTTATGAAAATTTGATTTTTGTCTTTTGTTTTTACAAAAAAAAAATTTCTCTGAATAAAGTAAGAGAAGTTGAAATTTTTATCTTATGATCGAAATTGAATTCTCTATTTCAATAAACACAAGTTTATATAATAAACAACCAATTTCTATGACATATAAACTTCTCTGTAGTGTTGGAATGGTTGTATGGTTTGTGGAGAAAATGTAACAATTAAAAGTAACTCAATGATCAAAAATCATTGTAAATACGATCATTTAGAACAAAAGATGTTTGTTGAGAGTTTTTTTATGTAAAAAATCGTGATTTATTTTTCTTTTTCATTTTTACCATCCTTAAAAAGGTGTTCGAGTTCACGTATCTCAAAATTTCTTTTTCATTTTTCATAAAAAAAAATGACATAAAATGATTTTTTGATCCAAATCGGAGAATATTTTGAAGATCCTAACTTCACGATTCAAATGGAGATTGAGCCAAAAGCTTTTTATACAAATTTGTAAATCCGATACGAAGTTCTTAAAAGGAAGATTAGAATTAAATTTTATCAAGACGAATTTTTTTAAAGTTGTCTGAAAACTTTTTATGGAAACCTTTCCAAAACTTTTTGATTTTACAGTTTGTGGAAAAGGTGTAACAAGTTGGGTGTCGAAAAAATTTTGTATTTGGACAATTCATTCAGATCAAGATCAAAAAAACTACAAAACGGGTGTTGGAATTGGATTTAAAGGGTTTGTCTTGGTTGGTTTATGTTTGGTTCACTAAATTTTGTAGTAGTTTTTTAAATTTTGTATTTTAGTTCCTTGGGTTCAGTTCAATTTGAAAAAAATTGAAAAAAAAAAAAATTTTAAAAAAGAAAAGAATTAAAAAAGAGAAAAAATATTGAAAATAAATTACTCTCTTGTGAAACATAAGGTTCTTGGAAAATGAATTCTTTATGCTTTTTCTTCAAGAAAGAAGTGTGCACTTCTGATTCACAATTTTGGCAATAATGAACCTTGCATTCAGTGCAATAAAAGTCTGCTTTTTTTTCTTCACAAACTTCGCATTCAGGGATCAAAGGTTCAACAGGAATTCGTATGACTCTTCGCCTTTTTGGATCTTGGCTTTTTTGTTTTTTCTTTTGAGAGGATCTTGATTTGTTCATTTTAAAAGATGAGTTGGGATTAATTGGAAATTAATAATTAAAGCTAATAAGAAAAGAAGAACTTAACTAAAAAGAAAATAATAAATAAATGAAATGATTAAAAATAATTTTTTTAATAATAAAGTTTTTTTTTATACTATAAAAAAATTTAAAACTAAATTTATTAAATATACAGATATAATTTATAAAGAAAATAAAAATGACCATAAAATTGCTCCATTAATTAAAAAATATTTTGTCTAACCCAAATTTAATTAATCGAATCAAAAAAAATAAACAAAGAAGCTTGGAATAAATTTATTGATGAAATAAACTTAGAATATATGGAAAACAAAAAATTTTTGGAAAAAAAATTAATTATATAAGGTCTAAAAAAAATGAAAATGATTTTAAATAATCAAAACATGATTGATGAATATTTTGGTTATATTAAAAAACAATTCAATTGAACCAAGTAAAAATATTTTAAATTATATAAAAAATTTAAAAATTAAAAATTTAAAAAATTTTAAAATTAATAATTTTTTTCCAATTGAAAATATTAAAAACACAATCAAAAATTTAAAAAGAAATCAGTTAAAGGATTTCAAAAAATTGAGAATTTAAAATATATTTGTAATGATGAAATCATTTCAAATCTTGAACAAATTGAAAATAAAAATTATGATAAATATTTAATTGCAATTCATAATATATTTAATAATTGGCTATTTAATCCTAATAAGAATAATATTGAATACAGTCAGTTTCACTTTTAAGGCACAAACTTTCAACGAAATTTAAGGCACAATAAAAATCTCAAATTAAGGCACAAAATTCAAATTCTAGTAAAAATAAATTGTAAAAAAAAAATTTCCAAATTTTGTGCCTTAATTTGAGATTTTCATTGTGCCTTAAATTTCGTTGAAAGTTTGTGCCTTAAAAGTGAAACTGACTGTATATTAAAAAAAGATCAATTTTATTTATACATAAAAAAGGAAATGAGGGGGTAGCTTTGAATTACCGACCAATTTCAATTAATCAAAGTTTACCAAGATTATTTCTTAAAATGTTATATAAACTAATTGAAACTTGTTGGGAATTTATTCACAAATCACAGTTTGGATTTCGAAAACAATATGATACTCGAATTGCTGTTTTAAATTTCTTAAATACTTTTAATAATATTAAATCAAATAATGAAAATGAAAATAATAAAACTTATATTATTATGATTGATATAGCAAAATGTTTTTATTCAATCAGTTTTAAAATAATTAGAAAAACAATAAAAAAATTTCTTTTAAATAAAATTATTCAAAATTTTTTAATAAAATATTATCAAGGAGAAGGGCTAGGTATATTTCAAGGAGACCCATTGTCGCCTATTTTATTTGCTCTAATTTCACATTTTCTTTTATTAAAAATAATATCTTTAACAGACCATTGTCAAATGTTTGCAGATGATTTAATCTTAATTATAAAAGGGGATAAACATCATTTAAATCAAAAATTAAAATCAATTTCTGAAATTATAATTCAATTTGGATTGAAACCAAATAAAGAAAAAACAGTTATATCAAAAATTTTAAAAAAGATTAAATATTTAGGTATCTATTTGGAGAAAATTTTACATATAGTTTATAATTTAAAAAAAGCTAAAGAAACATTTAATAACTGTAAACAATTATTTAATAACAATTCCCTCAATAATAATTTGAAAATCAGATTATTTAAATCTTTTATATTAAGTCAATTAACATATGGATTAGAAATTTTTAATTATGAAATAAAAACTTTAAATTATTTAAATTCTTGGATTAATACAGCCATTACTGAAATATGCAAAATAAACAGAAATACACCAATTCTTATTTATAAAACACAATTTAAAATTGAAAATATGGTAATTTCAGTAAATAAAAAAAAATTCAAATTTAAAAAAAAATTAAAAAATTTATCACTTCCTTTTTTAGAAAAATTAATAAAATTTAATCAACGAACAAACAATAAAATTAACTGGAATTCAAAAGATATAATTGAATTAAAAAAGGAAATCTATAAATACACATACAGTCAGTTTCACTTTTAAGGCACAAACTTACAACCAAATTTAAGGCACAAAAAAAATCTCAAATTAAAGCACAAAATTCAAATTCTAGTAAAAATAAATTGCAAAAAATAAAATTCCAAATTTTGTGCCTTAATTTGAGATTTTTTTGTGCCTTAAATTTCGTTGAAAGTTTGTGTCTTAAAAGTGGAACTGACTGTATAATGAATTATTGAATTCCAAGAGCTGGAAAGTGAAAAAATACTTCACAATATTAAGAAACCAAAATTCATTATTTACAACTCAAAAATATCTAAGCTATCCATCAAGCTCAACAATCCTAAAATTTAGTACATTTATCAATTGCTTAAATAGATATTACTATGTAATGAATAAAAATTCAAATAAATTTTGTCCTTTATGTTTAAAATACAAACAAAAGGAAGTTATAGAAAATATTGATCATTTTTTGTGGGTATGTCCTTCCTATGAAAATAATAGATTAATATTTCTGAATAAATTAAATGAAAAAAACCTCTATGAATTAATTTTAAACCATAACAGTTTATTATTATTTTCATTGGTTAATAATCGTGAAATCTATGATTTTACGCTTAAATTTCTGAAAGGAAATTTAAGTATAAGGGCAACTAGAGTGGAATTTACACTTCTTCAATAATAAAAAAAAAATAAAGTTTTTTTTTTTGTTTTGTGATTTTAAAGAAATAAGAACACCTTTAAAAAAAGATTTTATTCTTTTTGGACCGTATGTTAATTTAAAGTGAATATTTTATCGGTTTTTTAAGTCATACGAAAAAATATACATTTAACAAAATTTTAATTTTTCTTTTATTTAAGAGGGTAAGTACATTTTTCAAATTTTGAATGGCATAATTTATACGAAACAGAATTATTCAAATCATTTCTAATAACCCGATTTATTGATCTTTTAATAAACACTGAGTTGAATATCTCCTATTATAATATATTTTCATACCAATTAAAAAAAAGAATTTAAAAAAAAATGAAAAAATTGATCAAAGAAAAAATAAATAAAAATCCTTTATTTCCTGATCTTATCTGTAACATTTGATACAATTGCTTCTTTTTAATTTTATTTTATTTTCAATTATTAAATGGAAATACTTTTGTTTGAAAATTTTTGAGAAATAAATTACTTTTTATTTCTAAAGAATTTTCCAAAATGAATTTAAAAATTTTATTTTCCATTTTAATTTATCTAATTCTTGATTCGATTCAGAAAATAGGATATTTATTAAATTCTTCCTTTTGAAAATAAAGGTTTATTCGACAAATTCATTTGATTTTATAATTTATTTATTTTTGATTAATATTAAGAAAACTCAAAAAATTTCTGAATCTGATTGGAATTTTTTCTTGAATTTTTCAATTATTTTGATTTGAATCTTTTGTAACTGTTTTTTGATTCCAAGAATTCAACTCCTTTATCTTTGATTTTTGAAATAGTATTATTTTATTTTGGCTTTGCTTGTGAAACATATTTTAAAATTGAATTTTGATGATAAATTGGTAAAAAAAAGATTTGTAAAATAAATAATCAACTAGTAATCGGGCAAGATGTTATAAGTTTGATATTGTTTGGGTTCCTTAAAAATTAAGAAGAGAAAAAAAAAATCTTTGAAAATAGGCTTTTGGTCGATTTTTTTTTTTTCATTTAATTTTTGAACACAAAAAAATTATCTGGAAAGGTGATCTTTCATGCTAGGTCTTCTAAAAGAAAATATTTGTTATCAAATACTCACCTTTTTAAGTCTTTTTTTTTTATTTTACTCTTCGATTAATTTCATTCATTCTTATAAAATCATCTCTAGATCCAAATTGAATTGAACAAAACCGAAAATTTAATCAAAAAAAAATGTTCAAAAAATCAAATAATGAATTCTTAAACTCTGAATTACTTTGGGGTTTTTTTTTTCACAAATAGAGCAGTGAGTGATGTTTTGGTTTCAAAGTTTCAATATCTTGCGTCACTGAAAAAATTATTTTTCATTAATGTTCACACAAACAAATTTTACAAAATAGTAACATGTTCTTAGCTACTTAAATTGACAATAGTTTAAATGAAAATTCTCTTACCCATTTTACTCTATTCTTTTTTTATATTTACTTTTTCTTTTTTCTTTTCTTTTTTCTTTTTTTTTTAATTGTATTTTGTTTAAACCTTTCACCGTTTTTTTTCGCCATTTCTCTTATTTTTTTTTATTTTTCAACTTATATTCCCATTTTCAGTATTTTTATATTAACAAGAAACCACTTGATATTTTCCTTTGTAACACTTCTTACCTATATAAAGAAAATGTAAATAGGAAAAAATAATAAAAAAACAAATAATCAATATTATTTTCTTTAATTTGTTCTGAAAAGAAAATTCAATTAAGGGAATAGTCCCTAATAATTTTTTTTTGACCAATAACTAAATAAGGAATCTTTATCTTGAAATATGTTTAGAATTGAAAATAGACAGGTTTTTTCAATGTTAGAATTTGAGTTCGTGTTTTTTAAAAAATTTACAATTAGTTAAAAAAAGTGTATTTTAAAATTTTTTTTGTTTAGAAAATTACTTTAATGGATGAGAAATTTTTTGATTAATTTTGGATTTTATAATTTTCTCAAAATTAATATTTATTCTCATTTTGAAAAACCTAAAAATAATTTAAAACCAGTGAATATTTTCTTATTCACTTCTGTTCATCCAATTTGACTCTGTAAAGAACTCAATTTGTTTTATCAATAATTACTTTTTTAAAAAATAGTTCTTATTCTTTTCTTTTATTTTTTTTGACTCTGACAAAAACTTTTGGGAGGGTAATTTGGGAATACTTAAAAAAACTTCAAATTCAACAAGAACAAAAATTTGTAAACTCAAAAAGTAGATTCATGAAAAAAAAGAATAGTACAAGAAAAGAAACAAATTTTTTATTTTGAGTAAAGCATATATTGCATATTTTTTTTGAATCAAACTGTTTTTTAATGCAATCCAAAAAAAAAGCTTTTCAGGTTTATATATCAAACTATTTTTTGTATGTTTACACAAAAACAATAAAGTTTTACGTTCTTGCTCATATTTTTTTTTATTTTTTGTATTTTTTGGAAAATTTGAAAAAAAGTAACTTTCAAAAAAGTGAAAAAATTGAAAATTTTTTTATTTCTAGAAAAAAAATAACTAAATTTAATGAATGTCATTTAGCGAGATTTCATTACTATACAAAGAAGTTTTTCACTTTGATTTCAAATCTAAGTAATTGGCTAAAAAAATTTCGAAATCATTATTAAATTTACCTAAAAAAAATTAATAGAGACTAGTCACTTCAGAAAGAATAAAAAAAAAATAATAAAAAAAACTAAAGTAATCGATTTTTATTTTTCAGAATTTGAATAATGAGAAAATTACTGAAAAAAAATTTTTTTCCGGTTTTTTTCTTCTCTTATAAATTGAAGTACTTACTTGATTAAGTTTTGATACATTTGTGTCAAATATTCTTGATGATGGTCGATTTATTGTGTAATATTTTGTTCCAATATTCATTTACCAAATATTGGTTTTGTCATAATCTTTTGAAGTCAATTTTACAAAGTTATTAGCACTTTCATAATCTAACCAACTTAAAATGGAAAACAAATATGAGAAATATGTTCTTTTGTGTATTTTTCATGGTATGGTAAGTGGGGTTTACAAGTGGAACAAACATTAAAAATGAAAAATAATTTTTTTTGAAAATAAAATATACAAAAATCATAAGCACCCATCGTTTATTAACTCTAAACTAAACATCATTCTTTTTAAAAATAACAAGCACTTCAAAAAATTATTTAAGTATTTATTTTATCTTTTTTTTTTTCAAAAATGGAATCTTTAATGGCTTAAATTATCAAATCATCTTTATTGCTTTATTACCAGATACTACTTTTATACTTTTAGAAAAAATCTTGTTGAACAAAAAAGATGTTCAAAAATCCAAATTTTAATTTGTTCCAGTTTAAAAACAAATCTCTTTAATTAAAAAACAAAACAAAGCATGATTTATTGGTTTTATTTTCAACAAAATTCAACAAAAATAAATGCAAAAAATCGATAATTTTATTTTTTTTTATTGAAAAAATTGTTTTCATCGGGATAAAATAATCATATTTTATTTTTTTATTTATAATAAGCCCATGTTAAATACATGGCTTATGTTTATTTTTATTATATCATACGTATAATCTTATAATATTGATATGTATCGATTCCAAAGCCACTAATATATCAAAACACTTATTTATTTTTCATTGTTTAATAATTGGTCATTTAATTGACTGCCAATTTCTTCGTTTATTCGATTTTTAAGAAAATCTAAATAATTAGGATAACTGAGCTGGTTGTTTACGGAATCACAAAACAACATTGATAAAGCATAGAATTCGTGAAAATCGCCACGTTTGACCAATTCTGGCACGAGTGTAACTTTGGAAATTTTTTGCATTTGTTCGATAATTGCATTTACCTTTTGGGATATTTCATTATTTAATTTTGGCAAAATAGTTTTTTTCAGATCTAAATAATTTAATGAAGGCGAGTTTAATAATTTACCAAAAAATCCAAAACCGATTTTCCAACCAATCCAAAGAAAGCATCTAAATCCATCTTCTAAAAGATACACTGAACGAGGCTTTAAATAACGAGAGGAAAGATCAAAAAATTGCAATTGATCCAAACTTGGCAATTTAACAAGAGGGATAAATCTAGGATAGACATATGTTAAAGAATTTGAAACGGGCAATTTTAATATAAAGGAAACTAAAGCTGCCTTTTCGTCTCTTGAAATTGGCTCGTTTTCTCTGAATAATCGATTTTTTATCAGGGATGAACAATAAATAGGCAATAAAGTCAATTTTTTTGGAATTGTTAAGATTTCCTTTTTTGATTGTGGGGAGCAATGCAATTTCACTTGTGTCAAGATATTGATCACTTGATTTGTTATTTGATATCTTAATTTTTCAGGGCGTGTTTGGAAAATTTGGGAAGTTCCACGTTTTAAAAAAAAGTTCAATAGCATTGAGAGATCTACACCGGAATAAAATTTTCTGAGATCTTGTGTTATTTCTAATGTTAAATTAAGTAATCTTAAATCCCGTTTAGATTCAGATTTATTGTTGCTGCTGTTACCTAGGTTATTTGAATCTCTTCTATACGAAATTGCTATTTGGAGATGAACAAAATTGTTTTGCTTATTAATTTGATTTTGATTTTGATTATTATTATTATTGTTATTTTTGGTTTGTCCTTGTTTGATTTTTTGTTTTATTATTTGGTCAAAAGTGATTGTAACAGAATAATTTTCATCGCAAATTGGGATTTTACAGAAATTTGTGGAATTGCCATGTTCGTTATTATTATCATTATTAAGATTAATATTTTTGTTTAAAGGCCTTTTTTCAATTGAATATTCATTTGCATAGCTTACAGTTAAGCTATTTATTGAACACCAACATTCAATTTTAACATCCCTTAAAATATTTGAACCTAAAAGTTGCTTTAACCTTTGGGTTAAAAATCGATCGGTTCGACAATTCCTTATCAATTCAAAATTCCCGCCCGTTAAATGGTTAATTAAAAAAATTGTTGGGCCTACGTTTAGCTTTGTAGAATCTGTAATAAAGGTGTCAACCCTGATGCCCTTGCTCAAAAATTGATTTGCCAGATCCGTATACCAATCTAATTCCTTTTGTTGGTAATCATACCCTGCACCCAGCTTATGGCCCTTATAAGGATCCTTATTTTCTTCTTCTTCGGGGTAAGATGGAATTGGTACTCCAAATTCATCTTCGTTTTCATATTCGTTAGTAACCGTTTCTTTCTCTATTTTGACTTTTTTAATAGACCCAACGCCTATTGTTGGATTGGATCCTAAAAAGGAAAGAATTCTTCCTCCTGTCTTGGAGAGGATTTTTTTGGAAACCAATAATGCCGATCCGTAGCATGTTCCTTCCTTCTTTAAGATTTTTTCTTTTTTGTTTGCATGCTTTTTTTGGCTCCCAATAAGAAAGCTGAGGGCCTCAACAAAAGATTCTTTATTGTGTGACCGCAATTTGGACCTTGGGAGGAAGGGGTGGTTTGGATCAGTAATTACGCTAATATTCCAGTGATTTTTCTTTTTGTTTTCTTTTTCTTTTTCTTTTTTTTCTTCTTTTTCTTCTTCGCTTGATTCATCACCAAGTCCAATCGTGTTGGTTTCTTCTTTTTCTATTTCGATTTCTATTTTTTTTTCGATTTCTAACACTATTTCTTTTTCCTTTTCCTTTTCTTCTTTTTGTTCTTGTTTTTGTTCATCTTTTTGCTCTTGTTTTTGCTCACCATTTTGGTTTTCGTTTTGGTTTTCTTTTTTTTGAAGATTTGCTTTTTCTGTTTCTTTTTCACTTTTTCTTTTTGAGGGCTCAATTATTGTAATCATTTGATCAAAAGTTATTAAAAAGATTTTGCTCTCCTTTGGAAGAGCAGAGATTGACTTTTCAATTGACTTGGACCAAATCTCTGGATATTTCTCCTTCATTGATTCAATGGAGGTGTCGATCATGACAACATAAGGGTATGGGCATTTTTTTTGATTTAATTTTTCTTTTTTCATCTCTTTTTTTATTTCTTTTTTTTTCTTTTTTTGAGAAAAGTTTGTTGTTTTATCTGATTGAATAATAACGTTTAATTGGGTTAGTTCTGGTCTTTCTTCAAGATCTTCACGTAAACCCTCTGAATTCAAGGAGCATTTATACCATTCTGGTACATCGTTCCATTTCTCACACATACCACAAACCCAAATATTGCCATTTTCAATAAATTTTGTACTTGGTGCGATATATGATTGGCAGTTTTCACACCGAATGGGCTGATGATCGTCATATACGATTACGGGTGTATTAGTTTTTGCATTTCTAGGTACAGTGGGACGAACAGCGAGCGTAAGTGGGGTCAGCTTTTGATCTAGCATTTTGAAATCAGGTGGGATATATTTAAGCCCGCATCTCACAAACGGTTCTTGCACATGCCTGAGATTCTGTAAGGGTAAAGGCACTCGTAACCGTTTTTGCTGTTTACGTGGTAACTGTTCAAATGGATAATCAGAAGAGCCAGAGAGTTGATCCTGTGATTCTGGAACTAATAATGGTTTTTTTTCAGACATTAAGAATAAGAAAAAATGATCCAAATAATGAATATTTCATTTTTTTTTTTTTTTAAGGGTTAAGTTACTAACTAGGGATTTGTTCCATACTCAAGGAGTGGTTTGAAACCCAAAAAGTAAATTGCCAAATTAGACTTTTTTTGATTGATAACTTTCAAATAAACAAACAAAAAAAAATTTTATAGGAACTCCGTAAGCAAAAAATCCAATTAACAAAAAAAGTTACTAAAAATTGAATTCGAAAAAAAATTATTTTATTTTTTCATATTTCATACAGCTGTAACAAGGCTACCTTGAAATTTTATCAATATTAAATTTTGGTGTTGATCTAGATTTTTAAAAAGAAGAAAGCTTCTATTGATAATATTTTTTCAGAAATGAGTTGATATGAACAATAAACTTTTGGTGTTATCGAAAAAAAAATTAATTGTTTTTAGAGTAAATAAAATGTAGTTTCTACTTGAATTTTTGATGTTTAGAGTCTTTTTGGATCCTAAAATTATATTTTTTTGAAAATCAGAAAAAATTCTTGAATATTGGCTCATTTATGAATTTTGTTTTAAAAATATCAGCTTTATTATTCTCATATTCAACTTTTTAATAATTTGTATCAATATCAAAATTTGATATTGTTAAATTTTCAGGGTAGCTTTGGATTGACTATAATACTTTTATTTCTTCAATATGAATGAAATTGTTTTTATTTTAATTCAAATTAATTTACAATTCTACTTTCATCCTAACTTTTTGGTTTGTTTGATAGTTCTGAATACAGTCAGTTTCACTTATAAGGCAAAAACTTTCAAGGAAATTTAAGGTATATAAAAATCTCAAATTAAGGCACACAATTCAAATTCTAGTAAAAATAAATTGTAAAAAATAAAATTCCAAATTTTGAGCCTTAATTTGAGAGTTTTTTGTGCCTAAAATTTCGTTGAAAGTTTGTGCCTTAAAAGTGAAACTGACTGTAATTTAAAAATAATTAGAATTTGATCAAGAATAACCATTCATATTTTTTTTTAAAAAAAATATTTTTTATCAAAATAAAATTTCTAAAATTTCAATAAATAATATCAAATTCTCTAAAATATAAATAAAAATCCTTATAATTTTGTGTTCAAATTATTTTGAATAAAGATTTGATATCATCTAAATTAAAATTGAGATTAGAATTTGAAAAATTTCTATGGAAACAGGTTGTAAAAGGTATTTTTTTAATCAGAGAAGGGATTTTTAATAAAAAAAAAAAAAAGTACATTTTTAAAGTTTAGTATCACACTACAAACAATTTTTGAGAGTAGACCAGGGTTGAAAGTAATTAAATTAAAAAAAAAAATATTTTGGTTTCAAAATACTCGAATTTGAATTCTAAATGTGAAATAAGTTTTATTTCATTTTCAATTTCCTTTTCTAAATAGACATATACCTTTAATTGTAACCTATTTCTTTGAGAACTGTATTTACCCTTATTTTCCAATTAATAAATGAAAATTTTTTTTTCAATTTCCAAAATGAATATTAATTATTACTGATACAATCAAAAAACCAAAGTAAAAATTTTGTATTAGAATTAACTTGGGAAGTTTAATTTATTGCCTAAAAATATCATTTCTAAACGAGATTTGTAAAGATCTTTGTTTTTTTCTTTAACTTTTAAACTAGCAAAATCTTTTAGAATGTGAAATAAAAAGTTTCATTATTTTTTTTTTTATTTTGAAGGGAGGAAATCAATTTCCTCTTACAGCCCTAATTTCTAAATTTTTGTTTAGAAATTTCAATAAAGAATATTAATTCTCTTTATCCATAAATAATGATAAAATAAACAATGAGTATATATTTCGAATAATTTCTTTGATATTATTCTTATTATTTTTGTTAATTTGAATTAAATCTTTAATCCAAATTATTCGATTTTCTTTATAGAATGGACAGTCTGATAAAAAAATAAAAACAAGTTTCATTTTTTAATTGGAAAATATTAGTATAAAAAAAAATATAGAAATGGAAGTTAAAATATTTCCCATTTTGAATTCAAATACCAGTATAGGATTTGTCACCTTTAACATTTTACAGAATTTCACCGTTTTTAATATTCTGTCATACTGATAAATTCAAATTGCTGTCTGAAAATTTTTAGTTCAGTTTCCCTTTTTATAAATTTTTTTAACTCATCTCTCTTTACTGATAAATTCAAAAAAATACTATTGTGTTTTTTATTTCATATTCCATTTTACAAATTTTTTCCCTTAAATTTGAATAACTATTTTATTGCTTTAAATCTTTATTAACTTTGTAAAATTAGTTGATCTTCCAAATAGTATGTTGTGAGGAACTGTTTGAAAAGTTGAGTTGATAGATTTACAAAAATGAAAATTGACTGAAAAGTTTATTACCTGTGACTGAATTTATCAGTATTACAACAAAACTCGGCAATAGAAAGGAAATAATGAGTATGAATTTTCTGTTTATCAGAATTTTCATGGTAGGTTTGAAATAGTTGTATGTGTATATGTGTAACAAAAATGAATCAAACAAATAAATAGATATTGCCAATACCCATACCTTTTATAAGTCGCCCTATTTGTGAAAAAAGAAAAAACCCTGAATGAAAATAAAGAAATAATTATTTCCCTTTTCTGATCAAAATTCAAGTACCATTCTTTTTTTTTCTAAGGAATTCTATATTTTTCAACCTTCACTGCCATAATTTTTATGTGTTAATAATTCTACTTGAGATGATTAGAAAACTTAGTCACCCTTACAAGAAAGTTAAAATTTCATTTTTTATTAAAAGTCTTCTAGGAAAAAACTTTCTAATTTCGATTTGATCTTGATAAAATGTCCCAACAAACAAAAACAAAAACAAAAAACGAAACAAAAACCAAAGAAGGATATTTGTTTCGTAAAAAAGTGATTGGTTGGAAAAAGAATTATTTTTGTTTAAATGGTGTTAATTTAACTTTTTATGAATCAAGAGAAGTATTTACATCTTTTTCGTTTTAAACTAAACCCTCAAGTCTTGATCTTTTCTTTATTCCTAAATTTTTTTTTTTTATTTTATTTGATGCTAATTCTCTTTAAACCTTTTCCTGATGACAAAATGTTCATCTAAAAACTACAAACCCAATCCAACAATTACCCAAATCCAATTCATTTCTCGAATTAATTGGTTAATTAATTAACCAATCAATAAAAAACAAATTCGATGATTTCAATCCAAGAATAAAAAATTATTAGGAACGATAGATATCAGCGAAGCTCACATGCTGCCAGAAACCGACGAAAAAAATTCCAAACACTCCTTTATTCTCACACTCCATCTTCCTGGTGGGAAAAGTATTAAAGTCTCAACAGACACCCAATTTAATAGAGATCTCTGGATGAAACATATTGAGGTTTGATTTTTTTTTTTTTCTTTTCTTTTCTTTTCTTTTTTTTTCTTTTCTTTTCTTTCGAACCTTTCTCATTTCCCATTTTGTTTTTTCTTTGAATTATTGTTAATTATTTTGGAACAAAAAAACAACCACACTTCTTATGCAATATATTATTAGGAAAACCAAGAACAAACAAGCGAAGAAAATTAAAAAAAAAATAATAAAGAAAAAAAATTTCGCAAGATCATGGAGCTTGGTGAATTGTATTTTGTTTGGCAAATGATTAATAAAATTAAACATTTCCAGTTCTTTTTTTTTTTTTTTTTTTTTTTTTTTTTTTCTTTCATTTTCTTTTTTCATTTTATGAAGAAATAACAAAAGAACAAAAAGTCAATTACTGCTTGTAGAAAAATAAATTGAACAAAATTTTCATTCGACTTTCTATAAATTGTTTTTCAAAAGACCTCAGGAAGATTTCAACTCTTTATTACTGATACATTCAAAAAGATTAAAAAACATTTTGAGTTCAATTTCCTTTTTTGAAAATCTTCGCACTTCTGCTTTTAAAACAGTTCTCGACAAAGAGTATTTTGAAGATCAACTAATTTTACAAAGTTTCATAAGGCTGTTAATTGTATAATAAAAAGATCAATATTTTCATTCAGCCTTCCAAAAAAAAATACACCTCCCAATAAGTTAAAATCAAACACCAAAGTTCTCAATTCTCAAAACGAAAAGGAATAATTTAAGTTTGTTTATCGTATTAAAAATTTGAAAGGTTCCATAATTTTTAAAAATCTTTTTTTTTTGGAAAGTTGAATAAAAATTTTGTTTTATTTATTTGGAAACAAATAGTAACTTAAATGATAGACAGCGATCAAAAAAATATGTACCAAAGACTAAAATCCTTGTTACAAAATATACTGTCGTTTGCATTATAATGGGAAAAATTTTCACTTGTTTTTCGTTTTTTTCTTTAATAAATAGGACGATTAACAAGAGAAGTTGGCTGTAATTTAAAAACTCTATTTGAAAAGGGGAATTGAAAATGAAGCGAAAATAGCTCCCACTTATACTGGTATTTGAATTATAAATGGGAAAGAATATTCACTACCTTTTCCAATTTTTTTGTTTGCTTAAATAGAGTTTTCAAATAAGTTAGGTTGTAATTTATGCCTTCAATTTGAAAAAGGAAAATGGAAAATGAAGTGAAAATTTGTTCCCAGTTAAAATTCAAATAACAGTAATTCAAATATCAGTAATCTGTGCCTTTTTTCTTCTTGTTCCAATAGAACACCCAATTGACTACCCGGTAGTATACCTAAATTAAACTCACTTTTGAAAGTAAACATCTGGATATTTTCAGTAAAATTTAAATTATGTAATGCAAATTTTGAAAATTTTCCAGAATATTATCAGCTTTTAGGAATATTTTTTGTTTTTTTGATTGGTGTCTTCATTTTCACAAACATTTTACTCTATTTTTCGAGATAAATTTTGCAATTTGATCCTTCATTTTTGGGATTTCTTTTTAAATAATAGAACTTTAAGAAATCAGTATCAGATTTGCTTTATGGTTTTTGCCTATTTTCTTTGATCGGTTAATGTATAGGTCTTCTCTAAACAAAAAAAAACACTTTTTATTTTGAAATATGGATTTCAACTTTTTGACACATAATATTTTGATAAGATTCAATTGGAACAATTTTCACTACATTTCACGGATTTTCCTTTTTCAAACTAGTTTTAAAATTACACCCAACTTCTTTTGGGAATTCAATTTATTAAAGAAAAATCTTGAATAAGAAAGTGAAAATTTTTTCCTATTTAAAAAATAAAATATCATTCTTTTCAATTGTGAAAAAATTTTAGAATCAGTTCAATTATTACTTGAACTTTGTTCAAAATCTTTATAACTGTTAAGGGCCTCTTTACCTATGATTGTTTTTCGTGTAAAAAACAAATTAAAGAGAAAAATCGATTTGAAAATATTTGTTTATTCACATTCTCAAATATTTGTCTTTTAATTATTTTTTCAACCAACCAAAATAGAATGTAACAAAAAGAATACACTTGAAAGTAAGGTGAATTTAGTTCACATTATGAGAATTATCGAAGATTTTTTTGATTATTTTGAAATTTTTTTCATATTGGGTTTTTTGCAAAAATTTTTATTTTGAAGTTGCAAAATCTCTTTAATTTGGGTGTTTACAGAAAAAAAATGCACCAAAACGTGTAGTTCAAGTCTTTAGCTTTTCAAAAAGGTAAATAAAAAAAGAAAAAAACTGGGATAGGCAAGAATCGAACTTACGTCATACGGACCACAACCGTGCATTCTACCATTAAACTACTATCCCGAAAATTTACGTTATTTTCAAATTCACAGATCCTTGAAGTATTTAAATTACAAGAAGTTCAAATTGCTTTTTTCAATTATTTTTTTTTTTAAGAATTTTAAACAAACTAAACAGAGAAAAAAAAAATGTTCATAATTACTCTAAATGAATTCGATACCAAACAACAACCCTATTTTCTTATTTGAGAAATATAACACACTTAACAAATCTAAATCAAAAACATATGTCATAATTAAACTTATATAAAAATAACCATACAATAAACAAAACAAAAATTCTAACAAAATCAAATAAGACAAAAATCATGCTCAAAAGTAATATATAAATACATCTGATCTCGTTAATTCAAACACATAAATCAAAAGAAAAATTGAGAATATCTTCATGAAAAAATCTCATTAAAAAAAAAAAGTTTTATTGAATTTTCAATTTCCAAAATTCAAAAAGTTTTCAAACAAAATTCATTTTTTAAAAGATTAATATTTACAAAGGTCCGATTTCATCAATTTAAAACAAATTATTTTCTTTCAGTACAAAATCAATCTACTATTTTATAAAAAGTCAATACAACCAAATTTTCCTTCAGCTTTCCTATAATTGATTTTAATATACTGTAAACATCCCAAATTATTAATTCTTAATTTCGTCCAAAATTGATAATTTCCTTTTTATAATTGGACACTTTCATGGCCAGTTATAATTCTTTGAAAGATTTTTTTGGAAAGATAAATGAAAATTTTGATCTTTTTATTTTACAATTAACAGTAGTCCAAATTTATCTAATTTATGGATATTTAATAACCCTCTAAATTTAATATAATGAGTATTTTATATAATTTTTTAGAAAAAAATAATAAAATTGAAAAAAAACAAAAATATAAACAAAATAAATCTTCAAAATCTCAAAAAGTTCCAAAGCAGAACACTTTGAAACCTCACACCGACGTTTTCCAAATTATATTTTCTAACCATTCAAATTGGAAATTGATTATCGCTCTTTGGTACTTTTTTTTAAAAATGTACTCATTTTTGATTATTGATTTTTGGAGATCGATGGAGCTTCACATTTTTATTAGTATTTGTTTGTTTTTATTTTCTCTCTAGGGATTAGCGTCATGATAGATTTCTCTATTATAAAAAGTATGTTGTAATTTGGTGTAAATGATATTAGTGCATCATGGCTCAAATGACTATAAAAAATCGATTATAAATCTTATTGCAGAATAAATTATTACATTTTTTACTAATGATCATTATTAAAAAAGTTTCATTTTGAAAATGTTTTTTTTAATTCCTTTTTTCAATCTAAAAATAGAAACTCCAAAATAAAGTCTTCTGTTAACTAATAATTTAGATTTAGAACATTCAAAAGTAACTATTTTTATAATAATTTTTGAATTTCAAAGATTAACTCCATAATAATCAACATAAAAGCACCAAGACTGATTATTTTTGTTTGCTTTTGATAAAGATACTTATTACACCAATTTATTTCCATGATTTAAGAAATAATTTGTCAAAAAAATTTATTAGTTAATTATTTATTTTTAAAAAAAAAAAGAATTGTTTGGTAACTTATCTACATTTCGCCACAAATTTAAGAAAGATATTTTGTGACTTTGTACTCTGAATATTGATAATTCAACATTTAAATTTGTGGCTAAATGCAGATTTTATTCTATAATTGTTGGGGTTTTTAACTAATACCTAGATCATTTTTAATTGATGAGATCAACAAAGATTACTACATTGACTAATCGATTTTTTAGAGACATTTGAACAATGTAGAACTAATGCAGTTAGGTCCAATAACAACATACTTTATTGCTGGGCTTCTCCTTGGTAGAAGCAATTCCCTTAAAAAGTATAAAAATTTTTTTTTTCCATTTCAGTAAATTTTTTATCGCCCTAAAAACTTGACCCTTAAAAGGTAAAATAGATCTCTAAAAAATAATTTTTGATAAAAAATTCTGGTTAGCCAATAGTGTTTCTTCTCCTTGTAGTTAGTAAAAAGTGAAAAATTAACAAATATTTGATATTTTTTTTTCCTAAAACTTTAATAATGATCCTCTTCCGAACTTGAAAAAAATTCACAAAATTTGAACTTTTCTTGGTTCCATGCAACAATAAAGTTGAAATGTATTTTAAATAATGAGAAGATAAAATTAATCATCTAAACACAAATCTTTTCAAATAAATATAAAATACGAATTAAAAGAAAAATTAAAATAATAATAAAAATAACCATTGGAAAAAAAGCCAAACACAATTTTTAATTGGTAACATAATTTAAAATTGAAAGTAAGATCAATAAAAAAAAAAAGAAAAAATAAATAAATAAAGAGAAATGAAAAATTCAACCCAATAACGATTTTTTAATACTATCTTTTGGAATAGGTATTTTTTTGATTAATTTTATTATTAAAAATTTGTTCAAAAAATTGACTATTTTAATAGCTCCAAAACCACACCAACAATTTCGAAATGTGGTTAGACTTAAGCAGTATTCAAATTTTATGCTCTATAGAGGTTGGAATACCATACAATAAATGGGGAAAATGGTTAAAAAGTTATAGGTTTTGCTGAAAGTCAAAATATTGCAATTTTTGGGATTTTAAATGTTTTCTTGAAAATTGAAAAAATATTTTGAGATCATATAGTTAACTGAATTCCCTCATAAAACATTTCAAATTTTGTACCTCTTGCTCCTGTGATTTTCCACTTCGTATATTTGTATTTCAAGAGTTTAGTGGGGTGGTATCAATATACTTTAATATAAAGTAGAAAGTCAGAGAAGTAAGAGGTTAAAAATTTGTAATTAAAATTTGCAATGTTTTTTGAGGGAATTCAGTTAAATATATGATCTCAAAATATTTTTTCAATTTTCAAGAAAACATTTAAAATCCCAAAAATTGCCATATTTTGACTTTCAGCAAAACCTATCACGTTTTAACCATTTTCCCTATTTATTGTATGGTATTCCAACCCTCACAGAGCATAAAATTAGAATAGTACTTAAATTGTATTTATTATTTGATTGAAAATAATACAATGGGTTATTATTTGAAGTTAATTGATTTCTTCTTTTTATTGATTTTACTTTTGATTTTCATTAATGTTCCCAATGAAAGACCATGTTGAACTTTTTTTCCAAAAATGGTAAAAATAAAATTAAAATTCAAATTCAAATGAAAACGAAAAAAATAAACTAAAATCAAAATAAAAAATGAATTCAAAAGCAAAAATAAACATAAATTTATTTTCAGGTAATTTTCAAAAAGCAAAGCAAAAAGTTTTTTAAAAAAAAAAAAGACCGAAAATAGATTGCAACAAAAAATAAAAGAATATTATAAACACTCTTCAAAATTTTTTACTTTTTGCTTGTTGAAAATGAATATATATATATATATATACAAATTTAATAAAATTACAATAATGGGTAGTTAATTATACTTTTTCCCATTGGATTAATTCCATTGTCATAATAAAACAAAGTTTGATTTAAGCTGTGGAATCAAAAATCAAAAGTATTTTCCGTATGATTTTAATTTTTTGTTATTTTTGATTGACTCTTGGTTTTATTAAATCTCTTAAACCAAAGGACTTTATTGAATCTTTTGTTTTTCAAATTGATAAAGTTCACAGATCTTTTTCTTTGTGTTTGTGATTTTTTTTTGAGAATTTGAGTTTTAATTAATTCTTTTGAATCGATTCTTTTTTTTCGATGTTTTTTCAATTTTGTTTCCCTATTGATTATTTGGTTGTCATCGTTGGAGGAACTCTCATTTTGGTTCTGTATTTTAAGATTACCAAACTGAGTAAAGGGTAAGGAAATTTTCGATTCTGTGGAACTTACAGAGCTGCTTGAGTGGTTGTCTTTTATTTGGCAATTGATCTTTGATCGGCTAAGAAGATTTCTTTTCCTTGACTCCGAGAATTGGATGCTTTCATTTTCGCCAAAGAGCTGTTGTGATCTAAACTTTTTGAGGATCATCGTTTTGTTTTTTAACTTTCGATTTTTGTTATTTAATCGTGTGTTGATTAACTCTAACCGCAAAACAGTTGATTGCAAATCATTGATGGTTTGGTGCAAGCTTTTATTGTCTTTTTTCAATTTACGTTTATCAAAGAGTATTTGTGTTCTCATTCCATTTGACTGCTCAAGTGCCGTGACCCTTCTTTCAATTTGATCTTTTTAATTTTGGAAACGAGAAAATAACAAAAAACCAAAAAAAAGTGAAAAATTGGATTAAAATTTAAAAATTTCGAAAAATGAAAAGAAAGTGTCAATATTTTGAGAAAATATGATATACTTTTTAATTCTTTTGTTTCCTTTAAGTGAGTTTTTTGTAACTGTTCCTGGTATCTTTCTAAAGACTGTATTCGTTTCATATAACTCTTCATTTCTTCTTTTTGTTTACGGATTTTTTCCTGTAATTTGACTATTGATACTTTTTCCAAACCATTTCTGATTCCTTCACTGAGATCACTGTTTTGGCTGTTTCTTAAATATTGTGATTGGGAGTGTTTCATTTTTGATTTAATATTTGCAGGTTTTTTGTGGTTAAATGGTTTTGTGAAAATTAATAAAGGTGTTTGGAAAAAAAATGATTTTTATTTTCCAAAATTCTCAAATAAACAATCGTTTCTTTTTATGAGACTAAAATTTGACAAAAAAAGGAAATCAGTGTTATTTCAAATACTTGGTTTCACAATATTTAATTTCAAATGATCTTTTTCTCAATAATTTTTATTTTTTTTTGTCAATTATTTATCCATAATTGTCAAAAGTTCTTTGGTTGAGAGTGTTCTTGATAAAAATTGTCATTTCCGTTCCATCATTTATTTAAAAATTAAAAAGAAATTGATCACTTTAGTGGAACACTAAATTTGTCAAAATTTGAAGGTATACAGATCAACTCTTGAACATGACAAGAAATGGGTTGGTTAGTATTATTGAATCTGATTATTGAGATCAAATTTGAAAAAAAGTTGATAAATTTACACAATTTTCCAATTATGAGTTGAGCAATTTGGTTTTAGAATTTTCCAAATTGAGTGAAAATTCAACACCTAGTACTCCCTTTCATCAAAATTTTAATATTCTGTTTTTCCCTAAAACTTTAGAGATCTAAATTAAAAAGATAAATTAATTTTAAATTCTATTATAAAGCTACTTGAATATTAAGACTTGTAAAAGTGAGTAAGTAAGAGGTTTCTCTTTTTTTTAATCTATTACTTTCTAAATTTGTCAACAAAGATCACTTAATTAAAAAGCCTGTTCTTTTTGAATAATTATATTGGAATTTTCTGTAATTATTAGATTGAAAGCAATGAAGAATAAACTATTTGAATTTAAGAACAGTCTTCAAGAGAACGGTGATATTAATTAGAAACTTTATTTAGATTTATTTTCTTTTAATAATATCATTTATTTGACAGATTATAACCATTGGATTTTCAAGACTCAAAATTTCTCCAATAATTATTTCTATTTCGAAGAGAAAATCAAGTTTCTTTTTTAAAAAAAATAAATAATGACTTGATTTAATTATCATGAAATCTATGATTTTTCCCTAAAACCCCCTCAATGGAATTTAATTCTTAAGGGTACCTTCAGATTAATTTACCGGTTATTAATAATAATTAAAAACTAAAATATTTAGATTTTTAAACAAATAATTAAATAGAATTTGTTTCATATTTTTTAAATCCTTAAAATAATAAAAAGGCAGAACTAAGATCAAATTAAATGGATCTATATACTTTTTAATTTAGATTTTGAAGCAAAAACTTCAGTATGATTAAGATCAGAAAAAAAAAACAATGAATTAGTTTTTAAAAATCTATATTTTGAGGAAAATTTACTTTAAAAATCACCAGTGAATTCTAAATTTTTTTATTCCCCAAAAGAAAGGGATGGGTACTTTCTTAAATTTCACTTGTTAAAATTGACAAACAATTAGGGTTTCAAAAGTTTCAGTTATCAAACAAACATTTAATTTTATATTCTTCATTATTTTGTCAATTCTTGAGAATAAACAGCTTTTTAATTTAAAATAACTTTGGGTATGTTTTTGATTAAGATCTGTTATTTGGCAAAAAAATACTATTCAAAGTTAAAAAAACAATTTTGTATTTCTAGGAGTGATAATTATGAAAAACAATAATTACCAAAAAGGATGAGTGAATAATTTTCACACATCACTCACTATAATTTTTAGACTGACAAAATCTAATTATAAAAATCAAAATTTTATACTGATATTCAATTGGGGAACTTTTAATAAAATTCCTAGAAATATCATTTCTAAACTGGGTTTGTGAAGATATTTGTAGTTCATTCAAGCAACAATATATAAAATATCTGGGAACTCGAAATAAAAATTTTCATTTATTAATTTGAAAATAATAGTATTTGATCATCGAAGTAATATTTTTTTTTATTTCAATTTTTAATTTGATAAAAAAACAACATTTCAAGATACCAATCAAGAATATTGTTTTTTAAATAGTAAACTTTTGATTTATTTTAAAAAATATTATTTCAAATTCAGAAAATTTATAATAAAGTTTAGAGTGTATTATAAAGTCGATCCACAAATTTGTAAAGGATTTTAACAATTTTGATCTGGCAAAAAACTCTTTGAAAATTAATCTAATTTAAAATTTAATCTGATTTATTGAGTATTATTCTTATAAATCTTGATTTTTTTTTCCTTTTCTTCTTTTACTTTAGATAGTAAAAGTTACACAATTATCTCGTTCAAATATATTACTAGAGTATTAAAATTTAGAATCTTTTTTTTTTATTTTTCAAAGGTTACAATTAAATTTATAAACTCGAAGAACATTTGAAATCATAACTTTAGTTTTTTTATTTTAAATATTCTTTGTGGTAAAATTGAAAAACATTTCTGACCCCAAAATTGTATAAATTGTTACAATTTCAAACTTGTAAAAGTAACAAGTTATGATATTCCTCATTGTGCCTTGATCTTGAAATAATGAAAGAACAGACGATTTAATAAAAGTGAGGAATTTGCAAAAACTTTTATAAAGTTTTCAATTTGAATAAAGTGTGGTGATTTTAATACAAAAAGTGCATTTCTTATCACTTCAACGGCTCTCTCAAATTTAATCACTGATCTCTTCCATTTTTAAAATAGATAACTTTTGAAAAATTTTTGATAAGACTAAACTTTTTTCAAATGTTTGTAATTCACCTTACGAAATTGATTTGATAATTTCTCTAGCAGAAGTTTCAAAAAGATTATCTGACAAGAATAAAGTAATGACAGATCCGTTTAAAACTGAAGTATGTTTTAAAATGATAGTAAACCGTATTTCTGTTACATGATTTAAATTGATCAAAAAATTTATCTAAAAATATTATAGTAGAATAAAATTATTAAATTTTTTATTTATGATCACTATTAAAAATTTTTATTTTTATAAATTTCTTTTTTATGTAATTTCCAAATCTTAAAATAGAAACGAAAATATTAGTATTACAGTCTCTTATAAATTCATAATTCTTACACCCAAAAGTAACTTTTTTTTCATTTTTTTAATTTCAAAGATTTATTCAAAATGCGATATAAAAAAGAAAAAGATTAATGAGTTTTACTTCCTTTTTACTGAAGCTAATTGTAATATCAATATATTTCAAAATATTAGTAACTTTTTAATTATTATTTTATTCTTTTTTCCTATATTTTTTAAAAAATAAAATGATTCCAATATATTTTTATTAATTAATTAATATTGGTTATTATCTCTAAACACATTAATAATATATATTATTATTCAAAAAAAAAAAAAATTCAAGAAAAAATTCAATCAGATCAGAATTATTTTGAGTTTTCATTTTTAATCGAAAATAAATAATTATCACATCAATCAAAAACATCCAATAAATATTTTTTTCTGAAGAAGAATCCAAAAAATATCATTTACCCTAGAAAAAATCTATAATTAGAAGAATTAAATGAAAATAGGATTTGTAAATCCATTTTGGGAATTTTGTTGAGGAATTGGAAGTAATTTATTCATCAAAAATTTTCCAAACTAAAATTTTTTAAGGAAGATTAAAGAGAAAAACGGATTATAGAAGAAGTAATTGTGTCAAATTGTTCTTATATGATTAATTCTTAAATTATTTTATTATTTTTTTATCATTTGATCAATTTTTCCATTTTTGAGTTGGTATCTAAATATATTTTACTAACAAATAGTCCACTCTTAGTATAAATTAAAATATTAATATATTTAGTGAAAGAAATTATTTTAATAATTCCGTTTCGAATAAACAATCGTACTTCATAATGGCAAAAAGCACTTACCCCCTTAAAAGATTCATAACATAAGAATTTGATTTTTTGTTTGAAAATAATTTTTTTTTTACAAATTTATTTAAATCATTTTTTCCTCTTTTTAATTTTTTGTTTTCATTTTTTGTTTTTTTGATTAAAAAATCCTATATGTTCAATTAAAATTTCAGTCAGTTGATTGATATTAATTTAAAGTCACTTTTATATAAAAGGCTTCTCTAAAAATAGTTGTTGGTATTACATTTTCTTATCTATTAAAATATTGTGAAAAGAATATCATACCATTGGCCAATATAATCTTTTCTATTTCTGCTCTCTCCAAAATTTTGAACAAACCATTAGCTTATTTAGATTGTTAATTATTCGTTTTTATTTTATGGGTATCGTAATTATTAACAATTATTAATATCCCAATTAGTGAATGTGTCTAATCTAATATTTCCTTAAGAATTCATTATATCAGATTTTTTTTTCAAAAATTAAATTTTGGTTTGTTAAAATTTTAAAATTGTAGTTTATATTCAAATCGAATGAAACGTTATTAAGTGTGGTTAATATAAATAAGATGAATGTATTAAAATTTGTAAATTGTTGTTTACTACTTCATTTTAGACTCCTATATAATTAAATATTATAAAAAAATGCGAATAGATATAAATATAAACTATATTCCAAAATTTTGGACAGAGTTTAAACAGTAGAAAGAATAGCAATACTACCTTTAAATTCAATTTGGAAAAAATTTTGATTTTATAAAAATACAAACTATTTCATTTTTCTGTCTTTTTTGTTTTGTTTTCATTTCCTTTTTTGTAGTTAGGAAATATATTTCATTAGATCTGGAATTTTTTTTCGATGGTTGATAGAAGGTTAGTTTTGAGTTTATTAAATTGGAAAATCATATACAATGAGTCGATGATAAATTATAATTTGATCGATCAACAATTGTTGGTGAAATTTCAACGAATTTACCAATACATTTTTTGTTCTAGTCTCGTTTCATTATTTTGGAGACTGATTTTTTTTTTTGAGTTTTTTATTTTTTTCTTTTATTTAGATTAAAATGATTAATTATTAAAACATTAATAATCTGTTACTTAAATGTGTTTTTATATTACATTTGGAAAAAATATAATAAATTGAGTTTTATTTTGCCTATTTTTGATTTTGTGTGTGTCCAAATTTTTGGAATGGGGTTTAAATATAACATTGTTTCAACCAAAGTTACTTCAACATTTTTTTCAAATATCAAATATTTCTTATTGACCTCTGAAGATTAAATAAAAATGGAGTAGAATAATAAAAATCAAAGAATAGTTGATACCTGCCTGAAAAAAAACTAATAAATCAATGGCTTTTCTTAAAACTAGGAAAACTCAAATTCTTAATGAAATCCTATTGAGATAAAAAACAAATTTCATTTTGATCACCTCTCGAAGATCCTAATAAAATTTAAGTAGAAATCAAAATGATTTCTCTCCAATAATTTTTACTTTCTCAATAACATTGAAATAACACATTTTTCCCAAGTGACTATCGATCTAGCAATAAAAAAAAAAAATTGCAAATTAATTTGGTGCAATAAAAAAAATTAAAAAAAAAAAGACAAAAAGTTGTAAAAATGTTTAAAAATTACTTTAAATTTTGGAATTTCCGGGTTAAAAATTTTTCTTCTAATATTAGTTCAAACCCTTTTAAAACATGTAATTCACCCATTATAACTTGGTACTTTTACTGAAAAATGGTTTATATATATTTATAAATTCTATCTCTTTCGTTCCTTTTAATACAATTCAACAAAATGTTTTCCTTAAAGACAATTCATTTATTTGAGATACTGAGTGATATATATACATATAAAAAGATTATATTCAAATTTAGAGAATTTCTTTATTTTAAAAAAATGAAATAGCGTGTAAAGATATAACAAACCAACCCTTACCAATTATGATTTATATTACCAATTTGTTTTGTTTTACTTTTTGATGTTGAAAAGGAAATGAAAAAATAATATATAAAAAATAAAAACATGGATTTTTCAATTTAAAATTATTTATGATGAATTAATTATAAAACCAAAAATAAAAATCAAAAATAAAAAATAAAAAATAAAAAATAAAAAATAAAAAATAAAAAAAAAAATAAAATGATTAATTTTATTTTTTTTTCAATACATTATTTGTTTTTGTAATGTATTTATTTTGAAAGGAGAATTTGTTGATGAATCTTAAATCCAATCTGGTTCCAAGCCTTCTAATTTTCTTTTTTCTTTTTGTATTCTTTCGTTTTCATCGTCGCACAAGATATCCATCCAATTATTGATCATAAAGACCATCAAAGTCAAAGGGATATGCAAAGTGGGCGCAAAAACGATTGCAAGATTCTGGGGTGTCATTTTATTTGTTTCTGCCTGTAAAGAAACACGGTACAGATGGGGGAATAGCCATCTTAATACTGCGCGGTTGACTTCGGGTATATTATTGTATACGTGGATCAGTCTCTTTTTTTGGGTTTCCTGATCTAATTTTGACAATTTTGGCAATCGTGGTGTGTACTTCTCTGTCAGAATCGGCTCGGGCAATTCCCTAAAGTAGAGCTTTATTAAAGATCCAACGGTGTTTTCGTCACGCACAGTTTCAAGATTGACCTTTTCGCCACGATTAAATTTCTCCTTGAGCTCACCCATTTGGAGCATGGATCCACTTAACCTGTAAATACCCTCCTGATCAAGACCGTGCTCTTCTAGATACATGATCGACTTTTCAACAATTGAGGGCGGTGAGGATTCGTTTCTCCCTTCTCTTTCGATTGCCACTTGCAATGGAACGCCAAAGATCCTCGTTTCTTCAATATTTGGGACTTCTTTTTGCTTGTTTTTTTTCCCTTTCTTAAAGAGCTGTTTTAACTTCTTCTTCCCATCTTTTTCTTTGTCTTTATACTTGTCTTTTGCTTTCACTTTTTTTTCTTTTTCGTCATGATTTTTATGGCTCTTCCTGAGCTTCCATTTCGATTTGCTTTCTTCCTTTGGTTTGTTGCCGCCAAATAATGAGTCAATGTCTTTGACCACTTTTGTTTCCACTTGCTGCGGCACGCCATTGGAGGTGTTTTGAATCCCAACTTTATATTTATCCTTTTCTGAAATGTTCCCTTTATTTTGGTTGGTTGTTGCTGTTTCTAAATCCTTTTGATCCAATTTGACCGTACGCTTCATAATTTTGGGTGGTGCCTTTGTAGCCGTTGTTGGTGAGTTTGTTGTACTTCCTGTGTTTGTGTTTGTGTTTGTGCTTTGGTTTGTGTTGGGTTGGTTGTTAATTTTTTTTGGAATCACTTTTGGTTTGTTAGTTGACTCTGGGATGTTTAATTTTGTTCTTCTTTTGGGAATTGGTGGTTTTTTATTTGAATTCGTTCCTGTTTTCTCATTTTGGACATTCAAGTTATTCGTTTGATTTGGTTTGTTTATTCTTTGGATTGGTTTAGGCTTTGGTTTGTTGCCCATCCTCGGAAGAGGTGTTGGCTTATTTCCCTTTCGAGGAATGGGCTTTGGCTTGTTACCTGTACGTTTGATTGGTGTCGGCTTATTTCCTGTTCGTGAAGTAGGTTTTGGTATGTTTCGTTTTGTAGGTAATGGTTTGTTAACTCTACTCATTGAACAGTATTTTTTTTTTTATTTTTATTTTGCAACAAGAACAAGAAAAAGAAAAAATTAAAAAATGAAAACCTATATTGCTTTTCATTCTAAACTCTTAAGTCTGGTTTCAATTAAATTCAAACACAAACACTTTATTTCTTTTCTTTCAAAGTAATTAATTCTTACTTGAGAATAATTTGTTATATTTTTTTTACAAATTTTTTTATTTTTATTCCAGTTCCCTGTTAAATTTCTAAGTGTGGCTATAAACTTATCCTAATTGTATAATTCCTCACTTTTATTTCCAAGAACTAAAATAAAATTTAAAGTTAAAATAATGAGATAAATAATCAGTTTTACCTTTAAGGGTCTAGCGACTTTAAAGTCAAAATTTTCACTTTTTTTAACATTTTCCCTGATGATAAGAAAACAGAACTTTTTTACTTTGGATGTGTGTCTGATGATTTTTAGGACTTTAAGGTTCTTGTTAAAAAAAAATTTTGAAATTTTTTTCTCAAAATCAAAATTAAAAAAACATAATAGAATGTTATTTTGATTTTCTGATCTATTTTTGGAAATGTTAAATGATTAAACTTTTATTACTGTCTCAACATTCTATGGTGACATTTTATTTTATGTTGGATAAAAAAATTGTAATAAATTGTTTCTATAAAGTAGTACTTAAGAGAATAGAACCAATTTAACCATAAGAAAGTAAACAATAATAAGGTTAGAGGTTCTGATCAAATTGAAAATTAATAAAAAATTGAAATTATGGAATACTGGTATTAGAATTTTTTCTAATTTAACTGAATCTATAATTAAAAAGGAAACAAATAAATTGATAGAAAAAAAAAATTAAAAAAATGATTTCATTTTTACACATTTACAAAATAATTTTTTTTATCTAATATCCATTTAAACCCTTAAAAAAAATATAATTCCTAGATTACCTATAGTCCCCTTTGAGCTAAAAAAAGCATGAATTCAAAATATTTAATCCCAAAATTTAATTTTTTGCTAAAATAAATCTGTTTGAAAAAATTCGAGAAGAAATACTAAATTAGGAATATTTTTAATTGAACAGCTCACAATTATTTATAAATTTTTTTCAAAATAAAAAAAAAAAAAAAAAATTATTTATAAATTTCAAAATCGGCAAAACAATAAAAAACCAATAAAAACCAATTAAAATAAAAAAAAAATTATACCAAGAATGATAAAAAGAATACAAAAAAAAAAAAAAAACAGTTCAAAATTTGACTAAATTTTGTTCAGTGTGTAAATATTTATGGTGGATTTGTTCCACACTCAAATAGTGGATTTAAACCTCTGAAGAATATTGTGAAATGACGCGGCTTTTGTTTGAAAAAATCCAAAATAAACAAAAAAAAAAATTTGAGAGAATCTCAATTTGTCAAACAATCTATCGTCAAAAAAAGTTTAAAAGGCAAAAATTGATTAAAAAAAATAGTTTAAAAAGATTCTCAATTTCCAAAAAATCAAATTTTTAAAACAACAATTACTTTTTTCTTATTTTAAATTTCTAAAGGGTTAAATTTCTTCAATGAAAAGCAAATTGTTTTCTTTTAATTTACAAAATCAATTAAATTTGATTTAGTTTAATTTGTGGTTATATTTTAACTCTCTGTATTTGACAAAGTAAGGATTTTGTAAGATTCTTGAGAAAAATATTACTTATTTGAGAATAGTAAAAAATAAAAATAACAAAATCTTTGAGATCATAAAAAACACTAAAGAGTGACACTTCATGATCAGTACAGTTGTTATCAAAATGAAATTTCACAATCATTCTAATTGGAAATTTTAGTTTCACTCTTTCGGCGGTTTTTTTCTAAAATTGCCCTCTTTTTTGAAAGTTGATTTTCGGATATCTATCTCACTTTATATGTTGGTTAATTATTGATTATTTTAAGGTAAAAATTGAAAATACACTAAAATTTTTTTTTACATTTCAGAAAAATAATTTTTTTTAAAGCATAATGACTCGACCCTTAATAACAATTTATCAAAAATAAAGTGAGAGATAACCAACTAATTGTATTTTTGTTTTTCTTTCAAAAAACTCTAATTCAACTCAATATAAATCATTCGAAATTTTTTTAATTGAACAAAATAGATTTACATAATTCAAAGAATGAAATAAAAAAAAAAACCAAAAAAAAAAAAAATGATTTTTCTATTTTTTCAAAAATCGAAATTATTTCAGATTTCAATGGAATTATATTATTAAGATTGTTTTAATTGTTTTAACAGGGTTAAAAATTTTGTATTTATGTTTACCATTTGCAAAAACACAAAGAGAAACGGGTAAAAAAAGTTAAACACCTATTCTAATTTTACCCTCCACTGAAAATAAAAAGTAAGATCTATTAATAGATGAAACGAATCAATACAAGAGAATAATTTACCATTATATTATTTTCAAGCATACCAATAAAAAAAAGTCAAATCTCCTTTATAATCAACACCCAATTAGTATTTTTGGAAATCTCAAAATAAGTCTATTTGTTCTTCAAATAATTAATCGTAGATCAATTCAATTAAAAAAACCCTTATATCAAGATACTTTTATAAAAAAATGTATGTTTAATCCTCCATTTTGTTTTCAATAATTTGTTTTTTCTTCTATAAATTGATAATACTATTTATTTACAGGTTCTATTAAGTAATCCAATTAAAAACTGCGTTGAGACTTTTTTACTCTATTTTAACTTTTTTAACAAAAAGATAATATTAGTTCAAAGAAAAATAGATTAATTTCAAAGAATGATTAAATATATTATTTTCAATCAAATTAATAATTACAATTTAAATTTCCATCTTATTAAAACATATTTAGTTTTTTTTTGTGATCTCAAAATTAGTCAATTTTTTAATCAAATTTTTATTAATAGAATAATAAAAAAAAAATCCAGATTTTAAAGATAGTTTTAAAAGAAAACTGTTTTTCTCTTTAATTCCTCATTTTGGTTTTTAATCATTTATTTTTTCTTTTATTTATAGAACTAATTTTGTATTTTCAATAACCTTTCCAATTAAAAATTGTATTTAACTTTTTTTCCGCACCCATTAGTTTATATATCTTCAAAATGATATTCTTTAGAAAGTCAAATAAAAAAAATATTATTTAATAAAAATAAATAATTATTATTCCTCAGAACATTTTTATCCCTGTAATAAAACTAATTTCAACTGTTTAAATTCTAATTTAATCAGTTTGTGATTTTAAAGATCAAATAAGTAAAAATAAAAAAAAATCAAATAATTTTTTTAAAAAGTTAAAAAAAAATACATTATTGTTTTATTAAAATTTAATATTATAATTTTTAAAAAAAAATATTTTTAATTTTTAAAAAGAGATTATTCAAATAAATATATAATAATAAATCTATTTGTTTAATAAAAATTAATTTTTAGAAGAACGAATGAAAAAAAAAAAATAATAAATAATAAAAATAAAGAAAAAAAGTAATAATTTTTTTCATTTATTTTTTAAATTTTAATTTTTTTTTTTGATCAACAAATATGAAAAAAAAAACACAAATTATATTAATTAAATAAACAAACAAACCAAAAAAAGCAAGCATTTGTTTCTTTGTTTTTATTTAAATCTTAATTCTCTTTCTCTGTTTTCTAATTTTTCTGAAATTTTTTTAGTTTTTTCAATCAAATTGTTACAAGAATCTAAAAAGGAATTGATTTCCACTTGTTTATTAAATATGGAAATAATTTGGTCGATTAGTTTGGCGATGTCAATAATTGGCAACAAAAAATTGATTAAAAAAATTTGCTGTTGTGAAATTGTGGTACATATTTGATTTTCAGCCATTTCGTAATTCTTTTGGGAAAACTTAATTGTATTGTTCTCGTTATCTTGATTCTGGTTGTTCAAAATATCTTGTAGGTATTGTTGCGAATCTGCTGTTGCTCTTTTTTTCTCCAAATAGGTAATTCTGTTTTTGTCTGTAGTTTCAATAATTTTTTGATAATTGGCAAATATCCTTTCAAATTGTTTGGGCGAATTTTCTTTTAATGTAAGAACCTTTTCTTTGATTTGTAAATAGAAATGTTCTTCATTATTTTGTATTTGCGATGAAAAGATCTGGTTTTCGAATAAAATGATATTTAAGGAATATTCCTTAAGTATAAACTTGAGGTATTCGCTTTGGATCAAGGATTTCGCCTTTTGGAAAATAAATTTGTATTCGTTAATAAATGCTTTATATAATGAATAGCTCTGCCTAAATACTTCAGAAATTAGTAATTTGTTTGAGAACCTCTTTTTTCTTTTTGCTCTTCCCCACGCCCTAACTTGTCTTTTAATTTCTAATTGGAGGTCTTTTAATGAAAGTGGCCCGTTATTGAGATCTGCTTTTTTTGTATTCAATAAAATGCTGCTTTCGTTCATGAGATTTTGATTATTCGTATTTTTAATATTTTCATCGCCCTTGTTATTATTCGTATTGCTATTGCTATTACTATTGTTCACATTACTACCACTGCCGCTGCCGCTGCCGCTATTACTCCCAGTGCCACTGTCAATGTTATTGTCATGGTACTTATCCTTGTTTGGGCTATCGATGTTGCTGTTCACATTTTCTTTCTTAATGGACATCTGGTTATCATCGCTTTCGATCAGCGTTTCATCAGTAAGCTCTTTATAGTCATCGAAGGTGGAATTATTCAAATAACTTTCAAAATCCGAAGAAAAGGAATAAATACTATATGAATGCTTTTTCGTAAAGCCATAGGTTTTGTTTTTATTTCTTTTATTATAGTACGACAGATCAACCGATTCAAGGTTTTTATGAATAAACTTTCTGTTTGGCCTATTTGGAATATTGTTTCGAATGAATTTTAAATCTGATTCGCCGCTAGCTGTTGAAAAATCTGTTGAATTGAAGGGTGTATTTAAAAAGCTCATGTCAGAATATTGGGAATCATTTTCTCTAGTTATTCCCGAATTCGAGCGATTAGTTAATTGGGATAATGCCATTGTACTTGCAAAATCTTTTTCTGTTGAATGGAAATTTTTTAAGATTAAATAAGATTTCTTTCTATTGCTAGGGAATTTTAATATCAACTTTGATAATAATCTAATAATATTATCATCAATACATTCTTGTTTGTAAGCTTCATCGTCGTCTTTATTATTATTATTATTATTATTATTATTATTATTATTATTATTATTATTAATTTGTGTGAAATTTTGATTGAAAAATATTAAATTATTTTCAATAAATAAAGAATCTTTTTGATTTTTGTGTTTTTTTATTTTTAAATTAGAAATTAAATTTGAATTTGCATTTGTTAAATAATAATATTTAATATTATGCTTTGCGTTTTTTCTTTTTTTTCTTTTATTGTTTTTATTTAGATGTTTGCTTTCGTTGTTTTCTTTATTATTGAAATATTTGTATTCGAATTCTTTAAATTTAATTAAGGATAAATCTGCCTTCATGATGGAAGATTTTAATAAATTCGAAATATTTTCTTGATATTGATCAAAAGTGGAAAATTGGATTAATTTATTTAATAAATGTTTTTTCACACCATAATTTTTTTTTAAAGAAAGATCTATTTCTTTTAGAATTTCTATTAATATTAATAATATCTCGTTCTTTATTTCGTTTGGTCCATAAATAAAATATTTTAATAAGGTATTTATAATTTTAATCGTATATCTTGGGAAAAAATCTTTAATAATTGCTGATTTTAAAATAGAAATAAATAATTCTTTTTTGATGAATTTCCCTTTGGAGTATTGATTAAAAATTCCACTAATATTTTTGTATCCATTTTCTTTTGCTAATATAGAAATTTTTTTGGAAATGTAATGATAATTTAATTCATTTAATAAATAATCGGTGTTATCTTCTTTATCATTTCCCTTTTTATTAGCCCCATCATTACATTTTATACTGCCATTATTATTATTATTATGATTATGATTATTATTATCATTATCATCATTATCATTATTATTTCTTTCAATTCTTTTGGAAAAAAAGGGAAATATATATATTATTGAATAAAAAATTATTTCTTGAATATCTTTTGTTATTAATAATTCTAAATTCTTATTTAAAAGTAATTTAAAAATCAAAAAAACAGAAATTTTACAAGTTTTTGAATACATTACAAATGGTGATATTAAAGAAAATAATCCAAGATTACTATTTTCCCAATCTTTTGGCTTATTTAATAATAATTGATTTATTAAATTAGTATTATCATTTATAATATCAGTCAAAAAATGTTTAATAATTTTTAAACAATAATGACTAGAATTTAAATTAATTGATAATAAAGTGGGTATAACTGTCCAAAAAATTGGGTAATAATTTATTAAATCTAAATCATCTTTATCATCATTAGTAGTAGTGGTAGTGGTAGTGGTGGTATTATTATTATTGTTGTTGTTGTTATTATTATTATTATCATTATCATTGTTATTATCTTGATTTCCATTACCTTCATTATTATCATTTTTATTACTTCTCTTGTTTATATTGTTTGTATTTTTTTTGATTTCCATTGCCTTTTTTTTAATAATTGATTCCAAGGTTTTTAAGATTTCAATTTTTAAAGTAAAATATTGAGACTTTATATCTAAACTTTCTTCTGAAGCAGATAAATAATAGATAAAATAGGAATCTATCATTTTTTGAACCATTTCTGTACTGATAACGTTGAATAATATTCTAAAAATAAATAACGATCTTGTAGTAATTGATATAAAATTTTTAATTGATTTCATTTCATGACATTCAGTCGTCCCCCATTCGAAAGCTTCTTTACACCATTTTTCTTGCAAATTTAAATTTTTGTAATTAAAAAACGACAGAATTTTAAAAATAAAATTAGTAATATTTATATTCTCCCAAAAATTATTATAATTATAATTATCAATAAATTTTATTAATTCTTTAAGTTCAATTTCGTTTTTCTTATTTCTTACTTTATTTCCTTCATTATCATATTCATCACGATCATCATCATCATTATTATTATTATTATTATCATTATTATCATCATCATTATTGTCATTAATACTATTGTCATTATCACCACGATTATTATTTTCAATTCTTTTAAAATTATTAAAAGTTAAAAGTAAATTAATTAATAAACTTTTACAATTTTCATTCATAATATTTGTTTTTTGATCAATGTTCAAAATTGAAATATGTAATAAAAACGGCAAATATGAAATGAATGTTTCCTTAGTTAATTTATTGATTAATTCTGTTAATAAAATTAAAGAGATGTGGAATCTACCTACTTTAATTGGGTTGTTTGATTGTATTTTAATAGTTTTTAAGCCCGTTTTGAAATATTTTTTGTTTTCTCTTGATGATAAGGTTGAAAAAAATGAATTGACAAATTGGCTTCTTGTGTGTATTTTGCCAGTTAATGGATAATTTCTATTTTTTTTTTGAATTTTTTTATTTGGTAACTTTATATTCAATTTATTTTTTATTGTTGAATTTAATGGTGAAAGTTTTCTTTCAAGAATTTTTCTATTCTTTTGGTTTTTCTTTTTTTTTTTTAAAAAATTGGCAGTTTTTTTCACTGGTTGTGAATTTGCCCGAGTAAATTTTATATTAGTTTTTTTCTTGTTTTTTTTTTTTCTTTTTTTATGATTTTTCTTTTTATTTTTAGATGGTGTGGTTGCTTTCGATGCCAATAATGGATTCTTAGCTCCATTTGTATTTGGCTCATTTTGATCTTTATTTTTGATATTCTTCTTTTCGATCTCCTTTTTGGTAATATTGAGATTATGATTATTATTTTCCTGATTATTAAAAGAGGACAATATAGTTTTTTCGTCTTTAATTAAATTCACTTTATTAAATAAAATTTCAAGTATACGAGGAGAAAATTTAAAAATATAGCAAATAATTTTTTTGCAATAATGCAATTGCTTGTTTATAGGAAACCATACACTAGTTGTTAATAGAAATTCAATTACTGCCAAGGAATTTTCAAATTTATTAAATGTTAAAACAATCCACAGATTTTCAATAAGCTTTGAATAAATCTCAGAATCGTCATACGTTATTTCAAACAATAATTCTAAAACTTGATTAAATTTTATAATGGATTGATAACTTTCACGGTTTATAGTCAATTTCCCAATCCAGGGGTTTAACGAAATCAAAATATTCCTTTTAATTATATAAATGGAAGTCAAATTATGCATTTTGGAATTCCCTTTATCCATAATTTGCAAAGATAAGTATTGTTGTAATAACGTTATTGCGATTTGTGTTACCAAATTGGGAAAATACTCTGTAAACACATTTGAAATTTCATATTGTAAATTATTGGAAATGAAATGATTGATTTTTAAAAATTTAAAAGATTTTTTTGCTTTCGCTTTTTTGAATATAATATTTTTCAAATATATTTTTAAAAATTTATTAATTTTCAATTTAATTTCATTATTTGGATTATTAATATTTCTTAATAGCAAACAGATTAATTGTACATTATTTAAATTAATTAATGTTGTTTTTTTAATATTATCCTCAGTATTATTGCCTTGATCATCATTTTTTTTCAATTTATTGTCATTATCATGATCACGATCATCACTATTCTCGGTTTCTTCATTTTTAGGTCTAAATTCGTTCTTAATATTCAAAAAATAATTATTTTTTAATAGCACTTGAAAAATAATCAACGTGTAACAATTAGAAATTATTTTTTTTGAAGAATAACTAAAATTCAAATATATTTTAATCAATTTCTTGGAATTTTGCTGGAAAAAATTTATTAAAGATTTTTCACCAATTTTTTTAAAATTTTCATTTTCAGATCTTAGTAATTGATTAATCCAACCGAATACTAAATCGTCTGAATTTAAATTCGATTTATAAAAATAGGGTCCTAATAATAATTTTGAAATGCATTGCAAGGCAACAAATTCAACAGAATTTCGCTTCACTAGATATAATTTTTTGTATTCTAACTGTTTAGCTCTGTTGTCTTTAAACAGTTCCAATGAATAGTCAACAATTTTTTTCAATTCTTGAGTTTTATTTAATTCTGCCTTTTCCCCAATGCCACAAAACTCTAACATTTGTAAAAATAGCCTTTGTCGGATAACAGTGGATAGGGGCCTTTCACATTGGAATGCGATTTCGGCAACTTTGCCGATTAATAGGCAATAATAATATCGCAAGGGAATTAATTCCGTCATTGTATTAGTGATCTTTGGCCTGATAAGGTATTTATATAATTCTTCGATATATGACGTAATGTGTGTTTTGAATCCTAAAATGTATAAATAACTTTTTCTTTCCATGCTCGAAATTATCAATTGGTAAATTGTTATTATTTTAATCATCAAATAATTTTTTTTTGTGAAATCAGATGTTTTTTCTTTTTTCAATTGCATTTTTGAAATTAAGAGATTTATGGTTTTATTAAAATCTTTAATTAAATATTTTGGATGCATTTGTGATAATGAAAAAATGGATAAATTTGAAATCATTTTATTATTGGATTCTAATAATGGAATGATTGTATTTAATACTCGATTAAATTTTGGTAATTTTACATTATTAATTTCATTTAAATTGGTTCTGGAACAGAATAATATTGAGAGTACCAATGTATATTCATTAATTTTGAAAGCGAATTCAACATTGTCAATGTTGTTCAGAATATTCTTATTATTCTTATTATTATTTTCATTCATGTTGGGTTTTTTAGTGGTTATATTGTTTGTGTTGGTGGTGGTGTTGTTACTGTTATTATTTTTTTTATTACTTTTATTCAAATTATTTTTGTTGCTTTTATTGTTCTTCTTCTTCTTGTTATTTTTATTATTATTATCATTATCATTATTATTATTATTATTATTATTATTATTAATATTATTATTATTATTATTTGTATTATTATTATTATTTATATTATTTAAATTGTTGGAATTTGGATTATTATTTACATTATCCATTTGATTAATATTACTAAATTCGTATATCGTTTGATAATAATGGTTGTTATTAGTTTTGTCCCAAGAATATTTAAATAAATATTTTGAAAGATTTCTTGAATTTTGAATTAATATTTTGATAATATTGCTAAAAAATCTTATCCACCATTTGTATCCTTCAATTTTATTAATTAAAATAAAATCTTTAATAGCAATGGTAGAGATCTCATTTGCTGAATTGAAATCATTGTCATTACAGAGATCAGATAAAATTTGTTCTGATAAAATTTGGCAATAGTCAATTGAAGTGTTGATTAGGATCTCGTCAATATTAATTCGGTCGTCTTTTCGTTCCAAAATATTTATTAAGGAATATCGTTTTTTTTTGAATTGCTTTGTTTTAATATTATTACTATTATTATCATGATAATGGTAATTATATTTATTATTTAATTTTAATAAATGTTCTAATTCCTTGATATTTTGTAAGCATTGATAACTTTTCAGTCTAATTTTTACTCTGATCTCGCCCAGAAAAAAAATCAAAGCTGCTTCAATTTTTTCAATTTCTTTTTCAATTTCAATTATATTGCTATTTTTTTTCTTTTCCTTTTCCTTTTCAATTTCAAGCTCATTTTTGTCATTTGAATTTTGATCAATCATTTCCTTTTTCTTTTCATTATTGTTTTTTTTAATCTTTTTTTTTTTAATTTTTTTTCTTAAAATGGAAATCCATAAATTTATCATTTTTCTAAAAAAATAAATATTTTCATTTATTAATTCTAATTTTTCATTTTGGTTTGATATTAAAAATTTGGAATATTGAACTAAAATAGTAAATCGTAATTTGCGTTTATTTTTCATTAATTTTAATAAAGTGATTTTAGCTTGGTTTGATAAAGGCAAATTTAAATGAATGGTTAAATTACAAAGATTTGCAATAGTTTTTTTATTAATTTTCTTGATAAATGAAATAGTTTTTATACTGGCCATTAATAATTCAATGGGTTCGGGGTCCTTTGAAATTCTTGAAAGATCACCCATTGAAGTGTTTATTTGGCTTTGAAAGGAATTGTAATCATAATATGATGAATTTTGATTTAGACGATCATTTTCCTTATTTTCGTTATTTAATAATGATGTGTTTTGAGAATTTAATTTATTATTCTTCTGATTATTATTATTCTGATTATTATTATCTGTATTATAATTCTGTAAAAAAGTTTCATTGGTTTTTGAAAATAATAAAATCTGTGTTTTTAATTTTAAATCTTTGCCGCATAAATCATAACCCTTATTAAAGGATGTTATTATAATTTCAGTGATTTGATTTTTATATTTATTAATTCTGCTGTGGCTACTGGTACTGGTGCTGCTACTGGTGCTGCTACTGGTGCTGGTGGTGCTGGTGGTGCTGGTGCTGGTGGTGTTTTTATTTCGATAATTTAAATTTTGGTTGATAATTTTCTGGTTTTTAAAAATTGCCATCAACCCGTTAATAATAATTAATCTCCTCGATAAAGTTAATTGGGTAGATTTGGAATTAAAGGAAGAAATGATTATATTTTTCATTACATAATCTAAATCCCAATTAGCAATTATTAGATAGGTGTATTGAAGATTCGTATAAGAATGTATATCAAACATAAATTTGGGAATTTTTTTTTTGATTTGAAATAATTTTTTAGAAATCATATCAATTAATTTTAAGATCTCGGTTTTGTTATGTGAATTATTCGGCATGAGATACATTTTTAATAAATCATTTGCACATTTAATACCTTCAATTCTGTGTGATTTTTTAAATATTGTCAAACACTTGGGTAAGATTTCTGTTTTACTACGGGCAATGGTCTGTTGATCGCCACAGCATACAATTGATGTCGCAAACTGACAACCACTCACCAAATACTTTCGATCATTTACTAATTCTAATGCTTCCTTATATAAATATTGTAAATTATGATACCATAGGGTATAATCTAAATCAAAATTTTGCTTCTCGGAAGCATTATAAAAAATTTCAGAAAGGTTGTCAGCTAATTTTGCTTTCAATTGTTTGATTTCAATAGAATCGAATAATTTTTGGATTAATGTCAAAAATTTTGTACTCAATTCTAACCCAGAAGGTGTTTCAAGGTTTAATTTAATATATTTCATGGAATCAAAAATAGTGATACCTGAAGTGGTTGTAAATTGATGATGAATAATAGTGAAAAATTGGTTTGTAATTAATTTGAAGTTTATTTTACATAACATCCCTAAGATGTATCCATAATATTTTAAGATCTTGTTTTTATTTTCTGCCAAAATGTTTAATAAAGGTGATATTTTCCTATATTTGAGTTTTAGCTTTGTTGTTTTCAAGTCTTTCTTATAGTTATTAATTCCCTCGATGCACATAGTAAATAATTTTTCCACAATGTTTGCAAATAACCCAGTTTGCCGATTGCAAATGATATATTTTATAGATTTTAAAAATATGCAATCAAAAACAAGCTACATTATTATTAATTTGAAATTTTGGTTTTTAAAATAATAAAAAAATAAGAGGAAGAATTATATTTTAGCAATTAGATTGACATTTTTTATTTTATTTTTGGATTTTTGAAAGATCAAAAGAAATTTTTTAAAAATTTGTTTTTTAAAGATTATTTGTTTAAAATTAGAAAAAAAGAATCTTTTTATAATTTATCGAAAATAATCTTTTTATTATATATAGATATGATTATAGTTTTATAAATAATTAATATTTTAGAAATAAAAAGTTGTTATTGGTGTATATATAGGTTAAGTATATATATATATATATATATATATTTAAAAAAATCTTCTTTTAATAAATAATTAAATAATTTAATTGATAATTTTTTCTATTTTTATTTTTATTTTTATTTTTATTTTGAAGAGAGAAAGTTAATGTACTCTTAAAGCTGTTAGGTTTTTTTAAACTTTTTTTTTTTTGATTAGAAAATCAATAGATTTTCGTTAGGTTTTTTTGAGGTTTTCTATTTTATTTGGAAAATCAATTGATTTTCGTTAGGTTTTTTTGAGTTTTCTATTTATTTGTGAAGTATTCTAGGTTTTTTTTACTTTTTGAAATAAACAGAAAATTTTAATAAATTTTCGGTAGAACACTTCATAAAGAAAAACAAAGAAAACTCAAGAAAGCCTAACGAAAATCAATAGATTTTCCAAACAAATAGAAAAACTCAAAAAAACCTAGAACACTTCACAAATAAATAGAAAACTCAAAAAAACCTAACGAAAATCAATTGATTTTCCAAATAAAATAGAAAACCTCAAAAAAACCTAGAACACTTAATAAGCAAAAACAAAAAGTAAAAATAGAAATTAACTTTTCCCAATTCTCAAAAGAATTCAGTAAAAATCTAAGATTTTTCTCTATTCTTTTGAATTCTGGAAAAGCTAGGCACTCTACGGCAATTGACTACATTCAACGACATTTAACACTTCCCTAATTTCTAAATTTTTGTTTATAAATTTCAATAAAGAATTAGATCTTTATTTATTATTTACTAATGATAAAATAAATAATGAGTATGCATTTTAATTAATATTGTTACTTCGGTTTTTTATTTTCTTTGTTAATTCAAATTAAATCTTTGGATTTTTTTCATAGTATTGGCAATTCCAAAGAAAATGATCGATATTTCCAAGAATTTATAAATTAGAGTGATTATTGTATAAGTTGCAAATTTTGATTTTTGATTATTTTCAGAGGATGGGCTGTTGGTAGGTAGGTTTTTATTTCTGATATTAAAAATAAAATGTAATTAGGTTTTCGTAGAGTATCTGGGCTTTTTAGAGGTAGAATGTTTATTTGGAAAATTAATAGGTTTTATGTTTTATTAAGAAAGCCAACCTTCTTTTAAGCGTATTAGAATAAAGATTTTAAAAAAAAGAACTTATAATTATGATCTCTGAAGTTGTAAGTTATTTCCAAAAAAGTGGTGGCAAATTTATTTTTAAAATATCTTTTTTTTAAACTTAATTCTAATGATATTATTTAAAGCTCCAAAAGTGTTATTCATCATTAATTGATCCTACATAATAATAAATTAGTTTATTTGCAAGTCATGCCTTAATAATGAATAAAAGATAATGAAGTTTTTGATCTTGATTTTATATGAAATTTTTTTTTGGTGTTGAATATTGGCGTTTATTTTATTTTTTTTTTTGATAAATAATATCATTTTCATAAATTCTTTAATCTCGAAAATTCCACAGAGAAAGGAAAATTTTATAACTGTATTTTATTATTTAAAAAATTGTTTGTATCCTTCTCCATATTGTCAATTTTTTATTGAAAATGATCGTACCTCGTTTTGTCCAAAAAGGTTGTTAATTTTTATAGAAATATTTTAATTAACAAGTTTTGAAATACAAAAAATAGTTACAGATTTAATTAGTGGCAACATATTAAATTTAATTTTGTATTACCAAATTACGAATAGAACTGCTTTCAAAGAAAATATTATTTAAAATATAAAAAAAAAATGGCCACTTTTTTGGAAATACCTTAATTAGTGTTCAATTGGTGTTGTTTGAATATTTAGTGAAAAAAAACAAGGTAAATCAAGTTTTTTTAAAAAAGAGTTATTAAAAGATCTTTAAATAAAATATCTCTGAAAATAGGCCCACTTGAAGTCGATCAGCTATTTTAAATGTACGTTTTTAAAAATGTTTTTGACAAGCTTTTTTTAAAATGATTCAAAGTCTTCATCAAATAACCATTCCATAAAATCGGTAACCACAGGTAATCTTTTTGTTTTATATATTTAAATAATTGTGAACTTTTTAGTTGAAAATCGAACAATACACTGAACCTGTTTTAAGAAATTTTTATTTTTTTGCCATTTTTGAAAATGATTAAAACCAAAAATGGCATTTTTATTCTTTGTGTTTTTTTTTTTTTTAAGCAAACAAGTATATTTTACCATTTTGAATAATTTTAATTGTGTTAACATTACTGAAAAATATTTTTTGAGTGCCACCAGAAATTAAAACTTTGAAACCAAAACATCATACGCTGCTCTATCTGTAAAAAGAAAACGAACCCAAAGTAATTCAGAGTTGAATCTTTCATTTTTTGATTTTTATTGATGAAATTTTTTTTTATTAAATTTTTGGTTTTATTAAATTAGGTTTTTAGATCTAGAAATGTGTTTATCTGAATGAATGAAATTAATCAAACAGTAAACCAAATCAATAGTCCCGAAAACGTGTGTATTTGAAACAAATATTTTCTTTTAAAAAACCTAACATGAAAGATCACCTCTCCAAATAAATTTGTTGAAATCAAGAATGATTAAAAATTAAAATCGATAAAAGCCTATTTTTGAAGATTTGTTTTCTTTAAATTCTTAATTTGTATGAATCCCAAACAATTTATAACCTTGAATTTCTTTCCTCATTACTATTTATTATTATTTTACAAAACATTTTTTTACAAATTTGCTTTCAAAATTCCAATTTTCAAATATTTTTATCAAACAAAACTAAAATAAAGAATACTGTTTCAAAAATTAAAATAAAGGGGTTGAATTCTTGGAATCAAAAGACAACAAAAAAAGTTTGGATCCAAAGAAAAAGAGAAATTGAGAAAAAATTTCAATCAGATTTTGAATTATTTTGAGTTTTAAATTTTAATGGAAAATAAAAATAATTTTCAAATCAAATAAATAGAAATCCAATAAATCTTTATTTTTCGAAGAATTTAAAAAATACCCTATTTTCTGAATTTAAACTCGAATTAGATGAATTAAATGAAAATCACAATTTTAAATTCATTTTTGGAAATTCTTTAGAAATAAAAAGTAATTTTGTTTCTCAAAAATTTTACAAAACAAAAGTATTTTCATATGAAGAATTAAAAATAAAGCCAAATAAAGAATAAGTAATTGTACCAAATGAAACAGATAAGAACAAGAAATAAATGATTTGGATTTATTTTTTCAAGCTCAATCTTTTTCATTTTTTTGAATTCCATTTTTTAGTTGGTAAGAAAATATCTTATACTAGGAGATCTGGCACTCCAGTATTTATTAAAATATCAATAGATTTGGTTATTGAAATGATTTGAAGAATTCAGTTTCACATAAATGGTGGCACTCAAATTTTGAAAAATGTACTTACTTCCTTAAGACGTGCATTTTAAAACAATGTTACAAACTTTTTGATTCAAGTTTTATTTTATATATTTGTTTGTTCAGCTTTTATTAAAGCCTTTTGTTGGTTCAAATGCAAAGAAACTTTGTCAAATTAGTTGATTTTCGGATTATTCTTTGAAATGAAATGTTTTGAGAGCAGATCGTGATCTGATTATTACAAAATATGGGAATTGAACAAAAAAAGATCTTTTGCCAATTTTTGAATTTATCAGTATTGTGTCAAAATAACTTCAAAATTTTAACAACGTTATAGAAGAAACCAGTTTACTCCAAAAAAATTAACTTTTTTTCTGTCAGTTTTTAAATTTTTTTTTCAATAGGATTTGAAGTGATTTTTTTTGTAGTGCGTTTGGGATTAAAGAAAGGTATTAGCTTTATAAAAACCGTTTTCGAGAAACCAAGTCGAAACGAAACTGTTTTTCCATTGACTGGTTATTTATTTTGTTTCAAAAAATGAAGAGAATATCAGAAACCAAATCGTTTTATTTTCTTTGAGAGAAAGTTTTGATCATATTTTGGGGGGATTTTTCCCAAGTTTTGGTTTGGTTTGGTTGATTGAGAAATAAAGTTATAGTCCAAGTAAGAGGGTTTTTTGTTGCTTGAAAGATTTTGTGGTTGGGTGTTTGTATTGTTTATTAAAGGAAAGATCTTGTTGGTGGTTATTATTGTGCGTAAATCGATCAAAAATGTAGAGATTTTGATTGTTTGAATTTTTTTTTTCGAAATTTTGAGAGCTTGAAAAAGAAAAAACACATCAAAAAGGATCACGAGCAATGGAAATGGAAAAAAAATAAAAGAGAAAGTGGTTGTTTACAAAAAGATCGAAAAGAAATTCGAAAATAAATTATTTACCAATTTTTGGAAATCAACAACATTTTGAAATTCTTTCATCTCTTTGTCTAATGTCAGTTTTCTATTGTTGTTTTTAGGTGCCACAATTGACGTCAATTAGAAAAGTTTCATAAAAAAGCAAAACAAAAAATCAAAATTCTGTTTCAAAAAGATGTTGGGAATTTGTAAAAAAATTAAAAGAAAATTGTTTACTTGTGAAGGTCTTGAAAGGTTTTTTTTTTTTGTTCTTTTTCCCAACAATAAAGGGTAGTTAAAATTTGGGAAGTGCACTTCCTTGAGGTTGTGCTTAAAACATGTATGCAATTGCCTAAATCAGAAAATTTTTTGAATTTAAATTCTTTGAGGGGGAACACTTTATGCTGTTTGACATTTGTGCAAATCGCATATTAAATAAAAAGAAGTAGAAAAGAAAAGGTGTGTATATAAAGAAAAAACCAAATCGTTTATTAGTTTTGTTGCTGATAAGTTGAAATTGTTTTTTGAAGATCACGTTTTTTTTTTTTTTTTTTTTTTAGAGAACTTTAATCGTGTGTTGTTAAAAATTTTGTGAAACAACGAACCTCATACAAAAACATAAAAAAAAAAAATTAATTTCTATCTGAAATAAAAGAAAAAGAATCATTTGAAAGGTTTGATTTTCAAAAAAAAAAAAAAAAAAAAAAAAAAAACTGGTTTTTAAAGCATTCAAAGTAACCTACATTTGTACATATTTGTTGGTGTAAAACATTAAACAAAAGCCTGTATTTGTCTAAAATGTTTTGAATAATGTATGCCTGGGTGGTAGACATCAAAAACTCAAATCACTAACTTTTTTAGAAAGTCAGAAAATTAATAAGAAAAAATGTTTTTCTCAATTCTGTTAATGAGCGAAAGATCAAGTTTGTTTTTTTCCATTGTAGTCAACCCTTTCGGAAATCGAACAAAGTTTTCAATTTTTTTTTTGATCTTTCATTTTGGAAAGTCACGAACAACAAATAAGGAGTGTTTTCAAAAGAGACTAGAAACTTGTAGAAAAAAATAGTCATTTCATCTTAAACAGTTTCTTCATACAATTTAAAAATTGTAAATTTGTCAAAAATGTTTTCTTTTCCAATTAAAATGAATTGGAAAAGAAAATTCTAAACACCGTAAAGTGTCTAAGCGTTTTATATGATTGTTAGAGCAACATAAACTGTGTTTCAAATTTTGGACAAATAGACAGGAAAAATTAATTTTACATAAGAAAATTCGGATTTGAGCAAACCAATTAAATAATAAAACCAGATAATAAAATTAAAGTTTATTAGTACACAGCAAAAAACTATTTTTAAAAAGATAAATTCAAACAAAGGAAAGACTTCTTGCAAAAATTTGTTTCTTTTCAAGAAGAAGTGAATAATTAATAATTTGAAATGAGAAAAAAAATCAGAAAGAAAAATTTTGTCAGGACAATTTGAGTTTTTAAAGTTCAAGTTCAAACACAAAATTTGAACTGTGTCTTCATTAAGAACATATTAATTCAATTTATAGAATAAAACTAGTTCTTCAAGAAAAAGGATTTATCACCTCAAGAACTGATAGTTGTTCTAAAAAAGTTAAATTTGAATTTGCAAAAGTTAACTTTAAACTAACAGTCCCAAACAAAGAAGTGTAGTGAATTAGAACAATTTAGAGTTTTGTAAATTCATTTTCAAGTGATTTTTTGCTTACTTTTATCATTTTTACTGAAAATGAGACACAAAATTTTAAGAAATTATATTACTATTTTTGTTGATTAATAAAAAAAAATAACTGGCATAAATTTTTTGATCTATTGTTACAATCAAATTGCTCTATGTAAATTTTTGTCTCTATCACTCTTAGGACACTGAATTAAATCCATACAAATATCTTTATCGGTTGATTTTGTCTCGGAATCAATCTGATTTTAAATGCCAAAAATCTGTAAAATAATACAAGTCTCCAAAAAATTTTGAATGTTTTTCATATAATTTCAATAATTATTAAGGACTATGTGAACGTTATGTAGTCTTGCTAGGTGTTGAAATACACTTTGATAAATAGAAAAAATGATTGATAAGACAATTATTGAAAGGATATTCAAAATATCAAAAATTTTTATTTTTTTTTCAAATTATTTGAATTATATAAATAATTTTAAAGAAAACACTTTTTGAAATTTTAGAACTATAAAAGAAGGTAAAATTTAAATTGTTTTTTTTTTAAGATAAAAATAAACTCAACTTTATTTTCAACCATAATTATTCCCTTGAACTAAACTCTAGCATACTTTAAAAGGAAGTAGAAAGTAAGTGAATCAAGATATTTTTTATATAAATTATCATTTTCACCGTAAATTCGAATTTGATTATCGTAAAAATAGTTTTATCCAAATTACAAAATTTCAAAAAAATAATCCCATTTTAAAATTGGGTTTTAGAATACAGTCAGTTTCAAATTTAAGGCACAAACAATCAACTAAATTTAAGGAACAAAAAAATATTAAATTAAGGCACAAAATTTGTAATTTATTTTTTTACAAATTATTTTACTAAAATTTGAATTTTGTTCTTTAATTTTTAGATTTTTATTGTGTCTTAATTTTCTTTGAAGTTTGTGCCTTAAAAGTGCAACTGACTGTAGTCTGTTGGTTTTATCGAAATTATTTGGAAATATCTTGAAAAACTTAAAGTAAACTATATGATGGTTTAAAACCATTCAGATAGAACCAACAATAGTTTAATTGTGATTCTCGAACCTTTTCAGGGTAAATTTAAAATTTTGATATACTGAAAATGGATTTAATAAACAAAATTTTTTTCAAAATAAAAAAAAACCCAGAATTTTTAAAAAAATTAAAGTGAATTCTTGCTTGGGCCATCTAATTTAAAGCTATTAAATGCGTTGTAGGTCATGAAAGTAATATTTACCAACAATAAAATATGAAAAGTTCTTACTTAATAGAAAATATAAAATAATCAAAGTTTACAAAAAACTTTATTGAACATTTGTTTGATAAAAGTAACTAAAAAAAAGTAAAAAAAAAAAAACCGACAAAATTTTAATTTATATGGTTGGGAAATTATAAATTTCCCTTGTTAAATACCCCAATAATATTTGACTAAATAGGTGTTTCGACTTTAAAGTCTAATTTATTATATTTTCTAGATTCTTTAACAGCAAAAGATAAATAAAGACAATAATCCTACCAGAAGTAAATATGAAATTGAATTCTTAAAGTTCTGTAATAAATAAAGAAATTCTAAAAATAAAAGATTAAATTTGAAATTTTTCTCAAAAAAATAGAGTTAATTTTTGGTAGATTATTTTTGCATAAAAAATAAAAAAATTTGGAAAAATTCAAAAAAATTGAAAAAAATTTATCAAATTTCCTTCATAATTTAAAATTTACCACAAAAAATCAAAAAAAATACTTTCAAAATCAATTTGAACTTATATACACTATTGAATACTGTATTAGATATTGCACTGGAACAAAAGATGAAAGAAAAGAAAGGGTTTAATTCAAAAATTGGTTCAGAGTCTAAGTTGATGTATTTTTAATCATTCTCTTTAGAATTTATTTAATAGAGATTTACATGGATTCTAAAGTTCAGTAATGGCTAGTAATTAATAGAGAATTAGAAATTGAATGAACCATAAGAAAATAATGATTGGAAAAAAATGGAAGAAGTTTATGAAAATCTTTTCACCAAAATATATTTGGTACATAAAAAGTTGCTCAAATAATAATCCAAGAATAAATATATGATTAAGGTAATAACCCCCCAAAAAAAAAAAAAAAAAAAAAAAGGGGGGGGGATATATCTATTTTAAAATATCGTTATTGGGTATATTTCTTACCAAACCATATAGTCATTTCCACTTTTAAGGCACAAAATTCAACAAAAATTAAAGCAAAAAAAAAAAATATCTCAAATTAACGCACTAAATTCAGATTCTAGTAAAATCGATTCTAAAAATAATAATTCCAAATATTGTGCATTAATTTGAGATTTTTTTGCACCTTAAATTTCATTGAAAGTTTGTGACTTCAACTTGAAACTGACTGTATAAATATCTTGCATTATTATCGATCATTAATTTTTTATTAGGATAATTTTTGTTAATTTTATTAACTATTTAATCCAAAAATTTCGATTTTTTCATATCGGATGGGCAGTTTCAAAGAAAAAACTGGGATTTATTATCAACAATATCCATGATTATTTTTCCCAAAAATAGAAGATAAACCAAATTGGTGAAATTAATATAATATAAACTAAATCCCAAAAAATCTGGGAAATTTATGATTAAAATATCTTTAAAGACATTCATCATAAAAGTCTACAAATATATAAAATCATTCACAGCCAAAGTGTTATTTTTAATAATAATTCACTGTTTTTACAGGTATGAAATTACTTTTATAAAATATCGAAAAATTTTCTGATCTCAATTTTATATGATATTTTTAGGAGGCAAAAATTATTGATTATTTTTTTTCTTTATTAACCTACAAAAAATTGTTTCAGAAAAGGCTTAATATCAGTAAAATTTTCAAATAGAATAATATACTTAGGACTGTATTTGATTGTTTTAAAAACTGTTGGCGCTAATTAAATTACCTGTTTTTGATTGAATTTGTTCATACCTAAAATCACCAAAATAAGTGTAATTTTTTTTTTTTTACTTTTTTTGAAATATTCCAATAAATATATTTTGAAATAAATAACGAAGTCATTGATTCAATAAGTATAAATTTACTCTTATTTTTGATATTAGCAATTTACGAATGGAACCACAAATAAAGAAGATTTTTTATCAAAAGCAAAAAAAATTACCCACTTTTTTTGAAATACCTTCTTTTAACCAGCAAATTTCCTTGTTTCTTCCTCCGACAATTTGAGTTTTAGTTTGAAAAGTTGATATTGTACAACAATACAAAAAAAAAACATTACTTTTATACAGATTTTTCACATACAGTCCTGTGCCATTTTAAGGTACATGAAAAATCAAGAAATAAGGCAAAAAATTTTGTTCACTTTAAGGCACAAATTTTTGATTTAAGGCACTCCAATTTCAAGATATAATTTCACCAAATAATTACAGAGTTAGTTTGAGTGTTTTCTTCAAGATATATATAGAATATTACATATGAGTAATCTTGGAAATTTACACAGAAAAATTGTGCCTTATTTTGACCACTTTGATTTTGTGCCTTAATGGGATTTTTTTGTGCCTTATTTCTTGATTTTTCATGTGCCTTAAAAAGGAAGAGGAGTGTAATAATTTTAAAAAAAAATTTGAATTTGTTGGAAAAAGAACTAAAAAGAACTGTGGAATTTGTAAATTAATAGACAAATATTTCAAAGGTTTGAAAAGACCAACGTTTCAAAAAGTCAAGTGATTTTTTGGAAGGAAGCTTTCATTTTGAAGAATCATTTTTTTTTATTTTTCTGAATAATAAAATTTAAATAATTCTTCAATAAATGGGTATTTCAAGAGCAAAAGACAAAAAAAGAAAATTAACTGGTGGTAAAAGAAAGAAATGGAGATCAAAAAGACAAGCCAGAATTGGAAGACCACCTGCAAATACTAAACTCGGGCCAAAATTAATTAGGCCAGTAAGAACACATGGTGGAAACACCAAATATAGAGCCCTTCGTCTTGATTCTGGTAATTGGTCTTGGGGATCAGAAGGTTTGTTTTTATTGATCTAATTTTTTTTAATTTTCTTCTTTGCTTTTTGTTTTTTTTTTATTCTTTTTTTTTTTTTTTTTTTTTTGTTGAAAAAACTTTCCTTATTCTTTTTCAACACAAATTAAAAATGAAAACGAAAAATTGTTGTTTACTTATTGTTCATCCCGTTTCTGAAAATTTCTGTCAAAAAATAAATCTCTTCAAACAAACACAATTAAAAATATGGAATAAAAAGCCATCTCAAGAAAAACAAGAATCTTAGATGTAGTTTATAATGCATCAAACAATGAATTGGTAAGAACAAAAACCCTTGTTAAAGGAGCTATTGTTGTCATTGATGCCACACCATTCAAGCAATGGTACAAACAATTTTATGGTGAAAACATTGGCGATAAAAAAATGAAAAAAGGTGAAAAAGAAACAGAAAGCAAAGAAAAAGAAACTGAAGAAAAAAAAGAAGAGCCCACACCAAAACAACTCGTAATTAATTAATTCCTCTTCTTTTTACCCAATAATTTTGTTTTTTTTACTTGTATTGGCTTTTATGATCGAAAACACTTTTTTTTAATACTTTCTTTGTTAATTTTTTGAATCCAATTCTAAATTACAAACCAAATAACAACCAAACAAAATAACTACACAACTCCTAATATTTATATTCAATATATGAATTCAAAAAAAAATAGAGACAACAATGGAAAAACAAAAACGAAAGAAAAAAGAAAATGAAAAAATATATCCAAAAAAAAGTTAAAAGAAGAGAAGGACACATCATCAGCAAACAACTTGTTGATCAATTTAAAAAAGGAAAACTATTTGCATCAATTAGTTCAAGACCAGGTCAATGCGGTCGCTGTGATGGTTATATTCTTGAAGGAGCTGAACTTGATTTTTATGTTCACAAGTTAAAAACACGTAAAAAAAAATAAATAGATTTTTTTTCATTAAATCCAATTTCTAGAATTTTCAAAAGAAACTATATAGAACTACGATCTAAAATTTATAATAATTACATCGTACTCATAAAATAATTTGAAAAGTTTCCTCCTTTCTCCTTTATTTATTAGATTTTTTCTTTTTACTTTATTTTTTTTATGTTTATTTTTTTTTTTGATAGAGACAAAAGAAACTTACACACGCAAAAAAAAGTGCCACAGTTAATGAAAAAATCACAATTTTATCAAAAAAGCATGAAAAATTAAGAAACCACTTTTGTACGTGTGTATTGGTTTATTTCTTAATGGAATCTATTTTTTCGATTATTTTTCAAATTATGGAAGATTTTTTTCTCGAAAATATTCTCAACAAGTTTCATTAATCAAAAGCAACATAAAAAAACATATCTAAAATAAAAATGTATTTTTGATTAGATTTCCACCTTGATGAGATTATTTCTATTGTTAGTTTTTTCTGTGCTTCCTCAAACCAGAAGAAAAAGGTCAAACCGCAAAACGAAAGGATAGTATTACATACACGAGTGTAGTTTAATGTAATCTCATACCAAGTTCAGAAAAGGAAAATACTTATTAGAACTTGTTCAAGTATTAGGTGAGTTTTTATCAAGAAGGAAATTTGAAAACAATGTGTTTTTGGATACAAACTATCAAGAACTGTTAAATCATTTGTCAATTGAAAAAAAAATATTGAAAAAAAGATAATGTATATTTAAAAGCAAAATAAAAAGAATTTGGAATTTAGAATGATTACTGAATAAAAACAATAACATTTTATCTAAATTATAAACAAAAAAACTCGCCTTTAAATTAAAAGAACAGAAGAACCTTTTCCTTTAATCATTTATTCTTATCAGCTCTTTTATTTAAATTTGTTTTGTTCTTTTCTTTCGAGTTTTTTATTTGCTTTGTCAGTCCATTGGGAACTGTAATACACTTGTTAATTGGGTTCTATATTTGAAAATGTAAAGTGAGTTCTATTAATAATAGTAAAAATAAATGATTAAAGACAGAATGGTTGTGAAGTATAATAACAGTTTTTTTATGTGATTGTACTTTGGTAAGGGGTTTTTCTTTGATTGATCCTTGTTGTCAAATTATGTAAATAAAATTTACTTTAATTTTGAGAATCACCAAAAAAATTAATCTTATTTTGATAATCAAACAGGTATAAATTGTTATTACTAATTAGATTAAAAATAATATAATGGATTGCTCTATATAGTTAATTGTTTCTTCTTTTAAGTGGTTTTACTTTTCATTTTGAGCTTCTATTAATGTTAACAATAAAAAAATCATGTTGAATTTTTTCACCAAAAGGTAAAATATAAAAAAATAGAGTTACAAATGAAAATAAAAATAAGAGGAGAAATGTATTAGACACGAAGTGTCACTAAAAAAGTGAAACTTTATTTCTTTGGGAAGATTGAATTATCCCGTTGAAAAATATCATTGATACCCAAAAAAAAAAAAAAAAAAAAAAACCATAGGTGTACTTGGGCATTTTTAACGAATACTCTGAAATTATTCTAATTAATAATTCCAATTTTTTTTTTTTATTATTTGAGCCTAATTTGAAATTTTTCGAAAATATTTTGATGATTAAAAATATTTATTTGAATTAAAATTTTGAAATTCTCATTTTTAATCACCATGATTATCCAAATTCGCAAAAAAAAATAAAAAAATGATATCTTCCAAGTTAATGAGTAGATGTACCCTTTTTTCAAGAAATATTGGAATTGGTGGATAGTGTGTATACATTTGTGTTATAAATCCAGAATCATGATATTTCATTTTTCGTTCTTTCGGGGACTTATTGTGAAGTATTATATATCATGATAAATAAATGTTATTTTTTATATTTGAGAAACAAAAATGATATAGAAGAAAATTTTCACTGGAATTGTATTTAAAAAGAAAAAAAGATTTTCACAGTTATTGTAATCCAATAACCCATCAGATATGTATATTTATTTATTTATTTTTTCTTTTTTCTATTTTTCTATTTTTTTATTACTGTAATTAACTCTTCTTTCTACCCATTTTATTTTATTACCGCCAGTTCCACTTTTAAGACACAAAATACTACGGAATTTAAAGTACAAAAAAATCTCAAAGTATGGCACTAAAATTCAGATTCTAACAAAATAATTAATAAAAAAAAAAAATTCCAAATTTTTCTTCCTTAATTTGAGATTTTTTTGTACCTAAAATTTCATTGAAAGTTTGTGCCTTATAAGTGGAACTGATTGTGTTTGTTTGTTGATTGGGATTAATAATTTTTGTTAAAAAATGTAAGAGATGGTTTTTTTCCATTGTTATATATATATATATATATTATTTACTTAAATTACCATCTCTTTAATTTTGAATATGATTTGATAAATAAGAATTAGATTATTTATGTGTATTTCATATTCTTTAGTAATGTATGAATTAATCCGAGATTATTAGTAAATAAAAATTTTTATTTCAAAATTGATATTTATCTAACTTATATGTAATTTTTTTCCAATCTAAGCTTTAAATAATCCAATTTTCAATTTTTTTATAATAAATTAGAATTAAATAATTGTCTACCATTATTTTGTTTATTTAGATTTTTTTGAATTATAATTATATACAAACGAAATTTTTAATTTTTTTTTAATATAAAAAAAACAGTTTGAATTGTTAAAATAATATAATACCACTCAAATTGAAAATTATTTTGATTTTTGAAAAATAACAATTCAATTTTTCTTTTTTTTTTTTCTTTTTTTTTTTTTAATTCGGTATTCTACATCTTTTTACCAAAAATAAACTAGATTTCAAAGATTTTCACTCATTTAATAATACCTAATAGAGTTTTTTGAGAGTTAATTCCCGTATTCTTATTAAAAAAATATTACAAATATTTAGATCAAATCCTTTTTTTCTAATTGTTCAAATTTTTGTTTTTCCTTTTTATATTTTTGTATTTCTTTTCTTTTCTTTTTTTTTATTCTTTTTTTTTTTTTTTTTGATTTCTTTTTTCTTTTTGTTTCATTTTTTCCTTCTTTTTCAAATTGTGCAAATGTTTGTTTTTTTTTTTTTTTTTTTTTTTCGATTTCTTTTTTTTTTTTATTTGCAAAAGATCATGTTGAAATAAAAAAAGATCTTCTAAAATACAAATAGTAACTAAGAAAATTGAGACTCTGAAAGTATTTTAAAATGAATTTTTTTTTATTAATAAAAAAAATTTCTTGCTTTTTGATGTTTTTTTCAGTAAAAGTTCAGTAATAAAGAATATGTAATGCTCATTTTTAGAATTGTGACGAACTTTTTTTTAATTTGTGGTTTAATTTTTTTTTAATTTTTAAAATATCAGGTTTTGATATATTTACAATAATTTAAAAGTTTATTACATATTAGATTTAATTATCAGTTGTCTTGAATTCTAAAGGGTATATATATATATATATATATATATTAATTAGTTATTCTAGATATTTCACAATTTTTGAATGGTGTTTATATTCGAAACATTTGGTATTGGGTAAAGTATGTTGTTTCAAATAGAAAAATTCAAATAAAATTAGATAATAATCAAAACATTTGACTCGCTAAAACTTGTTAAAAAATTTTTCAAAAAAAAATTACAAATACATTTTTTTTTCTCTAACTCCTCAAGCTTTTTCGAAAATGAATGATTTATTGGTATGGATAAAAAACTTTATTTTTTTTTTCTTGATGTATTATTATTTATAAAATATATTTTTTAAAGTTGTTTTTAGTGGATGATTCTAATTCATAATTTCTTCTGGAAGTTGATTAAATAAGATTTTTTAAAACAATTAAATAATTATTTATCTATTGAATTTTATACCAAATAATAGCTAAATATTGGATCTTTGTTATATGGTTCATTTCAAAATTGGTTATCATTGTAATTATTTAATTAGAATATTAATAATTTATGAAAAAAATTTATATAAAACCAAGAATACTACATTTTTATTATATATAAAAAAATTTCAAACTAGCTTCATATGATTTTATATTATTAGAAATTATTTTTTAATTGTGAAAATTTAATTTTTTGAAGTATTATTTTTTATAACCTGAAAGAATTTTGTTATAATTTTGTAAACATTTTTCATACCCGGGTTGGGAATTAATGTTAAAAAAAATATGATGATCTTTTAAGAAAGAAAAATTTCAAATTGGAGAACATTCTTTTATTCCTTTTTTCTAAGTTTTAAGAACTTTAATTATTGAAAGGGGTTTTATTTTTTGATTGGGATTTGTAAATTAGCTAAAGTTTGATATTTATTATCGATTATTAATCAGATGGTAACTAGAATCACATACAAACTGATTTGAAATATTGCTATTTATTAATTATTTTAAAGGTTGAATTCTATTAAAAAAAATTAAAGCGCTAGGTTGAATTTTTTAAAGATAGAATTGAAAAAAAAAATAATCCTTTAATTTGACTATTCTCCATTATTTAGAGATTGGGTTGGTAAGAATTAATGGGATTTTTGAGAAATATATGATGTGGTAAATATCTTTGAAATTGGTCAATTTTTCAAATGGTTCTTTTTTTTTATTGGTTTTTAATAAAATTTGAAGATATATCTTCTTCGATCTATTTTTTAAGTAATTGGGAAGTTTGATTACTAAAATAGAATAAAAAATAGATACAATAAAAATAGCATTTTTCTAAAACAAAAATTAATTGTAAATCTTGATTAAAGTTCATAATCAATTCAACTAAAAGCAAAATTATCACCTTTTAATTGTTAATTACAAATCCATTGGTGACCAACATTTATTTAAAGATGTTTTAATTTACTTTTTTTTATTTCCAAAAAAATATACAATTACTACAATATAAAGATAATATATTCCTAAAGGAAATCTGGGATAAATCTTGATTGTTATTTACTACATTGCTCAAAATAATTAGCGCCCAAGGACTTTAATCCATGTTTCAAAATATCATCCATGTTTTAAATACTTCTTGTTCCAAGACTATATCCAATTCACTGACCAGTATTATACCTAAGTTGAAATTAATTTTGAAGGTCAATTTCTTGAGACTTTAAAGTAAAATTTAAATTAGTAATGCAATTTGTTGAAAATTTTTCATAATTTTCTCAATTTTTTTGAAATTTTTTGGTTTTTTTAATGATAAACAATTTTATCAAAAAATTGCTCTACTTTTAGAGATAAATTTTATAATTTGATCCTTTATTTTTAGAATTTCTTTTTTAATAAGAGAACTTTCAGAAAGAATGGCCATATTAACTTTGACTTTATTGTCCTTTTCTTTGATTAGTTAATATATTGGCCCTCTATAATGAAAAAACACATTTATTATTTTGAAATACAAATAAAATTTTTCGACACACATTATTTTGCCAACAACATTTGTTAATTTATAGAAAAATATACACTTTAATTCCAATATCTATGGTCTTGATATATTTTTGTGGATTATATACAAACAAATCTCTTTTCTTTTTCTCTCCAGTTAAATTACTTTTAAATGGTAATTTTTAATCTCTATCATTTCTTTAATTAATTTAACTAAATGGACGGAAAGGTATTTGATGTCTCGATAGATTTCAAGATTACAAACTTTGATTAATCTTATGACTAAAAATTAGCCTTTCAATTCAAATTAATAGTTGTGTGTTTTGATCCTTTATTTGAATAAGCACCCCTTCCTGAAAGAGGGGGGCGTCATTCGTATGTTTTGGGATCATTGCTTTCATGATATGTAAAGATTGAATTAAAAAAAAATTAACATTGCAAAGAAAAGTAACAAAATTGAAAAAAATTGTGAAATCAGTTTTAATAGAAAACGTTAGTAAAAAGTTTACTTTTGAAATATTTTTTTACTTATTATTTACTGATCAATATAGATATCATTTCCAGAAATGGTTAAAACTTGATTAGTACTTGTTGCTAAACCTTTATAGCCAATTTTACAACATAGAAAAAAGATAATAGCCAAAAAATCCAAAAAAAGCAAATTTTACTAGTTTACTATTAAATAAAAATTTGGAAAATTGAATCTACATAAAATTTAGTTTCTTTTGGTGTTTTGGATTTTTTTATAAATTCAATTAATCAAACCTATTTTTGAACTTATTTTTGTTTTAAAATGATGATTAAAAATCTGCAAAAAAAAAAAAAATGAAAAGGACAACTTTTACTCCCATTTTACAATTAAAATCAATTTGTTTAATATTTTCCAAGTGAAAATTTTTTTTGAAATGGATAGATCATAATTTTTTAGTTTTTAACTAATCACAAACCGGTAAACGAAACTAATTTTTCTTTTTAAAAGAAAAATGATTCTCTCTTCTAAAAATTTATCCACGATACCAAAATAACAAATTTTCAATTCTTGATCATTTTGAATTTTGAAAAAAAATTCCTATTTATTGTTAATAAATTCGTCTTTTAGTTACTTTCAGGTTTGTTGAATTATTTTAAACTTTACCTCATTTTTGAAACTTACTTCTTGGTAAAATACTTTGGATAATAAAAAAACCTTAAAAAATTAAGATTTATAACGAGAAAATCAAGTCTTTTGTCTATTTACTTTAAGAAAAAAAAGATTTGCGAATTGATTACTCAGTTTTCATTGCTAATCATATTTTCTGATTTTTAAAGACAAAATAACAGGCTAGTGCCTTTTTGACAAAGAATTAGTCAGTCTTGAAAAGCAATACAAAAGAATAGAAAATTCTAAATTACATAAACAGTAAATTAGTGAAAAAGGATTTAAAAAATTCAGATACATACTTTAATTAACCTGTTTTGAAAATAAAGCTTTTTACATTATTGTTCATTTGTTTTGTTGTTTTTTTCTTGATATTTTTTCTAAAAATAGCTGAACAAGAGAAGAACAAGAAAAGGATAACAAGAAATTTTTTTACTTTCAATTTTAAAAGGATTTTGGACTTTGCTTAAATCATTTTTTTTTTTTTCCATTTTCTTTTTAATATGCAATACTTAAGTAGAAATTATTCTAAACTCTCTGATCGAATCTTGAGAAAAAGTCTCATGTCGAAAGTCTGTTCAGTACAAGACTCTCTTAGATTCTTTAAAGATGGCCAAGCTATTGGTTGGTCTGGATTTACACCAGTAGGATATCCAAAAGCAATCCCTATTGCACTCGCTGATCGAGTTGAACAAACTGGAGAAAAGGTTTGTTTTTCCTATTCCTTAACTTTTACGATTTCTTTTGAAAAAAAAAAAAAAAAATCTCCCAAATCACCAAAAAATAAATTTGCTTTTTTTTTCTTTTTTTTTTAATTTTTTTTTCTTTCTTTTTCTTTCAACGCTTTTCCAAAAAAAAAAAAAAAAAATGTTTAGATGCAATTTGAACTTTTTATTGGTGCATCTGTAGGTAAAGAAACTGAAGACAGATGGGCTAGTTTAAATATGATTAAAAGACGTTGGCCATACCAAACTGGTAAAAACATTGCTAAAGGTATTAACACTGGAAAAATTCAAATGGTAAGCATAATAATTTTTTTTTTTTTTCTTATTTTTCTTTCTTTCTAAATTTTAAATTTTTTTTTTTTTTTTTTTATTTTTATTCTTTGACTTTCACAAAACAAAAATAACATAACAAAAAATAAATCAATTTAAAAAATTAGGGTGACATTCATCTTGCCAAATTTGCACAAAATTTAGCTTTTGGATTTTTCACAAAAGACAAAGGTGGAAAGCTTGACATTGCCTTAATTGAAGCATGTGAAATTGATGATGAAGGTATTATCCTTGCCGGTTCTGTAGGTGCCACCCAAGAAATCTGCTCAGTTGCCGACAAGATCATTGTTGAAATTAACACCACATTCAGATCATTTAGAGGACTTCATGATATTGAACAAGATTTAAAACCACCTTTCAGAAGACCAAATTTAATTTCTCGTGTTGACGACAGAGTTGGAACCACACATTTAAAAGTCGACTTTGACAAGATTGTTGCCATTGTTGAGTCCAATAAAAAAGACAACGGAAGACCAATGTCTGCCCCAGACAAGACCTCTGAAAAAATTGCCGACAACATTCTTGACTTTTTCCAAAACGAAGTCAAACACGGAAGATTACCAAAGAACTTGCTCCCATTACAATCCGGTGTTGGTAACATTGCCAATGCAGTTGTTGCAGGATTGGTCAAGGGACCATTTAAAAATCTTAAGGTCTGGACCGAGGTCTTACAAGATACCATGTTAGACTTTTTCGACAATGGCAAATTGGAATTTGCCACATCCACTGCTTTGACATTCACCCCAGACGCCTTTAAAAGACTGTATGAAAACTGGGACTTCTATGCACCAAAAATCTGTTTAAGACCACAACAAATAACCAACGGTGCCGAACAAGTCAGAAGACTTGGTGTCATTTCCATGAACACCCCTGTTGAATTTGATATCTATGGACATGCTAACTCCACACTTGTTGGAGGCACAAGAATGATCAGTGGCCTTGGCGGATCAAACGACTTTTTGAGAAACGGTTATCTTACCATGATGCACGCTCCTTCGTTCAGAAAGACCAAAACTGACCCATTTGGTATCACCTCGGTTGTCCCAATGGCCCCTCATGTTGACCACACAGAACACGATTTAGATATCCTCGTCACAGAACAAGGTTTGGCAGATCTTAGAGGATTAGCTCCTAGACAAAGAGCTAAGGAAATTATCAACAAATGTGCTCATCCAGTATACAAACCAATCCTTACAGAATACTACGAAATGGCTCTCAAGGACTGTCTTGCTAGAAAGGTCGCACATCAACCTCAATTACTCGATAAATGCTATAAAATGCAACTCAATCTTGCCAAGAATGGTACAATGAGACTTGACGAATGGTAATAATTATCTACTAAATTAAATTAAAAAAAAAAAATTCATACATTTTTTATTTTATTTAGATCCAATGTTGAACTTTTTTCGAGTTTAGTATTATATATTTTCATTTTTTTTCTTTCTTTTTTTTTTTTTTTTTTACTTTTTCTCGATATGTTCTAATTTCTTATTTTTTAAATATTTTTATTTTTTTTTTTTAAACTACATTTATTCATTCATAAAAAATTGAAAAATATTTAACAGAAACTAAAAATTTTATTGGAAATTTTGAATTATATTTATTTTTATAATTCGAGTTTTCTATTCTTTTAGTGCAGAAATCAATAAAAAACTTTTTCTCATTTTTTTTTTTGATTTGATATTTTATTTGGTTATTTTAATTTTTTTGAACAATCTTCTTCATAAAAGTTTTTTTATAACTCCTTTTAAAAAAATATAAGGAAAATCAATTTTGTTATTGTCAAAATTTCTTGATTTAGATTTAATTTTGTTAGTGATTAGATCAAAATTATTTTTAATTTTTCAGAGTTATTTTCGAATCAATTTATTTTGTTTTTTAACAAATATTACAGCTGTTCCAACAATAATTTGTAAAATTATAAGGCATAAAAATTTATTTTCTAATATAAAAGATATATCTCGTTAGACTCGTTTTAAAAACGGTGATAAAAACTTTTCAAAATCAGTAAATTTTATAAAATAAAAAAAAAATATTATTGTATCTACGATATGGTCTTTGGCATTGACAAACAAATTAATATAAAAATTAGTAAATGATAGGGCTTCAATTGACATACCTGTGAATATCATAGGTTTTCAATAATTGAAAAGTAAAGATTGAAACAAACTTTCAAAATTGTTATGATTTTGGTTTGTTCTTTTCCTTTGTTAATTGATTCAATTGTTACATTTAGTTTTTAATAAAAAAAAAATATTTCTGGTTTAAGGTAATAAAATTGAAATTGATATTTTTTAAAAGATTTTTTATTCTAATTAACTTGATTCCAGTCAAAGGCTACTATCATTTTTTAATTATAATTTTATTATAATTAATAATTTAACTCCAATGAACAAAAAACGAATGGGTAGAATAATACACACGCAATAATAGTTAATTCCATTATAAAAAAAATTTAATTAAGTAATATATTTTTTTAAAAATTAAAAAAGAGGGATTATTAGCAAAAAAACTTGAAAAAAATAATATTATAGTTTTTATCACCAATTGATAAACATAGAGAATTCCAAGAAAAATCAAGATGATTCTAATATAATAATTATTACAATTACAATACTATTGTATTAATACACGTTTACCTTTTACCTATAAAGATTTATATAAAATAAAAAGACACTTGTAAAATAATTAATCATCAAGAAACTAAAGAAAAAACCAAATTGCAAAATGCAAAAAAATTGAAAAAATTATTTCAATTAAATCCAATTACCAAATATAATTTTTTTTTTCTAATATCATTTCATATCCTCAAATGTTTATATTCTCTAAAATTTTGAATTAGATTATCTTGTTTCAGATTTGGTGACTTGTAAATTTGTTACTTATTTTATCTATCTCCAACTTAGTATGATTTTAACCACACCTCTAAAAGAAAAAAAAAATATTTACAATATTATTTAGAATAATAATAAAGATTTACATGTGAACTATTAGTAACGAAAACAGTCATAAAAAAGACAAATACCTTTTAAAAATATAAGAAATTAAATCAATTCAATGGTGTTTTATTTTTCTAAAAAATAGTAGAAAAACAAAATGAAACATCACTAAAAAAATTATTTTGGCTTTTTTAGTAGATCAGAATTTTTCCCACTTTTCATATCAGAGAATTTACAAGTAATTAATATCACTAAACACAGACAATTCATTTCACTTTACGGAACCCAGCCAAAAAAGAAAAAGTCACCTTTTTTTTCAGAATCAAGCAAACTACCACTGTTAATATATAAGAGAAATAATAAACACGGAATTATAATTGATGTTATAAAAGAAACATTCAAAAAAACAATAAATTCCAAAAAAAAAAAAAAAAAAAGCTGAAAAAAAAATGTTCCAACTTTTATTGAAAAGTCTCAAACTAAATTTCTCAAAATCTAACAATTACAAAAAAATGTTGAAAATAAGATTTTTTAATTGTAAATTAATTTATTTTAAAAGAAAAAAGAAATTGACAATTTTCTCAATGTTAATTTAGAGTTTTAAATGTATTTTTTTTTTTTTCAAATTGACTTTCTACAAAAAAAAAAAAAAAGATTAATAATAATAAAAAAAAAAAGAAATATACAATCTTTCATTCAAATGTGGAACGTTTTATTGGGCAAATAGAGTGTATTACAAAAGTTAAAGTCATTATTCTTATTAAAATAAATTTAAAATGTTTAAATCTAATCATTTTATACCAATTAATCATTTTTTCTAAGTTTACCAATTGTTTTTTTTTTTTGTATTTTAAAATATTGTCATGTGGTATAATGTAAGATTAACCCTTATTTAATTTATTAATATTAAAATATATCGACTCAATAACAATTTTTATAATATGTCATACTGCCCCCATTTTCACACATTAACAAATACATTTTTTAATTCCAAATATACATATTAATTAAGAAAAAACTTTAATATCTATTTTATTTTTGGTAGATTACGAATTTTTGATTTAATTTGAAGCCATAAGATAAAACTCTATTATTATTATTATTATTATTATTATATTTTAAATGATTACTAAAAAAAAAATTAAATTAAAAATTAAACCTATCATTATATATATATTTTTTCCAATTACTGAACAAAAAGCACACAAAAAAGTTTAAAAAATAATTTTTTCTTGAAAATCAATCTATTTGTTCTTTCACTACAAAAAATCCACCAAATAAAAATTTAAAATAAATATTAACAGCAAAAAAAAAAAAAAACTTTTTTTCTTTATTTTTTTAAAAAAGATTTTAAAATTTTTTGAATTTATTAAAAAATTTATTTGGTTCAAAATTTTTTCGTATATTATTGTTTATTCAATAGATCTTTTACCAACTATTAGAATAAGATGAATTGTAATTGATTTCTACATACATAAACATTTCCCCGAATTAAGAATATATTTGAATCAATTTATATTTATTTTAATATATATGTATTTTCTAACCAAAGGAAATATACTTATTTTATTATGGAATTTTTTAAAATTATTTATTGAAAAAAAGCTTGGAAATATAAACAATAATCAAGGTATAATTTACCCCCCCCCAATCCACAGGAAAGATGTTCCTAGGTTTAAATAGTCATTTTTATTATTTTTTCCTTGTAGTAAATTGAATGGAAGATAATTATTGATATTCTTTTAACCATTTTCCATGTACCAAAGGTTTTGAATTTATATTGATACGAATCTCTTTTATTCATTTTTTTTATATTCAGGTATATCATAAACAAAAACATATTATGTTTATTTCTTTCTTTAAACAACCATTTTTAAAAATAGTAATTCAAAAAAAAAAAAAAAAAAAAAAAAAAAAATTCAATCTTTAATATTAAAACTGCAAATTAAGTTAAAGTTGTCTTTAAAAAAGAGCAATTAAAAAGTTTTTAAAAAAATCTTGAAAATGGTTCTATTAACTTTGTTAACTGTTTTCTAGATACTTTGAAAAACTTTTTTTTCTCACTTTTTTCAAATGGCAAAATAAATTAAAAAAGTTTTATCGGATTAAATGATTCGACCCATTCAAATATTATTTAATTGATGAGTTAATTTATCTATTTTTAATTAATTTGTAAATTTTTTAAAGTGGAATCAATTGTGTAAATAATATCCTCGTCTTGATGGTATTGTGATACTGATTGTAAAATGCCTGCCCCACCCTTCATTTGTATTAATTCACGGTTAAATTGGTCAGTTGATAGGTTCATTATTGCAGCCAATGAGGAATTCAGAATAACTTTATCGGAGGCGTATCTTTTAATTAAGGATAAAATTATTTCTGTTCCACCATTTTGGGCTATTTGTATTCGAGCCTTTTCTCTGAAGGCCAGGTTTGTAATTACATCAGTGATTAGATGAACTAAGGAAGTTTCATCTTTGTAAGTTTCCAAAGCAGACAAAATAATTGGTACAATTTTTCTGTTGACCAATATCTTCTGATTTTCTTTCTCTGAAGAGATGTTTATTAACATTTTAATAAACTTGAAGACGGTTTGAGGGTAGGGAAGGCATAGCTTGAAGGAGTTAACAATTACCTTCCCCGAGTTTTGGTTTTTTATTAAGATCTCCTTTCTTCCTTTTGCCGACATTGTGATGTTGTGAAGTAACAAGGCAATTCTTTCAATCAAAACAGGTGTTTCACGATCGACAACAAAAACATTTAAATACTCAAATGCCTTCTGAACGCCACCAGAGCTGATTACCAAATTACAGTTGTGAGCCGTACAGCTCAAATTCGCCAACAAGGAAAAGCACTTGATCAGCATTTGATCATTTTCGGGATTCTCTTTGATTTGATCACAAAGCCATTGGATTATTTTGCTGCCGCCAAGCAAAACGCAATGGGTTTCAGATTGCGAAATGTTGTATAACAAAGACAATCCGCTATCAAAGATCTGTTTATTGTCTTGAAAATTTACTAAAGACCTCAAAATGACTAGATGAGATCCTTCTCGTACAACCTCACCAACAACATCTTCGCTGCCCGAAGAAATGCTTACCAAGCAAGCGATTGCCCTGTATTGAATTTCAATGGATCTTGAATAATACCGAATCGTGTTTAAAATTACCCGCACTCCTTCACAAGACAACAGCTTGTAAATGTTATCCCTTTCAACAACTAGGTTTTGCAGCAGCTCCAAGCCAACTGTAACGATCTTATTGCTTGACAATTTTTCTTTTAAACAGCTGACACAATGCTCGATGAGCCCGTGGTAACTTAACAAAAGTGCTGTTTCTCTTGACAGGCATAAATTACGAAAGCACGTAAAGGAATAATAATTGATTTCCTGACTTGTTTGATACTTTTCATAAATTGTTATCAACAAGGTCAAGATCCCCTGGCCACGAACTGCCTCGTGGAACTCATTTGATTTTTTTGATGTCAAGTTTGTAAGCTCAATCAAGTCTTGGATTAACCATTTTTCTTTGGTTAAGTGTGATTGTAATTTTTCTTTGAATTTCTGAATATAATTTTCCATTTTTTCCGTTTTGTTTTTGGTTGGGCTGTTTTGTGGTTGTTTTTTTTTGGCTTTTTTGTGTATTTGAAATGTAACAATAAAGTTGTTTGTGTGTTTTTGAAAAGAAAATTGAGTTGTTTAAAGGTGATTGTTAGTTATTTATCAGATAAAGTTGAAAAAATGAAATTTACTTTTCTTTGATTGAAACACTTTTTTTTTCTAGTTTCTGAGAGTTTATTTTATCATTTTGAACAATTTTGATATTTTTAAATTCCATAGAACAATTTTTTTGAATTTGACTAAGAAAATATTTTGGAATATAATTTTTTTTGCAAGAAAGAAAGTTTAAGGTTAACCAGACCAATAATGGGATAAAGGCTATATGCTTCTCTTATAATTCTCTATCTATTTTCAAACCTTCATGTGTCAAAAGTCTAAAATATATTGAATAAAAAAAGAACGTAAGTGTTTAGAATTTTAGGTAATTGATTTTGTGATCAAAAATTAAAGAGTATTTTGCATTTTTTGATCTAGTCAAAATGAAAAAGATTTTTTTTATTGTATTTTTTTCCCATTTCATTAAAAACAATAACTTTTCAAATAAACTTTGATAAATTTTCCAAATAAAAACAAAATTTTTACCAAAAAAAAAAAGGTGTTTGATTATTACAAATAAAAAAAATTAATAAAGATTTAATAAAAGAATTTTTGTATAAATTTAAAATGTACTATTATTTCCCAATTAATAAATGATAATTTTTATACCAAGTTCCAGAACGAATATTTATTATGTCTGTTAAAATCGAAGTATTAAAGTAAAAAATTTCTCTTTTAGTTAACTAAGCAAGTTTAATTTATTCTCTAAAAATATCATTTCTCAATGATGTTGTAGAGAACTTCGGATTGTCTTCAACTTATAAACTCTAAAAATATTTTGGAATGTGAACTAAAAATTTTCATTTTTTAATAGGAAAATAAGAGTATAAAAAAAATTTAAGAAAAGATCTTGAATAATCTAAATTATATTTCCCTAGGGTGAAAAAAATAAAACTAAAAGTTTTACATTACTTATTAGTAATATCCCAAGATAGTTCTTTTTTTAAAAATTAGAATCTGTACAATTCTTTTGATTTTCAAAACCAATGATTTGGTGAAGTATATTGTTAATAGTCTAATTTATCATTTTGTTATTTTTTTTTTTTGATTTTTGATTTTTACTTTTATTTTTGACAATTTTTTTTTTTTTTTTTTGATTTTTTATTTTTATTTTCCTTTTTAAAAAAGGTTTGAAAAAAAAATGTTTTAAACCCCTAAATTAGAATACAGAAAATTGAGTGTTTGTATTTTAGTTTTAAATGAATACATTTACAATTAAAAAATCATATTTTCAACAATTTAAGAATCTAAAGAAATTGAGAAATTTTGCAGGAGACATTCTAATAAAAAGGGCTAAAAATTTTTTTTAGTTTTTTTTTTTTTGAAATATAAGGTTTGTTCAGGTATTTCATATTCTAAATTTCAACTCTTATCTCAAGTATATTATTTCTCTTATTTCTAAACAATTGGATATTTGTTTGATTCTTCAAAAAACGTGAATTTTTCATTTTTAGCTAGGCTCCTTTGAGTGAAAGGCGGTTTATATCAAAAAAAAAAAAAAATTAATTGGATAAGTTCTGAAAAACTGAAATTTGACTTAAACAATGAAAACATTATCATATATGAATTTTGTTTAATAAAAGGTAATATTATTTTGCTAATTAAAGAATTTTCATTGATAAGAAAATTATCTAAAATGAATCATTTGTTTCTTACATAAAATATACCGTTTGAAGGAATTGTTTAATAAAAGAATTTTAATAAAAATCAGTTGAATAATATAAATAAATCAAAATTATCAAAGAAAATTTATTATTAATTAAAAAAATCTATTATAAATAAAAAAGAGTATTTCAAGAAGAAGGAAAAGTAGAACCCAAAAGAAAAGAAATTAAAAAAAAAATAATGAAAAAATAAAAAAAGGTTTAATTTTTTAAACTTTTTTTTTGTTTTTACAAAAACATAAAAAACTAAAGAGATATTTAGTTAATTTTAAATCGAAACTAAATATTATACTTTTCAAATAAATAAATAAAATAAAAAGAAAAATTCTATCATTATACAAAGTTTGGTAATAATACACAAATAATCATAAGTTAAAAGTTAATTATTCAATGTTATATATATATATATAAGGGTTAATTCTTGTTAAATTGGTTACTTCCAAATTGTTTTTTTTTTAATTTTATCTAAAGTTTGGAAAAGGCATTTTTCTTTGTGAACAATTTTTAATATTTTTAGAATCCTCAACAATTCGCGATCTTTTTTCCAATCACTTACAACACCAAAACGATTTGATTTATTTCTATTGACCTTGCTAACAAAAAAAGGTTTTGCGGGTATTGCATTCATTCGATTACGGGAATAAGAAAATGGTGTATCATCCACAATTATAATTTTGTCGATATCTCTTCCAAGTATTGAAAGGTCTTTTAAATACCCGTCTTTAAAATTAGAGCAAGAGTCTCGGAAAAGACGGTGACTTATTAATTTCTTTTCTGGATCTAATTGATCTAAAATTGAATCAGCATAAAATTTTACTGATGCAGTAAAAACTACAACCTCAAACATCTGGGAACACTTTTCAAGAAAGTCATCCAAGTGTGGCCTTTTTGTCACAAACACTTTATTTTTAACGTCCCCGTTGTTAAATTCAACAGTAAAATTATAATTATCATTTTCATGAAATGAGCTTGATACTAAAGTTTGATCCAAGTCTAAACATAATGTGAATTTGTCTTGTTTATCAATATTTGGGAAGGGTAATAATTTTGGTGGTTTGAATGAATCATTCCCATCTTCCTTTTAATTTGTAGTTGTTTTGTTTTTTTGTTTTTGTTTTATTTTGTTATTTAATTAAAGATTCATTTGTTTATTAAAATTAAGTAATCGAAAAAAAAATTATTATTATTATACGAAAAATCATTTGTTTGTAAAGTTAATTTGATATCAACTGCAAATAATAATAATAATAATCAATTTTTATTTAGTAAATATGTGGTGTATCACTGTTAAAAAGGCAAGTTACAACATTTTTCAAATGTGTTACTCATACCACTTAATAGAGCAAGAGAAACAATTTTGGGAACATTTTTTGAACACTATTTTTACTCGTCTTTTTAAAAAAGGATTATCAATTCAAAAAAAAAAAAAGAAAGAAAAGAAAAGAAAATACAGCCGTTCCAAGGCTACCATAAAATTTTCAATAAAATACAATTGAATTTTCTATTCTTATTTTCCATTTTTTTAAAATAATAACTCTTATTACCAGAATTTTTCAAAAATGGAAAATAAGAAGAGAAAACTCAATTGTATTTTATTGAAAAGTTTCTGGTAACCTTGGGACGGCTGTATGGATGGAAATAAATAAAGAAAAACTAGTATAAACAAACAAATATTTCCACAAGAATAAAACGGGGGAAAAATGGCTGTTTAATAATTAAAATAATAAATGCCCAACCTCTTGATATTTAAATCGATCAATCTTTTTCGGTGCACCTTTTTTAAAAAATTTGATTTTTACTTTTTAAAATTAATATAATAACTAAAAAATTCAAAAAAAGCTTGACCAATTTTAAGTTCACTTTCCTTTTACCAATCTGATAACACTGTTTTCAAAACAGTTCTTTACCAAGAATATTTACAATATCAATAATTTACAAATTTAATTTAAATTTAAACCAATGAAATTCCATCTCAATCTTTATTTAAAGCCGAGTAATTAATTTAAAAAATGGAAATTGAACTAAAAGATTTAACTAAATTAAGTTTAAAATTATTGAAAATATTGTATTACCCACTCTTTAAATTGGAAGTTATATATTTAGTGACTTCAAAATTCTCTCCTGAACAGATAATTTGTGTTTCCTAACACTTAACCCATAAGAAATTAACCCAACGAAATCCCAAATGTCCCGCCACGTTAAAACATTAAAAAATTCACAATACCAAAATTGAATTAAATTTGGGAAATATTTTGATTTTTTAAAAATATTATAAATTTGTAAAATCAATTTTTCATTCTTTTTGTTTTTGTTTTTATTTTATTTTTCTAATTTAATAATAGTTCGCATTCAATTGTAAAGTTTTTTCAAACAATTGATATTAGGTTAAAGTTGAGTTATTTTAAAGAGATGAACCCAAATAAAATTGTTTGATTATATATAACCTTTTATCAATCAATAATTGTAAAGTGAAAATTTAAATAAATTTACCAATATAATACATTTTTTTGCTATGTCCAAAATTTTTAACAAACTAATAATTTATTAGTATTGATAATTATTTATTTTATGTTTTTTGAGTTTTGTTAATTATAAACAATTTTTAACATTTCAAGTAGTTAGTATTTTTAATTTGGTATTTCTTCAAGGATAAAAATTATTACTTTTCAAATTTGGTCAAATTCTCAATTTTGGTAAAATAGTCAATTCTATTGAAAAATATTGTCTCTAGGCATTTAAAAAACTCTTTTCAGGGTAGATTAGGGTATTTCAGGGTGGGTTTGGAGTGAAACTTAAGCTTGGGTGGTTTGGATGGTAGACTAGAAAATTTTAACTAATATTTTGAAAAAAATAATTAAAAGAGATCAATTAATCTTTTGTAACATATTTTCAGGGGTAAAAAATTCCCACTTAAATTCGTGTTTAAAATTGATTCTCAAACAAAATTTCAAATTATTTAGTATCGATGATTTCATCATTTTGGATTTTCTACAATTTTTGTAACAAAATACAACTAATCACAAAATAATCTTTTGACTTTTCCTCTCACAGCCATTAAAAACTTTCTTACTGTTGTAAATCATCAAGAAACTCTTCAAAAATATGAAGAAATTGAATTTGGCCAATTTTGAAATTTAATAATATTCCCTCTTCAAGAATTTATTCAATAAGATTTTTTTTCAAAAATTAAATTTTTGTAATTCAAAATTTTAAATTGGATGACTTTATGGAAATTATTTTTTTTTCAAAATGGTTTTCTTATTTTAATGTAAATTCACAATAATCAAAAACCTTTCTCAAATTAAAATGCCTTCAAATATTTTAAATTGATAAAAATGATTTTTATTTTAAAATGTAATCTTAAAATTAGATTTTCGTTTTCAGACAATGTTCTCAATTAATTTTACAAATTTGTGGATTTTTTTAATTATTTACATTTACCAAAATGTTTAAATTGCAGGATTTAGAATATTTAATCAACGTCCCAATTCGAACGGTTATAGATTGCTCGATAATTTATATATTTATCTGTAAAATGGGAGTATATTTTTTAATTTTGACGAATATTTTCAATGTACCCATAAAAATGGAATTTCACAGTGTTTTTGAAAATTTCAGTGTTTTAGGTTTGAAAGTTAGTCGTAGAAATAGTAAAATTTTTTGAACTTTTAAATTAAAAAACTCTTTAACAATTAGTAAACTTACACAAATCAAATGGTGAATTTAAAAGAAAATCGAAATAAATTTAACACATCTTGAAATACTGGTATTTGAATTAAAAATTGCTAATATATGGGCAATTTTCTTCACTTTACTTTCATTTTCCTTTTTTAACAAAAAACCACAAATTACAACCTAATTCTTTGGGAAGTCTATTTGAAAAAGAAAAATAGATTAAATAAAGTTAAATTCTTTTTCCATTTATCAAGTAAAGATCAGAAATAATTTGTTATATATTTTTGGAAATTGAAATAAAGATCTTCATAGACGAATTAAAAACGAATATTTTTGTATTGAATTTCTTCTCTTTCAATTGAACTCTTGAAATACCGTCATTTTCTATTATAAAATGAAAAATTTTTTTTCTAAATTCCCAAATATTTTATCCTAATAATTAACTGAAAAAGCCAAAATATACTCATAAAACAAATTTGAAATGAAGTTTTAATGAAAATTTATTAAGCGTCCTTATTAAACTGTGAGATAAAATTTTAAAAAAGGTAATTTAATTTTTTACCGTAAAAAGCAATTTGTGTAAAATGGGATTTATAAATAGTTTTTCCGAACAAAAATGATTTGTTGTTTGTAGTTTTTTTTTTCTTTCGTAAAGAACAGTTTTGGACAGTGTTAGTTTGTCCAACTTTTTGTGTAACTAATCTTATAGTTGGAAGAAATTGTTATTTTCTCAATATTTTTATGAAAAAATAATTTTTCGATATTTATTAAAAAAATACTTGTGAGAAATGAAAAGATTTCTTGTTTTTCCATTGCAAACATATTTGGTGTTTGTTTGAAGAGGAAAAAAATCTTTTTGCTTTTGAATTTTTAAATTAAAAAGAGAAAAATTGAAAAAAAAAGTACTGAAAAAAGATAAAGAAAAACAAACGTCAAGAATGATAAACCAAGGCACGTCTTCTTCTGTTTTTGCTTCTATTTGTGTCATGGTTTCAATCGTATGTATAGTTTGCCAGCCAGTTTTATTGATTGTTTCAATGATAGGAAATGATTCATTACCTTGAGCGAATTCAAAGAAGTCAAGGCTTTCAATTGTTGTTTGTTGATCTGTTCCAAAGAAGGGATTGTTTCTGATTAATGTGCTTGGTTGATCTTTTTGTCTTTCTTTCTTTGGAAGTATTTTTACGATATTTTTGTTTTGATCTTCTTTAGTTTTAGAAATCTTTTCGTGATTGCTATGGCAATAGCTGGTGCTCATATTCTTTAGTTTCCGTTCCTTTTGGATTGAATACTGATTAGAGATTTCATTTTGGAAATTACTTTTTTGGTTCTTGTTTTCTTTTTTTTTATTGCAGGTGGAATATCGAAAGATTTGTTTTGGATGGAGACACTTTTGTGTCCTTCGTAATTTTGTTTGTTGGTTGTTTTTGTTTTTGTTCTTGTTAGTGGAAAATAATCCAAGATCACTTTCAAATTTCCTTTTCTTGAGACGTGACATTAAAATTTTTGTCTTTGAGAAAAAAAAATAATATGTTTAATTTCACAATTAATTTTGACAAAAAATGATTGAATTTGTTTTTACCACAAAAGAAATCAACAACACAGGTGAAAAGTTCGTTTTTTTTGAGTTGAAAATAAAAAAATGGGATTTTTCGGATTATTTTGAAAATTTTTTTAATTGGTTCGAAGAAGAATATTTAGATCATTCCGTACACCTTTTTAATCTTTTTTATTCTTTTGATCGAATATTTTTTACATTAAAATCTTTTTAAAACCAAATTACAAAAATTGTTTTTTATTCCTTCACCTTTATTCGCTACTTAAAAAAAGATAATAAAAGAATAATTAAAAAGATTCTTTTTTTATTGTTAATTCGCTTGATCAAATTATCAAAACTTTTTGCTTGGAAAGGCTTGAAGAACGATCTCTTTATCCCAAACATACGTTGAATATAAAGTTTTAAGCATATTTGTCTTTTACAATCTAAAGAGGTATCAAAACAAAAACTATTGAATTATCATTTACAAAAATAATATTTGTTGATTAAACAGCCTGTATTGAGATCGTTATTATTAATATTGAAGCAGTTTTATTTTCAGAAAAATCAAAGCACTAAAAAGTCAAAGATAATTCTAAGGAATTACATATTAAAATCGTTTTTGACTTGAATAACAAAAATTGTTTGTCAATAAGAAAATAGCTTAAAATTTCTTTTAATGTTTTTTTTTTAAGAAGGGAGAACCGAGAACATTTGTTTTTCTGTGAACAGTTTTTTTAAAACAAAATACATTGGACATTCAATTGGTGAATAATAAGTGTAAAAATTAGATGAGTGAAGTTATGCAACCAAATTGTTCGATAAATTCACCTTAAAAATACTTTTTTAAATGATTAGTTAACAAACCAATTAGATAAAAAAAAATACAAAAATTGAATGGAGAATAAAGTATTGAAGAAAAGGAGAAACACAGAGAATTTCTCTTAAAATAATTATTTTACTAAAAAATTATTTATGTTTTGGTAGGTTATGACAAATTATTAGATAAAAATTTGAAAAAATAAGTTTCAGATACCACAACACCAACAGAAAATTAGATGTGTCCAATAAATTTTTTTGAAATAATATTGTTGATCTTTGACAGAAATTGTCAAATCTCAAACGGTTGGAAATTTTTAAAAAATCAAGAAATTCCATTTTTCTGATCAATTGAAAAAAAATTAGTAAAATTTTGATTTCATATTACTGGTAAATACATAAATTGTCAAGGAAATATTTTTTCTTCAATTGGGATACTGTTTCAGTCTTCTAAATAGTTGAATTTTAACATTTTATTTAGTATAAAAAATTAAAAAAATCAACAAATCTGTAAAATTGGTCAGGAAAAGAACTGAAAGAGAATTAAAATCAAATTGATAATAATTATTCAATAGATAAATGGTAAATACTAGAAAAATCATAATTATGATAACAACTTTATTTTTACATTCATATAATAGGATATTTTTTTTCTTCCAATAGATCTTTCCGAAAAAAATTTTATCTATATTTTAAATTTCAATTGAACAACCTTCAAGAAAATAATTGTTTCTTAAACAGTTTCCATTTTTTTAAATGTAAACTCAAAATAATCAAAAAAGTATACCTCAAATTATAATACAGTCAAATATTTTAAATCATAAAAATGTTTATAAATTTAGAATTTAAAATCAAAATTAGATTTTCAATTTTCCGTTTATTTATGCATTAATTTTGAAGATTTTTTGTTTTTTTTTTATTTTTTACACTGACCAAAAAGTTAAAATTCAACTATTTAGAACACTGAAACAATATCTAAATTGAAGTTGCAATGGTTACTCAATAATTTTCATATATATCTATCTGTAAAAGGTAAATCTATTTTCAAAATTTTACTAATCGTTTTTACAAAGTCAGAAAAATGGAATTCCAAAAGTTTTTAAAATTTCATATTTTTGGTTTAATAGAAATATTTGAATTTTTTATTATTTAACAATTATAATCCCTATTTTAACTTTTGTTGTTTTATATTTTGAATATCCAGTTAATATTTTCAAATTCTTTTTTCTAAAAGGGAGATAATTAATTCATCAAAACCGAGGATTTTTAAATATTGAATTCACTTAAATCCTCTTCTAAGCTTAATTTCAAAAATAGGGGCAAATTTTTGATTGAAAAAAAATGTAGTTTCTCATTTAGTGAATACCAAAACTCAACCCAGAAAAATCAGAACTTAAAACTAAAAAATAACTGTCTAAAACACCCTTTTCTGTTTTAATTATTATTTCTAATAAAAGAATAGAGAAAAGAAACCCATAAAGAAAAAAAATAAATCTGACCCTATTTTTTGAAATGATTTTTCATCTTAAAATTATCCATTTAAGATTCACCATTGCTTCCAAGAACCTTTTGAAACAACTTTCCATCGGAGTTATCAGATTTTTACTATTTACCCATTTGGTATCAACCCAAACTTTCCTTGATACCTTTTTCAAGATAAAAAGAATCTCAACAAAAGAAAGAAAAAGAAAAAGAAAAAGAAAAGAAAGTGAAAACAAAACCAATTTTTTGAATGTACAACAAGGAACTCAAAGATAAAATGAATACGATCACATTCATCACATTGTCTCCAAATGAAAGAGAAAAGAAGATCTTATTTGATCTTGCTATTTCTTCACTTTTCAAGGAACCATTGTAACTCATTAAAGCAAATTTGGTTGATACTTGTTTTCGAAGCAAACACTTCTTGGGTGTTTTACTTTCTTTGAATTTTACAATCCCTTTCCCCAATGCTAATTAATCTCATCTCTTGAATATTAACGGTTTTCAAAAATGTTCTTGTTCATTCAACATAAAAATAAAAATATGGAATCATTTTGAAAGAAAAATTGCAAAAAAAATGAATTCAACTTTGGGAAATTTTCATTAAAAGAAGATTGTTTCTTGATATTAAATATTCAATAATGACTTTCAAAAGATATTGGGTTCAGAATATTTGGTTAACACAACACACATACCAATAATTTATAAAATACTAATGATGACCCTATTTTTGAAATTTAGCTTATATATAGTATTATTCAGACATAATTTATTTTTTCTTCTTTTTTATTAATAAGCCTAGAAGAGAATTGTTTTGATTTAGGGAATTTTTTTTTTTTTTTTTTTTTATTAATCCAAGTAAGAATATCTTTACATCAGTTTCAAATATTTCAAATCAAATTAATAATTGGCTATGTAGTACATCTTTAAAAAACTGAACTTTTAATTAAATAGAAAACTTTTTTTTGTAAGATATTGATTAATTTTTTAAAATTGGTCTTAAATTTTATCAAGGTAAAACTTTAGATGAGTTTTTTTATCAAGTTTAAGACACAGATATATTTTTTTTTTGGAATTAAAGTTTTTTTCTTTTTATCACTATTTGGATTCATTCCAAAATCTCAAAAAATTTTATAGATTTTTTCTAGTTGAAAATTTATTTCAATTGATGATCCTTTCCTAACTAAAATTAGATCACCCACAAACATTTGGAAATGTAATCCCAGTGATTTTATTTTTTAATAGAAAATGAGTAATAGATCCAAATAATAAAGGAGATAATGGATCTCCCTGATAAACATCAATTCCTTCTTTTGAGTAATAATCAAGTAGATATTTTATAATAAAAATTATTGTTGAAAAAAAAAAAAAAAGATATTTTACTCTATGAAGCATGAAAACAAGATTTTGATTGGTTTTGATTTTGATTTGGTTGAAAAACCTATTTATCGCGTTAGATCAACAAACGCAATAATAACAAAAGGAAAATAAATAGTTTCTCAGTCAAGTGTGGTGTTGTAAATTGTTTTGAATAAAAAGGCTTTTAAAAAAACCAACTCTTCATATTTTCTATAAAGAATGTTTTCTGTGTTAAAACCTTTTTTTTATTCAATAAAAGTTGAAAAGTGAAGGGTTACTTTTCAAAAGCTTTTTCAATAACCTAGCCACATGATCACCAATTATTAAGATTTTCTGTACAAGACCTGTTTTCGTTATTCTTCTTCTTCTTTAGATATTTTTGTATTGTACAGAAAAAATAACTATAATTCTTATAGGTTTTTTTTAAGTGAACACCAATAAGAAGGAAAATTACTCTTTATTCTTTTTGGTTAATTAACTTGTAAAGGTAATAATCCCATTTCAAAAAACTCATATATTATAAGCTATTTCCAAAAAAGTGGGGAAAATCTTTTTTTAAATAACTTTATTAAATCCAATTGTCAGAAAATTATTTAAATATACATAACCATTAATCACCATTTATTGATTCTGGATAATAATTTAATATGTTATTTGATTACATAAATAAAAGATATTAAATTGTCTGATCTGTAATTTTATTTGATATTTTTTAGGTATGAAAATTGGTGTTTATTATTTTCTTTTGATCCAAAAAATGGTTTTCATAACTCTTTTCATATTGAAACTTTTCCAATAGAATGGAAAACATATAACTTAAGTTTGTTGTATAAAAAATAATTTGTACCTTTTCCATATTTTCCAGTTTTTTATTGAAATTGGCCGCTTATTATTTTTCACCAAAATAAGTGTAATTTTTTTTTTTATATTTTTTTTGAAATATTTCAATGAACATATTTTGAAATAAATACCATTAGTCATTGATTCAATGGGTATTAATATTAAACTTAATTTGAAATTGTCAATTAACGAATACCTTCACTAACAAAGATGATTTTTTATGAAATGTAAAAAAAAATGACCTACTTTTTCCTAAATACTTTATATTTCAAGTGCATTTTCAAAAAGGACTATTATTTATTGATCATAAATTTCGCAAGATATTTTTACAAAAAAGTAAAAAAAAAAAAATGAAAAGAAAAAAATTTAATTTTCACTACAAACAATCTCCTTCAGTTTATAAAAGTTTCATGTCTTTCAAACCTTTCAAAGACTTGAAGACAATTTATAACCCTTTCAAACACTTTCCAACATTTTTACATGTAAAAGTGCTATAAAAGTGAGAATTTTTGTAAAAGTCAAAAGATTTTTTGATTAGGGTGATTTCAAAAATAATTTTCTTCATTATCGCTATTTTGCATTTTATTATGATAATGTGGATTTTCAACGATTATTGGATGTTTTCGATAAAGTAGGGCTATCATTATTTGAACATTTTTCGCGATAAAGTAGGACTAATTGCGATTTTTTAATAATATCGCTTGTTTATTACTAATATCATGATGATACTTACTATCATCAAAAACTATATTATGTATTATTATAAAATCTTTAAAAAAAAAAAAAATAAAAATACATATTTCAAATTAAACTAAAATTCAAAATATTCCACACAGCTAAAATAGTCCAAAGAATCACAATAATACAATTTCATTGAAATTTGAGATAATTTTGATTTTTGTAAAATGTGAAAATCATTTTTTCATCTTTTAGTTTTTGTTTTCATTTCATTTTTTGAATTACGTAATTTGCTTCGTTGGATCAAAATTTTTCTACAAGGTTTATATTATGTTAAAGCCAAGTTGTTCCAAATAGAAGAACTCAAATAAAATTAGTTGGTAGTATCTACCTTTGATTGATCAATATTCCTAAAAGAATTTAAACAAATTTACTAATGTATTTTTTTTTTTTTGCTCTCTCCAAAATTTTTAACACACCCATGATTTATTTGTATTGATAATTATTTATTTATTGTTTTGTGAGTATTTTATTTTATAAAAAGGTGTTAACATTTCAATTAGTGAATGGTTCTAATTTGGTAAATCTTCGAGAAGTGGTTAAATAAGTTTTTTTTTTCACAAATCGAATTTTGGTGTGTTAAAAATTTTGAATTGGGGTTTAGTTTAAAAAAATGTTTTTAATGAATATTTTACAATAAAAACTGAAATTGTTCTCAAAAATCATATAAAAAAATATTATTAATTAAACTAAAATATCCAAGAGCACTCGACCACTATTAAACACATATATAGTCCAATATTATAATATAAGAAAAAACTTGTGAAATTTAAAACCGAGTTACTTAATGAATAGAAATTTATGTTAAGAGTTTGTTTGTTAAATCCTCACTTTGAGTATAATTTTTTTTTTTTTAATTTTAATAATTTTACATATTATTATTATGCTCAAACATTTTGTTATTTTAACATTATTAATAAATTAAAAAAAAAATTAAAAAAGCACAAACAAAAATAAAAAAAAAAAAATAATAAAAAAAAAAAAAAGGAAATATTTTTGAAAATTGATATATTTAATTTCTAAAAAATAAAATTTCGGCAATATTTAATTTTTCTCCTTTTTATCAATATTTGAATACTTTTAAGTAGTAAAGATATGAATAGAAATAATAATTAGAGAGATAATAAATATATATATATATATATATATATTAAATAAACGAAATGGATTAAATAAAATTGAAAAGAAAATCAAATATGGAATAAATGCTTTACTTCATACGCAATTTTAACATAAATTGTTCTTCCACGAATTGTTGTTTCATTAAATTTTAAAGCTTTATCTCTGGTTTCAACATTTTCAAATTCAACAAATCCAAACCCACGAGATTTTCCATAAGGATTCAAAACAATTTGGGAATTTTTTGGTTTTAATTCTTTAAATTCTTCAAGTAAATCTTGTTCTGTCATTGCAAATGGGATATTTGTAATAAAAATTGAGTTTTTGCTGTATTTTTTTGGATATGATTTTGTATATCTATTATTTTTATAAGGATAAAATACTCTCCTTTGGGTGATATAATTATTTGTGTTATAATAATATGGATTAAAATTCTCAAACATTCTTTGTTGTTGATAATATTTAAATTGTTGTTGTTGTTGAAATCGTTGTTGTTGTTGAAATTGTTGTTCATTATTTTGAATTTCGTTTTCTTTTTCAATTTTATTTTCATCGATGTTTGTCGATTGTTCTTTTTTTATTTCTTTTTCATCATTTTCTTTATCTGTTTTTTCCCTTGTTTGCACCGATGATGAGCTAGTTAGATTGTTTTGTTCTTGGTTTTCATTGTCGTTCACTGAAGATTTATTTTGTTGCAAATTATGATATTCATTAGAATTTTGGTTATCGGCATAATTATAATATGCGTAATCATTATTGTATAATTGATTATCTTGTGGATAAAAATTTAAGCCCATTCGATAATAATTTAACATTTGGTAATAATTAAGTTGATCGTCATAAGATAAGTTAAACATTTGAAATGGTTGGTTCATTTCTCTCTAATTGATTCAAGAAATAAAAAGCCAAAAATAATTCAAATAAAAAAATAAATAAAAAGGATATTTTAAGTTTGCTTTTTAATAATAAATTCAAAAAGAAGAAATTAAAGGGTGTCACAAAAATAATAAAAAAAAAATAAATAATTCAATTTAATAAAACTCTATTTCAAAAATAGTAGATGGAATTTTTTAGGCTGTAATACAAGAGAATAATTAAGAAAGGATTTTTCTACTTTTGTGTACATATAATTGTTAGATTTCAAAATAATAAAAATATAATTTATTCACCAGTATCCTTAACATAAAAAAGGAAATTCAATAAAATAGAAGAATAATAAATAAAAAAATCAAGTGTGTTATTTTATTTGAAATGATCAGAACAAATTTAAGGTTTACAATCCCTGAAATTTGAAAAAAGATTATCTTGTGTAGGGTGTCTTGAGTTGTCGATTTGGTTCTTAGCTGATCGATCTTGTACTTGGTATGGATTTTAATAGTGGTTCGAAATTGCAATTTTTGACAATTTATTTTTTTTTTTTCCGAAATCCGAATTGAAGAGTGTAAGATTAATTGGCTAGAACTTAAGTTATAAAAAAATGTGGTTTGTAGGTTGTTGATTGAAATTTTTAATTAGGTTTGGTTTTATTGGGTGCTTTTAAAAAATGTTATTTTTTCATCTGGTTAATTGACATAAAAGTAAATCAAGATTCTTTTCTACAACCCAAAATTCAAAAGTTATTCTTGAACACCTATCAATCTATTAATCTTACACTCTTCAATTTGGGTTTCGGAAAAAAAAAAAATAAATTGTCAAAAATTGCAATTTCGAACCACTATTAAAATCCATACCAAGTACAAGATCGATCAGCTAAGAACCAAATCGACAACTCAAGACACCCTACACAAGATAATCTTTTTTCAAATTTCAGGGATTGTAATCCTTAAGTTATTCATAATTTTTGTTGAAAATTCTGAATAAAATTTATTTGGATCAACTTTACTCTAATTCATAATTTTTAACAAACAAAAATTCAATTTTTGAAAAAAAAATTTATTTTATAAATTATATGTTAAATACTAAATTAGAACCATCAAATAATTGATATACATACATACATACATATATATATATATATATATTTACTAAGATACCAATTCTCTCTAATTGAGAATATGAAATTTTAAATAATTAAATTTTATTTTTTTTATTTTGAATGGAGAAAAAAATTTCCTCTTGCAACCGTTAGGTTTTTTTTACTTTTTGAAATAAAAAGAAATAAATCGAAAATTAAAATAATTTTCTTTTTATTTCAAAAATTAAAAAAATACACGCCTTAGGTTTTCTTGACTTTTCTATTTATTAGGATAATCAATAGATTTTCGTTAGATTTTTTTTACTTTTTGAAATAAAATATAAAACGTCAAAAAAACCTAGAACACTTAACAGAATAAAACAGTAAACCTCAAGAAGACCACTGTTAGCCTTTCCAGAATTTAAAAGAATAGAGAAAAATCTAAGATTTTACTCAATTCTTTTAAATTCTGGAAAAGCTAGGCACTATACGGCACTCTACAGCACTTGATGGAACTTCCCTAATTTCTAAATTTTTATTGAAAAAATTTCAATAAAGAATCATAATTTTCTTTATCGTGAACAAAATAATTGAAATATTAACAATTATTTATTATTTACAATACTCACAAAACAAAAAATAAATAATTATCAATACTAATAAAAAAATGCTGTGTTAAAAATTTTGGAATGGGCAGAATAAAAAAAGATATTGATAAATTTGTTAAAATTCTATGAACAATTATTGATTGATCAAATGTTTGACATCAACTAATTTTATGTGAGTTCTTCTATTTTGAAAAACTTAACGTTTAATATAATATCAATTGTTGAAAAAAAATTTGATGGAACCAAAACAAGTGACTTAATTGAAAAAACGAAATGAAAACAAAAACTAAAAGATGAAAAAATGATTTTCATATTTTTCAAAAATCAAAATTATTTTTAATTTTCATGAAATTGAATTATTGTGATTGTTTGGACAGTTTTAACTGTGTGGAAAATTTTGAATTTTAGTTTATTTTTATAATTTTTTAATTTCAAAGATTAACTTAATAATCATCAACATAAAAACCCAAAGAATGATCAGTTTGGTTTCCTTTTTAGAAAGCTAATTGTAACATCAATATATTTCCAAGACTTCAGAAATAATTTGTCAAAAAAATTTATTCGTTAATTATTTAATTTTTAAAAAAAAACGAATTTTTTAGTGATTAATCAACATTTCGCCACAAATTTAAGAAAAGATATTTTTCAACTTTGGGGTCTGAATATTGATAATTCAACCTTTAAATATGTGGCAAAATGTAGATTTTTTTCTAAAATTCTTGGGTTTTTTTACTAATAAAATGGATCATTTTTAATTGGCGGGATCAACAAATAGTACTACTTGACTAATTAGTTTTTTAGAGACATTTGAACTAAGTCTCACTAATGAGATTAAAACCCAATAACAACTTACTTTAATCTTAGACTTCTCCTTGGTAGATGTTAATCTCTTAACTGTGAAAAAAAAATATTTCAAATTTTTATACAATCAAAATTGAAAAAAATATTAATCGAACCTGGAAAATTGGATTTTCCAACTTCAATTGTTAAATGTCTTGAAAAATAATTTTTGATCCAAGATCTTTTATTTAACCAATAGTGGTTATTATATGTGAAGTTATCAAAAAGTGAAATATTAGCAAATTTTTAATTTTTTTTTGAAAAAATTTTTTAATTATCTTGTGTTGTGAAAATAATATAAGGTTTTCCAAATAAATAGGTCTATTATTTTTTTATTAAAAATTTTGATTCAAGCTTGAAGAACAAAAAACAGGGTTTGGTGTGCTTTAAAAAAACAAGAAATAATCGTTTGAAAAATTGTTTCAAAATTTAAGTCCATATTGGTATTTGGATAATAAGTGGGAAAAAAAATTCAACTTCAACTTCAGTTTCCGACTTTTATTACTAATAGTTTTCAAAGAAATAGATTCTAATTGTGAGATCTCATTATTTGTTTGTTACTTTTTGAGGCCATGTTTTGGTTAAGATTTGGACGAACCAAGAACCCTAAACGAAAGTCAGATTTCAGAATTGCAAAACAACATAACGAGATGAAAATATATCGGATTTAAATTTCAAACCTGAGCAAAAAAATGACTTTATGTTCTAAAAGGAGAATGGGGTTGGACCCAAAATTGTTGTTAAGGATTATTTTTTGTTGGTGAGTTTTTAATGGGAATTTTCAACAAAACACTCAAAGAGAAAGTTTTTTGCTCATAAATTGAAAAAAGAAAAAAATTTAAGCAAAAAATAGAAAAAATGTAAAGAACCAAAAAGCAAGAAAAAAATTAACAAAAAAAAAAAAAAGTCAAAGAAAAAGAAAGAGTAATTATTACATAAGGAGCATAATTTTGTTTTCTTGAATAGTTTTTGATATAATGGTAATTGTATTTTGGGTTTCTTTTTCTTTTGGCCTTGTTAGGATCTGCAAACTCAACAATTATTTCTCTTCCATCAACTGTTGTTTGATGCAGTTCTTTAATTGCCAAATTTGCTTCTTCGTGAGTAGACATTTCTAAAAAGCCATACCCTAGACTTCTTTCACCTCTTTTTACAATATTTACTGATTTACTAAAGATTTTTTTAATGTTTTTTTAGTTTTTGTTTATTTTTTTTTGAAAGATCGGGAATAAAAAATGAAAAGAAGAAAAAAAATTATTTCTTTTTGTTTGATGAGATAAGCAAAACACAAGGGCAGTTTTGTTAAAAATTTTTACATCTTTCCATGTTTACTAAAAGCTTTTGTTAAAGACTCTTCTGTTGAAGTAAAAGATATATTTCCAATGTATAATTTTGTTTTGCTTTCATAATTTTTGGTTGTTGTTGTTTGTTGGTTTTGCTTTGGGTTTTGCTGGTTTTGTTCTTGATTTTCGTTTTTGTTTGTTTTTTCTGTTTTTATTGTTTGGGTTTGGGTTTGTTGGTTTTGCTTTTGGTTTTGATTTTGGTTCTTGTTTGTTTGTGTTATTTTTTTTTCTGTTTCTTTCGTTTGGTTTGGGTTCGACTCTTTTTTGTTTGGAGTTTTAGTATTTTGATTGTTTTGCTTATCCATTTTTTTTTGAAAGATCAGTTTGTTAATTCAAGATTTTTGAAGAAAAATGATTTAACACAGTTTTTTCTGAACAATTGTCAAAATAAATAAGAAAGAAACAGTGTGGTTTTTATTGGTTTATACGTCGAACTATGATTAATTCTTCGAAAATTATAATAAAATTTAAAGTGAGTTATTTCCAAAAAAGTGGAGTAAACCAATTTTTAAATAACTGTATTAAGGGACTAGGAACTCTTATTTATTTTTTTTCCCAAAGGTAATAGAGTAATTATTTACATAAGGATACAATTAAAAATGATATGCAACTTTATTTGTAATCTTTAGAGAAATGAATAAGTTATCATTTTTCAAGAAGTTTATTTTTTAACAATTATATTTTCAGTAAAAGATCTTGATCCTTTTTTGTTGAATTTTTTGGATCAAATTAGTAAAAGAAAAATAAAAATTTGCAAAAAAATTTAATTTGGAAGAAATATCACTTTTATTAATTTCAGAGAATCTTTATGAACAAGTAACCTTGTGGCTTTAATCTTATTTTAAAAATACAACAAAAATAAATCAAATATTGTCTCCTCAGAACAACTAAAAAATTTATACATTTATTTTATTCACAAATATTTATTAAATTTCTTGATTTTTAAAAGACTTGTCAATATACTTTTTCAAATATAAAGAGTATAAAAGAGGAAATTTTTATATTATAATCAGTTTTTTGATAATATTTATTATTTTTTTTTCTTAAAATTATTACTTTGAATTAGTTTTATTTTTATAAAAAATTCTTTAAATTATTAAGAAATTATATAAAATTCTATTGATATTCTTAATAAATAGATTATTTCTAATCCATGGAAAAAATTTAAGATAATGTTATTAATTATTAATTAACAATAATCAAATTAAAAAGTATTTCTTAAGGTTATAAGTTACCTTTCGAGGTTTTTTGAAGGCATTTTTGGGTAATTTTTAATTTAATAATTAAGTTTTTTATCTAAAATTTTTGTGAAATAAGAAAAAAAAATTAATCCGAAATCTATATTAAATAACAGGATCATTATTTTAAAGTTTGAAATAATTACTGATATTTTTCTCTTCGCAAAAAAAGTAGAATTTTGAACATAAGCATTAAAAAATATTGAGTAAATTTTTCTCGAGCCAAAATTAGGACTCTAGTAGGACTAACTTCAAATTGATTATTGATCACATTATTGTTTTTTTGTCAAAAAAAATTTTGTTAATCTTTTGTTGGTGACTTTCTCTGATTCCCAAAAAAAAAGATGTACTAAGGCTTTGTATTCGTGTTCAGAGTCTTCACTGTTTGATTTTAATTGTTATTTTATAAGATATCTTTTTAAATATATCCTAGTTCCATTTCCAATTCATTTTTTTCAAAAATAAGTTTCTCTTGTTGGTATTATTTTTAAATATCTTGAAAAAAAAAAATAAACTAGCATTTTTTAGATAATTCACAATATAATTTTCAACAGGGAAGATTTCAAATTTTTTTAAAAATGATCTTTCAAAAACTGTCAAAAATAAAATCCTAAAGAGAAATGTAAAAAACAATATAGTACAAAAAAATGTTTTTATGAACAGATAAGAAAACAGTCCAACGAACTAATTTTCAACTGTTTTACAGATTATTTGAAAAAAAAATTTTATTCTACATTTTTAATTTGATACAAAAAAAGAAAATATATATATATATTAGACTAGAATTTTACTTTGTTTCTTGGGAACTTCCTGTTTCCCATTTTTTATATGAATTCAATAAAATATCTTATTTTATTCGCTACTCTCTTGTCCCTCCAATTTTCGCATTTTTTATCCTCAATCAAGATTCAAAATTGGAGATATTTTTTTTTCTTTCACTCAAGAAATCATAATCTTTAAACTCAAGCTAAAGCTTATGTAAAGATTCCTATTTCTCTCAAGACAAAAAGAAAAAATATCTCCTATGTTTGGTCTACACATAAAAATAATATATATATATATATATATATATATATATATATATATATATATATATTTCCTCGCGTTAGAATGAATAACAATAGTTAAAAAACGAAAAGTAGATTGTGATTAAAATGATGAAGAATATGTACATACTAGTAAATTTTTACTTCAAAAAGTTGAGAAAAGGTTAGATCAAACATAATAATTTTTTGAAAGAGAAAAAGAAAAAAGAATATTACTTATAATAATGTATTTTTTTAAGATATTAATAGGTTTTGTGGAAACTTTCACATTTTTCTTCAATTTAGGTTTGTTAATTCAAATTATGATTATTTTTTTCTTCTTCACTTTATTTTGTTACTTTTAGTGAGTTTTCTTTTTTTATATTTCTTGATCAACCATTTTTTTCCAATATCAAGTAAATAATCAACCAAATCTAAATCACTTTAAAATTCAAATCTATTTTCCACATCCCAAAAACCCCACAACAATTACAACAATTTAATCGTTCAGATTAATTCCTTGTGTTATGTAACGCTGGATTATTTTATTGTTTTCTTGGATTAATAAAAAAAATACAAAACTCAAGTTAGTAGAAAAAGTTTTATGGATCCTTTTCAATTTATATAATATAAGGAGTGTTTTCACTAACTTCAATAATAATTGTTGTATTTTAGAATTCAGATTCATTTGGTATGCCCATCCTGAAAAAATTTTGTCTTTTAAAACCAAGAAAATTCCTGTCTTAGTAATTCTTCAGAAATGAGTAACTCAAAGGGTGAAATCAAAATAATGAGAAACAGACTAAAAAATAAAGTAAATTTTTTGTTGTTTAACTTTTTTGCGTGTTTTGTCTTTTTCAAAGAGAAAAAAAGAAAAAGAAAAAGAAAAAGAAAAAGAAAAAGAAATTAAAAAAATTGAATAAAATTTCAGAAAGAAAACTCTTAGTTGTTGTTTCAAGAAGAAAAAACTTCTTCCTAGCAACAGGATTTCTTTTTTGGTTGATCGGCTTTTATTTTTATTGACTTCACTTTCTTTTTTTGTTGTTCACCCTTTTCAGACTTGATTTTTAAGATTGCACGTGTCAAGACTGTAAAGCTTTCAGAGATATTGTTTCCCGTTTTGGCAGATGTCTCGATAAAAGGGCAATTGAGGAAATCTGCCAAATTCTTGCCATTCTCTTGTGTAACCTTACGCGATCCATTCAAATCGGATTTGTTGCCAACCAAGAGCATACGAATGTCAATTGGCGCATGCTTTCTTATTTCCTTCACCCAGTCTGTCACCTGTTCAAAACTGTTTTGATCAGTTATGTCATAAACAACCAGCACACCATCCATATTACGATAGTACGTCGAAGTGATTGTTCGGAATCTTTCTTGGCCTGCTGTATCCCAAACTTGAAGTCTATGCACTTTTTGATCTACTTTATGCTCAACAAATTTGAAATCAACGCCCTACAGTTGTGTTGTGTTATTTTTTTGTTTTGATTTCGTTTCGAATAATTAATTTTTCGTTTATTAAGTTACACCTTGCAGAAAACACAAAATTGGAATAAAAAAGAAAAAAAAAAACATTAATTTACAATCGTGGTTCCAGTAATAGGTGTGAAAGTATTTTCGCAAAATCTAAGGATAATACAGGATTTTCCGACTTTTGATTGCCCAATTAAAAGAATCTTTAAAGCATCAGACATTGAAAGAATCGAAAGAGTCTAAGGAATGGAAAATAAGAATAGTTGTGCTTATGTTGTTTTAAAAAAGTGGACTTGTTAATTCAAACAATCTATGCTGGTTTGAAAAAAAGTGAAAATAAGTCAACAAAAATTTTGACTTTTTCAAAAAAAATAAAAATGATTTTCCTATTATTTTTTAATAAATACATCTTTCATAGAACGGACTTTTATTTGAAAATTAATTCAATTGAAGACAGAAATAACAACAACAGTTATTTTAGTTTTAATCATATTTTGATACTTTTTATCTGTTTTAGGAGATTAATGTTCGAAATGAATCTTCTCAATACAGACCAAGAAAATTCTTTTTTAATTGGTTAAGGGATTTGTGTTTATCACAAAGAAGTCTTAAATTAGAGTATGTTACCATTGAAGTTAAATCACATTTATCGCTAGAAGATTCAGATGTTCTTGAACAATTTGATTAGTAAAATAGTATTATTGTTCTTTTCCAATTAATAAATGGAAATTCTGAGTTCAATTACAAAAATGAATATATATTATTGCCGATACAAGCAAATTACAAGAGTAAAAATTTTGTCTGGGAGTTCACTCAGGAAGTTTAATTTGTTGTCTAAAAATATCATTTCTCAACGATGTTGTAAAGATCTTTGGTTTTTCTTTCGACTTATAAACCAGAAAAATATTTTGGAATATGAACTAAAAATTTTCATTTTTTTATTCGAAAATAAGAGTATTTGTTGATCTACACAATTTCAAAAGATTCCTTGTATGAGTAAAAAACCCAAAACTATGAAAAAAAAATCTATTTTTAATCACAAATTTAAAGGTTGAATTATCAATATTCAGATTATACTGTTAAAAAATTCTTTTCTTATTTTTATCTCAAAATTTTAGATAAGTTGTTAAAAAATACAATAATTAATCATGAGAACATTAACATATTATTTCAACACGCTGAGAATAAAATTAAAATATAACAAATTATATTACAAATAACCAAAATTAATCAGTCTTTTTATCATTGTGCTAATAATTAGGGAGTAAATCTTGAAAATGAAAAATTGTAAACAATACTACTTTTTGTATTTTATTAAATATTAATTTTTTATAACTAGAATAATATTATTTTGGTTTTAATTTTTATATTGGAAAAAGGGTAATTAAAAAAAAAAATTAAAATCTTTAGTTTTGCTTTATGAACATTTGTTAATATGTTGAAAATTTTGATTTTGATATTTACAGAAACGTAAATATTTTTTCAATTATTTGAAATGTTAATATTTAAATTTGTAATGCAATATTATATCAAAAATCCCCAAATCGTAATTATCTCCATTTTTTTATTTTGTTTCTTTTATTTTTCCAGATTCATTTTTTTTGTGTGTGTTCCCGATAAAAATTATTAATATAATTACAGTCAGTTTCAGATTTAAGGAACAAACTTTCAACGGAATTTGAGGCACAAAAACATCTCAAATTAAAGTACAAAATTTGTATTTTTTTTTTTACAAATTATTTTACTAGAATCCAAAATTTTGTTCCTTAATTTGAGATTTTTATTGAGCCTTAAATTTCTTTGAAAGTTTGTGCCTTAAAAGTGGAACTGACTGTATATAAACTAAATTTAATAATAAATGACCCACCTTACATTTTAATAATGAATTACTTTTGTATCGTTTTGAAGTTTTTCCTCTCCCAATGAAAAGTTTGCAAATAAATCATTTTTTCTCTTTTTTATTTTTTCAAAAGTGTTTTGTGCCTTAAATTCCGTTGAAAGTTTGTGCCTTAAAAGTGAAACTGACTGTAGATTAATTAATGAAAATTTTGGTTTCAAATATGAAAAAGAGATTAGATTTAGTTATTCAAATGGAAGGAGAATCGATAAATGGGTTTTTTTACTTTTTTAACTTTTCTATTTTTCATGTAATGCTTCTTTCAAAATAAATGTCCCAATTTTTTTTAACAGTTTTTTTTATTTTTTTTTCTTTTATTTTTAGACAAAAAATAAATATCTCTTGAGTATAGTATTGTATATTAAAATCTAAATTTTAATATTATAATAGATAACTTCAATTATTTAAAATATTTTTATTTAAAATTTGATTTTGAATAGGCAAATTATTATGAAAGATAGTTTATATAAGTAGTTTTATGATGATTGGGTTTAACAAAGATATTTAAAACTAAATTTTTCCAAATTTTTTGGAAATAGCTTATTTCACAACTTAACACTTTTATTTTTATAGGGTTTATTTGGTTATTTTCTCTATTATAAATTTTATAACCTATTTTAAGAAAAAAAGGTTTTTGAAAATAATACAACATTCGAGAAATTTAGAACTTTTCCACAAGATGGGTAATACGGAACCTACAGTGAATAATAATCCACTTTTTCAAAAGAAAATTTCAAGCAAACCTGTTATAAGGGTAATTAAAATTTTACTTTATTTTTGAATTGAAAGATATGATAAAAAAATTTTTAAATTTATAAGTACTGATATTTGAAAAAAAGAAAAAAATTTGTATTATCTTTTCATTTTCTTTTTTTTACTCTCATAAAAAATATTTCATCAGAAAAAGATTGGAATTTTATTCTCCATTTATTCGTTAGGTTCTTTTTTGATACTCTATATCCTGGGGGTTGGTAAATAAATAGTGGTAAATAATGAGAATATTCAAGAAATATAAAAAGATCATTATCTCAAATTATATCCATTCTAAATTTCAAACCCAAGTAATTTTAAGAGATTTTTTTTTTTTGGATTGTTAGTTCTTAAAGTATACTTTGTTAAATCCCGAAAAGTATCATTTTTAATTGGCTTTGAGAAGATTTTGGTGTTTTTTCGATCTCCTGCTATTTAGTAACATATTAGAACTTGAAATAAACTTTTACCTTAATTTATGGAAAAATATCAGTAAAATAAACCCTATGGTGACACAAAGAATTAGTATATATTTTTTAATGATTAAGATTTGAGTACAATAAAAAAGAGTTTTTCTTTGAAACAATGGATATTTGTCCCCTCTTAAGGTTTACAATCCCTGAAACTGGAAAAAAGATTATCTTGTATTGGGTGTGCCAACTTTTTATTTTGGTTCTTAGCTGATCGATCCACAACAAAGTTTGGATCCTATAGGTAGTTGAAAAAGGCTATTTTTGTGATTTTTTTTTTTTTTTTTCCGAAATCCAGATTGATGAGTCTAAGATTAATTGATTGGAAGATATTTAATTAGAAATTGAGTTTTTTGTTTTCTATGTTGAAATTTTTATTTACGCTTTGTATTATTTGATGCTTGTAAAAAAATTTTTTTTTATTTACTCCTAACTCTGTAAAAGAAAAATGATAATTTCAATTGACAACCCAAAAATTAACACTTTCAGTTCAATACCTTCAAATATATTAATCTTAGACTCATCAATCTGGATTTCGGAAAAAAAAAAAAAAAAATCACAAAAATAGCCTTTTTCAACTACCTATAGGATCCAAACTTTGTTGTGGATCGATCAGCTAAGAACCAAAATAAAAAGTTGGCACACCCAATACAAGATAATCTTTTTTCCAGTTTCAGGGATTGTAAACCTTAATGGTAGAAAATAGCACAACATAAAAATCATTTTTTTAATTATTTATCCTCCTTTGAAATATTATTTTTAGCTTCGACTCTTCTTTTGAGATTTAATAATTCAATAGACAACAATTAAATAGAATGGTATTTTTTCTTTTCCAACAAAAACAGAAACAACAATAAAAAGAAAAAGGAAAAAAAAAACAAAAAAAAACAAAAATAAAAATTAATCCAAACAAAATATTCAAATTAAAATCTCAAAACATACAAACCTTTTCAATTTTAGAAATCACTACAACTCAATATAAAAAAAAAATTTACTGTCTATTGTACTAGAGTCAAATGCGTTGACATGAACAGCAAAGAGCCGTGGTTATTGGCGTCGCTGTACTCTGGGAAAGTTATCATTTTAAATTTAAATAATCAAGAAGTTTTAAAAACATTTAATGTTTCCACCAAGCCTGTTAGATCATCCAAGTGGATCGAAAGGAAAAAGTGGATTGTGTGTGGATCTGACGAAGGGGCCATTAGGGTATATAATTACAATACACAAGAGAAATTAAAGCAATTCGAGGCACACCCCGATTTCATTCGCGGGCTCAGTGTCAACCCCACACTCCCCTATGTGCTCTCTTGTTCTGATGATTTAACAATCAAACTGTGGGATTGGGAAAAGGGTTGGAAATTGGCAGGTGTCTTTGAAGGGCACAACAGCTTTGTCATGCAGGTCGCATGGAACCCAAAGGACCAAAGCCAATTTGCATCCGCTTCGTTGGACGATGAAGTCAAAATTTGGTCGATTGGATCCAAGCAGGCGAGAATCAACCTTAACGGCCACACACAGGGAGTAAATTGTGTAGAATGGTATAAAGGTAAAGACAAGCCTTTTTTAATTTCTGGATCCGACGATTTTAGTGTTCGTCTGTGGGACTACCAAAACAAAAGTACTGTTCACACCTTGACAGGACACGAGAGTAATGTAAATGTAGTTTTTTTCCATCCTACTTTGCCCTTAATCGTTTCAGGTTCTGAAGACGGAACAGTCAAAATTTGGCATGCAATTAATTTTAAATTAGAAAAAAGTTTGGACTATGGTATGGGTAGATGTTGGTCTTGTTCTTCAACGAAAGGTTTGTTTTTTTTTTTTTTTTGTATTTAAAACAAAAAACAAAAAACAAAAAACAAAAAACAAAGAACAAAGAACAAAGAACAAAGAAAAAAGAACAAAGAACAAAAAACAAAAAACAAAAACCATTCAACAAAAAACAATTTTCACTCTGAACAAAGTCTTTTAATTTGTTTTCTTCCTTTAATTGTTTGGGGGTTTAACAAAAAAAAGTGTAAAAAAGACCCCGAAAGGAAAATTGAAAGTTTTTTTAATTTTTTTTGCTTTTTTTTGTTTTTTTAATTCACACTACTATTTTGTATTCACTCCAACGAAATTAATATTACAAAAATCAAATCCAAAATCTTTATCAAAAACAACACCAAACAAAAAAAATCAATAAAAAAAATAACACAAACACAATAAAAAAAAAAAAAAAAAATCTTCATCAGGAAGCACCAAGATAGCAATTGGGTTTGATAAGGGAATTGTTTACTTAAAATTAGGAAATGAAGTTCCAGCAATATCTATGGATCAAAATGGGAAAGTGATTTGGGCTAAGCACAACGAAGTCCAAACCACTAATCTTAAGCAAATCTCTGAAGAGGAGTTGGTTGATGGGGAAAAGTTGTCATTAAACATTCGTGATTTAGGACAAACAGAGATCTTCCCACAAAAGTTAACTCATAGCCCAAACGGAAGGTTTGTTAGTGTCATTGGCGATGGAGACTATACGATTTATACTGCGTTAGCGTGGCGTAACAAGAACTTTGGATCTGCCACTCAGTTTGTATGGTCGTCTGAAGGAAACACATACGCCATCTTTGATGCCCGTAACGACACTGTTAAAATTTTTGAAAATTGGAAAGAGCACACCACTTTCGAACCCCCATATCGAATCAAGGGAATCTTTGGAGGGGCGCTGTTGGGAATCAAATCCGATTCCTTTATTTGCTTCTATGATTGGGACAAATGCAAAATCATTCGAAGGATCGATGTCAATGCGAAGAATGTCATATGGTCAGACAACGAGCAATTTGTGACAGTCGCCACCGACGAGAACGTCTTTTATGTTCTTTCTTATGATCAGCAATTAATCCACGCGGTTATGGAGGTTGGTAATTTAGGGCAAATTGAAGGTGTTGATGAGGACGGAATTGAATCAGCATTTGAGCCACTCTACGAATTCAATATTCCAATCCGAGGAGGTAAATGGGTTGGCGATTGCTTTATTTTCATTAACAATCGGACGAATAGTTTATGCTATTCAATTGGCGAAACTATCGAAACAGTGGCACATTTACCAAGGCCAATGTACATTTTGGGCTATTTAGCCAAAAAAAATCGAATCTTCTTGGCAGACAAAACCCTAGCTGTTTCTTCCTATTCAATCCCATTAAATGTCATCGAATACCAAACAGCCATCTTAAGAAAGGATTATGAGATCGCAGAAAAGATTCTTCCATTGATCTCGCATGACCGATTGGCGTCCATTTCAAGATTTTTGGAGTCCCTCGGGCTAACGGAAATGTCCCTGCAAATTACTACAGATCCGACACACAAGTTTGAACTTGCCTTAAAGCTCGGTAAAGTTCCATTAGCTGAAAAGGTTGCTGATGAAACAGATAATGACTTGATGTGGAAACGCCTTTCAGATATTGCAACTAATAATGGTAATTGGAGATTGGCCATCAAATCAATGTGGAAAATTTATGATCTCAATGGCTTGCTATTAGTTTACACTTGTCTTTCAGATCGAGATGGTTTGGAAAAACTTGCCAAAGTTGCAAAGGAAAGAGAAGAAATGAGTATAGCCTTTAATTGTTTTTATTGCCTCAGAGAAATGGGTGAATGCCTAAAGCTCCTTTGCTTTGAAAAACGCTTTGCCGAAGCCACATTACTCGCGCGAACCTATGTACCAAGTAAAGTTGAAGAAACTTTACAACTTTGGCAAAATGATTTAAAAAAGGATAGCAAAAATGAAGTTAAAAAAAAAATTTCAGAATCTTTAGCTTCTCCTAAAGAATATCCTAACTTGTTCCCAAATTTTGAAACATCTTTACAAATCGAAAATTTATTAAATAAAAATAATAATAATAAATCAAAAGTTAAAAAATCTACCTATTACCCTAAAATTCAAAATACTTTAAACAGAAATTTAATTGAAGAATATAAAGAAAACCCTGAACAGTTTGGAATTGAAGAAGAAGAGGAAGAAGAACAAGAACAAGAAAAGATTTTATTAATGGATTTTAATAATTCTGAACAGAAAAACAATAATGAAAATAAAAATGAAAATGAAAAGGAAAAGGAAAAAGAAAAGGAAAAGGAAAAGGAAAATATTTCAACAATTCAGCAATTAGATCTAGCCGAATTAGAAAAACAATCCGAAAAAAGTATTAAAAAGCAACAAGAAGAAGAAGAAAAAAAAAAGAAAGATCAAGAAGAAGATATGATCGATTTTAGTAATGATCCTAAATTAAATGAAAATAAAAACTCTCAAAAAAATGATTAATAATATTCTTTTTGTAGGCTTATTATTGTTGTTTTTATCTTTTTTTTTTTTATAATTCTAATTAAAAATAATTCCATTAGGATTATTATTAGGAGATTTTTTATCATTTATTCTATCTTCTTTTCGATATATTATTTTCAAAAAAATCAATTAAATAAGAAAATATCAACAATTATTTTATTAATTTTTTTTAATTGTATTATTCTAACTTATTTTAAAGACTTCAATAGAAATTATTCAATAATCGAATTTGAACTAAAAAATAACAAAATAAACTCCATTTCACTCAAAGGGGACCAGCCAAAAATGAAAAATTCAATTTTTTTTTAATAATCAACCAAACTTGGATTGTTTAGAAATACGAGAAATAATAAACTTTATATTAGAGTCGATAATTATTAAAGAAAAGTATGAACAAATAAGAAATTTCAAAAAAAAAAATATTAATAAATTTTTGGGCCCTTTCATTGGAACCTCTTGTGCAAAATTCTTAATTTCTTTAGGAAAAACAAAATTGTTGACAATAAGATTTTTTTACTTGTAATTATATGAATTTTAAAAGAAAATACAAAACCTCACTTTTCTTGGTGTTAATTTGGAGTTTCAAATATTTTTATTTTTTAAAAAAAAAAAGAAAAAATAAAAAAAAATATAAGAAAAAAGCAATACAAAAAAAATTTGAAAAATGATAAAAAAGGATTTTGATCTATAAATCGAAAATTTGGTTTGAGAACATTAATGAATTAAATTCCTAGAATATGTTCTATTTCTCGATGAAACTGGCCCCTTTTGACTGAAACAGAGTTTATATATATATATATATATATATATATTTGTTTTTGATGTTTATTTTGGTTTTTGGGATTTTAACAAAATAATTAATGAAACCATATTTTAAATTAAGAAAAAAATTTCTTTATCAAAGAAAATTTTATTTAAAAAATTTTTTCATTGATAGAGCTCACAATCTTGAAAAGGGTAAAAAGTTATTAAATATATTCCAATTTAAAATTTTAGAACCCACGAATAATTTTGTTTTTAAAAATAAAAAATCTAATTATCTCAGTTCTTGTTGAAATACTTAAATTAGAACTATTGAATTATTGAATTATTAACAATGGTTTATCATTAAAAAAACTTTTAAACAAAAAATAAATAAAAAGAATACATTCTAAGCTTAAATTTTAAGTGGAGATAAAACAATAATTGTATATTTGTTTACCTTGTGTATACAGTTATTAATTGATCAAATTATAAGACAATAGGAAATAATTTTATTTGGATTTTTTTGATATAGGAAAAATCCACTATAACTCAATTTTAAAAATTACAAAAAAACAATAATATCACGTTAAAAAGAATGTATTTAATTGAAAAAAGTAAAGGAAAATAAAAACTAAAAAATTATAATATTTTTAAAAACACAAAATTATTTACAAATTAAATGAACGAATTTTCTTTCCAATCTCATAAAAAACTAAAAAATGAATAAAAAAAATGAAAAAATTTCATTAAATCAACCAATTGTATTTTACATTAATTGTTAGTTTTTTTGTTATTTTTTATTGTGTAAAGAGAACAAGGAAATATATGGACAATATACTCTAAAAAATTAATCCAAAGGATTTAATTGTTTTTTTTTTTAGTTATGGTAAAATAGATAGAATTATCAAGTAATTTTAAGCTAGTTGATTATTAAATTGTAATGGGTGTGTGTGTGTGTGTGTGTGTGTGTGTGTGTGTGTGTTGGATCTTAAAAAAAAGAAAAAAGTAAAACTAAAATCAATAATTGAAATAAAATGAATAAGAAGGGGGAATAAAAATTCCCAGAAGGAGAAAAAAAATAAAGTTTCTATTTAATATTCCCTATGTTTATATAAGATAATACCAAAAAAGTGGGGCAAATTTATTTTCAAATATCTTTATTAAACTGGATCTTCAAAAAAATATTTAAATATATAAAATCATTAAATACCGTTTATATATACCTGAGAATAATTCAACTTGGTTCTTTATATTGTATTATATATAAAAAAAATATTAATTTCTTTGATCTCGATTTTATCTGATATTTTTTTCGGGTGAAAAGTGCTGTTTATTATTTTCTTTTTGATCGAAAAAATCATTTTCAAAACTTGTTTAACTCAATATATTTCCGAATAGAATAATTTAAATAAAAATATCTTCCAGTTAAAGGGGTCGAGTTGTAATGGTTGAAATACACGTGTTTAAAGGGTTTGCATAGATATTAGAAGAAAAATTTTATTTTGGCAATTTTCAAAATTAAAATCATTTTTTTCACATTTTTGCACATTTTTTTTTTCGATTTTTTTTTTTAAACGTCATTCAGTTCCAATTTTTTTTTTGCAAGATCAATTGTCACTTGGTAAAAACGAGTTATATTAAGGTTATTAAAACTGTGGAAATGATTGTTAAGAAATTATATTGATTTCTATTGGAATTATATTAAAATCTTTGATCTTGATATTTGATAAATAAATGTGAAATATTTTCACTTCATTTTCATTTCGTTTTTCAAATAGATCCACAATTACAAACCTACTTCGTTTGGGTACTTGTTTTCTTAAATAAAAGTATGGAAAATCAAGAGAAAATTATTTACTATTTTTATTCAAATAGTTGTTAAAATCAAAACTAACATTCTTATTTTTCTCAATAGGGACCGAAGAATTTGAGTTTTTCAATTTTTAAGAAAATCTATTGATTATTAGTTTTATTTCAGACGGATATCAACAATTCTTTGATTTGTATTATTCTGCTTATTTCTTATTTGTTCTTCAAAGGTCAATCATTTAAAATAATTGGTATTTTTAAAAAATATTTTTTTTTGGATACCACTTTGACTGAAACAAAGTTTATTTGAAAAAAATATTGACTAATATTATTCCCTTTTGTCTAAATCGTCAAAATATTAGCGATATTTGTACCAAACTGTTAATTTTTAAAAACAAATAAAAAAAAAAATTGTAGTTCTCATCAAATACTACACATGTTTGGTAAGTGGGTTTTTGAATTTCTATTTTTTTATATTTTTTGATAGATTCAAAAAAATAATGCATCCCAAAAAATTAAAAAAAAAACGAAAATTATTTTATGATTCATAATTTTATTAATTTTGATTGTTGAAATGATTTTTCTTGGCAATATGTGTTCTAATGGTTCATTGAAGGGTGAATTGTTTAATACATCAACCATTAATAAATTAATTAAAAAGTGAAAAGATTAAAAAATTTTCAAGATCTGAACACATGATTGTCCGATGTAAAACATAATTTGATCAAGCAAATTTATTGGGGTATTGGGAATGATCCATAAGCTTGGACGCCACAATTGTCTTCACTTTTTGGGTCATCATTTTGTAAGATTCTTATATACCCATCTTCTCCGTAGCTTGGTCCCCAGCTGTTTTTAATGGTCCAAAATTTCTGATCATTTTCTACTCCCCAGCCGACTAATAAAACACCATGGTTGTAATTAATATTTTTATTACATCCAGTAAAAATACCGCCCTTATAAGAGTACCAATCTGAAGCGTCAACAGCAACAGAACAAGGTCCATTTTTCATTAATGCTCTTTTGAGAGAATCACGATTTTGTGGGACGTCACGATATCCTGCATTTTTCATGACAACTTTAGCTGAATCAAATGCACACTCTTGTTCCTTTCCTGCATATGGATAGTTCTCCCAGGTTTCAATGCCATTAAAAAAAACGTAAGTGTAAACCTTTTAATTATAACAAAGTTTGTTGTTGGATTTTGGGAATATATTTTTTGGTTTTTTAGCAAAACAAAATAGCAAAATTTTGGAAAAGTTTTGTTGGTTCACAAAACAGAAAAAAAAAGAGAAACTGAAAGGCTAAAAAATAGAAGATCCCTTCAAAGAATTGAAAAAATTAATTATTACATTTTGTGGCCACCCACCTTCACAACCACCGTCATATCTAAAATACAAGAACAAAAATTAAAATGTAAAAAATGAAATGAGAATATTGTACAAATAAAAATAGCAACCAAAATGCAATCTCAAAAGAAAACTTTTGTTTGTAATCTTTTTTCAAAGGCCACAGTCAAAAAAAGAAAAAAGAAAAAATAATAAAAAAAAAAAAAAAAAAACGGATTTTACTTATCGCAATCTACAATTTGTTGTGGTGAAAAGTCTGGAATTTCTTCTTTTGGATGTAATTTTCTGTACATTCCTTCAAGAGCTGCTGCAGAACAAAAGGCAAAACAACTTCCACAGCCCTCTTGGTCCTTTACCGTAGAGACAAGACCTTCAGTTCTACAATCGTAGTTGTCAGGTAACTCTTCATCATCTTCAAAGCTTGCCATTCTCAATTTAGGTTTATTTTCTGGGAATTTGGCGAGTGTTAATTGGAACTCTTCATGTGTTAAATGCGTGAATTTATTAATTCCCTTTTTATAGAGTTGGTTGGGATCTGAGTTGTGTTCGTTGATTTTATTAACATTGTCAGCAAAGACTTTAAACCTTACAGCCTCTTCGTCGATTGTGAATTGTAAATTATATTTTTCTTTGTGGGAAACCCACTCTTTTTGTAATGCAAATGAATCACAAGAAGCTTTGAAAAAAACAAGAACAAAAAGAACTACAAGAAAATTATTAAAATTCATTTGAAAAATAATAAAAAATGATCCTGACAAAGCCATTTTTGTATGAAGACTTTTTTTATGCAACAATAACTTGGTCAGGGTTGAGTATTTTTTCCCAAATTACTTTTTGATTTTAGTAAATCACTTTTGCTTTCTTTTTTTTGAGAGTTTTTTAATCGAGTCAAGGTAATATTTTAAAATGTTTGCTGTTGTAACAAAGATTGTTTTGTGGTGGATGTTTACTTTGAAGTTTTTCTTCCTGGAAAGAATTTCGTAAGAAGATTGGATCTGAATTTTTCAAGAAATTTAAAATTAAATCTAATTTTTTAAGGGTATTTCTTAATTTGATATTTGCCTTTTTTATTTGCCTAATATTTATTGAAAGAATTTGTGTATTTCTTCATAAAATCTCATAAGTCTACCAAAAAAAGATACTTCAATTGAAGTTATTTCCCAAATGATCAAAATAATTTGAGTAAAGTTAGAAAACTATGTTATAAAATAAAAGTTGAGTTTCTCTTTTTCTTGAAAGCTTACACATGAAAAGATCAACGAACAGAATAATCAACAGAAGTTAATATACATATTGGCTTCTTCAAGTTCTGCTGTTTTAAAAAAAACAAGTGTACAATATAGATATTCTGTGTTTCAAAATATAATCCGTGCTTGGTTTTTCTTCTTATTTCCAAGGAAACATCCAATTTACTACCCAGTAGTATACCCAAGTTGAAACCATTTTTGAAGGCAAACAACTTGATTTTTTGAGTAAAATTTAAATTAGGAATTGAATTTGTTTGAAATTTTTCATAGATTATCAATTTTTTCGAAAAGAGTTTTATTTTTTTTTAGAACATTTTTCTTAAAAATATATCTTTTTTATGAATAAAAATTTTCACTTAGGATAGTTAATTTTTAGAAAATTTTTTTAATAAGAGAGCTTTAAGAAACTAAGATCGTATATAGTTTTTGTTTATATACAGGTTTCTTTGGTGATTTAATATATAGCTATTCTATCATTCAGAAATAACACTTTTATTTTGAAACATCGGTTAAACAAGTCAATAAAGTTTATTTTAACAACAGTATATACAGGTTATACCCAGTAAATAGGAAAAAAGTTTTTTCTTGTTTTTCAAGTTTTTATTAAACAAACTTGAGCTTTGCAAAATTTAACATAGATTGAAGAGAAGCATGACTATTTATAGTATACTCTTATTTTGGCGAATTTAAAGTTTGTTTGAAAAATTACAGCAATTTCAAACCTGGTACTTACGATTTAACTTAACATAAAATTTCATTTTTCATTAAACTTTTTTTAAACTCCTTTTAATTGAAAACGGCGATTGTTATTTTGGACTCAAATCTTCTTGTATTGTCCTTCATATCCAAGATCTCGTACAAAATGGAATTTTTTTAAAATAATTTCAGAAAAGTTTAAAAGAAAAAGTGAAAAGTTGTTTACGAAGCTTGTCATTCAGGTATTCTTGAGTTTTGGTGTTAAAACCTTTATTTAGTTTGAACAGATCTTGAAGTTCAATGAAAGTTGAATGAAAAATGAAATTTTATGTTAAGTTAAATCGTAAGTACCAGGTTTGAAATTACAGTAAGAAAACCAAAGTTAAAATGCTTTTAAATTTTTAAGTTAAAAATCTGTTATTAAATAAATTTACTTGTAAAGTTCTATGTTGGAAGAATAATTTTTTTTTAAAAAAGAAATATTTAAAAATTATTAATAATATTTATACATATATAAACCGTAAATATCAAATTATTAAATATTCGAAGGGTAGAAATTTAGGATCCACAAAAAAAAATAATATAAAAATAATTGACATAAAATATTTAATTATTTTCCAACCACTGGCGAATTGAAAATTAAATTCAAATAAGATTTCCTACATATTTTCATTATATATATATATATATATATATTACAAGGTAAAATTTAAATTCCTTAGATATATTAAATCTTATTTTACTTACCCACACCTGATTTAGAGTTGAGACAATGTGGGTATTTTACTATAATTTTTTTATTTTACGTTTCATGAAAAGAAGAATGAAAAGTTCCTCCAATTAATTTAGTTATTTATTAAGAAAAAGGAGTAATATGAGAAAATGTTCTAAATAAAAAAAAGAGAACTAGAAAAATAATCTAAATATTTTATTACGAAAATAATAATGTCGTTCTGTAGAAATAAATTCAAAAAAATATTACAAAATCAAAAAATCGGAATCGTAAACTATCTTTCATAATAATTTACCCATTAAAAATCAAATTTTAAATAAAAATATTTTTAATAATTGAAGTTATCTATTATAATTCAAGATTTTAGATTTTAATATTCAATATTATACTCAAGATATATTTATTTTTTGTCTAAAAATAAAAGAAAAAAAAATAAAAAAAAACTGTTAAAAAAAATTGGGACATTTATTTTGAAAGAAGCATTACATAAAAAATAGAAAATTTAAAAAAATAAAAAAAAAAAACATTTATCGATTCTCCTTCCATTTGAATAACTAAATCTAATCTCTTTTTCATATTTGAAACCAAATTTTTCATTAATTCATTTGTTGTTTCTTCCAATTTTTCATTTTCATTTTCATTTTCCATTTTAACAAAACACTGTCGAAAAAATAAAAAAAAGAAAAAATGATTTATTTGCAAACTTTTCATTGTGAGACGAAAAACTTCAAAACAATATAAAAGGAATTCATTATTCAAATGTAAGATGGGTCATTTATTATGAAATTTAGTTTATTATGTACTGTTAATTTTAGTTAGAAATTATGTAAACAGATATGAATAATTTTGATTACAGTCAGTTTCACTTTTAAGGCACAAACATTCAACGAAATTTAAGGCACAACAATAATCTCAAATTAAAGCACAAAATTCAAATTCTAGTAAAATAAATTGTAAAAAAATAAAATTCCAAATTTTGTGCCTTAAATTTCGTTGAAAGTTTGTGCCTTAAAAGTGAAACTGACTGTATTATAAAACTAAACTGAATTAAAAAACGGTCTAAATTTAAGAAGATATATTTATTATTGGAGAATTCATCAAATCTCACCATGTTTGATAATATCTTAAATTAAAATAGATTATTTTGAAAAAAAAAATACTTGAAAATATTTAGGTTTTTTAATTTAAGAAATCAATAGCAAAATTTCAAATTTGACCTACATTTTTCTAAATTAAACAAAAAAAAACCCTAGTACCCTTTTTTAAGAATTTATCAATTTTCTGAATATTAATAAAAATCAAGAAAAACTACAAAAAAGCAATTAAATTTTATGTACTCTCTCTTTGATTGAAAAAGAAAGAAAATGAAAAAAAAATCAAGATTTTAATTTACAGGTGAAATTTTTATTTAAATTGAAATACGGGGTACTTCCTGAATATTGGCCTTACAATTCTCCAACTAGGAGAAATCGAGATTATATAAAGAAATCAGATATTTTTTAAAACTTCAAATTTTTACATTTAAATCTTTTCTTCAGAAAAGATGTCTTTTTTTTCATGTTATTTTTTATAAAAAAATCTGATAAATTGAAAAAAAATATCAAATTTTTTCTCTATGTTTCAATATTTTTTAATAATAATCAAAAAAACAAAAATTATACGTATTTTTTTATTGAAAACCAGTAAAGGCAATTCAACATAATTATATCATATTTCTCTACACCTCTAACTTTATTTCAGAAATTTTCACTATGTACAATGTAAGGGGTAATACTTACAGGGATATCTTTTCGAGAAAAAAAAAAGATAAAGAAAAAAAATGTATTTTTTAATCCAAACAAGAAAAAAGAGAAAGAAAAACAGCAATCTAAAACAGATAAAAAAAGAACAAAAAAGTAGAATATGTGCTTCTTTTCAGACAAAAACTTTACATAAAATTTAATGGAAAAAATTCCAAATTTAATTCACGAAATTCAAAATTTGAAGAATAATAATCACTCAATTTTTTTTGAAAAAAAAAGTGCTATAATTTGAGTTTTTTTATACCTTAAATTTTGTTCAAAGTTTGTGCCAGTAAATTTGATATTTAGTATAAAAACTTAATTAAAAAAAAAACTTTTTATTGTCTCAAATGCTGTCTTAGTTATTGTTTGTTACATTCCCTGTTGAATATTTTGAAAATGTCTCAATCGCATTCCCCTTTAACTGACAATTTAGGTAATTGCTTAAATTGTAATTATTCTATAATAAACCAATTGTATATAAGTAGACCCAAATTAGTATTGTCGCAACTGTTATAAAATACTTTTTTAAAAAAATTACAACCTTAAAAGGGTTTTCTTTTCCTTCTCTGATTTTTTTTAAAAAAATTCTTTTTTAGAGAAAAAATAGAGAACCCCGAAAAGGGAAATTATAAAATCTTATAAAAATTATTTTCCCTTTTTATTTAAAAAACATACAATTTACTTTTAATAGGGAAGAAGAGTTGGAAAAAAAATCAATTGATTATTCACAAATACCCTGATTTTGTGATATTGGAGCAAGAGATTATGAATAACGTGTACATAAATAAAGTTAAAATGAATGGAATTTTCCTAATAATAGTTAAAGTAGAATAAAATGAATGTGAAAAAAAAAATTACAATATTTAAAAGAAAATAAACAAGTGAACATTCATGATCAATTCTCAAATTAATTTAAATTAAACAAAAGTAACATTGGTGTGATTTTGGATGATCTGAAATAAATACAAGAGAGTTGATTCTCATTTCATTTATACCAATTGCTCCATATATACCCTTTTTAAACCTCCTTGATTTTATTGATTTGTTGAAAAATATTTTCTTTTTTATCATTTTCACCAAATATAAATAAAAATTAAAGTATGTTCTTCCAATGAATAACAGTATTGAATTCTTTATTGTATACACAAATTTTCTTTCAAGAATTTAAGAAAAAAAACATCTAGAGTGAACTGTACACCCCTTCAAGAATAATATAATTATAAAATCCAATGTCTTTTTTATTTTTACAATCTTAATAAAAAAAATTCATAAATTTTTGATCTTAAAATATGTTATTACTAATTCCTAAACAAATCTTCCTTTTATTTGCTTAAGAAAATATTTTTTTGACTTTTGGGAAACGTTGGCATTCTAATATCTATATAGATTGCTAATAGGAAGACAAATAAATTATAGATTTTCCCATTTCAAGGGCTGTAATCCTTAAATATTCAAATAAGAAGAAAAAAATCTTAATAGTTGAAAATGTTTCCATTTTTTATCTTTTATTTTCCTTGAAGATTTGGAATGTCTCAAATTCAAAAAATCACAAGCACACACCAACAATGGGTTTTAAGAAACATAAATAATTTTGAGTTGATTAATGATTGCATTACTCTTGTTTATCCAATTTTACCAAAAAAAGAAACCAGATCCAAAAATCCAATAATCTTAGTTCTAACCTTTAGCAGACTTTTTATTATCAACACTAAAAAAAAAAACTTGGTTTGTCTCTTTAATTTTTTGATTTGAATGTTGTTTTTGTTTTTCATTAAAAACCCTTTTTCTGTTTTGAGATCAAATATTTTTTTCTTTTTTTTTTTTGTTCATTCATTTTTCGTTTTTTAAAAAAAAAGGAAATCAAGTCATCACATAACTTATACACATTAAAAGAAATTGCAAGTGTTTCTGATTTTCAATTTGAATTGACTTTTGAAGATATTACTATTAAAGGGTGGTCACAAAATACCTTTGTCTTACTTCAATCATTAATTCTACATGTTCACAACATAACAAGCAATTTTTCTGCAAAAAAACTTCCTCAAATCAACATGCTAGGGGAAAGGTAAGCCGATTTTTCCTTCAAAAATGCTTAAATTCCTTTTCTTATTTCTTGTAATGAGAAAAACAACTTGGTTCAAAACCAAAAACAACAATTATGAAAATTATCACAACATAACCGTCTTTGCTTATTTTTTGAATATCACATGAAGAGAAAAAAATACTTGTTTGAATAAGAACCTTCATTGCAAAACCCCTTTTTCAAAGTTGTTCACAAATATTAACAACACTACTGGTTTTACTAAAGCCATTTTTACAAAGAGGTGAATAAGAGTTTCAAAAAGTGTCACTCATACTATTCTACCCACTCTTGGAATTAGTTGGAATAACATTTTTTGTAACTTCATTAAACCAATTTTTAAGGTGTTACCTTCTAAATGAAATCTTGAGATGCATTACAAATAGGTTACTTTTATTTTGGTTAAGGTTCAGACGATCAAATATCCAGAGATTAAAATACTGGTATTTGAAAAACAAATGGGAAAAAATTTTAACAAAATTTTCCTTCACGATATTTTTCTTTTTCAAATCGATAACACCCAAAGAAAGATATTTTTATTTGTGGACTCTATTTATTTGCTTGATTTTTTTTTTATTCTATATGTTGGTATATTTCAAGGTGGAATAATAATCCTAAATGAAAATCAAATTTTTCAGAATTGAAAAATGAAAACACGACGAAATTTTGTACCCATTTAAAAATCAAATACCTGTTAATTACACGGATAAATACAAAAAAAATTTTAAATAAATTTTTTATTACATTTTCGATTTTTATTCATCTTATAACTCTACTCTGAATAAAACAGTCATTGATAAACAATATTTTGAAGCCTAACTATTTTTACAAAGTTTCATAACATTTAAACCAATAAAATACTTTCTTCTAATCTAAGGCAAAAAAAATTCCAAAATGAAAAACGAAGCAAAAATTTGAGATATTTATTTGAATTTATCAGTATATATTAACAAATAACCGATTTTAAGAAGAAAAGTTGGTTGTTTATATTCTGGGTATTAGAAAAAGAATATTACCTAATCTTTTTTTTTGAATTTATCAGTATTTACAAAAAAATGACATTTTTTTCGATTTTTTTTATTTATTCTACTGTAAATATTCAATTAACATAGAGGAGTAATAAAAAATCGTATTGACTTTGGAGGGATTATTGAGCTTAAATGAGTTATTTTTTTTTTTTGAAAACTAAGCTAAATAAAAATGATAAAAAATAACCTTTTTTCTAGCAATATTTATCTTGGTTATCTCCAGAAAAAAAGATTTTTGTTAGATAATACTCTTCTGATTATGAGTATTATTGTTTTTCTCTCTCTCTCTTTCTTTTTTTGTTTTTTTGAGAAATAAATGGTTGAGTTTTTTGTTAAAGTCTCTAAGTATAAAAAATAGAATATCAAGATGGATAGAATAAATATGACTTTTCTCTAGATCGTAATTAGTCAGTTATCTTTTGTATTAAAAAAAAATCGAATTCAAAAGGTGTTGTTATTGGCTAGTGTTATTTATATTGAGAGTTTAAAGGGGGTGAAGAAAATAACATTTTAAAAAATGTTGTAATTTTGAAAAATTTATTATTTTTTAGTTAAGAGTAATTACTCTATAATACTTTTATTAAGAAATAAAAAATTCGTCTCGGTTTATTGGTGATATAATAAAATGAATAAAAAAACTTTTTTCTATTTTTTTTTATTTTTTTTTCAATTAATTTTCTTCCTTGAAGATCCTCACAATTCAAAAAATAATAACTCACGCAATTTGACTCATTGTTTTGAAAATGAGAAATATGTTTTTCTTTCTGGGTATTATAAATATCAGCCTATCAAAAAAAAATATATTAATTATTTTCTCAAATTCATTCGAATAACGATAGTCACATTTTTTTAGAAATATCAGCTAAAAAATATGATAAAAAATAACAAATTTTCTAGGAATACTTAATTTGATTATATCTTTAAAAATGATCTTTCTTAAATAAAACTCGACTGATTTAGAGTATTATTGAATTTTTCAAATTTATTTTTTTTTATAATTATTTTTTTACCTTTAAAATGATCCTCACATTTCAAAAAACAATACTCAAGTAATTTGTCTCATTTTTTTGACAAAAAGCAAATTATTTTTCTGTCTGTGTGCAATAAATATCATCCTATCAAAAAAAATATATTACTTATTTTCTCAAATTCATTCGAATAACGATAGTTATTTTTTTTTTAGAAAGATCAGCTAAAAAAATGTTAAAAAATAACCAATTTTCTAGGAATATTTAATTTGATTATATCTTTAAAAATGATCTTTCTTAAATAATACTCGACTGATTTAGAGTATTATTGAATTTATAAATTTTTTTTTTTTTTTTTTTTAATTATTTTTTTTTCCTTAAATATCCTCACCAATTCAAATAAAAATGACTCACACAATTTGACTCATTGTTTTGAAAATGAAGAATATTTTTTTTCTTAATGAGTGTTTTCAATATCACCCTATCAAGAAAAATATATTACTTATTTCCCTAAATTTATCCAAATAACAATAATTATTAGTAATTTTGTACGAAGGGTACATTTAAACAAAAAAACAATTGGAAAAATTCTTCTGAGGTTTATTTTTAGGGACTTGAGGAAGTGAGGTTATAAAGTAGAAGAAAAAATAAAAACCAAAAAAACACCATTAAAATCTTTTTTTTTGTAAATCAATAATTTATTTTAATCTTTGGTTTAAAGGATCCTATCACCTTGACCTAATCCAAAAGTGTGCTATTTGTAATGTGTGTGAAGAATTCATTTAGAACATAAATCCTAAAAATTATTTTTCCAAGGAATAAAAAATTAATTTTCAATACAAATCAAATTACTTTAATAATAAATGTAATAACCGCTCAATTGGATACATTAAACTGTTTTCAAAATAAAAACAAATTAACTTTGATCACAAAGTTTAATAAGGAACAATAAAATTAAATCAAAAAATGAAAATTTTTCGCTTTGAAAATAGCACTTGCAAAATAATTTTTTTTGTATTTTTTATACACAAGCCATTTTAAAAAAGTGATAACGAAAACAGTTTTTTAAAAAATATCTCAAAAACTGTCTACAGACCTCTATAGTTCTATTTTTTTGGTCATAATATTTAACAAATTTTTTAGTGGTAACCACTTTTTTAAAATGGCTTTATTTATTTTTTTATTTTAAAAGATTATAATAAAGGCATGATAACTTCATAAAGAAATATTTTGAAAGGTAAATAATTTATAAATCCTTTAATAGAATAAGAAATTAAAAAATAATCAAAATATTATTATTGAAGAAGTGTAAATTACACTCTACATGTCCTTTTACTAAAATTTCCTTTGAGGAAATTTAGGCATAAAATAATAAATTTCACGATTATTCAAGGAAAATACATATTTATTTTTTTTTTACGAATAAAAAGAAAAAACAAAAAATTGAAAAGAAAAAAGGAAAAAAAAAATAAAAAATTAAAAAATAATAATAAAAATAATATCACTAACTTTTTTGGACACACAAAATCATAATCATGATATTTTTGGTTTATTTAATTTAATTTGATAATTGATCATGAATGTTAGTTGGGGATTGTTGTTTAATTATTGTAATTTATTTTTTCTTTTTGATCTTATTTCCTGTAAACCTTGGTATTTTTTGACTTTACGTTTTCTTTTTTATTTTCAAGTTACTTAGACTTTCGTGTTTCAATATCTGAGTGTTAGCAAGTAAACACTTGAATTTTTTTTTTTTCCTTTGTATCTCTTCTTCCCAATATAAAGAAAATTCATCCAGGAAAAAATGGAAAAAAATGAAAATAATTAAAATAATAAATAAATCAAATTATCAATAATTCTATTTTCAGAATTTCTTTTCTTTTGATTTTTTAACAATGAAATTACTAACTACATAATCTATGTTTAACATATTAAATAATGGATAAAAGTGAAAATAAAAACAACATATAAAAAATAACCAAGAATAAAATTTGAAAAGACAATAGAAATTTTAGTTGCTAATTATTCTATATACAAGAAAATAAATAATATAATATTTGTAAATACCAATGAAATAATTGATATTTGTTTTTAAACTCTCAAATTGAGATCATAAAAAAAAAAAAAAACGGTTTCAATTTTCCGAGTTAAACATCTATATAGAGAAAAATATATTTATTTTTTCTTTTTTTAAATCATCAATACAATAAATTTTGAAAAACTCTATTCCAAAATGATTTACAAAAAATGAGAATTTGTTCAGAAAGAATTTACAAATAAAATAATTTATGAAATTTTTTGACCACTTCTTTTGTATTAATATTGTATTTTAAATAATCCAGAATTTAATTTATAATGTATTTTTCACAATATTTTCTACAATTGGTTTGTGAATTGCACACATAAAATTCACAAAATGTAACAACAGCTGAAAGTGGGTAATTTTTTTAAATGCTATCCATTTTTCTAAAAATCAATTTTTATTTTTTTTATTTTTCTGGGTTTTAATTTTTTGTGAAAATTTAAAATGAAAACGCTGTGAATTTAATAATAAAAAAAAAAAATGTAAAACCAAGATATTTATTATAAAAAATTTATAAACTTTGTTTCAGTCAAAGGTGCGCAACAAAAAATCGAAATATCAAATATTTTTTATAAATGACATTTGAAGATTAAATAAGAAATAAGTAGAATAATATACACATCAAGAATAGTTGATACCCACTCTGAAATAAAACTAATAAATCAATAGATTTTCTTAAAAATAGAACAATCCAAATTCTTTCGGATTTTATTGAGAAAAACAACAATGTTCATTTTGATCTCCTATTGAAGATTGTAAATAGAATTCCAATAGAAATCAAAATGATTTCTCTACAATCATTTTTACTTTATCAAGAACATTAGAATAATACATTTTTACCAAATGACTATTGATCTTGCAATAAAAAAAAAATTGCAATGAATTAAATGTCAAAAAAAAAAATAGAAAAAAATAAATAAAAGCAAAATGAGAAAAAATGATTTCAATTTTGAAAATTTCCAAAATAAAATTTTTCTTCTAATATCCATGCAGACCTTTTAAACACAGGCAATTAATCCATGATAAATGGTTTCCTTTGACCGGAAAATTGTTTACAATACATTAAATTAAAGCAGTTCCGAAGATACAATTCTTTTTAAAAAGGAACACCAATTTTTATAAAATTGTCTTGAGACTCATTAAAATGAACGATTCAAGTGTTTTGAGAATCGTTTTATAAAATTTCCAGTGCTCATTTTTTTTCAAACAGTTATATAAAATCAAAAATAACTCAATTTTTCGTAAGATTTTTTTACAATTGCTTTTAATTTGGTTCTCTTCAGATTTTGTAAAGGTAAAATACCAGGTTGGGTGTTTTTATATTCTTTATCAATTATTCTTTTTTTTTTATTAGATTATAAAAAGATGAGTTGACAGAGTTCAAATAAAAAAAAATAAAAAAAAAAAAAAAAAAATGTTTTGATAACTTTGTAAAGACTTTCCTTTAAAACTCAAAGAATGTTCTAATATATATATATATATATATATATATATATGTTAGTGTACAGGGTGATATTAAGTATAGGATCTACTTTTTAATTCAAAATTTTATTTTTTCATTTTCAAACAAATAAAATGACTTATAAAAAAAAAACAAAAAAAATATAATAAAAACAAAAACAATAAATTAAAATTTAAATAATCAGATATAAACAATTGACAAATGAATTGCCAAAACTCAACCCAGGAACTGGATTTTTAAATATTTATACTGCGTATTTTGACAAATTTTATGCAAATGAAGAAATCAGTAGAAATTTACAAAGATCAAATGAAAATTTCAAAGGTATGGCCAGATCTGCAATTGATCAAAATAACCCAGAATTGGATTTTGATGTACTTGAATTCAAAACAGAAGAGAATTATTTACAAATAATGAAAGTTATCATCTGTGCATTAAAGTACAATACTTGGTTTGAAAGTATCAAATTTACAAAATCTAAACCATTTGTAGAAGATTTTTTAGAACAATTCAGTTCCTCCATTGAGACTTATTTACCGTATGTGTCTGTTAATATTTCTGGTCTTGAAATCAGTAAAGGTTTTGGTAAGTTATCTGAAACACATATCAAAATGGCAAAAAAGATGAAACAAGAATTGGAAGAAATTCAAGATGAAAAAAATGTTTTATTAAATACTTTAGATTTTTCAAATAATATTATATCTGAGAATGAAATGAAAAGATTTGTTGAAATATTCCCATATTTGGCAGACGACGGCTTGGAAGTTTTAAAATTAAAAAGTTGTGGTTTGCAGCAATCTTCAATAAAAATCTTATTTAATGCATTAATTGAACATTTTGACACCACTTGCTGCTTGTGGGATTTCGACATGTCACAAAACGAATTTGGTGAAGAAGGCACAACATATTTAATCGAGTGGTTAAATTCTTTAAAAAACACACCCCAAGAAATAACTGGGGATATTTGTCGACAATTAATGTTATCAAATACTAATATTGCCCTCCCACCATTATTAAAAACTTTAGGATCGGATTTTACAAGGATTTCAGTTCTAGATATATCAGATAACCCATTTACGACAGAAACAGCCGGTTTACTCTGTAATTTAATCAAAGAAACAAATTCCATTTTTGATTTAAACATTTCTAGAACTAAATTCCCCATTGAGCAACTTACTAACCTTTTTAAATCAATCAAATCTAACATTTATTACCAAGAGGCTAGGATTAGAAAATTAGAATTATTAAAAAATCAGAGAGAAAAAAATAATAATAAGAAAGAAAAAGAAGGAACGGGGAATGAACTGGGAAAGGAAATGATAAAGGAAAAGGAAAAGGAAAAAGAAATTGATAAAGAAAATGAAGAAAATGAAAGGGTGAATGAATATGATGAAGAAAAGAAAGAGAAAGAAGGAAATGAAAAGGGAAATGAACGTGTCAGTGTTAATGGGGAAGAAGAAATTGAAATCGAAAAAGAAAAGAAAGAAAAAAATGATCAAGAGGAGAACGATGATTATGAAGATGAGGAATATCAAGATGAGGATTATGAAGATGATGAAATGGATTATTTATTAATTTTAAGAGCTTCAGAAAACAATTTTGGATTACCAGGTGCTACTGTAATTGCTAATGAATTGAGGGATTGTTATGAAATTGGCGGTCTCGAATTGAATAAAAATGCCTTTGGTGGTGAGGGTGTTTCTTTAATTGTAAACCAATTAATAGATAAACCAATTTCAACTCTATCACTGTCCGAAAATGTTCATAAAGCAAACAATGGTTTTGGTGTGGGCGATACCTTAACAAAATTAATTCAAAATACTCTAACGTTATCTTCATTATATGTCTCTGGGAAAGGCAATATGTACATTGGTGCAGGGTTAACAAAACTATTAAAAAAATTAAAAAAAAATAAGACTTTAAGATGGTTGGATGTATCTGGAAATCGTTTTGGTGATGGTGGCGTCTACCACTTATCAACATCCTTAAAGGAAAACAAAACTTTAACAGAATTGAAATGGGACCGGACGAATATGACTTTGCACGGTTTAACAGATTTTTATAAAAATATTTCAAACAACCAAAGTCTATATCAAGTTGAATTTCCCCATGATGACTGTAAGAGGATCGAATCCCTAATAATTGAAACTGAAATTGAAAATCAATTTGTTGGATTAAAAAATAAATTATCTGATATATTATTATTGAAAAAAAACAATATTGAACAAAAAATTAAGGAATTGGTAACAGAGGAAGCAAAACAGCAAATCAATTCAATTGAAAAACAAGAAAAGGTCATGGATGAGGACGAAGATGATAATGACGGGGCTAATAAAAATAAAAAATAATAATGATGAAATTATTAATTTGAAAATTTTTAGTCATTCATATAATAAAGAATAGAAATATTTTATTTTTTCGTTTCATTTTTTTGAGTTTTTTTTATTTTTTATCTATTAATAAATAGCAAAAAAAACATAAATAGTCAGGAAATGGCAAAAATGAATATATATATATATATATATATATATATATATATATATATATAAATACATATAAAAAAAAACTTGGGTGGATACGTCCAAATAATTAAAGTTGAGAATTATTTAATTCTGTGATTAAATGCCTGATACAAAGGTTTTGATTTGGTAATGGTGGTATTATACTGGTAGATTTGTATCATGGGTGGGTGGGGGTGGGGGGGGGGTATAACAATAGATATAAAATGGAAGAAAAACAAACATCTAGAAAAAAAAAACTCATTTCTTCCAGAGATGTTTCTAAAATCTCTTTCATAATACAAGTTATAGTGATTATTATTGGTTTTTTTGATAAAATAATTATTATTACGAAAACCTCTTTTGTTTATTATGGAGTACCTTTTAAACTTAAAAAATATTATATTTTCAAATTTTTGCCTTGACACAAACCCTTTTTTCCAACAAAGTATTTTTGAAAAGTATCAATTTAGATGCTTACTAAAATGAAGAAGATTTGGTATGGTTAATACGGGAGAATTTGAGATCTTTGCTGTTAATTCAAAAAAAATATAAAAAAAATTTGTTTCAATTTCCTTTTATGATGAATTGTCTCACTCGTTTTTTAAAACATTTCATATCAAAGAATATCTCAAAAATTAACTTTTTTGCAATTTCTAAAGTATTTCCGAACAATTTGGTACGTTTTTTTCTTTAGGATTTCAAAAAAAATAATCTTGGTTAATGGTGTTATTCGTTAATTGATAATAAAAAATAAATTTAAGGGTTAATAATATTTAAATCAATGTATAGGGTATTTATTTTGAAATTTCTTTAGGGAAATATTCCCAAAAAATGAAAAAAAATATAAAGCACTTTTATTGGAGAATAAATAATGAATCGCCAGTTTCAATGAAAAACTGGAAATGTGGCAAATTGTACATTTGATTTTTAAAACAATAGAATACAGTTTTATGTTTTCTGTTCTATAGGGAAAAAGTTCAATATTAACAAATTTTGAAAACGATTTTTTTAAGAAAAAAAAAAATAATAAATAACAATTTTCATCCCTCAAAAAAATATCAAATAAAATCAAGATTAAAAAATTTTAATATCTTTTATCCATGTAATAACATACGAACAAACAAATTTAATAATAATCAAGAATCGATTATGTATTTTTAATAATTTTCTATATTTATATAGTTTTATGATGATTGAGTTAAAAAACGTTATTATTTTTTTGAAACCTAAGCTAAAAAATGAAAAGAAATAACCCTTTTTCTAAACTGATTTATATTAGTTATTTTTTGTCATTTTTTTTTTTACCTAAGATCTTCACATTTCAACCAACAATAACTCACGCAATCTGGCTCATTTTTTTCAAAAACAATCAAAATATTTTCTTTCTGGTTGGTATAAATATCACCCTATCTAGAAAAATATATTGCTTATTTCCTCAACTTCGTACAAATAACGACAGTTGATTTAAAATAAAATTGCCCCACATTTTTGAAAATAAAATATTATGTATTTTTTTGAATTATTTTTTTTTTTCAGTTAACTTAATTTATAATACATTATATAATATGTTTTATATTATAATGACACAAATATAACATGTTACAAATTTTTATACAGTCTTTCTAAGTCTACCATAAAATTTTAAATAAAACACAATTGGTATTTCTATTTTTATTTTCCATTTTCAAAAAATTTGAAAATAAGAGTTATTATTCAAAAAAAAAATAATATATCAGCTCTTATTCAAATTTTTGAAAGATCAAAAAAATAAATTTTTAAAGATTCTTGAAGCACCTAAAAATGTTCTTCAAAAAAGGTAAATTTTTAAAGATCAGTAAATAATGATATTTTTTTGATTCTTTTTTGGACCGATAATTTTTAAGTTTCATGAGAGCTTGAATTTTTTTTTTTAAAGTTTCAAAAATTTGAATAAGAGTTGATATATTATTATTTTTTTTTTTGAATAATAACTCTTATTTCCAATTTTTTTAAAAATGGAAAATAAGAATACACATGTCCAAAAAGTGAGGTCTGAATATTTCAAGTTTTTTTACTAAATTTGCTATTTTTCCAAAAACTATAAAACTTTTCCTATGCGCCCCGACGGGAGAGGTTTTTTGTTGAAAAACTTGAGGGTTCTAATAGCAAAAAATTCAATTTAATGAAAGAATAAAAATGTTTGGGGTTGTTTTTGTTTTCTGATTTCTGAAAATTATTTTGGATTTTTGAATTTCTGTTTCAACCCCAAACATTTTTATTCTTTCATTAAATTGAATTTTTTGCTATTAGAACCCTCAAGTTTTTCAACAAAAAACCTCTCCCGTCGGGGCGCATAGGAAAGGTTTTATAGTTTTTGGAAAAATAGCAAATTTAGTAAAAAAACTTAAAATATTCAGACATCACTTTTTGGACATGTGTAGAAAAATCAAATATATTTTATTTAAAATTTTATGGTAGACTTGGAAACGCTGTAACACCTTTTAAAATAAAAAAAAATGTTTTAAAATTAGTTCATTTTTTTCATAACATGTTATAAATGTGGTTATTAATATTTTAAACTTTTTTCCTTCTAATTTTAATACACTTTCAAGTTTTATAATATATATATATATATATAAATATATCACAAATAACATGTTCTATCCATATACTGTGAACAAAATGTATATGTACAAAATAACAAATTTTTTCTTTTAAGGACTACATAACGAAAAAAAAAAATTGTGAGTAAATTTAATAGTAAAGTCAAAAAAGGTTTACTGAATTTGGAAATTGAAAAACAGAGGAAAAATATGATAATCATGATTCCCATTCTTCCTTTTAATTCCCTTTTTTAAAATGAATTAAGGGTATGAAAAGTATGATCATTTTTTTCAATTTTGGAAAAGTCCAAAAGCCAGTATATTTATGAATTATTTCAAAAGAAAAATATTTTAGTTAAAATAAGAAAAAAATCTTTTATCTATTAAAGAACTATATAAACACCCACTTTAAAAATAAAACTTATAATTTTTCAATAAAACTCGGTATAAAAAATCAACTTCTTTTCAAATAAATTTCAAATAATTTTTTTAAATTTGAAAAAACTATTTATTTATTTTTATAGGAAGAGTAGTTCTAATCAATTTTTTCTTTTTTTTTAACGAAAACAACAACCAAACATTAAATTAAAAGATATCGCCAAAATATTTTTTTCATATTATCCAAATTCAAATTAAAACACTAAAAAAAACTTTCTAATTTGGTTCCTCTTAATCAATAAATTATTACTGGTTTAATCTTAATTATTTTGGTGAATTGGTTGTCACCTAAAGATTAAATGATTTCAATAAACTTTATTATTATTGCCCAATTATTTTTTAAATGTTTTGAACCAAATAGAACTAACGACAAATTTAATAACTATATTAAAAAAAGAATAAATATTATCAAATAGTTGGGTTTATATAATAACAATTCGTTTTTTATAAACAGAATATTTGGAAAAAGAATATTACTAATCATTTAAATTCAAAGAAATTTAATAAATTATTAATAAAATAAATGTATATATTTTTTTAGATCTTCAAGTTATACAAGATTTAATTCATTTTTCTTATTAACATGAAATAGGATTAAATTTTGCAAGGTTATTTGCTAAAAATAACTTCCAGAAATTACTAAAAGTTGGATTTCATACATATAAAAAACGTTTTTTACAAATTTTGCTTTGTCTTTTTTAGTCCCAAAAATTCAAATCAAAAAATTTTTGATCAGAAATTTTTTCAGACAATTATCAAAAATATGATTAATTGGAAAATGAGAACAGATTTCTATTAGTTGGTAAGTTTGTTTACCAGGACTAAGTGTATCATTTTGTCAATAAGTGCTCTACTACCATCTGGGAAAAAAATAAACGAGATTTTCAATTTTCTAAATGTTATATGATTTTTGATAAGATTTTTATCAACTTTTTGTGAAAACTTCCTATTTCAGCTAACACAATTTGATTTTTTTCTTTTTGTTTTAAATTTATTTGAAATATTATTAAAGTTATTCATTTTAAAAACATAATTGTCTATTTTCAAATTTTTTAAATGATAATTTGGATAACAGTTGTGGACTTTTGTTGAAAAATAATTTTTTTTTACTTTACAGTGATCAAAATAATGCGTGCACAACGACTATAATCCGTGTTTCAAAATATTATCCGTGCTTTTTTTTATTCTTATACCAAGGCAATCTCCAATCTACTACCCAATAGTATACCTAAGTACAAATCAATTTTGAAAGTAAAGGTCTGGTTATTCTCAGTAAAATTTAAATTATTCACGCAAATAGTTGACAATTTTCCATAATATTCTCAATTTTTTTGAAATTTTTTGTTTTTTTGATGATTCAAATTTTTCTGCCATTTTTGAGATAAATTTTCCAATTTGATCCTTCATTTTTAGAATTTCATTTTTAAATAATAGAACTTTAAGAAACCAATACCATATTTTTTTAGTGTTTATTATTGGTTTCTTTGATTGGTTAATGTATTGGTCAACTATAACAAAAAAACACGCTTTTTATTTTGAAACACGCATTAAATTTTTTGGCACGCTTTATTTTGACTACAGTAAATCTAAAATTCTTGTTAAAAGTTGAGTGAGGAGAGTAGTTTCATAGACCTAGTTCGGTACGGGTTTAAATATCTTCTCATTAAAATGGTATATGAAATAAAAATTTGTAAAATTAATATCATGCAGTGAAAAAAATACCGGAAATGAAAAAAATCCCCGACAAGATTTTTAATTGTGAATATTCGTAAAATTATTATGTAATTTCAGCTATTTACAATCAAATTCCTTTTTTTAAGAATCGAACTTTTTCAATTATAACCCACCCACTTATTAGAATGATGATTGATGAAATCACACTTGTTCAAAACACCATTCAACCAATCTAAAAACAAGAAGAAAAATTATCATTTTCCAAACTCTAGTAAACCTCAATAAAACTGGATTATTTTTCAAAAAAAAGTTGATCAACATTAGGCTATCAAACAATTACTCAAGTATTCTAGAGACACCTTACTTTGATGAACTTTAGGTAGGTTTATTACTAATCTCATAAAAAAAGTGGTTATTTATAATAAGGATTTCATTGAAATTAGACAAAAATTTTAGGAATATTCATAATTAAAAATCTTGTCCGGTATTTTTTTCCCTACTATAATTATTAAAAAGTGAAAATTTTATAAACGGAATTCTTAGAATTTTACTTTTAAGTTTTTTATTTATAAAAAGAGAAAACTTTTTTTTCAAAAAGTGTTTTACTCCTAACTCCAACCACCACCTCACATTCTAAAGTTTTTACAACCTCATTTTATTAAAAACAAAAACATCAAAAAGTTTTAATTCTGAAAATTTTTTACTTTTTAAAAGATCTAACGAATATTTTAGATTTTTAAATAATAATTTTTTATGTTGATTGGAAAAAAATTATCTTACTTTCAGTAAACTGTCACTTTGTTTTATTCAGGATGATATTAAACTCATCACAAATCCGACTCAATTTTTTTTTGTGTTCAAATCGAAGACAATCTTCTTATTCGAACATTTTCAGTTTTCAAAATTGTGAACATTATTCAAATTTTTAAAACATACTTACTTCACTTTTCACAACTTAAACGAACAGAGAAAAGTCACAACCGTTTTCAGGGTGTTAAAATCTGTTCTAAATAAGATTTTTCGGAGGCAGATTTTTGCCCAACCTCTTTTTCATTTTATGAGAAAAGACCTTTACAATTCATGAAAAAGATTTCTTTTTTTACTTTTTAGATCTAAATGTACAAAAATTTTGATATTTACCAATCCTCTAAATACTGATTAGAATACAACGTAACACCAAATTTCAATTTGAAATGGAGTTCTTAAGAAATGTTTGATAAAAAGCAAATATTATGTTTTTCTAATCGGAATAACTGTTTTTTTGGTCTCTCAAATAAAAGTTGGTTTTGATTGTTTGTTGTAACACCTTTCAAGAAGAATGTTTTTTTCCTTGAAAGGAAAAGCTAATGAAGTTCAAATAAAATAGATAGTTCATTTAACCAGTAAAGTCTTGGATTTTGAAAAAGTTTAATTTTTTTTTTAAGGGTTAAATCTTTCAAAAATCACTATTAATCTTGTAAAGAGAAAATTTTGAAGTAACTAAATTTATAACTTCCAATTCAAAGAGTGTCTTAAATAGACACAATCAATCCGAGATTTTTAAAAAATGATCTCACTCGATTTCTCTTAAAGCACTTCTATGAGTATAAAAGTTGACAATCGATCAACCAAAAAACATTTTTTTTCTTTTTACTCTAAAAAAATCATCTTGTGTTTTTTGTTTGGATTTGATATGGTGTTGAAAAAAAAATGAAATGGTTCTGATTGTGTGTTTTTGAGTTTAGAACCAGTTTCTAACCGAAGACCAAATTACTTGTATTTTTTGGAACAAACGGATAATAAATGAGAAAACTTTTGTTCCATTTTTTGTAATGAGTAAAGAAAGAAAATTTAAAGCCGAAATAGTATTTGAGTCTGACGAAACTCGTATTTTACGGAACAAAATCCGTCGTCAAGAAGAGCAAGAAGAACTCGATCAAAAAAATTTACTTGAAAGGGAACAAGAAAGAAAAAGAAAAAGGAGAATAAGTAACCAAAAAAAATTTAAAAAGTATCAATCAAAGAATAAACGAATAGCGTTCAGCAACCAAATCACAGATCGTTTTCACGCTCTCAAAAAAAAATATCAAAAATCAAACTCTCAGTTTCTTACGATCCTTCTCGACAACTTTGAACAAAGTGAAAAAAGAAAAGAAAAAGAAAAAGAAAAAAAAACAATAATTAATTTTATTAAAATTGATGAAAAAACAAAGTTTTATTTATTTCCTCTGGATCTTCTAAACTCGATCCATAATAAAAGAATAAGAAAAATAAAAGAAAATCAAATTAATCACAGTTGTAAAATTGAATCGATTATTGAAGAAGAAAACAATAGTCAGGAAAAAAAAGAAGAAAAAAGCAATAAGCTGGCCAAAAAGAGAAGAAGAAAAAACAAGAGTAAGAAAGAAAAGGAAGAAGATACTAGAAATGAGAAAGTCAATATGGCTGGTGAATTGGATCAGAATTTTTGATTGTCGAATTGAATTGGCAACTTTGAATTCGATCTTGACTGGCAAACTGAACTGGCCTGACAACCTGAACTTGCAACTGGCAACTGGCAACTGGCAACTGGCAAAAGAAATTGACACTGGAAAGCTTGAACTGTATCTTTGGACTTGATACTGGCAACTTAATTTGAGACTGGCAACTGGATCTTCAGACTCGCAACTTTGTAAACTTGTTCTGGCCTGACAACCTGAACTGGATCTTTGGACTGACAACTGGCAACTTGAGACTGGCAACCTTGTAAACTTGTTATGGTTGGAAAGCTTGAATTAGATCTTCAGACTGGCAACTGGATCTTCAGACTGGCAACCTTGGAAAGCTTGAACTGGTATGACAACCTGAACTGGCAACTGGCAACTGGCAACTGGATCTTCAGACTCGCAACTTTGTAAACTTGTTCTGGTTGGAAAGCTTGAACTGGATCTTTGGACTGACAACTGGCAACTTGAGACTGGCAACCCTGTAAACTTGTTATGGTTGGAAAGCTTGAATTAGATCTTCAGACTGGCAACTGGAAAGCTTGGATTGGATCTTCAGACTCGCAACTTTGTAAACTTGTGCTGGTTGGAAAGCTTGAATTGGATCTTTGGTTTTGGTTTTTTATTCTATTCTCCTTTTAAAAAAAAAGGGAGAATTTTTTCTTTTGTTAGTTAGTTGTTTTTTATTTATTTTTTATCTATTTTTTATTTATTTTTTATTTTTTTTTATTTTTTTCAAGCAAAATAACAAAGAAAAATAAAAATAACAAACAATTTTTTTGAGTTTTTTGAAAAAAAATGAGAAAAGGTATGGATCAACTTTACGAAATACTCATAGAAGTGCTTTAAAAACAAGCTAAATGAATTCAAAATATAATTAATAACAAACGGTATAATAAGAAGGTTCTTTTCTGAAGATAGTAGATCAATCTTTACACACTTATTTATCCAAGAAATTGCAAAATTGTATGATTGAACAATGAACGAAAGCTATTCATGAAACGGATTTACTATTTTTTTTCCATTAAAAAAGGAAAAAAGCATAACAAGAGCAAAAACCTTTGTCTTCTTCAAATTTTCATTCTGTTTTGTCTAAAGTTTAACTTTGAAGAGTTTGATATTTTACAATCATTCTGATTCAATCGATTGTTTTTGTTAATTACAATTTTCAAGATCTGAATTTGAACACATATTTCTTACTATTCAGTTTTTTCATAGACTTTGGTACTTTCTGAAAAATATATCTCATACAAATTTCAGTTAACATCAAATTTCCCTTCATAAAATTTCATCACAAAGCTAAATCTTGAAAAGGAATGAAATTTCGAGAAGTTTCATTTCTAATCGACTTTGTTACATTCTTGAGCTTTTTTCAAACATTAATTCGTAATGTATTTACCAAACCTAAATAATAAATTTCTTAAAAAAACACAAAAAACAATATTTCTCTTCTGGGTTATTTTCCCATTTTTTTATGTCATGCGAAAAATGCAAGATATTTCCTAATGTTGACAAAAAAAAATGTTGTCAAAGTTTAAGGTTATTCGTTGACTAGAGTTAAAAAAGTCTCACATAAAACAATTTTTACAAGAAAAAAGAAGAAAAATTTTATCTAGTCCAAACGAAAAAAAAAACAAGGTCTTTTTCCTAATCTCATTTTCAAGCCCAAAAAAAAAACTCAAAGCAAAACATAGCTTTTCTGAAAAATTATTTTTGTTACTTGTTGATCAGAACCTTTAATAAGTCACCAAAGACAACCACCAAAAGTTAATTTTATAAGAACAAAAACAAAATTATCAAAGAAGTACAAAACTATCTTTCGAAAAAAAGACACAACTTAGATTATTCAAAAAAATGATTACTAAGACCAAAAACGTTTATCGGTTGTGTTATTTGTTCGTCCGATAAATTTTATTTTTTTTAATTAACTCGTTTTTCTAATGAACTCCTTATTACTCGTCAAAATTATTGCTACGATTTTAGCATTTGCTTTAGGTTTAATTGGAGGGTTACTTCCAATAAAGTTACACCAATACTCACCCTTTAAAGTTCAAATTGGAGAAGCAATGGCAGGTGGAATCTTTTTAGGTAAGAAATAATATTTTATCAAGAAAACAACACACAAATATTTCGACACAAAGTATTTTTGACTCTGAATCATTTTTTAATTTATTTGGACCATAACATTCCGTTTGTTAACATAGTACCAAGAAAATGTTTCAACCACAAAATCCCAATTATTAGATTCATCTCAAAAATAATTTTTTCAAAAAATTACCGTTTTTTGCGTTTTTTATGTTATTATTATAAAAATTAGTTTTATGTTTTATTTTTCCAAAAATCAATTGTTTCGAAACCTATTCAAAGTTAGTTAGATTTATCTTTGATTAATTAGAATGTCAAAACATTTAAAGAATAAGAAATAAAGTAAAAAAAATAAATTAAAAATACAGGATGTAAAAAACCCCGGCTGGAAAAGTCATACCCTTTATAAAAAATTAACTCGACTTTTTTTTTTTTTTTATGCTTTGTTCTTTGAATAAATGAATTTGAAGATACACATATGTACTTTTGGTTCAGCTTTAAATTCACTTTTGAGGTTAGATCTTCGATTAATGTATATGGTTAAAAAATATTAAAAGCTTTTGTTTCAAAAATTTCGTCATACAGTGATCAAAATAATGAATGCACAACGACTATAATCCGTGTTTCAAAATATTATCCATGCTTTTTTTTATTCTTGTACCAAGGCAACATCCAATCTACTACCCAATAGTATACCTAAGTTTAAATCAATTTTGAAAGTAAAGGTCGAGTTATTTTTAGTAAAATTTAAATTATTTATGCAATTTGTTTGAAAAATTTTTCATAATATTCTCAATTTTTTTGAAATTTTTTGTTTTTTTGATGATTAAAATTTTTCTGCAATTTTTGAGATAAATTTTCCAATTTGATCCTTCATTTTTAGAATTTCTTTTTAAATAATAGAACTTTAAGAAACCAATACCATATTTTTTTAGGGTTTATTATTGGTTTCTTTGATTGGTTAATGCTATAGGTTTTCTATAAGAACAAAAAAACACCCTTTTTATTTTGAAACACGCTTTATATTTTTTTGCACGCTTTATTTTGACGACAGTATTTACAAAATTTTGTGATTTAAATGATTTTTTTTCCTTTCAATAATTTGATCTTTTTTTCATTTTTTTTTTCAATAATTTGAATTTATTCTTTCAATATATTCTTAATTCTATAATAAAATTAATTTAAACAACCCTATTTCTTGTTTGTATGTTATAACCACCCTATTGCCCGTATTATTTTATCTCTACAGTGAGTTATTATTTTGATCACAAGTTAACAATTTAGTACTGGGTAAAGGTTCAAAACAAGGGTTAGTGATTCATAAAACTTTTAATTTTTGAGTTGTTTGTCTAGAATTCTTACTGAGTTTTTTTTTTTTTTTCTTCCAAAAATCTATTATTCTCCTTTCTAATTTGAAAATTAGTTAAAGGTCAATTGTAATAATTTTTAATTGCTGATATTTACTTAATAAATGGAAAAAACATTAAATTTCGTTTTCCTTATCTTTCTTTTGTAAAGAGAGTTTTCAATGAAGTAGGTTGTAGGTTGTAATTTGTGACTCTATTTGAAAAAGGAAAAATAAAATCAATGGATCATCCCCCAATTTTAGGTATTTACAAGTAAAGTAAACACAATCAATTTTTTACTCAATTTTTTGTAGAACATATATCTATCAAATTATTGATAACAAAAATTATAATTGTAAAAAATAGATTTTTGGAAGAAAAAAAAAAGGGGGGGTTTGAATTTTTCTGATAAAACTTTAATATTTATCAAAATATTTAAGGAATTAATAACTATAATTTATTTTTTATACAAAAGTCAATAGAATACTTATTCTGGCAAAGATTCAATTACAGCCGAGAATTAAACCAACCCCTTTAATCAACTTTTGAGAAATTAATTATCATTTTTAAAAGTATTTCCATGTTATATAATTAATTTTATGTAAAATGATATTATTTTTTTTAATTAATTTTTTTTATTTGAAAAAAATCAAAAAAAAAAATTTGACCTTTGTGGAAAAAAAGTGAAACACGTTTTTTAATTGGGAACATTACTGAAAATTGAAAGTAAGATCAATGAAAAAAAGAATGAATAAATAATTAAAGACAAAATGAAGTATTCGCCACAATAACAGTTTTTTTTAATAATGTCTTTTAGTATGATGTTTTCTTTGATTGAGCATTATTAATAATTTGTTCAAAAAATTGACTATTTTTGAGATCTCCACAAAACCACATCTACAATTTCGATAAATCAAGTAGATTTAAATTGTATTTGTTGGGTTGATTGGAAATAATATAATAGGTTATTATTCGAAGTTAAGGGGTTTCTTCTTTTTATTTATTTTGCTTTTAATTTTCAGTAAGGTTCCCAATTAAAACCCGTGTTTCACTTTTTTTCCACAACAGTGAATAAAATTTTTATTTTTATAAAAACCCACTGAAAGAAATTTATGATACTATTAATTGTTTAATAAAAAGATCAGAATTTTCATTCAACTTTCCAAAATAATCACATTTCAAGAATTAAAACAAATCATCAAAGTCTCTGATTCTAATAGGAAATTTAATTCTTTAAACATATTAAAGAATTAAAAATTTGAAATTTTAAATGATTTAAAAACTTTTTTTTGGATAGTTGAATGAAAATTTTTGCCAATTTATTTTGCAACAAATAGCAGTTATGTATGAAGAAATAAAATTTAGGTTTATAATCTTTTTTTTTTAAAAAAATTTTTTTAAAAAGTGCAAAATTTAGATTAATTGGAGATATGAAGTACTTGATCTTTTTTTTTATTTTCAAGAAATTATAAAACTTTTTAATATTTTTTTTTTAATATTAATTAAATGTGGGTTTTTAACCCGCTTTTATTTATCTTTAAGTTTTCTCAAGTTTTCTGGTTAATTAAGAAAAACAATTAGTTTTATAGATAAAACAGAAAGCCTCAAGGAAAACACTATTTTATTTTTTTTAAAATTTTTGTTTTGATTAGAAAATCAATAAATTTTCTAAACAAAACGGAAGTAAAAAAAAAAAGACTTTAACCTTTCCAGAATTAAAAAGAATGGAGAAAAATCAGATATTTTACTAAATTGATAAAAATTAAAAAAAAAACTCATTATCTTTTTTAGAATTTAAAAGAATTGAGCAAAACCAAAGATTTTTCTCTATTTTGTAAAATTTTGTAAATGTGCCGTTAGTTTTTCTTGATTTTTTTCTTTTTTTGTAAAATTAATAGAAAAAACAAAAAAAATTCTTTTTATTGTTTAAATTAAAAAAAAATTACCATTAGGTTTTCTTGAGATTTTCTATTTATTGGAAAATCAATACATTATTCCGATAAAACGAAAAAATCAAGGAAAAATTAGAACACTTCACAAATAAAATAGAAAACCTCTGGAAAAACACCATTTTATTTTTTTTTTCGATTCGAAAAATTTATATTATTTCGAAACAATAATAGAAGATTTAAAAAATCCTAGTTAGGCTTTCCAGAATTTAAAAGAATAGGGTAAAATATCGGATTTTATCCAATTAATTCAAATATCAGATAGTTAGGCACTCTAGATGCACTTAAATAATTCCTAAATTAATATTTTGATAATTTTAAGAGATTCAAACATTTTTATTATTACATACCAGTACTAATATATATGTGTTAAAAATTATTTCTGAATTATTAATGTTTTTTTTTTATTAAAAAATGTAATTTTTTCATTAACTGTGATACTTTGCTGGTATTTCCTCGAGGATCAGAAAATTTGATAATATATTTAATGTTTTAAATGACAATAAATTCCATTTAATAAACGATTGGAGATGTTTTTTGAGTTGTTTGAATTTGAAAAAAAGTATTTTCGATTTTCTCTTGATGTTTCTATTCCAAATCACTTCCCTTCTTTTTCAACTATAATGGAATGTTACTAAATACATCAAATATTTTGACAAGTTTCCTGGCTCTTGAGGTAATACCAACAAAGTATCACAGTTAATGAAAAAATTACATTTTTTAATAAAAAAAAAACATTAATAATTCAGAAATAATTTTTGCACATGTGTAGACATATTTGATCTTGTATGAATAAATAATATTAATAATAATATTATTTTTTTTTTAATTCAGAAATTAAGATTTCATAATTATTTTCATTTGCCGGGCAAATTTCTCAAAATTTAAATGATTAATATATATATATATATATATATATATATCCCAATTATCCAGAGTATAAATAATAAAAAATTATTCATATGAATTATTTGATAATATTTTTTTTTTTTTTTGTATTATACTCATTAATTGGGAATTTATTTTTTTTTTTTGAAAATCTTTTAAAAGTTTGAGAAATAATAGTAAAAATTTATTGATTAATTTAATTTTTGAGAAATAAATATCAATCTACTGAAATAATTCCAATTGTTTAATTAACCATTATTTAGAAATAATCAAATTAAATACAGATATCTTGAAATTTTAAGTTAAAATAAATAGGCTTTTAAAAAGTATTTTAGAAACATTTTTAACTTAGCAGTTTGAAGATTTTTAATCTTTTTATTGTTAGAAAAAATGAAAAAAATGTCAATAAAAAGAACAGAAATATATATATTTCCAAGTACAAAATAATTATTGTGGAAATTATGAAATACGAGTACTTGAATTCTAAAAGGGCTAAAAATTTCACCCCCTTTTCTAAATTTTACTTTCCTAAATTTTAGTTCTCAAAGAAGCAGATTATAATTTATGGCTCTTTTTGAAAAAAGATATTGAAAATGAAGGGAAAATTTTTCCTATTTATTATTCAAATACCAGTAAAGTAGATTTTTTCAAGAAAGTTATTTCAAAACTTAATTTTTTTTATTTTTATTATATATTTTTGGATACTTGCTTCACAAAAAAGAAGAATCTATCTTCTTCCAAGAAAAAAAATTTTTTAAACAATAATTAGGAAATATATAGAATTTTGAACCATTTTAAAATTCAGAAAAATTGATCAAACATTTTCAAAACAATTAACCATTTCTAAAAATAGCATTTAAAATAAGTCTGGTATTATATTACAAAAATTTTTCCTCTATTTTTCAATTTCAAGATTTGTACAATAATTTTTTGAATTTTCTATTAAATTTACAAAAACCTTTTTTTTTATGAATAACATATCCTTAAAAGAGTTACAAGTCAAAAGAGGTCTTATTAAAAATAAAAAATTTTGTTCTTTTTCCAATTTTTTGTGTTTTCTCAAACATGTTCAAAAATTGATCCTTTATTTTTTAAATTTATGATTATATTGCTAAGAATTAAGTGCTGAAAACACTTCATCTGGTAAAAAGATATTTTTGAATTAACAAAATTTGCTTCTTCCAAGTCAAAGAGCGTAGTATTTATACACATAAGAGTTTCTGATCACATTATTAGGAGTATTTTAAACCTACTTTTTCTAAAATAACATATAAAATCTATTATTTTCAAAGTTTTTTTAACTAAAATTGTTATTTTTGTAAAAAATATGATACCTCTCAAGTATTAACACAGAAGAGAGGAAACTTATCTATATAAACTATTTTTCAGTCAAAGGGGCCCAGTTGTAATGTGTATAATACACGTGTTTAAAGAGTTTGCATAGATATTAGAAGAAAAATTTTATTTTGGAAATTTTCAAAATTGAAATCATTTTTTCACATTTCTACACATTTTTTGTTTTTTTTTTTCGATTTTTTTTTTAAAAACGTCATTCATTTGCAAAAAATTTTTTTATTGCAAGATCAAGAGTCACTTGGTCAAAACTTGTTATTCTAATGTCATTGAAACCATGTAAAGATTGTTGAGAAATCATATTGATTTCTATTGGAATTCAATTTGATCTTTGATCTTGATATTTGTTTAATAAATGTGAAAAATTTTCACTTCATTTTCATTTCCTTTTTCAAATAGAGACCACAAATACCAACAAACTTTGTTTGAGGGCTTAATTTCTAAAAGAAAAGTATGTAAAATGAAGTGAAAAATGTTTGATATTTATTATTCAAATACCAGTAGAAGTTCAAAACAAACATCGTTGTTTTTCTCAATAGGGCCCTAAGAATTTTGGTTTTTCAATTTTTAAGAAAAGCTATTGATTTATTAATATTCTTTCAGACATGTATCAACATTTCTTTGAGGTGTATTATTCTGTTTATTTCTGATTTGTTCTTCAAAGGTCAATTATATAAAATAATTGATATTTGAAAAAAACGTTGGGCCCCTTTGACTCAAACAGAGTTTATTTGATTTTTTAATGATTAAAAAAATCCAGTTTAAAACAGAATAAAAATGTTTGTAGAAGAAATAGAAATTGGAAAATAGAAAATAATTTTTCCAAAATCCAAAAAAAACACATCCTTAATAGTTAATTACAGCCATTTCTACTTTTTTTGACACAAACTTTGAACAAAATTTAATCACATGAAAATCTCAAATTAAGGCACATTTTTTGGAAATTTTTTTTATACACATTATTTTACTAGAACCTAAAAAAATTGTATCTTAATCAGAAAATTTTTTTCTACCTTAAATTTTGTTGAAAGCTTTCTCCTTTAAAGTGGAACTGACTTTAAATGGAGTTTATTCTTACTTAAAAAATAGAATATATTGCCAAATTTTCTCTCCTTTGAGTATACATACTGTAAAAGTATCATATTTTTTCAAAAAATCACAAATTTATTAAAAAAAGTTTAATAATTTTTAAGGCACTATTCTCTATTATTTTTTTTTTTTTTGACGAATTTCTTATTAAGGATTCCTTATCTAGAAATAAGTTTAATATGAAAATAAATAGGGTTTTCAAATCTAAGTAATTGGCAAAAAAAATTTTCTCAATCTCCATTAAATTTAGGTAAAAAAATTTTAATAGAGACTAGTTCCTTAAATCATTTTTTGCAGCTGTATATAAAAAAAAAAATTAAAAATGAAAAATGAATTTTACAAAAAAAAAAAAGCCCAAGACAACTACTGTTAATTGTAAAATAAAAAGATCAAAATTTTCATTCAGCTTTCCAAAAAATCACATATCAGGAATTAAAAAAAATCATCAAAGTCTCCATTCCTAAAAGCGAAAATTACATATTTTTAATCTACTTTAGGGATTTAAAAATTTGAAATTTAACAGGATTTTAAAACTTTTTTTTGGAAAACTGAAGAAAAATTTTGTATAATTTATTTTGCAACAAATAGTAATTATTATTTCAAAAAAAAAATTGAACAATAATTTTATTAAGTATAAAAATTACTTGAAAAAATTAGATGAGTATTTTTTTTTTTTTTTCTGAAAAATCCCATCTTTCTTGAAAATTAGCATTACCAAATCTTCTTTATTTTATTAAAAGAAACTAATTTTATCCTTTTGGAATATATTATCATTATGAAAAAAAAAAAAAAAAAATAAATAAATAAATTCAAATACAATATAAAAAAAATAACTAAACAAAGGTGGAGGATTAGTTCATATGTTAAGCGATTCACAATATGGTATGTTTGAAAAAAAGATTCAATTCCCATTCCCAGCTGTTCTATGCGGAGTTGGTTTTTACTTTACTATTTTTCTTGAAGTAATTTTGACTCCCAAACTTTTAAAAATGGTAGCAAAAAAGGAATCCAAGAAGGGAACCAAATTAAATCAAGAGTCGAGCCTGGAATCATCTACAGAATCGAGCTCACAAAACGAGATAATTAATGAAGACAAGCATGATGCCACAAATGAAAGGAAAGTTTTAGTTTCAGATACAAAGGGGGAAGAAACATTAGGTCATCATCATAACCAAATTAGCGAATATTTAAATTCAAAAACTTCCAGCAAAGCGCTCCCAATTATCTTGGTTACAGCGCTATGCTTTCATGCCGTTTTAGAAGGCCTCGCACTTGGTGCATGTAGACAAGTCAATGAGTCGATCTCTATCACAATTGCGGAACTTGCACACAAGCCATTTGCTTCGTTTGCTATCGGTGCGGCAACATATAGGGCATACAGTCCTAAATTACTTGTCATTTTCATTTTCTTATTTAGCCTTGGATCGCCTTTGGGGATCTTCCTCGGGATGCTTGCTGCAACCTTCGGCAGTAGTATGGTGTCATTAGTCATAATATCTTTAGCTGCAGGCACTTTCCTGTTTGCAGGAACCCTTGAGGCAAAGGAAGTTTTAAATGGGGACAGAGACTGGATTAAATATATTGTGACATTAATGGGATTTGCTTTAATGTCAATAGTAGCAATATGGAATTAATTTTATTAAGTGATCAGTCTTCCACGACAACAGGGCAAGATTTTAATATATAAACTCTTTTTCAGTCAAAGGGGACCAGTTTTATTGAGAAGAAATAAAACATATTCTTTGAGTTTAATTCATTACTCTTCTCAAAATAAATTTTCATTTTTTAGATCAAAATCATTTTTATTTCTAATTTAGTCAATATTTTTTTTTTTTGTATTTTAAATTTTTTTTTTATTTTTTCTTTTTTTTGTTTAATTTTTAAAAAAACAATAAATTTGAAAAAAAAATTGTTTGAAACTCCAAATTTACATTAAGAAAAGTGAGGTGTTAGTATTTTCTTTTAAAATTCATACATTTAGATCAAAAATCTTATTGTCAACAATTTTAATTTCCTTTAGTAATTGAGAAATTTTGCACGAAGTGTTCCAATAAAAAGGGCTACATTTTATTTAACATTTTTTTTTTTTTTGAGATTAATGGTTTGTTCAGGTATTTCTTTGATGATTATTGACTCTAATACGAAGTTTATTATTTCTGGTATTTCTAAGGAATCTTAGTTTGATCGGTTCTTAAAAATAAAGTGAATTTGCTATTTTTAGTAGGATTTTTTCTAGTGAAATGAAGTTTATTATTGGTGATATTCTCGATTTACAAATTTTTTTGATTCACCAACTGTGAAATAATTCTTATCGAATAACAAACCCAAAAAAGAATATTTTTTCTGTTAGATCCATATTTTTTTTCTCTTTTTTATATAAAGTATAACTATTAATTTTTTTTTCTTTAGTCATAAAAAGTTTTTACACGGTCTATTCCCATTTTCATCATTATTTCATAATAGAGTCTTTGTTTCCAGTAATATTAATGTAAAGAGTTTTTTTTTTTTTTATAATTCTTTTGGTTTATATAAAATTGATTTATTGAGCTTATTGAAAAATCTTAATATATTGTTTAGAAGGGTAGTTATAATAATGAGTGTTTTAACGCCACTTATAAAATTTATGAGAAATTGTGTTTTTTTAAATGATAAAATGTTATTTTTCAATAGAGAATTTTCTTTATAGTCGAGTTATTAGTATGAAAAATAATTTTTCTGAAATTAAAAAAAAAAAAAAATAGTAATTTTTAAGAGAACCTAATACGAATCAAAAACAAACCAATATATGATATCCTATCAATCTCAAGAAAACAACAATGAAAAAAATTGTAGTTTTCAAAAAAAAAGCGCCAAATAGCTTTACTTTATTTCAGGATTAAATGGTTCTAAGATAAAATTTTGATAACAACTGTGTCATATAGAAGTGTGACTCAATTGCGCTTTTTGAGATCCCAAATATATTTTTTTCATTCTTTTTTTCTTTTAGTAATTGTGTCTTTGTATTTTTGAAAAATTAATCTTGAAAAATTCCAAATAATGATTTTTTCAAAAATAATTATATTGTTTATTTTTTGATTAAAGATCTTTGTTAGTCTCGAATCTTATAATTGAGTAAAATAACAAAGGACATTTTGATTTTTTTTTTTTTTATTTTTGATAATCATTTTTGTTGCTTTTTTTCAAGCCACTAATCTTCAAAAATAGATTGGAAAAGGAATTTTTGAAAATAAGAGTTTTCTATTGATATTTAATAACTGGTTATCAATTTTTTTTTTTTTACAAAATTGGAATTCTAAAGATGGTTTTATTAATTTAAATCAACTTTTAGGATCGTGAGAGGAGAAAATAAAATAACTTTGAAAATGTATTTCAATCTTGAAAGTTACCATTTTGATATTTGGATTTGTGAATTTCACAACAATTCTTTCAAAATTTGAAGTTCATAATGATAATAGAGATTAAAAATAAAAAACAATTATATGGATTTTTTTTTAATTTTCAAATTATATTTTTTTTATTAACTGTAGTAACTTAATTCCAAGAATACAAAAAATCGTACTATCCGAATTCAAAAAAAAAATATCGCTAGTTGTTTATTTTTATAAGCTAAGCTAAAAAAAAATCAGAAAAAATAACCATTTTTCTTGCAATATTTATATTGATTATATCTAGAAAAAAAAATCTTTGTTAGATAATACTCTACTGATTATATGTATTATTGATTTTTCTCTCTCTCTCTCTTTGGGTTTTTTTTTTTTTTTTTTTTTTTTGAGAAATAAATGGCCGAGTTCTTGTAAATGGTATCTAAATATAAAAAATAGAAGAAACAGATGGATAGAACAAATGTAAATTTTCCATAGATTGTAATTAACCAGCTTTTCTCTTTTATTAAAAAAAAAAAAAAATCAAAAGGTGTTGTTATTGGCTAAGTGTTATTTATTTGGGGAGTTTAAAGAGGGTGAAGAAAATAACATTTTAATAATTTTATATTTTAGAAAAATTAATAATTTTTTATAGTTGAGATTAATGACTCATAATAACTTTTATTAGAATTAAAAAATTCGTCTAGCTTTCTTGATGATATAAAAAAATAAATAAAAAAACTTTGAAGAATTTTTTTTAATTTTTTTTTTATTTATTCAATTAATTTTATTTGATTGAAGAACCACACATTTCAACCAATAATAACTTACACTATTTGACTCATTATTTCAACAACATACAAAATATTTTATTTTCTTGATGGTATAAATATCACCATATCAAGAAAAATATATTACTTATTTTGTCAACTTTGCACAAATAACTAACCACAATTTGTACTTGAGAGCTCATAACCCAATAATATTCAACAATTATTAAAAAAAGAATCATAATTTATTCTCTTTTCGGATTTATAGTAAAGAAATAACAGTTGGACACTTGGTCTGGTAGAGAGAGAATTTTGAATTGACTAAATTTGTTTCTCCTAATTCAAAGAGTTTCTAAAAACAATATTTGGATACAGTCATTAGAAAAATTTTAAACTCAATTTAGTTTTCTAAATTTTTTATATGTTTTCAAAACTTAATATTTAATCACGTTTAAATTAACCGATTTTTAATACTTTCATATGGAATCCATTTTTTCCAAATACAACAAAAATTTATAAAAAAAAAAATTGAAAAGAAATTAAATTGATTTAAACTCAAATTCCTTACTGAAATGTGTTGATGTGTACTGATCATATCTTGAATTTGAAAAAAATCAAGAAAAAGAAAAAAAGATATACTAACAAACAAGAAAAAAAGGTTAGGTAAAAAAAGAAAAAAAGGATTAAAAAAAAAATGATAAACCAAAAAAAACAGAATATCAATACTGAAAATAAAAACACTCTTAAAATTAAAATATGAATTATAATTATTATTAAAATTAAATTTTTTTTGCTCGATTAAAGCAAACGATCCAGTCTTTGGATCGTTCCATTGAATCGGTTGCTAAACCAATTCTCATTTTTTCTGGTCCTCTATATGACAACACTATTGCATTTTTTTTTTTATAATCAGAAGGCTGTGATAAAACAATTCTCCAATTTTGGTCGATCAGGAATAAATGTGTGGGAAAAGAAAGGTTCATTTCTCGTATATCAAACAAAGCAAACATATTGGATTTTAAAACGGCAATTTTCTTTTCCCATTTTTTGGCGCCATCTAAAAAAATGGTAACTTCACCATTTTTTGTATCGCGGATTGCAGACATTTCTTTCCATTTTTGTAATAATTTTTCATCTAAGACTATTTCTTGCTGAATTTCTTTTTTTTTTCTAAATAATTTTAATTTTTTTAATCTGGCGACCGACGTTTTATTTTTAAGGGTTGGGCTACTACTACTACCACTATTATTGTTATTGTTGGTATTATTATTATTAGTAGTATTATTGAAATTAATATTAGTATTATTTTGTGAAATATTTGGATCTCGATGTATTCCAAACATTTGAAGTCTACTCTCATCTATTGAATTAGAATTTAAATCGTTTCTATTATTATTATTATTATTATTATTATTATTGTGATTCGATTTAATTATTAAATTATTATTATTCATATTATTTTTATTTGAAATGAATTTTGGTTGAATTGTTTTAAGAATTCTATTAATTGAATTAGAATTTTTAAAAAAAAGTTTTGAAGTAAGAAAAAACTGTTCAAAGGAATCAAAAGAATTAAGTAAAAAAAAATTTTCATTTTTTTTCTTATTCAATTGATCATTTTTATTGTTTAATTCATTTTCTTGATTTTGTAAATCTAAAATATGATTTTTTAATTTATTTGCAAAACGGGTTGGAATAATATTATGATCATTTTTATTATTCTTGCTTGAAAAATCTAACATTTCTGGATTAAATTCTAGATTCACTTTTTCTGTTTCATTTCCTTTTTCTTTTTCTTTTTCATTTCCATTGATATTCTCTTTTTCATTCTCATTTATAACAATAATTTGAGTAAGGAATTTATTACGCTTTCTAAAATATAATCTAATAGTATTATTAAAAAATTTTAAATGAGGAAAATCAGTTCCAAATAATTCCCCTTTAAAAAGTATTTTAAATAATAAACAAATCAATTCTAATTGTTTTCTAAAATTTTCGTTATTTATTAGAGCTTGATCAAAACCATAATTTTCTGGATTTAAAAATATATCTGAAAAATAGGTATAAAAAAACACTGTACCAACAATTTTAATTATATTATCAGGAAACCTATATTCAATTTCCTTTTTTAAAAAGGAATAAATCCATTTAAGTTTTATTGGGAAATTATTAATCGAAGTGAAAAACGTGTTTATATATTCCATAAATAAAGTTCTTAAATTATTCTGATTGTCTTCAAGATTTTCTTCATTACTAATCTTATTGGGATCAATTTCTAAAGATAAATTTGATTCATAGTGCTTTTGAATTAAGGTCTGAAATGTTGTTCCTAAAAATGATTTATTATATTTTTTGGAATATTTGCTAATCATAAAAGTTGTCAAATTATTTTTTTCAAATAAATTTTCAATTGAATTTGCTTGAATAATTTCTTGATAAATTAAGCTATACATTAACGGTAAAGTAAAGTTAATTGATTCACTAAAATTGAAAATGGATTCCTTCATCTGCAAAGTCGAATTAAGTATTGTTTCTTCAGCAAACATTAATGTTAAAAATTCGATTTCAATTTCATCCAAATCATTTCCTAAAATTTGATTATTATGTTTAATCATGTCCTTGAAAATATCGATTTTTGACTCCCTTATTAATTCATAATTCAAGCCTGTATTAGGCTTTAAATGCTTTTGGAAAATGTAATTGAACGTCCTCGCAATACTTTGGCTTGAAACAACTTTAATGATTCCTTTCGAAAGCTATTATTGTTTAAAGTAAGAATTTATAATAATATGAAAGATAATTAAAATTAATAATTGTATTAAATTTATATAGATCACAATTTTTTTTTTTTTGTAAAAAATTTTGAAAATTGTTATTTGATATAATATGTCTTAATATACGGAGAAAATGTATTTTTTTGAAAGAATTTGTTTGAATGAAAATAAACACATTAAATTCAATTAAAATACACTTTTAGCTCAACTATTGATTTATAATTTAGGTTCAATAAATCTCCCAAATATTTTGCTAAAAATTGAAAAAAAATAAAAATATATACATCGTTTTTATTGTTTTGTAGTTTCTAAAATCAAAATAAATTTAAAAATCAACCTCTTACGTTTCTTAAAAGTGTAGTATTTCAATACATTTCTTTTTTCCAATACAAATATATTTTTGATAAATCTCTGATGATCAAAAAACACAAGATACCTAAACTTTATTAACCTTATTAAATTCAAATTTCAACAAGTAGACTTGCTTCCATTTCAAATTAATGTTTTCTCACCATAAATTAAAATCGTTTCGGTTTATTATCTTTGGTATTTTTTTTTTTTTTTTCTTTATTAATTTATTGATCAACAATTCTCATCCATTTTTTTAATATTCAAATAAGAACTACAATTATTTTCCGTATTGTTACTGAAAATTAGAAAAAATAAAAAAATACCGAAATTGTAGCAAAGGACATATTTTGATGATTGATCCAAAAAGAAAAGATTTTCTAAAATCAAAAAGAATTCAGAAAATAACTTGAAGATAAATTTATTAAAGGTTACCACAACTTTAATTTGGCTAAGAATCAATGTAAGTCCAGCCACTTTTCAATTTAGAAAATTGTTCTTTTTAGAGTAGAGTTTACATTTAATCTCAAGAACTTGTTCTTCCAATAGGTTTTATCTTTGGAGTAATCATAGAAAATAAAAAGATAATAAATCTCTGGTTTATTTTGAAAAGTGTTTTGTTAAAATAAAAAAATTAATTCAAATTAGTTTTTTCTATGATTTTACATCACAAAATAATAATAAATCCAAAAATAATTTTTTTTTTTTTTTTTCTTCGGAAATTATCGTACATTTTTTTTATTGGTTAAAGAATAGGAAATTGTATTGAAATTTTAAATTCAATTCCTGAAAAATTCCAATTAAATACAAATAAATTAACTTGCATCCATAGTGTCAATTTTAAAACACAACAAGACACATAAGCCAAGTATTTGAAAAATGTTGAAAGAAGTTTGAGAGAAAAAACAAAACAAATTTTTTTATTATTCTTTATCAAGTTTTCAATATTTTAATAAGAAAATTATTAATAAGATTTAATAATTAGTTGCAATTGAATATTAAAAAAAATTGATTTTTAAATTTATTGAGTAACAATTTTTGAAATATAGTTTAGATTCCAAAAATTTAGACACATTTACAACAATGGAAAGAATAACAATACTACACACTTTACATTCAATTTATGAATCAATTTTGATTTTACAAACTATTTCATTTTTTGTCTTTCGTTGACCAACCAAACTTTAAAATAAGAAAACAGAAAAGATCGTCATTTTAAAAGTTAAAGCAAATTCAGAAAATTTTCATAAACTTTTTAAAAAAGCCAACTCTGAATTTCAAATTTTGATTTTTATTATTAAAAAGTCAATTCAGTCAGTCTTGTGCTTAACTAAATTTAAATTAATTATAAATGGTATCTGGAAGACGTTATGATTTCTGAGTTTAATGTTAACTCGATCATTTTATGTTAAAAATGAAATTAAATTGGTTTTCTAGTAAGAGTATTTAATGAGAAAATAAAACAAAACCATAAAAATGTAATTTGGCAAGTCGTAAAATTTGAAAAAAAAGTGAATAATTTCAAACATTTTTTCTCAATTTTGTAATTCTTATTTCTACAAACAAAACTTAATTAGAAACGATCGTTTTCAAAGCTTAAATCAAGTATAATTTTTAAAAAATAAATTATTCAATGTTTATAAATTTACAATTACAAAATAATTGCACACTAGTAATTTAAATGAAAAAATTTTTCAAGTTTTAATTTGATAAAAAAAAAATTGATCGTACGTGAATATGGCAAAATACAGAAATATTAAGATATGAATTATAAATCATGTTAAATTTGAATAAAAATATATAAAAAAAAAAAATTAATAATTACTTTATCGTGTTGAGAAAAATTAATTTCTTTTAAAAATTCAGAAATTCCCAAAATAATTTTTTCTTTTTCTATTTTCCCACAACAAAATTCATCAATATTCATCGAAATAATTCGATTAATAATTTGAGAACTTTCCATTTCAATTTTAATTCCACTTATATCAAAATCTAAAATTATTTGTGATAATTTTTCAATCAATAATAAACGGAAATTATTTGAAAAGTATAAATATTCAAAAAGTGAATCTAAAATTGGAAATAATTGTAAACTTTTTTCATCCAGCCGAGGGTTTTTTTTTAAAAGTACCATAATATTTAAAAAGGTATCTTCTAAACTTTCTTGATCATAGGGATCCATTTTAAAGATTTGTGCTTTGATGAGGTTTGCGACCCTTCTATTAAGTTGTGGATAATTATAAGTTGTTAATATCAGAAAAATTGCTTGTGCCATATTTTTAATTGAGTACTTTTTTGTATAATTCTATATTAAATAAAAAAATGAAAGGTTATTAAATAATAATAAGAGTCATAATGAATTATTAATGAATGATAAAATAATAATAAATAAGAATTTAGAAATCCCTTGCTCAAATAAAATGTATAATTATGATTAAAAAGGGATTAAAAATAATTTCTTAATTATTATGAGTAGCCGAAAAAGAAAAAAAAAAAAATAATCTCCTTGTTGTAATGAATAATTGCTTGGAATTTTTTTAAAATTGTGGATTATTTTAATATATGAAACTAATTGACAATAAATCTACTTATTATTAATTTAATTACAGTTCGTTTAAATGGAATTAAATACCCATTCAAAATTTTTAACCTACCAAAATTCGCTTTGTGAGAAACACAATTTAATTTAAATAAAATATAAGAGAAATAATAAATTAGAACTATCAAATAATTGAAATGTTCATAATTATTTATCATTTACAACATCCACAAAAGAAAAAAAAAAAAAAACAATTAAAAATACAAATAATAAAAAAAAAAATGATGAGACCTTAATTTTGAAGTGGGCACAACAAAAAAAAAAAAAAAAAAAAGTATAAGGAAATTTGTTGAAATTTCTATTAATAAAAATTGATTGATCAAATGGTTAGACACTATTAACTAATTTTATTTGAGTTTTTTTCTATTAAAAAGAACTAAGCTATAACTTAATATTAATCGTATGGAAAATTTTTTCCAGTTATTGAAAATTATGAAAAAAGGAAATGAAAATCAAAAAATGAAAAACAAAATCAATGATTCAATAATTTTAAAAAATCAAAAATATTTTCTAATTTGAATGAAAGTGTATTATTGTTATTCTTTGAACTGTTTTTGAATTTGCTAAAACTTTTGAATTAAAATCTTTCCAATAAAGCGTGCAAATTAATTTTGAAATATCTTTTTTTTTTAAATTTAATTCTAAGAATACTATATAAATATCCAAAATTTTTATTTTAATTGATTCGGCAGAATAATTCAATTTATTTATTTGCAAGACATTAACTTTAATTAAAGATACAAAAAATATCTGATCTGGATTTTAGATGATATTTTTTAAGGTGTGAATATTGATGTTTATTTTTCTTCTTTTTGATCAAATAAAATATTTTTTCCAAATAAGTCTAATCTCGATATAATTTCGAATAGAATGGAAAATTGTAACTATATTCCATCGTTTAAAAATATAGTTTACATCCTTGCCTTATTGCCCGCTTTACAACTGAAAATTGGCCGTGCCTTGTTTTCTCCAAAAAAAGTTTGATATTTTTTTTACATTTCTTCCAAATATTTTGAAGAACAGATTTTGAAATACAAACAATAGTTCACTGATTGAATTACTATTGATATATTTGTCTTAATTTTAATATTACCAAGTTATGAATAGAAATACTTTTAAATAAAATATTATTTAAAATACATAAGAAAATGCCCCACTTTTTTAAAAATGCCTTATAATTTATGCTGATATTCAAAAAACAAAAAAATCTAATACTAACGAGTTTATTTTTTTTTTAGAATTTAATTTGATTCGAAATATATTCTTTTGAGTAATTGATAATGAGTTAATTATTTGAGATTTAAATGAAATTATTTTTTGTCTAATTTTGAATTTTTTTGTTATTACATCTCAAATTGTAAATTAAAGTTAAATTGAAAAATAATTTACTATTAAAAATAGATTATTGAAATTTTTTTAAACATGGCATTTATTAAATTTTCAAGATAATATTAAAAGCGGTATTAATAATCAATTTTAAAATATAAAAGAGCACAAATAGAAAATGGAAAAAAATAAACAGTCAATTTAAAATAATACGTTTCTTTTCGAAAAAAAGCACACTAATACAAAATTTTTTTTTTTTTTTTTTTTTTTGAAGTTCACAAGAGAATAAAAATGAAAATTAATATATTAGTTTGATTTTTTCTTTTTAGAAAAAATTCTTTTGATTTAATATATGAATATTACTTCTTATCCTAATAAAAAAATAATAATTTGAAAACAATCAGATAAAATCTTTATAACCAAAATCTTGTTTATGTTGTAATTTTTTTATAAAAAAATTCTAGTAACATTTTTTTAACATATTATAATTTTGTTTCTTTTAAAATATTTCAAATTTTTAAATAAATTTTTTATTTGTATAAAATCTTTTTTAAAAAAAAAATAAAATTTAAAATATTTAATTACGATTCATTTAAAAAAAATGTTTTTTAATAATAATTTTACAATTTAAAACAGTTTTCTATCATGGTTTTTAATATTGAAACAATTTTAATCAGATGTATTATGTATTTTTTTTATTGTTTTATTGTTTTTCAATATCCTTGATTTATAACACATTATATAGCATGTTTTATCTTATATAACACCAATATAGCATGTTACAAAAATTTAAAACACCTTTTTCAATAAAAAAAAAAAATGTTTTAAAATTTGTTCATTTTTTTATTGCATATTATAAATGAGGTTATTAATATTTTAATCAGTTTCTTTCTAATTTGATAACACTTTCAACATTTATAACACTTCTATATAACATGAATAAAACGTTGAATATTTTTTTCTTTATTAGGGTTAATATTTATTAATCTGTCAATATATTAATTTTGTTTTTTTTTTAGGATGAATTTTGCATCACAGAAAAATTGAAATCATACAATAAAAAGAAAAAAACAATGGGCACTTCATCTTAAACCATTCCAATTTTTGGAAAACATGAGAATTTTCAATTTCTTACAATGAATCTGTGATTTTGATCTTTATTATAACTGGAAAAAAATTTCATAGAACGGTTATTCTTTTTTTTTTTTTTTAATTTAAAATTCAATTAGTAGCATTTGATTAAAAAATGGTTTGATTTCAGAATATTCATTGTTCTTAAATTACATAAATTTTCGAAAATATAAAACAATAATTTTTTTGAATAAAAATTGATTTTTAAAGTTTTTTTTGATTTATGAGTTCGAGTTTATGATAAAAAAAAAAAAAAAAAAAAGCAATTTGAAGGGTTATAAACAATTTAGTGTTCGAATATATACTTGTATACTATATATATATATATATATATATGAGTGTGTGCAGGGATATAATATTAAAAATTTATGTTAAATAATTTGTATAATCCTTGAATTTTCTAAAAAAAACAGAATAAAAAAAAAATATATTCTCAATAAAAATAAAATAAAAAATAATGTTTTACTTGTTTTTTAAATTTTGATTTTTGTTGAATGAGCTGAAGAGATTTGTTTAATAAAAGGTCACCTGGAACTTTATTATTATTTAAAATCTTTTGTAATGTTTGTGAAAAAATGTTTGTAAATATATTTGTTTCATTGATTAAATTTTCGCTTAATGTTAAAAATGAAGAGAGTTGTAATTGATCATTTGAGGTTTTTTTAAATTGTTCTTCGGCTTCTATTTTTTTCTCTTTTTTTAATGTAATTTTATCTTTCAACTGTTGTATTTTAATTTCTTCTTCTTCTATTTTTCGTTTTAGAAATGTAAGATCATCCTCTATTACATTTTCTTTTTTAGAATATTCTTGTTTTGAAGAAGTTTCATTAATTTCTACTTTCTCATTGAGAGGAGAATTTTGTTGAAAATTATTTTCATTGTTTATTGGTGTTTCTTTTTCATTTAATAATTTGTTTGTTATCGTTTCTTCTTGAGGATTATTACTAATACTATTATTATTATTATTATTATTATTATTATTATTATTATTATTATTATTATTATTATTATTATTATTATTATTTAAATAATTTTGGTTTTGAGAATTAATATTATATTGTTCTTGAATATCTACATTTTTATTTTGAATTTCTTGACTGGAAGAATTAACGTCTTGGAATAAATCCGACGAGTTTAAATAATATTCCATGTTGGTATTCTTTTGATCACTCTGATTTTGATTGTTATCATTATCATTCATGATAGTATTATAATTACTGTTATAATTGTACTCATTGTTGCTATTATTATTATTGGTTGTTGTGGTGGTGGTGCTGTTATTGATAAAATTATCCACAGTGTTCGAAATATTAGTAGTTTGATTTTCATCTTCTTGTTGTACATTAGAATTTATTTGCTTTTCATCTAATTCTTTACTATTAAATTTTTTTGCATTTAATAAAATATTATCAATATGCGAATCAATAGATTCCGAATTATTATAATTTTCAGAAATTACAGTTGTTGACTTTGATTTAAATGTATTTAATCTCATTAATAATTCATCTAACGTTTCTTTCTTTCTTTCTTGCATCTATAAAGTTAAGAAGAATATTGATAATTAATAATAATAAAAAATTGTTTAATATTGCTTTTTTAAAAAACGTTGAAATTTTGATTGTGTTCTTATAATGTCCCAATTTAAATTTCTTTAGGGTGTAGTAATTATGAAAAAGAATTCACTTGTGGAAATAAAGAAAATTTTTTTTCATCTTTATTTATGAAGATTTAATACAAATTAAAAACCATAACAGAATGTATTGTATGATAAATTTCTAAAAATCAATAATCAAAAAAGAGGAATTTTTTTCGAAAAAATGCAACAAAGAGTGGCGATAGTCAATTTCAAGTTGAATGGTTTTAAATTTCTAATTTTGAATAAAAGTACATAAGTTTTGAATTATCTCTCATAATCAATTTTGAGATCAAGAATATTTTTTTTTGATTTTTTTCAATTTTAGTTATTTTTTTCCGAAAGAATGTTACAAAATCCTTACTTTGTCAAATTTAGAGGGTTACAAAATAATCACAAATGGTTTCAAATCGGATTAAATTGATTGTGTACTTTGAGAAAACAAATTTGTTTTAAATTGAAGAAATTTAATCCTTTGGGAATATAAAAAAAAAACAAGAATTTTTTTTTAAAATTTGATTTTTTGAATTGAGAATCCTTTTTAAAATTTGGATTTTTTTGAAATTGAAGAATTCTTTAAAACTTTTTTTTTTTTGTTGAATTTTTTGTCAAATGAGATCCTCTCAGAATTTTTTTTTGTTATCTGAATTTTTATGCTAATTGAGAATTATTTTTTATAACTTTTTTTTTTGTTTGGATTTTTATAATTGGAAATGATTGGAATCTTTATTTTTATTTTTTTTAATTTTTTTCAATCAAAAAAAGTCTATTTTGACATTATTATTTTTAGAGGATAAGTTCCTTCCACGGTAGGAAGACAATCTATGCTGGTGGCTATACCCTATAAATCATTAATTGGGAAAAACAATTCTATTTTGTTTTTAAAAATGAAATGTTGAATTTTTTGTTTTTAAAGCTATTTATAATTAATGTCAATTGAGGTTTAAATATTATTTGAATACAAAACAATTGAGCATATATCAATGAAAGAAAAAAATAAAAATAAATAAAGTCGTTTGAAAAAAGTTCAGTCCTAAATGGGGTTTTAAAAAATTCCCTGAAAATATGTCTTTTGAGGTTTATCAACTGTATATAGAACTTTTTTGTAACACAGAACAAAAAAAAAGTTTTATTTTTTATAATTTTAATCCTTTTTAATATTAATTTATTGTTAAATTATTCCTCATATTATATAAATTGAAAAGTCTCCATAAAATCATTTTTTTGTCTTTTAACCACTAACTTGCGTTTTTTTGCTTTTTTATTAAGTTAACAAAATCAAGAAAAATTCAGAATTTCAAAACAAAAAGAATTAATCTGAACAATGTAATTATTGTAATTGTTGAGGGGTTTTTGGAATGTGTGGAAAATAGATATGAATTTTCAAGTAATCTCAAGTTGGTCAAATATTTGCTTGGTAATGGAAAAAAATGGTTGATCATTAAAATAAGAAAAAAAAAGAAAAAAAAACGAAATAAAGTGGAGAAGACAATAATAATAATAATTCGAAGAAAAAAACAATAATTTCAAGAAAAAGAAAAATGTGAAAGTTTCCACTCGACCTTTACTCAATAACAAGTATAAAAAAAAGTAATAAGGGGCAATATTCTTTTTTTATTTAATTTTTTCTTTTTTTAAAAAAATATTAAGTTTGATCCAACTTTTATCAACTTTTTGAAACTAAAATTTATTAAAATGGATGTTTAAATCATTTTAATCACACCCTGATTTTATTTTTTCTTCTCTCTTAATTTAATTAAGGGAAAAAATGTTGAATGAATTTGAAAATAATTTAGTTGACAAAAAATGATTTTTAACAGATGTGGGCATTTTTGCCCCTTTTATACATTATATGTGATTTAAAGACATTTGAAAAAAATATGAAATTATAGTTTTTGATTACTGATAAATTCAAATAATTGTTTGAAAAATTTGTGTTTCATTTTTCATTTCGGAAAAAATTTTTTACCTTAGATATGAAGAAAGATGAATAAAGCATTTCATTGGTTTAAATGTTATGAAACTTTGTTAAATTAGTTGATCTTCAAAATATTATTTGTCAATGACTGTTATATAGAGTAGAGGTATCAAGATTTACAAAAAAGGAAATTGAACTAAAAAAAATTTTAACTTTTTTTTGAATTTATCAGTATTTCTATGTGTTTTTTAAAATGGGTTTTAAAAAAAAACTTATTCCATCTCCAGTTTAGTTTAACCGTACTTTGATTATTTGTTAATATTTATTGTTTTTCAAAACAAAAAATAAAATTTCTTCGAAAGAATATCGATTATTTAATTTCAAAATTGGTTTCTTTTGTTTGAAAAAATTTGAAATTTGGGAATGAAAAATAATACTGTTAATTACAAAATAAAAGTTACAAATTTTTCATTCAGATTTCACAAAACAACACATTCCCAAGAATTCAAAGAAGTCGACAAAATTCCCAATACTAAACAAGGTAAATTAATAATTTAAGCTGGTTTGAAGAATTAAAAATTGAACAGTACAGTGATGTAAATAACCCGTGTTTTTTATTTTAACCCATTACGAAAATTTAACTCATGCAAAAAATATTGGCTGACTGTAGAAATAAAAGAAAGAAATCAATGGGGTGAAAACAGTATATAAACAAGAAATTGGGTTCTTTAAATAAATTTTAAAAAAGAATTGTGAAGATATTGAAAGATTAAAAAGTAATTTTTTGACAAAAAAATGAGAAAAATTTCATTTTTTGAATTTTTATAAAACAATCATTTAATCTCAGAATATTTTGATAATATGACGAAATTTTTGAAACAAAAGCAATTAACATTATTGAATCATTTCGATTAATCAAAGATCTAACCTCTAAAGTCAATTTGAATCCGAACCAAGAATATACGTGTGTCTTCATATCTTTTAATACCCAAGTCTGAAAAAAAAAACACGAGTTAAATTTTTGTAATGGGTTAAAGGTTGTTAACACGGGTTATTTACACCACTGTACTATAAAAAATCTAATTTTGGAAAGTTGATTGAAAATTTTGTTCAATTTATTTTGCAATAAATAGTATATACTGCTGATTGCAGAAGAAAAAGATCAATATTTTCCTTCCGCTTTTCAAAAAAATCACACTCTAATAATTATAAAGAAACCAATCTCCAAAGTCCCCAAGTCTGAAAGGAAAATCCTAATAAAACTGAATTGCGGAATTGTCTCGTTTAAATTTGGCTTTTGATCTTTTCTAAAACAATTTTCTGAAAGCCAAATGAAAATTGTGTTCAATTTATTTTTCAACAAATAGTATACCACCCAAAACAGTTTAGGTGCTTTTCAGAGAAAATTTTATGTTAGATCTTGGTTTTTGGTTCAAAGTCAATGAAAGAATCAATTTGAGAAAAGATTTTAAAAAAAAAGAAAAATAAAAGAAAAAGAATTTTACATTTTGATTTACAGTTATAGTCTCGGTTTTTTGTTCGTTTTTGAATGGTATCTTCAAGGTTTTTCCTAGTCTGCTTAATGCTGGTTTCCAAAGAAAGAGCCTTGCAATAAATGCCACTAGTTCTGTTTTATTTTTCTTTTTTTATTATATTTTAGAGAAAGTGAAGAGTAAATTTTTTTGAAAAGAAATAATAATTGGTTTTAAGTCTTTGGGAGAGTCTCTTTTAAAGACAACACAAAAATAAAAAAAAAAAAGTTGTTTTCTTTACTTGCAAAAGATCTTCTTCTTTGCAAATTTGGTTTGGATAAAACGTTTCTTTCATTTTGTTGATGAACTTCTTTGCCCTTAATGTGGGATCAAGTGTTAGAGGTATTGTCATAAAGTCAGTTTCAGAAATCTGAGAAAGTAAAAAACAAAGAACTTTGCAATCCTTTTCAATTTGGTTTGATTTGGAAAAAGAAGAAAAAAAATGTAAAATTTGTAATTAAAAAAAAAAAAAAAAAAAAATTATTTCATCAACAAAAAGAAATGAAAGAAAAATTTTTTTTACTTTAAGATCTTCTTCAAAATTTGATACTATTGTTGACTCTCCACTTTTCATGAGTTGGAAATTTACCCATCTTAATAATAAATCATATGGCCGAACTTTTTCAAGATCTTCATTTTCTTCATATTTTAAAACACTAATTTGTGGATGAAAGGAGACACGAAATAAAAGAGATTGTACAAACAAAGGAAAGTCAGTCATTTTAGTTGAATTTCAAAACCCTTTGAAAGTTGTTAAAATTCACAAAAAACAAGGAAAAATAAAAAAATAAAAATACAAAACTTGGGTTTTTGTAAAAATTTTTTAACTTCTCATTTAGATTATTTTTTTATATTTTGTGAACTGGTTTTACATTTTTTGAAACTTTATTTTTCCTGAAAATGTCAAGTAATAAAAAAATTTCTATTCAATTTAAAATTCCAATTTGTTGACTTTAACTTGTGTGTGTGTTTTCAATAATGTGTTTCAAAAGTTGAGAATGTGAAGGACTGGAAAAATATTTTTTGTTCCTTTTGAAAAAAATAAAGGAATTACAAAAAAATTCTACGCAGAACTGAAATTTTGTAATTTATCTTTGGAGTAAACAAAAAAACAGTTACACTCAAGTAGTGTGTAATAAGTTTCAACAAATGAAATTGTTCCACAACCAAATAACTAAAATTTGTTAACTGTGACCTTCAAACACAAATAAGTACAATTTTTTGAAAGAACCACTCCAACCAAGAGCCTAAATAGACACTAAAAAAATATCTTTTCATTGTTTTTGAAAGATCTTTTAATTTGATCAAGAAAGAAACTCATAAGGTTTTAAACAAACATAAGATAGTGTCATCGATACGAAGGCTTTAGACTTTTTGAGAAATCTTTTTATATTATTTGGAGATGGAAAGTTGTGGAGGCTTTTTCAATTTTAAATTTTCTTTCTTGTTTCCTTTATTAAGGAGGAAAGTTCCAAATGAATTCTTCTGATCACACATTACAAAAACCTACTTTTCATTTGGTAAAGGCTCTCAAGACCTTTTATTCAAAGATTAAAAAAACATTTATTTATTACATAAAATGGATTTTTGAGTCTTATTTTTTGTTCTACTCTTAAATTTTATTCAACAATCCCTTATAAATAAAGTTAAGAAGATCTTAATTCAATTCTTTTTTCATTTAGGTCAGTTATTAATGGTTTTGTATTTATAACTCAATACAATTGATTAATTTTCCCCAAAATCAATATTACTCTTCTTTACTACTTTTATGGGAAGCCGGTATTTATAAAAGAACAAAATTAAAAACAAAAAAAAATTATTATAAACTTTGGTAAGAGAATGTCTGAACCTTAACCAAAATAAAAGGAGAGCATTTGCGAGGTATACCAAGAATTCATTTAGAAAGTACCTGCCTTAAACCACACTTTTAATTTTTGCTGAACTAATGAGTTCGATTTAAAATGCAAGATCAAAAGTTAAACAAACAGAGTTAAAATAACCATGTAGAATTAGTAATGTTGTTTTTCATATTAAAATCTGAGTTTTACTTTTCTTAAAAGTTGATGAATTAAAAGATTAAAGAATATTGATTAAAAAAAAAATAATATTAAATATGGTTTTAACTTTTTAAAATCTATTGTTAAAATTAAAAATTTCAAAATGAAGTATCAAAAGCTAAAATTATTCTCAAAAAGTAGAGGAATAATTTCAAAGAAAATTTTGTGAAGAAAAAATATAAAATAATTGAAAAATTATAGGTAGAAAATTTTGAATAATTATAAATAAATTGAGTTATATAATAAATAATTTTTACTAAAAATACCAACGAGCTTACTTTCAAAATTGATTTGGTCTTAGGTATATTATTTGACATTAACTTTGATGCTCTATTCGAACAAAAATTAAAAACGATTACCCAGTTTATTATTGAAAGACAAAATTTGTACCATGTGAAGGTTTTTTTTTTTTTTTGGACACATTTATTAAATTTATTGTGCACTTGGACCAAAATTTTGATCCGGTCTACATTACACATTGTACCTTATGATCCTTAGTAACTAATTAAAAGATATAATAGCTAATTCATTAGCTGGATTAAGGTTAAAAAAAAAATAAAATAAAAAAAATATTTTTCAGTCAAATTTTTTAAAATGAACCATTCTAATTATACAAATTGTTTTAGTTTTGATTTAATTCATTAAATATCTTTTTAATTTTGTTTAATTCTTATTTTTTTAAAACAAATGATGATTTTTTTATATTTATTATTATTAAACATTTGAAAATACACCTTTATTAAAAATTCCTAAAAATATATTTTTTTCATTTTATGATAGTTCACATCTAGGGAATTATTTTATGTCATCGACCAATTCGTAGCCACCATTATTTGAAATCACAAAAAAAATTAATTGATTTGTAACAATCAATAGACTTTTTTCAACTGATTTTTTTTTTAATCTGAATAATATTCATAATCTTAGTTACATATTGGCAGTGATAATATTTTAATGAAATTTTTTTTTTTTGAAAATTGGGAAAGATACAATCTCTATTATTTTTTTAAGACATTTTAACTCTTATAAAATAGTTATAATAATTCCAATTTTGTTCTTTCAAGATAATTAAATAAAATTAAATAATAGTTTTACACTCGTTAAACAACCCAAATTTTTTATTATCAATAACTTGTGAATATGGTATTATGTTTCAATAGTCCAAAGTTTTGTTTTATTTTAAAATAATATAATAATATCATTCCACATTTTTTTTTCTGTAATTTCAATATTAGATCAATTTATAAATATTTCTTTAGTTGAGTGTTATAATTGAGATTTGAATTTTGAATTTTGTTTTTTAATTAAAGAATCATCAAATCACTTAATTTTCATTTCTCTGCATCTGGTTGAATAACTTTTTCTGAATAAACACAAAAAAATATATCTTCTCACATCGACCTATCATTATATAATTATTAAAAAACAGAAATTTTGAAAGAAACGAACAATGTAATACAATAAATACACCTTCAATATATATATATATATATCTATATCCCTAAAATAAGGGGGGGGGGGGGGACGAGAAGGATTTTTTAACCTTAGACCCTAAAAAACCATTTTTTATAGCATAGCATTGAAAAAAATCACCAACATGAAAAAAATCCCTGGTAATATTCGTAATATATAATATTATGAAATTTTTGTATAATTTCTTTTTATATATAAAATCAAATCCTTTTTACAACAAAATAATTTATTTTAGGAACTCAGTAAAAAATCCACCTAAAGTTCATTAAAGTAAGGTGTCTATAGGGTACTCAAGTAATTGTTTGATAGTATAAGCAGATCACTTATTTTGAAAAACAATAGTGTTTTATAGAGGGTTTGGTTTACTATTAATTTGGACAATCAGAATTACATTTATTGTTTAAGATTGTCTGAAGAATAATTTGAAAAGGTGTAATTTGATTAGTTACCATACTCATAGGTGGAAGAGTTATAAATATAAAGGATTGATTCATCATAAGTGGATTTGATCTTATATAAAAGAAATTATTCAGGAATTTCATAATATTAACAATTAAAAATCTTACTAGAGATTATCATCAGGTTAGGTATTTTTTTTCGTACTCACAAAAAAAAATTTTTTTGTAAAAATTTCTTAATTATTTTTTTGATATTTTTTTTTGACTTTCTTTCAAACAATTCACTCTCTTTTTCTGCATTGTTAATTTTTTTCTTTCTTCTTTTTACTTTGTTACTTCTTATTGTTGTATTGATGCTTATTTATTATTTGTTTTAAATAATGTTAATAAAAATTATCTTGAAAGTTTTTTTTTTGTATTTGTTTAGAAATAAATTTTTGTCTTTTGATTTTTTAAAGATAACCTATACTGTGAACTATTATTTTAGCTACATTATCACTTAAATAAAAAATATAACTAAATTTAATATTTTAGATAAACGGGATTAAATTTGATTGTATCATCTCGTCTGATTAATAATACATGGATCAAAATAGTGTGTGTTTAAAAATCTATAATTTGTACTTCAAAATATAATCTGTTCTTATTTTTCTTATTGTTTCAATATTTAATCAATTCAATACAGGATAGTGTACCCACGTTTAAATCAATTTAAAAGATAAAATCCTGGATTTTTTCAGTGAAATTAAAATTATAAAATCAATTTGTTCAAAATTTTTTGTTAATATTTTCAATTAATTTGAAATTTTTTATTTTTAGGACGATAAAAGAATTATTTAAAATTAACTATTTTTTTAGATAAAAAAAACCAATTTGATCTTTGTTTTTTGAATTGTCCTTTTTAATTATAGAACTTTAAGAAATCAATATCATATAGACTTAATGCTGATTATTGGTTTATTTGAACGATTAATGTATAGATCTTGTCAAAAAAAGAACCACTACTTTTAATTTTTAAAATACTGATAAATTTTTTTCGAGACACATTATTTTATCAATACTGATAAATTCAAATAAATTGAATAAAATTTTTTGTTCAATTTCCATTTTTGTAATCTCAATCTCAATAAATAAAACAACTCAAGAGAATGAATCTTTTGAAACTAAAACCAATTTTACAAAGTTTCTCTACACATGACTTTATAAAGTGCTTTAATCAAAGCTTGTGTAAAAAAATTTGTAAAATGGAAATTGAAGTGAAAATTTTCAGATATTTATTTGAATTTATCAGCTGTAATTATCAAAATCTTTTTATTAAAATTCATTCAAATATATTTCTCTGTTGGTGGCCTCAAAATAGAAAGACACTTTATTCTTGAAATTACACCTTAACAAGAAATAATCAAGATACTCTAAAAATACTTGAAAAGTTTTTACTCCTTGAATATTAATATACAATACCCATGTTTTCTTGTTTTAAATCTAATTTCAAGTCCCTCACCTTTGTTACAAACTATTACTGAATATAATACGAGATTTCAATCAAAAACCTCAGCAAAACATAAAAGATCCTGAATTATTTTTTACTTTTTTTTTTTTACTTGTTTTGCTTTCTTTTCATACCAACTTTATTTGAATGGCCTTTTATCATTTAACTCTTCAACAACCAACAAGTATATTGCAAAGTATTAAAGGAAATTTTATTCAAGCAGGAAAAGAAGATCTTGTTGTCTCGAATGGGCGTGTTTTGACCTTATATTGTCTTGCTTCGCATTCACTAATTGAAACAACAAATCTTGACACATTTGGGTTTATTAAAAGCGTTTGCCTTTTAAGGCTTCCATCTGAAGATCGGGATCTAATTGCAGTTCTAAGCGATGGTGGATTTTTGTCTTTAATCAAATTCAATTCACACAACCAGAAACTTGATTGTGTCTTGCAGCAGAAAGTCACAGAAAAGGGATTCAAAAGAACACAACCAGGGCAAATGATGATTTCCCAAAAGCAAACTTTACTAATTTCGGCAATTGAGTCGTCACTATTGGCTTTAACGATCCAAAAAGCTAACTCCAAGTATTCTATTGAAAAAACAATTTCTTTTAAGTCACAAAGGCTATGCTCCTTTTTTTTAGATGTGTGTTGGTCTTCATTAAATGATACTTTTTTTACGATCGAGATAGATTGTAAGAATTCAATTGGAACAACAAATTTAGTTGAATACCAGATCGGCAATCAATTCCAAAACATTCAAGAAAAAAAGAGAACGATAATTGACAAAACTTCTAATTTGATTATAAATGGTAACGTTTTTTTTTTTTGATTTTTCTTTTTATTTTCCCACTAAACCCATTTTGAAAAAGTCTTTAACAGAGCCCGAAAAATCGGCCACAAGAAATTTGTTTACTGTTTGAAAGATCTTTTTGCAAACTTTTTGTTCAACTTTTCGAAAATGTCACAAGATCAAGCACCAAACAAAAAGAAAGGAAAAAAAAAAAAAAAAGCAAAAACAAAAAAAAAACTTTGGCTATCTCAAATTCAATCCAAAAATTGTGGATGGTTGAATTAACAACCAAACGGAACATTTTAAAATAATTATAGTGCAGTTCTTCATGAATATCCAAAGAAAAACAAACTCAGAATTTAAAAACACCGTATATATTTTAGTTCTCGCTTTTTTGAAAAAAGCTCTATTTCTGAAAGGTGTATTTTTTTTGAAAAGACTGATAAATGAAAACTAAATTAAGGGCCCAGTCTCTCACAACAACGGGTCAAAATATGAAAACATATTGTTGGTGATATTCTATATTTTCAAATTTTGTAGATTAGAAATGTCAAAAAATTCTAATCTAAATAAGAAACCTCAGAAAAGAAAATTTTTCCATAAGATCAATTTTTTTTTTCCATTTTTTATGAAAAAGAGAATTATTAAATTCATTTTGTTTACTTATATTATTAAATTTTTTTTTTTACTCTGTTTATTACCATTTTCAATATTATTATGCCACAAATAGACTTTATTATCAGCAATATTAATATAAAGATTTTTTTTTCTTCAACAAGATAATTCTTTTGGTTAAACAAAAAATTGTTTTATTGGACATATTGAAAAATAATTGTATTTATTTAAGAAGGATAGTTTTAATCATAAAAAATTACAATAAATTTAAAAATTTTATTTAGAGATTGTGTTTTTGTTCAAAAATTGAAATTTGATTTTTCACTTTAAAATTTTCTTGAAAGGTATTTTTAAATTTTTGTAATTTTAACCTCAAAATTCAAAATCAATTTTTTTCTGACAAAAATGATTCGGATTGTTATAAATGATTCTTGTAAGCAAGGCTAAACATTTTTTTGCAATTTTTTCTAATTGAAAATTTTTTTAAAATCATTTTGCAATTTTTTTTCCTTATTTGAAAACAAGAAAATAACTTTTTTAAAACTTTAAAAAATAAAAATTTTTTACGTTATAAGTGCGTTTCACATTTTTTTTTCTCTCTCACATTTTTACATCAGAATGTGGGTTATCGATTTAAATCTAAATTAAAAATATTAAAAACAACTTCCTCGTTTAAAAATTCTGAAAGATAAGATCCTTATAAGTTCTTTTTTTTTGAGATATTATCAATAATAGTTTGCTATATTTTCTTCTCAAAAGTTGAAGAAATTAAATTAACTTTTAAATAGTTACTTAGAACGAAGAAAGAAAAAATAGTAAAATGAAGTGGAAATTTATTCCCATTGATTATTCAAATACTAGTAAAAAAATTAAAAATGTGAGACTATATGTTGGTTGTTAATAGATGAATCAAATTCATCTTTTTTGACTTTATCCAAAGAAACAAAAATAATAATACTTTTGCTATTATTCAAAATGAAGATTCGTTATTTATCTTATCATTAGTTAATGATAGATGAAAATTATGATTCTTTATTAAACTTTCGAAACATAAAATGTATAAATATTATAAGTACTGTCAAGTGTTGTGGAGTGCCGTAAAGTGCTGTAGAGTGCCTAGCTTTTCTTGAAGTTTTCTGTTTTATATGTTAAGTGTTCTAGGTTTTTTTTATTTTAGAAATAAACCGAAAATTTATTAAAATTTTCGGTTTATTTCTAAAGTAAAAAAAATCTAACGAAAATCTATTGGTTTTACAAATAAACAGAAAACTCAAGAAGAGCTAACAGTGGTTTTCCAGAATTCAAAAGAATAGAATAAAATCAAGGATTTAACTCAATTCTTTTAAATTCTGGAAAACTGGTGTTTGAAATCTTCCCGAAAATACCCGAAAATCGAAAATACTCGAAAATTTTTTAACCACCAAAAAAACTCTTTTTGGACAACTTCTAAGAAACCCTCGTGCCAATATACTCAGTTTAACTGTAAAATAACAATTTTAATTTAAGACAAAATATTTTTTTTTTGAATTTTCTACTTTAAACTCCTCTGAAGAGTTTTTGTCACCTTTTGAGTATATTTGAGTCATGATTGGTACTTATTAGGGTAAGCAAATGTGTATGCCAGGATATTGGTTTGGGTTGTGTTAGGTTCGGAATGGGTATGTTTTGGTTAAACCAATTTCTCGTTAGGAATGGTAAGTTAAATCAGGTTTGGCTTGGGTCACCTTGAAAAGGACACATGGGTATTATACGATTAGATATCACTCGGTTATTTTTGGATTGTCTTTAAGATTACAAAATTATGGGTAATGAGACACAACTAGAAATAGTCATTACAGGGTCATTTTCTCTCATTTGGTAATACCATTTCGAAATGATCAGAAATGTTACAGTCATCTAAGATACCAATTCCTTTCAAACAAAATGGGTTGAATATTATTCCCCAAAATTTGCAATTTTTTCAAGGTTATATTTTTCAGAAAAAAAAAAATGTTCTACAATAAAATTCTAATTTTACTGCTAAACTGAGTGTATATGTTCTAGGGTTTCTTAAAAGTTGTTCAAAAAGAGTTTTTTTGGTTGTTAAAAAATTTTCGGGTATTTTCGATTTTCTGGTATTTTCGGGGATATTTGAGAGATTCAAAAAAAACCTATCAGCTGTAAACTGAAATTAATTTCCTCTTTTCAAAAAAAAAATTAATAATAAAAAAAAAATTCATCTTTTTTGGATAATTTTTTTTGTAATCAATTGAAAACTTAAATTAAAAAATACTTTTTCTTTGAACATAATTTATACTTTTTTTCACCTTTTGTGAGAAAAATAAATCATTAACATTCAACCCATCACAATAATACTCACCAATTGTATAATTAAATTTATTTGTTTACATTAATCAATTAATGATAATTCTAAAAATTACTAATTATTTAGGAGATTTTAATTGGTATTTTTTCTTTTTCCATTTTTTTTTAAAGGTTTTAAAAAAAAATTTGCATAATCAGAAACTTATTCAGTGGAAAAAAAATCGGGGTAAAATGACGCCTTTCAGTTTCAAGAAATATAAACAATTACTCACTTAACAAATTTAATGTATGGATTTTTATTTTAAAAAATGTGACGAACACCAATATGTATTTTCTGTTTCTTTTCCGGGAAAATGTATTCAATTCTCAAATCATTTTTTCAAGTTAAATTGTTAATTTTGATGGAAAAAAAAAAAAAGAAATAATAAGCAAACAATTAATCTATGTTAACTCCCATCTTTTTTTTTTTTTTTTTTTTTTTTAATTTGTTTGTCTTCATGAAATTATTAATATTTTCTTCTAAAAAAACTTCTATTTTTTTAATTTAATCCCCCCCCCCTTCCTTTCTTATTAAACAAATAAACCAACTCATAAAATATTTTTCAATCTTTTAACTTAAAATCTACTACCCACATATTTTTTTAAAAACAAACAAACAATATATAGTGCCTAATAATGAAAAATTTAAAATAAATGGAGGTCTAATAATGTGTGCTGAAGAAAAAGTTAGTTATTTTAACCAATCCCAACAAGAAGAAAAATCGATAAGCATCCCAATTCGAGAAAATTGCAAACAATTACAAAAATGTCAAAATATAAATTGTGGGATTTATTGTTTTAGTGAAGAATCTGAAAGCAATTTTTTAAAATATCATTTCCTTCTTCAAAACGATTTAGGAGATCTTTATAAATTAATTTTAACATTTGATTCAAATAGTTCAATAAATAATTTAACGATATCTTATTTTGATACAATACCAATTTCAACGGATTTAATATTAATTGGTAAAAATTATTTATTTTCTAGTTCAAATTTTAGCACCCATTTTTATTATAAAATTACAAATTGGGGTAATAAAATAGAAAATGAAATGTATCCAACAAATGAAGAAGAAATAAAAATGTATAGATTAAATGATGAATTAAAATCATTAAATTTAATCAATGATCTGGTAAACATTTCACCTTTAATTGATTGCCAAATATCACAGATACAAAGCCAAATAGAAACAAACCAAAGCATCATCTCAAGAGACCATTTCAAAACAAACATTTATTGTTTAACTGGGACATCAATGAATTCAACAGTTCAAATGCTTGAATATGGGATACCTATCACTGAGTTAAACGATTTTAAAATTCCCATTGAAGACAAACCAACTGGAATTTGGACTTTAAAATCAAAAATATTTGATCAATTCCATGAATATTTAATTATTTCTTTTTCCTCATTCACCTTACTTTTCCAAATTAACGGAAAAAAATTAATCCCAATTTTGGAAACAAATCTTTTAGATTTAACTGTTCAAACTTTGCAAATCCAACTAATGTTAGATAATTCTGTTATTCAAATATATCCCAATGGCATTAGACATATGAAACAAAATGAAGTAGTTAATTGGTCTCCTTTAAACCAACAAAAAATTGATCACTGTGTAACTAATCCCATTCAAATCGCAATTAGTATTAATAATACTTATCTGGCTTATTTTGAATTATTGAAAGATGGTAATTTACCTGAAATAGAAAAAATTGAATTTCAAAATATTTGTTCAATGGATTTAATTACTAATTTTAATTTTACTCAAATTAACCCGAAAGAAAATGATAATATTAAGAACCAAAAGGAAAACATAAATAATAATATGGAAATTGAAACTGAAAAGGATATTAATTTAAATACGATTAATTTTAACCATTATAAATCTCCATTTTTAATTATTGGAACAAATAATAATTATTTGTTTATTGTATCTTTATTTGAAAATGCAATACTCCATACAATAACTTCAATAACCCTCGAATCTAAACCGGAATCAATATCGTTAATAAAAATTAACACAAGTTTAGATTCGTTACAAAATGATGGCAACAGTAACAGGCAGCAATTTAATAATAAAAATAATGTCAATAATGATCAAAAAAATGATAATAATAATCATAATGACTGTACTTATTTTCTTAATATCGGATTAGAAAATGGTATTTTAATTCAATATCTTTTTAATAAATCAAATATTATTTTAAATAAACCGATCTTTCATCAATTAAATACAAATGAAAATAAGAAATTTAAATTTATCAAATGTCAAACACAGAATGAAAATTCAATCATTTTAATTTCTGATTCTATTTGGTTAATTTCATTCATAAACAATAAATTTTTATTAGCACCACTCAATAATTTAGAAATTGAAGATTTGGCAAGTTTTAATCAAAAAGAAATCACAGAAGGATTTTTTGGAATTAATTCTGAAAATATTTTAAAATATTTTTCCATCGAGCAAAATAATAAAAAATTTCAAGAATCAATAATTAAATTAAAAAATACGCCAAGAAAAATGATAACACACCAAAAAACTGGGACAATGTTTATTATTTTAAGAGATTTTATAAAAACAAAAAACCTTGAAAATAAAAATGAACAAGATTATGAAAATGAAAAAGCATTAAATAAGGAAAAGAGAAAAGATATATGGGACTCAAAAATATTAATTATCCATCCAAATGAACCTAATAATTTTCTTTATCAACAATTCTTAGAAAAGGATGAAATTGGATATAGCATATCAATTTTGGAAAATAAGAATATCTATTATTTGGTTGTTGGATCGGCCTGCTCAGTAACTTTAAAACCAAGATCTTGTAAACATGGCTATATAACAATTTTTAAAATAGTAAATGATTCGCAATTAAAATTTATAACAAAAATCAAGGTTCCAAATATCCCTTATTGTTTACAAGTAAAAAATAATCATATAATTGCTGGAATTGGCTCAAGTTTAATTATTTTCCAATTTATACGAAACCAAATATTTATTAAAACTGAATTTAACAATAATAACAGCAATAATGATAATAATAATGATAAATTATTAAATTTTGTTGTGTCATTATCAATTGAAAAAGATTTAATCTTTGTTGGGGATATTACAAAAAGCATTTTTATTTTCCAATATAGTAATAATAAATTAAAACTCTACGCAAAGGACAATGTTCCCCGATTCATAACAACCCATTTAACATCTAAAAATTTATTGTTTGCAGGAGATAAATTTGGAAACCTTTTAATTTATAAAATACCTGAAAAAAAATTATCGAATAATAATTTCAATTTTTTAAATCAAAAATTATCATTGTCCTCTACATTTTTATCAAATGATCTTTTAAATGATTCATTATCTTTAAATCTTGATAAAATCGGTTATTTCCATATTGGCGAAATGATAAATTCAATTCAACAAATTCAATTTGGAGGATCTAATTTAATCTTTTATTCTACAATATTAGGTACATTTGGCATTTTGATCGATATCACTTCAAATATTCAAATAAACTTTTTTTCTCAGCTTCAGATGTTATTAAAAAAAAAAATTAAAACCGTTTCTGGCAATGATAATTTAGATTGGAGATCGTATTATTTTCCTCATAAAGGAATAATAGATGGAGATTTTTCTGAATTATTTTTTACTTTAAAAGAAAAAGATCAATTGGCAATTGCTGAAAAAATGGAAATTCCATTAATTGAAATATTAAAACAATTACAAAATATGAGAAATAAAATATTATAATTTTTTTTTCTTTTTTTTTTTATTGGATTTATTTTTAATGCTATTTTATCATTTAATATAATTTTTTTTGAAATTAATTGTTTTTTTCGGATTTTTTGAACAAGATCTACAAATAATTATTTTTTTGATATAGTTTAATTATAATACAAAAATAAGCTGATTTCAAAAAAAGCAGGGGAAATTCTTTTTTAAAATATCTTTATCAAAAACCCAATACTCAAAAAACTAAACTCCATTTCAAAAATTGTGACTCACCGAAATAATAAATTGAAAAAAAAAAAATTATCCTTTAATATTCAAGAATAACAAATAATTAAATCAATTTGTAATTCATTTTTTAATCATTCTAAATATATAAAAGCATGATATATTAAAAATTAAAAAAAAAAAAACTGAAAAACTAAAAAAAAGTGAGCCACGATTTTTGAAATAAGCATTACCAATTTTTTATTACTGAACTTTCTGTGAAAAAAAGTTTACAACAAGATTTTTTACTAATAAATTAAATCCATTTAAAAATACATTACATAGTCTCAATTAAATTAGTGATTATTGGTATTTAAGAAGATCTTTTTGTTTTTTCAACATGATCTTTTGCAAAAAAAAAAAGTATCAACCAAAAAAAAAAAAAAAGAAATTTTTAAAAAAAAAAAAAAAAAAAAAAAAAAACGAAAAACAAAAGAAAAGTAAAAATTTGAAAAAGTAAAACAAAAATTTGCAAAATTAGAAAAAATGATTCTGATTAAAAAATTTGAAAATATTTTTTTTTAATAAGAATACTGAAATAAACCCTCAAAACAACTTCCATTAACCTCAAAAAAGAGTCAAAATTGTTTAAAAACAATTTATTTAAATATCCAAAATTGCTGTTAATAAATTAATTCTTAATATTAAGGCAATTTTTTTATTTGTAAGATTTTAATTGAATTAATGAGATCAAAGTTTCCGATCACAATTCTATTTGATATTTTTTTATTGGATCTGAAAATTTATAATTTTCATTTTCTTTTTGATCATAAAAATTGTTTTCCTAAGAGTTTAGTATCTACAAACTTTTCAGTTAATGAAAAAATAATAAATAAATTTTATTTATTAAAAAATCGTTTGTGAAATTTTTATATTGCCTGGTTTTATTGGATTTTACTACATTGTTTTCTCCCAAAAAAGTGTAATTTTTTAAGTATATTTTACAATATTTTTATGAAAATATTTTGAAATAAATTTAATATGTATTAATTCAAACAGTATTAAAATACGTTTTAATTTTATTTTAACAATTTATTTAACAATTTAAAAAGAAAAAATTATTGGAAATAGAAAAAATAATGAATTGTTTAATTGGAAATAAATTAAATCATTCATAATAACGAAACTTATTATTTTTTTTTTTTATGCTGGTTAATAAATTATTTTTGAAGATAAAATTTTGAACTGGGAAATAGAAATTAAAATTTAATTTGTTTCTAGACCATAGAAATGATTTATTTTTAATAAGATATTCCATGTGAAGTTTTCTAATAATAGATGAGAATAAAGAACATTTTTTAAAACAATTTTTTTTTTTTTTTCATTTGTTTGCAAAAAAATATATTAAGGATACTGACTTTAATAAATGTTTAAGATATAGTCAATTGCAAAATTGAAGTAACAAAAATTCAAATGACAATCCAAAAAAAGAATTCCTAGAATTAAAATAAATCATCAAAGATCAAATTCTAAACTGGGATTTATAATATCATATCTTTAATGATTAAACATATTAAATTGTCTATTTCAATGAAAAAAAGTATATTTTTTTAGAAAGCTTAATGAAATTTTGTCTCAATTTATTCTTCACCAGAATTACAATTAATAGTAATCGTTAGTTAATAAATATTTTTTTAAAAATAATTTAAAATGATGAAAATTATAATTTCCTAGTTACAATAACTTAATATTTTTCTCAAAACATTGTCAAATAAATAAAATAATAATCAACTTCAAATAATTTTTTTTGAGTATTTAATTTCATTTAATTCAAAAGTTTTTTTCTTAACTGGCTTGGAATATGAATTTTATTGTTTAAATAGCATAAAATTCAGTAAAAAATTGATCTGGGAAAATTCAAAGTAAGAAATATTTTGAAAATAGAGTAAACCTATTTTTTTAAAAAAGGCAACTGAACTAAAAATTGTTTATACAGTAATTTCAACTTTTGAGCTACAAAATTTCTATGAAAATTAAGACAAAAAAAAATTCCAAAATTTTAGGCACAAAATTCAAATTCTAATAAAATTTTTTGTATAAAAAAAAAATTCCAAAAAAAGTTCCTTGATTTGAAAATAATTTGTCTACCTTAAATTGAGTTGAAAGTTTGCCACTCAAAAGTGGAATTAAGTGCAGTCTTGAAAAAAATCCTAAATAATAAAAACCCATAACACATCTTTTAATTGATAATATTAGATCAATCATCGAATCTGTAATTTTTAAAATTTCAATTTAAATTCTTATGAACTCAATAATAAACATATTTATTTTTCATTAAAGTGGAAGTATCAATGGTACACCCATTTAATTGTTTGATAGCTAAAGTAGATCTACCTATTTGGTAAGGTGTAGAATTTTATGGAGGTTAACCTCTGAATATGGAAAATCATAATTGTTATTTTTATTTTTTTGATTAATTGAACATCGTTTTCAACAATTGAAATTTAAGTAATCGTCATTCTACAAGTTTTCCTTTCTAATTTTTTAGAGTTTGATTCTCAAATAAAAGAAATTATTAATCCATAACAAAACAATTTTCCCAATACTAAGAATTTATAACCATATTCTCAAGAATTCTTTACATAAATGCAGTTTTTTTTGATTCTTATTATTTTTTGAAGATATTGGTGTGTCTCTAGAAAATTGTTAATTAACTCATGTTCAAAGGTATGTTTAATTTTGTCACAGTACAGTAGTATACTTTTTTAGAATTCAAACAAGAATATAATCCAGAAGAATCCTTTTTTATTTTTTTTTCGTTTTTCTTCGATTTCTCTTTTTTGAAAATGAATTTTTTAAAAAATTTTCTTGCACCAGTTTCTGATGACAAAGAGTACATCACAGAAATAGTCCAAGAACTGAAGTCTGGAAAAGTCAAATCGTTATCACAGTCGCTATTTGATTTACAAAAATTTAGCAAAAAATATAAAGAATTGATTGGAACGGCAATACCAACACTTACATTACTATTGTCAGATTCTTCGTGTTCAACTCTTCATGCAGAAATGATTTTGGAGATCTTTATTCAGTTAATTCTTGTGAATAAGTCAAATGATGTGCTTGCAAAAAAGAATTGTGATTTGTTGTTTAAACAAAAAAAGATCATCGAAACTCTTTTTTTACAGCTACTACACAAAGAGGAAGCCAAACGGAGGAATTTGTCGATTCACCTTTTAATCCAGCTTTGTTTATACAATTTAAAAAAAGTACAAGACGGATTACTTAGCTGTCCAAATACCGTTCCACAACTCGTAGATCTTTTAATTGACTCAAACGAGAAAACTCGGGATCAAGGGACGCGATTGATTTCACAAATTATCCTCAACAGAGCTGAAATTCAAAAGATCGTTGCATATGAAGGGATCTTTGAAAAGATTTTTTATATAATTTCTGCAGAATTAGGAAGTTGGGGGGTTGAAGAATATATCGATCAGTACTTTAAAATTATTTTAGTTTTACTAAAAGACAATACCTCTAATCAAGTTAGAACTTTTTCCTTCTTTAAATTATTTCTTTTTCTTTTTCTTTTTCTCTTTCTTTTTCTCTTTCTTTTTCTTTTTCTTTTTATTATTCTTTCATTAATTTTACTTTTTTTCTTGGAAATCTTTCAAAAAAACGAAATTTGTTCGTTGGTGTTTTTGCATCAAAGACCTCGTATATTAGAAATAACGAAAGAGATCAAAGATCTTTTGTTCAGCCATCACTTAAAGCAACTTTGTTTGAGATTGGAATCTGAAAATGGAACATTTACCCTATGTGCCAAATTCTTTGTTATTACAAGTAAACTAAAAACATTTTGAAAAAACAAACAAGACCATTTCTAATTGCAAAGACTAATGAGTGAAATCTTAGTTTTTTTTTTTTTTTAACCACAAAATATTTGAACCAAAGAAATCTTTTGCTGTCTTTCAGTTTGCATACAAATGTTTTGCTGGTATTTGAATAATAAATGGGAAAAAAATTTTCACTTCATTTTCTTTTTGATTACAGTCAGTTCCGCTTTTAAGACACAAACTTTCAACTAAATTTAAGTTACAAAAAATATCTCAAATTAAGGCACAAAATTCAAATTCTAGTAAAATAATTTCTAAAAAAATTCCAAAAAATGTGTGCCTTGATTTGAGATTTTTTTGTAACTTAAATTTCATTGAAAGTTTGTGTCTCAAAAGTGGAACTGACTGTATCCAAGAAACACGCAAAGAAATAGACTGTAATTTGTGATCTCTGTTTATTTGTTTAGCACTTTTTTATTTGATATAAGCTATTTCCAAGAAAGTGGGGCAAATTTAAATTAAAATATCTCCATTAAACTCAATATTCAGAAAATTATTTAAACATTCAAAATCATTAACTACCATTTCTTGATTCTTGATAATAATTAAATTTGTTTATTAGTATTATATTGCATAAATAAAAGATATTCAATTTTCTGATCTCGATTTTATCTGATTATTTTTTAGGGGTGAAAATTGGTATTTATTATTTTCTTTTTGATCGAAAAAATCGTTTTCAGATTTTTTTAATCTCAAAGCAATTTCAAATAGAATTGAAAACATATAACTGCATTTTATTGTCTAAAAAATCATTTTTACTCTTTTCCAAATTTCCAGTTTTTTATTGAATTTGTTCATACCTATTTTCACAAAAAAAAGTACAATTTTTTTTTTCATTTTTTCGAAATATTTCATCCAAAATATTTAGAAATAAATACTTAAGTCATTAATTCAATTGATATTAATTTTAAACTTGATTTGGTAATGTCAATTAATGAATACCTTCACTAACAAAGATGATTTTTTATGAAATGTAAAAAAAAATTCCCCACTTTTTTGGAAACACCTTAATTTGGTATATTTTGGGTAAAGTACAAAATCTAAAGCAAAGTCAGTTTTGAGAATTGAAAAATAAATAATCAGTTGAAATTATATTCCATTTGAATTTCAAATACCAGTATAAAAGTGAGTACCAAACGTTTTAACAAGTGCTACCCAAACTGTTGAAAACGGATGAGCGATCCAGTTTGAAACACACACTTTTACTATTTGTTTTTAAATAAATTGAACAAAATTTTCATTCAGCTTCCTAAAAAAGAATTTTAAAATCCTGTAAAATTTATTCAATTTTTTAATTCCATAAATAAGTTGAAATTATTAATTTTCTCTTATTAGAATTGGGGACTTTGATGATTTGTTTTATTTCTTATAATTTAATTATTTTGGAAAGCTGAATGAAAATTTTGATTTTTTTATTTTACAATTAACAGTATAACTTTTAGTCAACACTTTTTATAAAACAGCTGTATTTGATAATTTAACTTTTTAAATATTAGTGCTTTATGAAAAAATATTTCGCTCTTTTTTTTACTTTTCTCATCAATACTGAAAAAAATTACAAAATTTCAACTTAAACAATAAAAAGCTAAAGAATATCGATTATTCAATTTCAAAATTGGTTTCTTTTGTTTGAAAAAATTAAAAAATTTGAATAAAATTTTTCTCAATATGTTATTTTTTAAAATAACTAACAAAAAAATTAAAAAAAAATTTCCAAAAAATAAAGTAATACCTTTTCAATTTCATACTTTAACTTGGGTGTAATAATAATTTTTTTATTACTAAAAATATTTCTTCATTCAAGTGTAAAATAAAACCCTTTTAGAATTAAATTCTCTCAAAAAAAAATAAAATATTCCTTATCAAAGAAAGTTGGTAAAAAATTAATTTCAAAGTGTTTTAATGATAAAAGAAGAGCAAATTTAAATAAATCTTTTATTAAAAACTCAAATAATAATAACTAAAAATTAAGACAAGAAAACAATAATTTAATAACAATTCTCTCTAACAATAGCCTAAAAATAAGATTATTTAAATCTTTTATATTAATCCAATTAACATATGAATTAGAAATTTTTGATAATGAAATAAAAACTTTAAATTGCTTAAATTCTTAGATTAATTCATGTATTACTGAAATATGCAAAATAAACCGAAATATACCAATTCTCATTTACAAAACAGAATTCAAAATCGAAAATATTGTAATTTCGGTTAATAAAAAAAAATATAAATGAAAAAAAAAATTGTCTATAAAAAAAAATGAAGAGATTATAAAAAAGTAAGTAGAGAATAATAAATAATAAATTTAAAAATAAACAATAAAAAAAAACTTGTATTTTTTGTATTTAGGTGAATTTGAGTGTTTAGGCTGTTAGGGATTATTTGAATTTTGTTCCTTTTTCCTGAATGCATATTGAGTAATGTTGGTGTCAAAAAGTATTCTATAGCGATGTCATAGATTTCTTTTGTGTTCATTTTCCCCGATAATTCATCTCTATCTTCTTTGACTATTATATTGAAATCAAAGTTTTTGATTTTTTTGAGGTCCTTTGCCCATTGTCTTCTAGTTTTTTTTATATTTTTTAAAAGCTAAATATAAAATGGTCTATATATCATCAATTTTTCTTTTACAGCAGGGGCATATTTTGGATTTTGTTTCTTTTTTTACATCTGAATGTGTGTATCTATTCAGACCATTTGTGAATGATTTCAGTTTGAATATGGTTGTTGATAATTTCTAGTTTAGGTATAAGGCTGTCTTTCCCCTAAGGTTGTCTTGGAAATTGTCTGTGTGATTTTGAGGAATTTTTTCAGTTTCCAATTTTTTTCATCTTCTTGTGATGATTTGACTTTGAAATTTATGGATTTGATACAGGTCCCATAGAATCTTTTCTTTTTTTTTGATTTCTTCTTTTTCAATGATCTCTCGATTAATGTTCTCTAACTTGTCCATTTTTAATCTGTATGTTAGGTGATCCAGTTTTAGGTGTTTTAATTTCTTGATGATAGTATCTTTCCCCCTTTTAGGATCATGTGTATATGTGGGTTTTGCTCTTGTTCTCTATTCGAGTATGTATATGTTGTAGGGAATTTTTGTACTTTGAATATGGTATTCATAAAATAATGTTTTATCAATTTTTAAAAAAAATGAATTTTTATTTTGATGAATTTTTTTGAAAAAAAATTTCATTGTGAAAAATCAAAATAAAAATAATGTTATAGTTATAAAAAATACACAAATTTAAAAAGCGTGTTTAAAATTTCACAAAACAAAAAAAAATTTAGGAATTATTTTTTTTCAATTTTTTATAATTATAATAACCATTTTTTTTTAATTTTTTTTCTAATTTGTATTATTTTTGTTAATTTTTTAATTTCCCAATTAATTTAGAATTATTTCAGAGAATCTGGCTGTATTCAATTATATTCAAAATTATTAGAATTAACAAATGAACAAATTTCATCAACTTTTGAATTACCATCAAGGATTTTTACAATTTCAAGAACTATTAAATTATTTCAGTCTCTTCTTATAAGAACCGGTGGGGAATTTGGACCGAGTACAAAACTAACTCAAGGCATACTCGGGAAATATATTGATAAAATTTTAAATCTAGCCACTGAAACGATAGTTCCTGTCTCGATAAGATGCGAATCTTTTTATTTATTGGGAGATATTATTTATGATAATGAAAAAAATCAACTCCAGATTGCTAATTTTAAATTACCAAATGACGGGAAAACTAATCAAAATATTGCCTTAAATCTTGTAATTTTATCATGTTGGTCACAAGATTTGAATGAAAGAGTTTCTGCTTTATATTGCTTAAAATCCTTTCTTCAAAATCCAAAAATACAAATTTTGGTTTCAAAAGAGTTATCAATGAGAAACAAAGAAATCTTATCCAAAAAAAATAATAATAAGGATAAGGATAATGATAATGATGAAAGTGAGAAATTAAAAATGGAAAATGAAACAAAAAACCAAAATGAAAAAAAAATTGTAAATAATGAAAAAGAGAGCCAAAATGAATTCATTAATAGGCCAATAGAAACAAAAAATATTGATAATAATAATAAAGAAAAATTAAAAATAGAAAATGAAAATGAAAATGTAAATGTAAATCAGAATCAAAATCAAAATCAGAATCAGAATCAGAATACAGATAAAAATCAAAAAGAAATAGAAAATGAAAATAAAATAACCAAACCAGTTTATACTATTGGCAATATTTTAACAAGATCGTTGTTTGCAAATTATTTCAACTCAAAAGAAGAATTTGATCCAATCCGTACTTATTTTGCATCTATTATTTTATCTGAAATACTTCGAGGTAATCCAGAATCAAAGTCAATTGCGTTCAAATCAATAATTTATCAGAATGAAAAGGAAGTGAGATATTTATTTCCTCAAATCTTGGAAACCTTTGAAATTGAAAATAAATCTAAAAATCCAAATGATTTTATTAGAATTGGTTTATTATTAATATTATTTTATTGGGTATTTGAATCCCCAAAAATAACTGAAATTTTGCTAAATGAAGAACAGGAAGTCACTAAATTTGTTTCTTTGTTAATTAATTTAATTATTGGTGAAAAAAACATTCATATAAAGGCTATTTCTACATTAATAATTTCTTCTATTTTAATTTTTAATAAAAAAAAGAATGAAAAATTTGAAAAAATTATTGAAACTAGGATTGGCGAAAATCGAATAATAAAAATAATCAATGAGCTAATGAATTCAAAGCCCTTTTTACAAGCCGAAAATGAGAACAGGATAGCAAAAATTGTTAATGATCATGATAATAAAAAAAATAAAAAAAAAAACTATAACTATAGCAATAGCAATCATTTTAATAATTTAACAAATATTCTTCCTATTGATATAAATACAAATGATCCTGAGAATTTCTCTTATTATGATCAAAATTTTATTAAATTAACTAAAAAATGTTTGGATTTGATAAAATATTATTTCAATTCCAAAAAAAACCAAATTGCAAAATCTTTAAACCTTCCTGAAAATTTTTCAATTGAAAGCCTTATGGAAGAATTGAAAAATTATAAGCAAATGAATCAGGAAATACTTGAAAAGAAATCACAATTACAAAAAAATCTTAAAATTCAACAAATGGAAAAAGAAAAAAATTCTAATTTGAAAAAAGAAATTGAATTGCAAATTCAAAAAAAAAAATCACAATTTTCGAAAAATGAATTAGAAATTGAAAAATTGAAAATGAATGTCATAGAAGCAAAAAAGGAGCGCGAAAGTTTAGAAACAAAAGCTCAAAAATCTAAAAACGACCTTCTTTTAAAAATTGTAAAATCGAAAAAACAAAAAAAGGAGTGCAAGCAACAACAAGAAAATATACAAATGATTTTAGACAGACTTAATAGCAAAATTACAAAATATCAAGAAAAAAAAATCACTTTACAAAATAGAGTTAAAGAATTAGAAAGTCAAATATAATTTAAAATTTTGAGATAGATATAGAATCAATTGATTTTTTTCTTTTTCTTTTTGCTTTTTGATTTTTTTCCTTTTCTTTTTTACCTTTTCCTTTCTTTTTTTAAAACGTAATTACTTTTTTTCGTTGTCTTTTAGAAATAAAGAATAGTTAATTCTGATTTAAGTTTAATTTTCATTTAGTTTTGGAACGAGAATTGCTTTGGAATCCTAATAATTGTGATGATTATTGTTTTTGATTTTTTTTCTTTTTACTTTTTTGAATTTTCCATTTTTTTTATTCTAAGTGTTCCTCTTTACTTTTTTTTTTTTTTTTGAGTTATTTGTAATTTGTATTTATATGGTACTGTAAATTTGGAGGGGGTCATTATATAAATGGAAGATGCAAGAAGATTAAAATTAGATAAAATGAAAATGGTGGTAATTTTGTTTCAAATTCATTTTTAATATGTCTAGAAGGGTTTGCTTACATCTGGAGACAGCATATACAGTACAATTTAGCAATACTATTATTTTAAAAATCATAAAATAAGAAATTTTTTAAAAATACACCAGTTTTTGGCAAGTGTCTTTGGTAAATTATTGTTATTCTAATTAAATAATACTTTCTATTAACTAAGTTTTAAATTAGATATTGTGAAACAATAGAAAAAAATAAACTACAATTCAATACTTTTCACATTGTTAAAAAGGTTTAAAAAATCACAATAATAGAATTTCATTCAAATTCGAAATAATTTTGATTTTTGGAAAATATGAAAATCATTTTTTCATCTTTTAGTTTTTTATTTTCATTTATTTTTTTTGGATTACGTAACTTATTTGGTCCGATCAAAATTTTTTTGAACAATTGATACAATGTTAAAGTTGTTTTCTTTTAAATACAAGAACTCAAATAAAATTAATTGAATAGTATCCAACCATTTGATCTATCAATAATCCTAATCGAATATAACAAATTTACCAATATATTTTTTTTTTTTTTTGCTCTCTCCAAAATGTTTTAACACACAATGGATTTATTTGTATTGATCATTATTTATTTTTTGTTTTGTATTATAATTTATAAACAATTGTTAATATTGCAAATTGTGTTTGGTTCTAATTTTAGTATTTCTTCTAGAGTTTATTAACAAAGTTTTTTTTTTTCAAAAATTGTATTTTGGTGTGTTAAAAATTTTGAATTGGAGTTTAGTATTTCAAATTTTTTGTTATTACAACTAAAAATAAGAAAAAAAAATCAAAAAATGTAAAAAAGTTAAATTTAGGAATCTAATATTTATTATTTTAAAATGAAAATTCACGATAAGTAATTCTATATAAAATTAAATGCATTAGAAAATTTTCTTTTTTAAAAAATATTAAACAATAATATATGTATATATGTATATATATATATATAAAGTCTAAAATATTTGAATAATAATAATATTTTTTAAAGTATTTCATCAACAATTGTGTTTCTAAGTTCATTTACAATATTTAATGGATTTTGACCTTCATCAATTTTGAAAATGTTTTCGACAGTTGATAATTCAGTTGCTGTTGTATCTAATCCACAAAAGCAAGACCAATCATTTACGCAAATTCCACTTCCTAAAACACTTGAACCTTTATTTAAGGTTGTTGAAACTAATGGTACTTGTAATAATGATGATAATTCATCTGTTTCTTCAATTGAACATTTTGGGTGAACAATTCCACCTTGATTGGTAAAGACGCAATAAGTACCTACAAGTGATTCCCCACTGATAGTTTGTCGAAATACTTCCACTCCCAAGACATCAGCAATAATTTCTTCTGTTTCTTTTTCTAATTCGGGGTGAATTAATGCTACATAATCATTACAAGTTATACAATTTCCTATGTTAATTAAAAAGAAAAGTTTTTGTAAATTTTGAAAAAAATAATGAAAATTTTTTTTAAATCACAAGTTAAAAAGGAAAAAGCACATTTTATTTATTTGTTTGTGTGATTATTGAATTTTGTTTAATTTGGTGTAAGGTATTTCCAAAAAAGTGGGGAATTTTTTTTTACATTTCATAAAAAATCATCTTTGTTAGTGGTGGTGTTCATTAATTGGCAATATCAAATTAAGTTTAATATTAATACCGATTGAATAAATGGCTAAGGCATTTATTTCAAAATATGTTGGATGAAATATTCCAAAAAAATGAAAAAAAAAATATAGCACTTTGTTTGCAGAAAATAATGTACGACCAATTTCAATAAAAAACTGGAAATATGGATTGGGTACAAATTATTTTTTAAACAAGAAAATTCAGTTATATGTTTTTAATTCTATTTGAAAATTTGTTGAGATTAAACAAGTTAGGAAAAAGGTTTTTTCAATCATAAAGAAAAATTTAAATACCAATTTTAGCCCCTAAAAAATATCAGATAAAATCGAGATCAGAAAAATTTAATATCTTTTATTTATGTAATACAATACTAACAAACAAATTGAATTATTATCAAGAATTTATAAATGGTGGTTAATGATTTTGGATGTTTAAATACTTTTTTGAAGATTGAGTTTAATAAATATATTTTAAAATAAATTTGCCCCACTTTATTGGAAATAGCTTGTATATGAAATAAATGATTATTAGTAGTAGGGCTTTAATTTTCATTCGGTAAATATTATAAGATGTATAAAAACAAAATAGAATTCTAGGAACACAAAAAGTTCTTAGTAACAAAAATCATAAATATCGGGATTGTAGTGGAATTTAAAAAAAAAGATTTGAAGTATTCACCATTATTAAATCAATTTTTTGAAATTTTGATTTATTGTATTTTAATCAAACAATCCTTTTTCATTTATATTGTGATCATCATTTGCCTTAAAATTCAACAAATCGTAATAGTTTAATTTTAGAGATAGCAAATGAATAAAATCTTTTTTTTTAAAATTCCACTCAGAATTCTAATTTCTAAATGTTTTTTGGATTTATTAATTTTTTTTTTTTTTTTTTTTTTTTTGTTTGAAAATACAATCAAGCCTTAATGACTATTCATATTTTATGATATATAGGCATTGGGATACAATACCTTACCAACAAAAATGATTTAAAAGACTTTTAATTAAAGGAAAGCCAAGATATTGCAAATTTTTTGGATTTTTGGAAAATTAATAAAAATTATTTATTGATCAAAAATTTTGAAATTTTGGATAAAACAAAACAAAGCCAATTTTGAAATCGATTTTTTTTTTGATATTGAATCTGGTTCTATCCAAATATTTTTCTCGTTTATTGGTAAACTTTTTGGTGTTGAAAATAATTTTGGTAGACTTGTTCAAGTGGAATTTTCATTTTCAAAGCTTTTTAAGATAAATTTTGAAATTTTGTTTTATTCAAAACTTTTTACCCAAATGTCAAATTTTAGAAAAATTTTGAAACAAAACCCAAAATTTTAACTTTTGAACAAGAACTCTTTGACTCAACATTCTTTTAAGTCAATAAATATGTTGTTGGTCATAAAAAGTAATATTATCATCCATGAAATATGAATAATCCTTAATTTAAAAGGAATTAGGAATACTATATTTTGAAAAAAATGTGATATGAAGGTGACAAAACAACTAAATAAAATAGTCCATTTAAAATTAATAAATTATTTTATGTGAACTTGCTAAAAAACTCATCATTTCGCATTAAATTAAAATAACTTCAAGAATCCTTTAAAATTCAATTACCAATTAATTTCAAATAATTTGACAATTTTTTTACATCTCCTTTCTGGAATCCATATGGTTTCTTTGAAAGACTAATTCCAAAGAATTTGAAAATAGTGCCATGACAATTTATAAAATCTCCGTTTAAAGCAGTTAAAAAGTAATTTAATGGAAAATCACGTTGATTGTTAACTTAGTTATTAAAATATACCCAAAACCGAGTGAGAGAAAACCGTTAATTTAATTTTCAGAAAGCAGTTTTGAAAAAAACTCATATTAAATAATTTTATTTTTTGGTAAAGTTGTTGTCAAAAAAGTTTTTAAAAATTTACAATCAAGAGGCGTACACAAGTGTAAATATGGAATGTTGTAAAAAATAGAGTTTTTATGCTTGTGTACTATTTGTTGTACAATAAAAGGAACAAAATTTTCTTTCTGCTTTTTCCAAAAATTATAACTAGATCAAACCCAAATTTCGGCTAATTAATTCCACAAACCAGGTTATTGGATTATTCTTTTCCTTTTTGAAATGGGCACTTTGATAATTTTTATTTTATTTCTTTTTTAGAGGAGATACTTTGACGATTAATAAAAAATCTTCTTTTTTTTTTTTTTTTTTTTTGAAGAGAGGAAATAGGTTTCCTCTTACAGCCGTAATTTCTAAATTTTTGTTTAGAAATTTTAATAGAGTCATAAATTTTATTATCACTTACTAATGATCATATAAATGGTGTATTCTTTTTATTTATAATATCAGAGATATTATTAATTTTTTTATTATTTTTATAAAATTCAGATATCCAGATTTTTCGATTTATTTTATAGGCCGGAAGTCGTTAGGTTTTTTTTTAATTTAAGAAAGAAACCGAAAATTTATTTAATTTTATGTTTATTCCAAAAAGTAAAAAAAAAAACCGCCGTTAGCTTTTCCAGAATTCAAAAGAATTGAGTAAAATCATTGATTTTTCTTTATTCTCTCTAAAAAAATTTAAAAAGCGCCGTTAGGTTTTCTTGAGTTTTCTATTTATTTGGAAAATCGATAGATTTCTCAAATAAAATAGAAAACCTCAAGAAAACCTCCGTTAGCTTTTCCAGAATCCAAAAGAATTGAGTAAAATCTTTGATTTTTCTCCATTCTTTTAAATTCTGGAAAAGCTAGGCACTCTACGGCACTTGACGGCACTTCCCTAATTTCTAAATTTTTGTTTAGAAATTTTAAAAAAGAGTCATAAATTTCTTTATCATTAACTAATGATAAAATAAATAATGAGTCTTTGTTTCGAATAATATCAAGAATATTATTCTTTAATTGCTTATTATTTTTGTTTATTTGAATTAATTCCTTGAATCCAAATTTTTCTATTTTTTCCATAGAATGGGTAGTTCCAAAGAAAATGATCGTAAAAATCTTCTTTTATTTGTTTTGTATTCACGAAAAGTTGAATGAAAATTTTATTCCTTTTAATTTTACAATTAACACTACTTTTAGATTTTTTAAAAAAAGTTTTTTGACTGTTTGAGAGATACTTTTGAAAACTTTTTTTTGTCACTTTTTTTATTTTGCCTCTTTCAAGAAATTTAAAAAAAGCAAGAAACAATTGAGTTTCAAAAATATTCCAATTGTATATTATTTGGTTTTGGTCTTTTCAATTTTAATAAGAAATCGTCGAACAATTCTATATTTTTACAACACATTGTGTTTTTTACCATTTTTGAGTGGGATTTTTTTTTTTTTTTGGACAAATTTAAAAAATTACACACTCATTTGATAAAATGATAACAAATATTTTCATAGAATAAAATAAAAACTATAAAAAGTCAATCCGTAAATTCTATTATGTGGCTCCAAAAGAATATCTCTAAAAGTACCAAAAAAGTCTGAGGAATAATTTTGATTACGAATTTTTCTTCATTTGGGAAATTAAAAAAGTAAGTCTGAGACAATTTAAAAAAAGTAAGAAAAAAAAAATGACAAAGAAAGATAAAATCTAAAAACAAAAAGAAAAAGTTGAGTAAATGTTTACCTAAAGCAGTAAGTTTTTCTTCGATTCGAATCACTTTGACTGATTCTGGTAAGGAATTTCTGATGTGCATTAATTCTTGATCAGATGTTGTTGTAGGTAATAAGACCCCATTTTTATTTCCTGCAATCATTGAACCGATTACTTTGGTTCCAGAAATACTAACATGAACAACAGGGATATGTTCAGAAAGTTCGGATTCAAACACAGAATAGAAATTTTCAGATCCTCCCTGTGCTACAAGACAATACGAATTTGTGAGTTTTGCAAATACTCCGATTTCGGAACTACTTTGGAATTGTGCTCGAATAGCCATTTAAAAAGAAAGATAATATTTTTGGTAAGTAAGAAAAAATAAATTATAAAATGAGCCTTTTGAAAAAAATGAAATTATGATGGGATTTTGATCAATTAATCACAAAATAAGGAACTACAAATCAGTTTCTTCTTAGGTTTTGGTCAAAACCTTTTCGTTTTATTTGGTTTGATTTTCTTTTCAAATCTACTTTTTATCTACCCTTTCTTCTGAATCATCCCAAGTAAATCCTATTTTACAAATTATAATTATTTTCCAGATAGGAATTATTCAACACAAGACAAATGTATTTCAAATTTCTTCTCCATAAATGACGTATAAAGAAATAAAAAATTTAAGGGTAGAGTCATTCACTGTGAAAAGGCACCATACTCAAGGGGTGACCTGAGGCCAAAAGGGTATTGTGAAATAGGCCTTCTTTTGGTTGACAAAATTCAAATAACAAAAAAAAAATTCCATTGGATCATCTTTGACAAAAAATTAAACGAAGAAAAAGAGATACTCAATTTCAAAAAAATCAAAATTTAAAAAAAAAAATCCATCTTTTCTAATTATCTTTTTCAAAAGAGGTTAAATTTCTTCAAATTAAAACAAATTCTTTCTTTAAGCACATAAGGAATTTAATTCAATTTAATCTAATTTGGGGTTATTTTGTAATCCTCTATATTTGACAAAGTAAGAGTTTTGTAAAATTCTTTAGAACAAAATAACAGATTTTGAAAAAAGAAAAAAAAGAAAAAAAAAGTCACTAATATCTCAAAAAGCGCCAAAGAACGACACTTCAAAACTGGCATAGTTGTTTTCAGAATTGTAATTCACGACCATTCTAATTGGAAATTGAGTGTCGCTCTTTGGTGCTTTTTTCTAAAAATGTCCTCATTTTTGGTTGTTGATTTTTGGAGATCGATCGTACATCATAGGTTGGTTGGTTTTTGATTGGTGTTAGGTCCTCAATAAAATTACTAAAAAGTTTTTTTCCATTTCAGAATAAAAAATTTCACCGTAATGACTTGACCCTTAAGTGAAAATAGTTTTCTGTAAAATATCTATTTGAATTGTGTGTCTCTGTACAGTTGTACGTAGTTCAGAAATCAGCTTTTTCACTGATAGAACAAACAAATTTCCCTAAGATTTTTGAAAAATAATTGGGTTTTGTTTTCAAAAAGTCATTAGGTTACCTATTTTGTGACACCCTTCCCTTTTTAATTTATACCACTTTACTACAAGACATGAAAACTATTATAGTGTATTAAATTGTTTGTAATTTTAAGGCTATCGTCATGACGGATATTAAAAAAAAAAAAGGAGTTTTATTTGTGAACAACAAACAAATTTGTTCAATAGCATTCACGTGTGTAGGTAAGGAGTATTTTAAAAAAATAAAGTTTTTTTAATTTTCAAGATAAAATATATTTGTTGCAAAATAAATTCAACAAATTTTTAGTCATCTTTCCAAAAGAGTTTTTAAAAGTTAAGTAAAATTTATATGAATTTATTCTAAAAAGAGAACATTATTCCAATAAATTCATAAAATTTCTTTTTAAACTTTTTGATTCATTTTTTATTTTTGAAAATATTGACAAACAGTGATCAAAAAAATGCGTGCCGAACTACTATAATTTGCTTTTCAAAATAAACTATTTTTCAAACAAAAGGGTACACCTCTCAAATCGTCAATACCATCGAATTTGATTGTTAATAAGATAATTACTTATTGGTGATTTTCATTTTAATTATTCATTTTTTCATTTTTTGCTTTTTTTATTTTTGGATATTGAGCAGTTGGAAAATGAAAAAGCAAGATAAGAAGAAACCAATTTCGAAATAATCTATCAGTGTATAAATGGAAACAGTTTAAGTTTGATTTCGAATGAGCTAGAAATAGGAATTAAGAAAGACCATTATTGGATTGATTCATGGAACAAAGAAAAGAGAAATAAAGAAAATAAAACATTCCAACAAAACACCAGATGAATTGCGGCTTTATATTGAATATGAGACTTTAAACAACAAAAGTTTGACGTGTAAAGAATTATCAATAAAATGGTGAGAACTTTTTCCCAATTCGCCTTGTTCAAAGGTTTTTATTGGGTTTATAATTATTTTCATTACAATTTACAAAACGAGATTTCTCATTTCAAATAAAAGGGCACACCAATTTTTAAAATATTGAATTTTAATTTTTATTGTTTTATTTTAATGTGTTTTAAAGATTCAGTTGAGTTTTTTTTTATTTTTTAAAGCGTTTCTTAGATTTTAGAATGATACTACAATTAATTTGATTTATTTATGAATAATTCTTAAAATTTTTGTGCCCTTTTATTTGAAAAAGAGTTTATTATCCGTAATTTTTTTCTTCTTGTTCCAATGAAACACCCAATCAACTATCAAATAAGTTATCTAAGTTCAATTAAATTTTGAAAGTAAATGTCTGGTTATTTTCAGTAAAATTTAAATTATTCATACAAATTGATGAAAATTTTTCATTATTTTCTCAATTTTTTTAAAATTTTTTTTGAAATTATTTTTTTTATGATTAAAATTTTCTTATAAAAAATTTACTCTATTTTTTGAGATAAATTTTTAAATTTAATCCTTCATTTTTTGAATTTCTATATAAATAATAGAACTTTAAGAAATCAATACCATATTTGTTTTAGGGTTTATTATTGGTTTCTTTGATTGGTTAAGGTATTGGTCTTATATAACAAAAAAACACACTTGTTATTTTGAAACATGGATTATATTTTTTTGCACGCTTTATTTCGAATACAGTAGGGTTTGGTAAAGAATTTCATTTACTTAAATCCAAAGAAAATTATGTAATGGTGCTAGTAACATTACTTCGGTTGGAAAAAAAAAAAAGGTTTGGAGATTAAAAAATAGAAATTGATAGAAAAAGTTTACAATACTTTTGTGAATTTATCAGCATTTTTACAATTTTAGAATTGTGGCTTTTTTTCTTTATTATAATTCTTTAGAGCTGTTTTTTTTTTAGAAAGCTAAAAGAAAATTTTACTTCTTTACTTTTATTATTGCAGTAAGCAATTAACTTCAATTTTAATCCAAATTCAGCAATAAAAAATTTGTTTCGTCATTTTTCATGTAAATTTCTCGAAAATTTTTTCTAGTCAAGCTATTTGTTTTTCAACAAACTTGTCAGTTTGAATTTTTGTTTTAATTTTAATTTGGATTTTTATCCTATTTGGATCAAAAAAAGCAAATTCTTTTTTTTGCGACAAAATATTATATTTTGAAAAAAAAAAGTGAACTAAAAAAAAAATAACTTTTCGTCAAATAACAAAATACGATTTGTTGTAAAATAAAGGGAACAAAATTTTCGTTCAGCATACTAAAAAAAGATATTTATAAATCAGGTAAAATATCAAATTTTTAATTACATAAACAACTTCTTTTATTAATTGGGTTTTTGAGAATTTCAGACTTTGGTGATTTATTTTAATTCTTTAGAGCTGGATTTTTTTGGAAACCTAATGAAAATTTTGATCTTTTTTATTATAAAATAACAATCCTGATCATACTTTTGAAAAATAATGCTTTACAGGATCAAATAGACACCAAGAAAATAAATAATAGAAAAAAGGTTTTCGGATTTACATTTCTCTCGTCTGTTCTTACAAAAAATAAAAGATCGTCAAGTGTATTTGAAGCTGATAATTTTTTTCTTTTCAGAATTATCTTATGAATGGAATCGGAAATTGTGAAAAAAGTGAATTCTGAAAGTGAATCTGAAGCACGTTGCATTCTTTTAAGTTTTTTGATCTCTCGTTAATCCATAATTAATTTGCAAAAACAAATTTTTTTGTACTTACCCACTAACTATTGACAAACCATTCACAAAAAATCTTAAAGTTGAAAAAAGTAAAAATTGCAAGATTTTAAACGTATAAAAAATTATCAAAAGAGTTTCCCAAAATGTTTATAGCAAAACCTAACTACCTAATAGGTCTTCAGTGTGAGAAAAATCGTCATTTTTGAGTTTACAATAATGACTTTCATTTTCTTTACTTTTGTTTGTACATCCATATCTTAATAAATGGGCATATGATAGAAACAAACAAGATTCAAAAACAACCAAAGTTTCAATGTGGCTGTTTTTCCAAAATCCTGCAAGAAGCTAAATTTGATAAAAAAATTTTGGTGTCTCTCAAAGGCAGCAAAAAAGATCCTTTAACAAATCGGAAGGCTCCTTTTAAAGCAAAAAGAAACAACACTAATTCAGAATCAAATTACACAAGCGAAACGGAAACTCAGCCCAGTTATACTTCTTCATCCTTTTCAAGTTATACCTCAAGTTCTGAATCTTCTTGGGACTCCTTCTCTAACAGTGGAACAGAATCAAAAACATCGAACCAATCGGAAGATTCTATACCCAAATCAGATTCAATACAAACACCAGATTCAACAGGATCAACATCATCAACATCATCAACAGACACCACAGGCACTACAAGCTCTCCATATACAAATTCTGAAGATTCTAATGAAGAATCCAAGATAATTTCAAACAAGCTCTCAAGGCTTCAAACAAAAAGGAAACCTTTCTACTCTCGTTCACAAGTTTTTTTTCCAAAAAAAAAAGGATTAATAAGAAACTATTCATATCACGGCCAGCAAACAAAGTCTCGAATAAGGCTGATGAGGAGCCAGAGTACAGACATTGAACCCTTAAGCAATTTTCTAGAAAAAAAAAGGCACTTAGTTGAGCCACTTGTGAACACCCGTGATTTGAAAGTAAAATGGTCTTCAAAGCCTAAAACAGTTTTAATCGTCAAAAAGCCAAACAATCCTTTGATCACATCCGTAATGAAAAAAATTGTAAATTATTTGATGGTTGATCTTAAAATTAATGTGATTATTGAATCTTCAATCAAAGAGGAATTTCCAGATCTCCCATTTTTTCAAAAAGGTTTGCTTTGAATTCTTTTTCTTTTCTCTTATTCTTTGTCTTTCTCTTCCTTTTTCGCTGTGATTAGTAAACATTCAAATTCATTTTACGAATTTTGTGGGTACTTTTTAAGTTCTCATTGAGTCAATTAAATTTCTAAAAACACTTTTATTTTCATTAAGTTGTTGATAATTAAGAAAAAAATAACAAAGACCAAACCCAAAAAATAGAGATTGAAAAAAAAAAATAGAAAGCAAAAATATTTGGTTTCCATATTTTTTTACTTTTATTAGTCTCCAATAACACGGTACAAAAAATGGTGTCTTAATATTTTAAGTTTTTTTACTAAATTTGTCATTTTTCCAAAAACTCTATAACTTTTCCTATGCTCCCCAGACGGGGGAGGTTTTTTGTCAAAGAACGCGTGTCTCTAATTGCAAAAAAAAACGATTTAAGGGACTAGTCTATATTAAATTTTTTTAGGTAAATTTAATAGAGATTTAGAATTTTTTTTGCCAATTACTTAGATTTGAAATCAAAGTGAAAAACTTCTTAGTATATTAATGAAATCTTGCTAAATGACATTCATTAAATTAGTTATTGTTTTTATAGAAATAAAAAATTTTTCCTTTTTTTCGCTTTTTTGAAAGTTACTTTTTTTCAACTTTTCGCAAAAATACAAAAAATAAAAAAAAATATGACCAAGAAAGCAAAACCTTGTTGTGTTTGTGAAGACCTACAAAAAATAGTTTGAAAAATAAACCTGAAAAGGTTTTTTTGGATTTGCATGAAAAAAACATTTTGATTCGAAAAAAATATACAATATATGCTTTACTCTTAATAAAAGATTTTCTTTCTTTTCTTGTACCATTCTTTTTTTTTCATGAATCTACTTTTTCAGTTTACACTCTTTTGTTTTTGTTGAATTTGAAGTTTTTTTAAGTGTTCCCAAATTATCATTCCAAAAGTTTTTTTCAGAGTCAAAAAAAATAAAAGAAAAGAATAAGAACTATTTTTTTAAAAAGTAATTATTGATAAAACAAATTGAGTTCTTTATAGAGCCAAGTTGGATAAACAGAAGTGAAAGAGAAAATATTCACTGGTTTTAAATTATTTTTTCGTTTTTAAAAATGAGAATAAATATTATTTTTGAGAAAATAATTAAATCCAAAATTAATCAAAAAATTATCATCATTTAAAGATCTTTTTCAAAAAAAAATTTTTTATAAGTTGCTTTTTTTGACAAAATTGGAAAATTTTAAAAAAACCAGAAGTAAAAGTTCTAACATTGAAAAAACCTGTCTATTTTCAATTCTAAATATATTCCAAGATAAGGATTCCTTATTTAGTTATTGGTCAAAAAAAATTAATAGAGACTAGTCCCTTAATGTATGAATAAAAATGTTTTGTTTTTTGATTTCTGAAAATTATTTTCGATTTTTGAATTTCTGTTACTTCCCCAAACATTTTTATTCTATTATTAAATCGAATTTTTTGCTCTTAAAATTCCCAAGCCAGTTAACAACCCCCCCCCCATCTGGGGAGCATAGGAAAAGTTATAGAGTTTTTGGAAAAATGTAAAATTTAGTAAAAAAACTTAAAATATTAAGACATCACTTTTTGCACATCACTAGCATGAAAAAATAAAATTGTAAAAAAAAAGTTAGTCGAAACTACTACGTTCCTTAATCTATCATTTCCTCTTAAATAATAGACTTTATTCGTAATAGAATCAAAATTACAGAACTCCAAATTCATGAGGATATTCTATTCATTGGTGTTGTCAGTATAACCACGATTTTTAAAAGTTTCTAGTCTAGAAAAAAGGTCTGTTTTGGGGTAAAAATTTTCAATGACTTACCAAAATGAATTTTTCTTAAATTCAACTTTAGGATATTTTTTTGAATAGATAATAACTAATAGTTTTGAAAACACTCTACTCTTCTAAACAAAATCAAACACAGAAAAAAAATAACTGATGATAAATATTCCGTGTCCTAGGTTTTCAAGGATTCAAAAGAATAAAAGAAAAATCAGAGATTTTACTCGATTCCATTAAATTCTGGAATACCTAACGAAAAGTGTCCGAAGAGTGCCTAGCTTTTCCAGAGTTCAAAAGAATAGAGAAAAATCTTTGATTTTACTCTATTCCTTTAAATTCTGTAAAACCTAACGTTAAGTGTCCTCGTTTTTTTATACTTTTTGAAATAAACCGAAAATTTATTAAAATTTTCTGTTTATTTCAATAATTAAAAAAAACCTAACGAAAAACCAAAAAAAAAATATTTTTTTAAATTTATATCAATAAATAATTCTCTAATAATCCAAATAATTGGCTATCCATTTGAAAGATATTTATTAAATTTAAAATACTTTTAAAATATATGATTATAACCTCTAAAACTGTGAAAAAAAAAAAAAAATTCAAATTTTTTACTATTAAATTGAAAAAAAATATTAATAGAATCTAGAAAATTGAATTTTCCATCATAAATTGTAAAATCTCTTTAAAAAATATTTTTTGATCCAAGATCTTTTATTAACCACAAGTGTTTATTCTAATTGAAGTTAGTAAAAAGGGTAAAATTAGCAAATGTTTAATTTTTTTTTCGAAAAAATTTTTTCATGATCGTGATGTGTAATTTCTTGAATAAAAAAAAAAAAAAAAAAACAAGAAATTTGAATGGTGCTTTTCCAGAATTCAAAAGAATGAAGTATAATCAAAGATTTTCAAATCAAAATAAAAATTTAAAAAAAACCTAACGGCGCTTTTCCAGAAATCTAAAGAATTGAGTTAAATCTTTAAAATTTTGGAAAACCTAACGAAAGGTGCCGTGAAGTGCCTATGTTTTTTTTAATTTTCGAAATAAAACGAAAATTTCTTAAAATTTCTTTTCATTTGAAAAATTAAAAAAAAACTAACGACACTTCCAACTTGTAGAATTTAACAACTCCTTTTATATAAGGTATTTCCAAAAAAGTGGTGCATTTTTTTTTTTTTTACAAATTTCATAAAAAATCATTTTTGTTAGTGAAGGTATTCGTTAATTGACAATATCAAATTAAGTTTAATATTAATACCCATTGAATCAATGGCTAATGGTCTTTATTTCATATAAATGTATGATGAAATAATTTCCAAAAAATGAAAAAAAAAAAAAATAACACTGTTTTTGTAGAAAATCATGCACAACCAATTTCAATGAAAAACTGGAAATATGGAAAGTGTACAAATGATTTTTGAAATAATAAAATGTAGTTAAAGGTTCTCAATCCTATTTGAAACTTTTTTGAGATTAAACAGGTTAGGAAAACCATTTTATCGATCATAAAGAAAATAATAAACACCAATTTTAACTCCTAAAAAATACTAGACAAAATCGAGATCAGAAAATTTAATCACTTTTATTATATTTTATTAACACGATACTAAGGAAAAAAATTAAATTATTATCAAGAATCAATAAATGGTAGACAATGATTTTGTATATTTAAATACTTTTTTAAATATTGAGTTTAATAAATATATTTTAAAATAAATTTGTCCCGCTTATTTGGAAATAGAGTAGTTATCGATATATTTCTTTTTTTAGTTTAATTAAATCTTTTGAAAGTCAATTGTTTTTATTATTTATTCTTTGATTAAATTTTATTAATTTTTCTAAATGGTGAATGGAATTATGTAAATTAGTCATTTTTTGAAATATTCTTTATAAAATAAATATTTAGAAAGTCACGTTATCAAATATTTATTAAAAGGAAATTGAACTAATAATTGTTTTATATCTTTTAAAACGTATCAGTATTAGTGGTTCAAAAAAAAATAATAATATCACATTAAATAAATAATTTGTTTTATTTTTATTTATTTATTTTTTTTTTTACAACTCGTTTTAATTTAAAATTTTGTTTATTAATTTATTTATTAATTAATTCTTACTTTAAAATTAATATAAAAGAGGAAAAAAAGAATTTACACAACTTTATTGATTTTATAATCACAATTGGCGGTGATGGAACACTTTTATGGGCGGTTTCTTTATTCAATTTACAGCCAGTACCACCTTTATTACCATTTAATATGGGTAGTTTGGGCTTTCTTGCATCATTTGGTTTGAATTTTTTTTTCTACCATCTTTCTTTTTCTTTTTTCTTTTCTTTTCTTTTTTCTTTTTTCTTTTTTCTTTTTTTTTAAACTTCTATTAATTATTAGAACTAAAGTTCACATTTTGATTCTTTTTCGAAAAAATTCTCAAATGATTTTTCTTTTAATTCCATAGAACGAAATGATTCTTTTTTATTTCAATAATTAGTCTCAACTTATTTTCCGTTTAAAATGATTTTTAATAGAATTCATCATTCTCAAATTTTAATAACAAATAGTTTTCAAAAAGTTATTCTAAATTATTTAAGGGTTGCCAAATAAATCGATATTGAGAGATTTTTCTTCTTGATTTTTTAGTTTCAACATCTTTTTTTCAATCCTGATAAATTTGTGTTTATTCTCAATAAGAACAAAAATTTTAGTTTGAAATGGAAACAAAAAAATCTTTTTTTTAATAGAGTTTTTGTAGCAAATAAAAAATTCATCTTTTTTAATTCAATTGAATCAAATATATAATTTATGATTTTTTTTTTTTGATAATTCTAAAAGGGACTTTAACCAGTGGAAAATGTAAAATAAAACCGATTCATTTGGAATCTTTAAAACTTTTTGATTCCAAATTTTATTATTTTTTTTTATTCCAAAAATTCTATTTTTGGAATCTTTTTTAAAACTCTAATTATAATCACAACATTTAATAGAAAAAAAATTTTTTCAACAGTTTTTTTTTGATAATTATTAATAAGTTTTTTGGAAAAATATTGAAATAAAAAAACAAATACTAACTTATATATATAAGCTAAATTTCAAAAATAGGGTCATCATTAGTCTTTTATAAATTATTAGTATGTGTGTTGTGTTAACCAAATATTCTGAACCCAATATCTTTTAAAAGTCATTATTGAATATTTAATATCAAGAAACAATCTTCTTTTAATGAAAATTTCCCAAAGTTAAATTCATTTTTTTGCAATTTTTCTTTCAAAATGATTCCATATTTTTATTTTTATGTTGAATGAACAAGAACATTTTTGAAAACCGTTAATATTCAAGAGATGAGATTAATTAGCATTGGGGAAAGGGATTGTAAAATTCAAAGAAAGTAAAACACCCAAGAAGTGTTTGCTTCGAAAACAAGTATCAACCAAATTTGCTTTAATGAGTTACAATGGTTCCTTGAAAAGTGAAGAAATAGCAAGATCAAATAAGATCTTCTTTTCTCTTTCATTTGGAGACAATGTGATGAATGTGATCGTATTCATTTTATCTTTGAGTTCTTTGTTGTACATTCAAAAAATTGGTTTTGTTTTCGTTTTCTTTTCTTTTTCTTTTTCTTTCTTTTGTTGAGATTCTTTTTATCTTGAAAAAGGTATCAAGGAAAGTTTGGGTTGATACCAAATGGGTAAATAGTAAAAATCTGATAACTCTGATGGAAAGTTGTTTCAAAAAGGTTCTTGGAAGCAATGGTGAATCTTAAATGGATAATTTTAAGATGAAAAATCATTTTAAAAATAGGGCCAGATTTATTTTTTTCTTAATGGGTTTCTTTTCTCTATTCTTTTATTAGAAATAATAATTAAAACAGAAAAGGGTGTTTTAGACAGTTATTTTTTAGTTTTAAGTTCTGATTTTTCTGGGTTGAGTTTTGGTATTCACTAAATGAGAAACTACAATTTTTTTTCAATCAAAAATTTGCCCCTATTTTTGAAATTAAGCTTATATATATATATATATATATATATATATATAAACTCTGTTTCAGTCAAAGGGGCCCAACTTTTTTTTTCAAATATCAATTATTTTATATAATTGACCTTTGAAGAACAAATAAGAAATAAAGAGAATAATACACCTCAAAGAAATGTTGATACATGTCTGAAAGAAAACTAATTAATCAATAGCTTTTCTTAAAAATTGAAAAACTCAAATTCTTTGGGCCCTATTGAGAAAAACAACGATGTTCGTTTTGAACTTCTACTGGTATTTGAATAATAAATATGAAACATTTTTCACTTCATTTTCCTTACTTTTCTTTTTGAAATCAAGTCCAAAACGAAGTGTGTTGGTATTTGTGGTCTCTATTTGAAAAAGGAAATGAAAATGAAGTGAAAATTTTTCACATTTATTAAACAAATATCAAGATCAAAGATCAAATTGAATTCCAATAGAAATCAATAGATTTCTCAACAATCTTTACATGGTTTCAATGACATTAGAATAACACGTTTTTACCAATTGACTATTGATCTTATTGCAATAAAAAATTTTTTTGCAAACGAATGACGTTTTTAAAAAAAAATCGAAAAAAAAAAAACAAAAAATGTGTAGAAATGTGAAAAAATGATTTCAATTTTGAAAATTTCCAAAATAAAATTTTTCTTCTAATATCTATGCAAACCCTTTAAACACGTGTATTATACCATTACAACTGGGCCCCTTTGACTGAAAAATAGTTTATATAAACATCATTTCAAAAATTCTGTATCATCTGAAATAATAATTTGAAAAAAAAAATAATATATTGCTTAGTATTCAAGAACAAAAAATAATTAAATCTGATTTGTAATTCATTTTTTAATCATTCTAAATCATAAAGATTGTTGTTTAAATAGTTTACTTTTTTTTTTAATTTAATTTTATCATTAAAAGAAAAAACCTATTTAATGTTCTAAAATCTAGAATTTTTTTTTTCATCACTATAATACTATTGATAATTGTTGTTTTTTAGAATTTATTGGTTTTTAAAACCATTGGATTTTAACAAATTGAAAAAAAAGGATATGTACAATAATAATTGTTTTGTGATCTTTTTTTTTTTTTTTTTTGTGAAAAAAAAAATCTTTTCAAAAGAATCTGTATTAAAAATTCCTAAAAAAATAAAAATTAATTACTTGAAAAAAACTTTTTTTTAAATTAAATTTCCTCAGAATCATATGGTTGGACACGAGCATCATAATTCAAAAGTAGTTTTTATTTTGTAATTTAAATGTTTAAAAAATGGACTCTACTTTTTTTTATGTAACCATTTTCAATAAAAAAGAAAGAAATGTTAAAATATTGTATTATTTTTAGAATAATAGAATTTTTGATGATAACATATATTATCCTGATATTAACAATAAAATCGCAATAGTATGAAAAAAATCGCGATTAATCCTACTTTATCACGAAAAAAAATCATAAAATCGTGGTTATCCACATTATCGCGATAAAATACATCATCGGGATAAAGAGAAAAATTATTTTTGAAATCATACAAAAAATCTATTGACTTAAACAAAGCCTTGAGTATTTTACAACTATTACCCCCTTTAAAAACATCAGAAAAATGTTTAAAGGGGTGTGAACTTATCTTCAATTGTCTTTAAGTGTTTGAAAGACATGAAGCTTTATTAAAGTCTTGAGATTGTTTCTAGCTGAAAAAAAAATTTTTTTTTCTTTTCATTTTTTTTAACAAAATATAAAATCTCAAACGAATTTTATGATCAAACAAATAATAACCTATTTGAACAATATACTTGAATATAAAATAGATTTGTTTTTTTTTACAATAGAGTTATTACCTTCACAGGTTAAATAACCAAAAAGAATATAGAGTAATTTTCTTTCGTATTGGAGATCTATTAAAAAAAAACCTTTAATCTCTAGTTATGTTTTCTTTACAATACAAATATAAAGATAAAAAAGAATTATAATAACAAGAAAACAAATGTACAAAAAATCTTAATAATTAGCGATCATGTGACTAGGTTATTTTGAAAGCTTTTGAATAGTTATACATGTACACGTTCAGCTTACATAGAATATTGGAAATGTTTTAACCAATAACGCATTCTTTAAAGAAAGAGAAAGGTTTGGTTCTTTTAGAAGCTTTTCGGCTCAAAACAATTTATAAAACCACAACGATAAACTGAGAAAATATTTATTTACCTTTAGTTCTTATTGTTGTTGATCTAAAAGGATAGATAGGTTTGTCAACCAAACCAAACAATAAAATATAATGAAAAATCTTTGATCTGATCCTTGATTGAATCAAGTATCTTTTTTGTTTTTTTTCAAAAGAATAATTTTTTTTTTAAGGATCCATTTTTTGATTGAAAAAAAAATTTCTTTTGATTAAAATATTGTTGAATTAGCCCTAAAAGCCCATCAACTATTATTATATCACGATTTAATTTTTATAGCGATAAATTTGGCATCTATCACCATTTATAGACAATTATCGCGATTTTATAGAATATCATGATTTGTGATATATCGTGATAATATTTATTATCACGATATTATTAATAATCACAATTTGATTAAAAAAAATCGCGATTTTTCAAGCTTTATCGCTACTTCACAAAAATATCGTCAAATCCTCTAATTTATTTTTTGTTTTGTTTTTGAAAAATAAATTAAAAATTTACCCGAAACATTGATTATTAACGATATTAAAAAAATAAAAACAAAAATAAAATCATTAATAATTTATTTTCAATGATTATAGAAGTTTTGAAAAAATTCAAATATTTTACATTTACGAGTATTTTAGCCAATTTTACAATTTACGTTTTTTTTTGATTTCTACTTTATATTTGTTATTAACAATAATACAATTGGTATGGTAGGGGGTGAAAGGGAAAGGGGAAAGGAAAATAAAATAAAAATAAGAAAAAAAAAAAAAAAACAGAAAACAATAATCCATTTTTTTCCCAAAATAAAATCTCCTCTTTATTTACTAATCTTTACAACTATTCTAAAACTTCAATTATTTTAACCTTATTTTACAAAAATATAAATTAATAAAAAAAAAATGTAATAGATTATCGAGAATTCAAAAAAATCATAAAATTAACTCTTGAAAAAAATATTTTAATTAATTTTCGTTCAAGACTATTATGTAAAGTTTATTCAGCAAAAGGCAATCTACTATTGGAAAAAAATGTAACAAACGAAGTTGTAATTGATCGAGGTTCAAATTCGATCAGCTTTTTAAAATGCTATTGCGATGGCGTACAATTTACAATGATTACTGGGGATGGTGTAATGGTTACCACACCCACAGGTTCGACTGCATATAATTTATCTGCCGGTGGTGCAATTACTCATCCTTCAGTGAAAGGAATGCTATTTACACCCATGTGTCCATATTCAATTTCTGCCCGGCCTTTGTTATTTCCAAACTCTGTTACTATAAAAATATTAAACCCAAAAAGCGCCAAATGTAATGTATCTGTTACATTTGATGGGAGCAAATTTGACGATTTAGAATATGGTGGTTACGTGACAATACAGACATACAAATATCCCATCCCTTCAATACACGTTTCCGACTCGGTATCAGATTGGTTCAGCGCCATTAGTACAATACTTGGTTGGAATGAGGTTACTTATGCACCGAAGCCCTACGAAGAAGATTAAGAATTAAATAATATCATTTTCCATTTTTGAAAATCTTTCATTATTTATTTTCAATTTTCCAAATAAAAAAAAGTTTTTAGTGAGATAAATAGAGTTTTTTCGATTGTCTTAATTATCAAATAGTAAATATATTAAAATATAAAAAGCAAATTAATTTTTTTTATCATACAATTATTTTTTTCATTGTTTATTAACATTTGTAAATAAATTCCAATTCAAACATTTTAACACATCAAAATTCAATTTTTGAAAAAAGAATCTTATTTAATCAATTCTCAAAGAAATATCATATTAGAACTATTCATCAATTGAAATGTGAACAATTGTTTAAAAATTACAATACCTGCAAGAGAAAAAATAAATAATTTTGAAAACCGATAAATAAATTATTAGTGTGTTAAAAAATTCTGAAGAGAGCAAAACAAAAAAATACATTGATAAATTTGTTTAAATTCTTTTAACAATTATTGAAAGATCAAATGGTTAGATTCCCTCAACTAATTATATTTGAATTCTTCTATTTAAAATAACCCAACTTTGATCAAATTTCAATCGTTTGAAAAATTTTTTGATCTAACGAAACAGGTTACTTAATTGAAAAAATGAAATGAAAATAAAAAAACTAAAAGATGAAAAAATGATTTTCATATTTTACAAAAATCAAAATTTTTTACAATTTGGGATGAAATTATATTATAGTGATTATTTGAAACCTTTTAACTGTATTAAAATTTTTGAATGGTAGTTTAGATGGATAAGCTTCATCACTTCCCTTTATACCAACCAATTTTGAATGTATTATAATATCAAGAACTGGTTATTAATCTTGTGAATTCGCACTTTTAATATATTTTCATATAAGAAGGTATTAACAAGAATCATTAATGATGTAATATATTATAATTTTAGTCTTTTGAAACATTTTAAAAAAAACATTAATTTTATTAAGATATTAATTTGTACAAAATTTCAAATTTATGTTATATTTAAAACAGTATAGAATAACATTTATTTACTTTATTTCATCTAATTTCGAAATAAATTTGATATTTGAAAAACAGATTGTATATTTTTTTCATCTTTTAGTTTTATTATTTTCATTTCTTTTTTTGAATTACCAAAAATGTTTCATTTTATCTCAAAAGGTTTTTTAGATAACTTAAATTAAGCAAGAATTGAGTCTTTTAAATTGAAAAAATGAATTATAATTTATTCAATTTCTCGAACCTTTATTCATATTAATCTTAATTTGAAATAATTCAATAAATTGACATTTTTTTTTTTTTTTTGTGCTTTATTTAAAATTTTGAGACAACTTTTTTTTGTTAGAATTTATATAATTTTTGATATTTATTCTTTTGTGGTATAGTAATTGAAAATAATTATTAATATTTAAAAAACTCAATTTAAAATTTATCACTCCTCAATAATTTATTTATCAAATTATTTTGATTCTAAAAAAAAAACTCAATTCTTTTTCACAAAAGGGAAACCTCTCAAATCATGAAATACTAATGAATTTGATTCTTAAGAAGATAATTACTCATTGGTGATTTACATTTTAATTATTCATTTTTTCATTTTTTGCTTTTTTATTTTATGAATTTTGAACAGTTGGAAAATGAAAAAGCAAGATAAGAAGAAACCAATTTGGAAATAATCTACATGTGTATAAATGGAAACAGTTTAAGTTTGATTTTCGAATGAGCCAGATATATGAATTAAGTAAGGTGGTTATTGGATTGATATATCAAACAAGGAGAGAGAACTAAAGAAAAAAAACAATCCCAACAAAATACCGAGATGAATTCTTACTTTATCTTTTAAAATGAGACATTAAACAACAGAAGTTGGCTTGTAAATAACTATCAATAACCTGGAAAGAACTTTTTCCCAATTCGCCATGTTCAAAGGTTTTTATTGATTTTATAATTTTTTTTCTTTACAATTTCCAAAACGACATTTCTCATTTTAAATAAAAGGACACACCAATTTTTAAAAGATTGAAGTTCAATTTTTATTGTTTTGTTTCAAAGAGTTTAAAAGATTCAGTTGTGTTTTTTTTTATGTTTCAAAGAGTTTCTTATATTTTATAAAATGATACTTCAATTAATTTGATATAATTATGAATAATTATTGAAATTATCTTTGCCCTTTTATTTGAAAAAGAGTTAATTTAGAATTTTGGAAGATTTTGAAATTAAAAGATATAATAAACTAAATTTCAAAAATTGTGATTCATTAGAAAAAATAAAAGTAGAGGTATAATAGAAAAGTGTATGCAAAAAAAATTATATATTCATTATATTAAAATAATAAATAATTATGAAATCATAACCATAATTCACTTATTGATAATAAAAAAGTGAAAATAATAATTACTTATTATAGTTCAGAAAATATCCCATTGAATCAAAATAAAAAAAAAAATAAAAAAGATTTATTTATTTCATATTTTTTTTTTGGGGGGATTTAAAAATCTAAAATACAAGAAAAAGTAAAAAAAATTAATTCAATGATTTCCACTACTCACAAGTTAAAAATAATATTTTATTTATTTATTTTTTTTTTTTTTAGCAAAAATATTTAGTTTACTTCTCAAATTAAAACAATCAATCCGAAAATTCTTCCTCTATTTTTTTTTTTTTTTTTATAGTTGTGATATATTACCGAATTAAAAAATAGCTAATAAGTAATCTTTGAAGAGTTTTTTTTTTCAATTTTTTTATTATAATTACCTTCAGCTTTTAAAATAAATTTCTGGTTTTTTTAAAATTGATAAGATTTCGCTGATTTTGTAAAATAATTACATTTTAAATAAAATATTGTTTATAAAAAATTTTTTTTTTCCTTTATTCTTAAGTTCTTCTATAAATATCCATTGGACAAAGTTGAAAGCATTTATTGGTTTCTAACTTTTTTTTTTTTTTTCAAAATTGTATAAAATAACAATCTGAGAGAAAAAAATAAATATAGAAGAAAAAAAAAATAAAAATGATCGAACTTTATTTCAACAAACTAGTAGTATTTAAATCCTACTTAAGAGCTAACTTCATTATTGGTAATACTTTTATCACAGAAAATGAAATTAAACCTAAATCAAATGTTATGTTTTTAAAAGAAAATATTTTACAGCCCTTTTAAAAAAGTGAGGATTTTTTTTAAAACTTTTTACAAGTTTTCTATTTGAAAAAAGTGTGAAATCAACCTTTAAATGTGATGTGGGGATTGGAGTTGAAAGAAAGTTCCCTATTTTAAAAATAAGTCCTCCCTTTAATAAAACAGAAAATTTTCTAAAAAGTTTTAATTCTCGTAATTTTTAAAAAAAAATTCTCACTTTTTTAAAATAGCTGTATTATAACAATCAGGAATATTAATTAACAACATAATTATATTTGGGAATAAAAATGAAAAAAACAAACAAAGAAACAAAAAAACAAACAAGCGTTTCAAAGTATAAACCAGTAAACAAGATAATTTATTAATTTTTCTTTGGGACAATATTTAATAATTTCATTCCTTGCTTGAGTTCCTCAATATTTTTTTCTAATTCTTGTTTTTCAAATTCGGTGAATTGTGTTGATAAATTTTGGTTGCTGATATTCTCTTTTTTCTCTAATTTTGCTAAAATGAATTCCAATTGTTTGATTGTATTGGCTTGTCCTTCAATTGTTGTGTATGCTTTTAATAAAGTTGTTTCTATTGATTGCTGTTGCTTTTGAATTTCTGCAAACTGTTTCTTAATTGTTAGTTTTTCATTTTCTCGTTCATTTTTAATATCATTTAGTAAATCTTGGTGTTCACTCTTGAAAGTTTCCTGTTTTTTAATTTCTTCTTTTCTCATTTTTGCTAAATAAATGTTTTCTTGATCAAAAACAAAAGAATTTTTTCCAATTACAAATAGATAATCAACAAAGGAACCCCATTCTTTTAAAATGTTTGATAAATAACTCTCTTTTTCTTTTTCTTTTTCTTTTTCTGTTTCTTTCTGTTTTTCTTTCTCTTTTTCTTTCTCATTTTCTTTTTCTTTTTCTTTTTCTTTTTCATTTTCTTTTTCTGTTTCTTTTTTCATTTCCTTTTCCTTTTTTAAAAAGTCTTCAATTTTCACGATCGACAAAGAATTATTTTTGAACAAGTATAATTCTATTAAAGAAATTAAATTGTTTTGCTTCTTCCAATCACTGTTCTCTTCAAAAAAAGAAATTAAAGAATTTTTCATATTTTTTTCTTTTTGTGTAATTATTTTATTATCTTCATCTTCTTCATTATTCTCATTCTTTTTCTTTTCACTTTGGCAACTACACTGCTTGTAAGTAATAATTGAATCTAGACCTTCTTGTGAATTTTGGATCACAAAGGGATCTCTTGAAAGAAATAAAATCATGTTTGGATAGTGTTTCTTTAAAATTGTTATTGTTTCTTCATTAAATTTTTCTTCAAGATGTTCTTTTAATTTCAAAACAGTTACTTGTTTATTATTTAAAAGAAAATTTATCGCTTTTTGGTTAATATTTGAAAGTGTTCCTGGAAGAACAGTGTTTGTTTTTGTTTGTTCCATTTTAAAAAATCGAAAAATATAAATTAAAAAAAAATGAATCATTCTCTTTGGGATTGTAAGTTCCAACACGATGAAGATCTGAGATTGAAATAATAGACTGTTGTATTGTGAGTCAATTGAATTTGTCATCAAATATGAATTTTGAAAATAAGTTTAGAAATCAACAATTAAAGTAAATCAATAATCTCAAATCATTTTTTTACAACAATATCTAATAGACACAAAACCAAAAAATTTTAATCAATCTAAATGGGTAATTTACAAGGAAACCTTCCAACTGGACAAGGTGGTCAAGGCGGCCAAGGCGGCCAAGGTGGCCAAGGAGGGAAAAAAGATGATAAAAAAAAGCCACCAAACCGAAAAAAGGCAACCGATGTTGGTCATCGTATTAAAAAAATAAAAGGACACAGAAATCCTAACAAGCTTCCAGAAATTAAACCTCACACAAAGTGTAAATTAAGGTTACTTAAACAAGAAAGAATTAAAGATTATTTGCTTATGGAACAGGAATTTATTCAAAATTCATCATTGTATAAGCCAAAAAAAGAAGAAACAGAAAACGCCTTAATTGAAGAAATGAATCATCTTCGTGGATCACCAATGCAAGTTGGTACACTTGAAGAATTAATAGACGACGATCATGCAATTGTTTCTTCAGGAATGACTCCTGCTTATTATGTTCCAATTCTAAGGTATTATTTTATTTTTCAGAATTTAATAAAAAAATAAAATAAAAAAAAAAAAGGAAAAAAATTCCTAACACCAAAACAACAAACACAAAACGATTCAAAAAAAAGAGTTAGGTCAAAAAAAACAATAGTTCAAAGTAAAACATTCTAATAAAGGAATCAAGTCAAAAAAAGGAAATTAAGAAGAAAAAAAGAAAAAAAAAACCTTTCAAAATTTTTTTTCTTTCTTATTCTTTTTAAATTGTTTTTTTTTTGTTTTCGGATCAAGAAAAAAAATCCTAAAAATTTATCACATAATTCTTCTCTTCGTTTTTTGTCTTTTTTATTTTCAAAAAAAAATTCACAAAATTATTTTTCTTTTATAATCCAAACGATTAAACTTTAATTTGCAACAATTATTTTTCTTTTCTTTTTTGTTCTACTTTTATTGAAACAAAAAGATGTGTTGATCGAAATTTACTTGATCCAGGATGCACTGTTCTTTTACATAACAAATTAATGGCTGTTGTAGGAGTATTACAAGAGGATGAAGATCCAATGGTAAGTGTTATGAAAATTGACAAAAAGCCAACAGAAACATTTGCAGACATTGGCGGATTAGAAAAACAAATCCAAGAAATTAAAGAAACAGTCGAATTGCCTTTGACAAAACCCGAATTGTATGAAGACATTGGAATTAATCCACCAAAGGGTGTAATTCTGTATGGCCCACCAGGTAAAATTTTCATTTTATTTTCTTTCTGGTAGCAAACTACCAAGTTTAGATTTACTTTAGATAAAAGCCCTTTAAAAGTCTTGTGTGTGAACATGAAAATAAAAAGAAACACAAGTAGAATATATCGATTATTAGGGAGTTATCCATAAAAAAAATCGAAGCACAGAACAAAAAAATACTTTAAGGGTCGAGTCATTACGGTTTAAAATAATTTTCAGAAAATAAAAAAAAATTTTATCAATTTTTATAAAGGACCTAATACCAATCAAAAACTAACCAACATGTGTTGTACGAATTAATCTCCAAAAATCAACAATCAAAAACAAGGTCATTTTTAGAAAAAAGCGCATAAGAACGACACTCAATTTCCAATTTAAATCTTTATGAATTATAATTATGAAAACAACTGAGTTGGTTTTGAAGTGTCGCTCTTTGGTGTATTTTGAGATCTTACAAAGTTTTTTTTTTTTTCATTTTTTTCCTTTTCTCAAATTAGTTATTTTATTAAAAGAATTTTACAAAATCATTACTTATCAAAGTTAGAGATTGTTACAAAATAACCACAAATTAGATTAAATCAAATTAAATTAATTGTTTCCTTAAAGAAAACAATTTGTTTTAAATTGAAGAAATTTAACCCTTTGTAAATATAAAACAAGAAACAAGTAATTTTTTTTTTAAAAATTTGGTTTTTTTGAAATTGAGATTTCTTTGAGATTTTTTTTTTGTTATTCAAATTTTTTTCCAAAGAGATCCTAAGAAACTTTTTTTTTGTTATTTGAAGTTTATCAATCAAAAGAAGTGCAATTTCACAATACCCTTTTACTGTTTCAAGTTGTCCCTTGAGTATTGAGCAAATCCACGTTAAATGACTAGAGACTTAAAAAAGATAATTATTGAAATCGATAAATTTTGATTTTTTTAATTAAATATAAAAAATCAAAAACTTTAAAGAAAAAAAAATATTTGTATTCATAAAAAATATTTCAGAAACAGATTAATATTATCAAAAGCCACTCTTTCACTTAAATTTGAAATTATAACAAATGATATACATAAAAAAAAATTTATATTAATTTACAGTACCGATTTTTTTTTTTTTAATTTAAAAGTTTTTTAAATTGTAGATTTTTGTTTTGTACTGAGTTGTTTTTATATCTATTTCTTTATAGTAAATTTTTTTTTTTTTGTGTGTGTTTTTGGTTTCATTAAAATAAAATATAATTAAAGAATAAAGAAAATTTACAAAATAATCGAAAATTATGATTATTAATATTATCGAGGAAAAGGAGTAATTAATGAAAATTTTATCAAAAGAAAAAAAGCGAAAAAAAGACATGAAAAATAATCAAAACAAAATTTTCATTCAGAAAACATTGAAAGCTGAAAAAAAATAAATAAATTAAATATAAAAAAATTTCGTTTATAAATAAATGAATTACATCAATATTAAATGTCTTAATTTTTTATAATGGATAACAATTAATTAAAAAAAAAAAAAAAAAAAAAGGAACTGGGAAAACTCTTCTTGCAAAAGCTGTTGCAAATTCTACAAGTGCAACATTTTTAAGAGTTGTTGGCTCAGAATTGATTCAAAAATATTCCGGAGAAGGCCCAAAACTTGTAAGAGAATTATTTAAAGTTGCACATCAAAATGCACCATCAATTGTCTTTATTGATGAAATTGATGCTGTTGGAAGAAAAGTAAGTGATTTTTATTATTTTTTTTTAAACTTTTTAACGACAAAAAAACACAATACCACAAACAATTAAAGATTGATCATAAACTATTTTCCAGTCAAAGGGTCTCAGTTTTAATGGGTGAGCGGATTACATGTGTTTAAAGGGTTTGAATCAATATATGAGAAAAATTTATATTTGGAAATTTTCGAAATTGAAATCATTTTTTCAGATTTTGGCACATTTTTTTTTTTTTTTATATTGATTTTTTTTGACATGTAATTCATTTGCAAATTTTTTTTTTTATTGCAAGATTATAGTCACTTGATAAAAACGTGTTATTCTAAGGTTACTGAAACCATGAAAATTATTCGTCAAGAAATCATATTTATTTCAATTGGAATTTTCTAAAGATCCTCAATTGGAGATCAAAATAAATGTGAAAAAGTTTCACTTCATTTTCATTTCCTTTTTCAAATAGAGACCACAAATACCAACACACTTCGTTTTGGGTACTTGATTTCTAAAAGAAAAGTATGTTAAATGAAGAGAAAATTGTTTCCTATTTATTATTCAAATACCAGTAGAAGGTCAAAACGAACATTGTTATTTTTTCTCAATGGATACCCTAAGAATTTGAATTTTTCAATTTTTAAGAAAATATATTGATTTTTCAGTTTTATTCCATATGTATACCAACTATTTTTAATGTATATTATTCTACTAATTTCATTATTTGCTTTTCAAAGTTCAATTATTCAAAATAATTGATATTTGAAAAAAATTTTGGTAACACTTTGACAGAAACAAAGTTTAGTTTGTTATATATTTCTAATGAATTTCGAATTACAAAACTTTAGAATTTATTTCGGGAAGTTGATCTAAAGTGGAGGTAGTGTAGATATTGACAATAAAAAAAATATTCAAGAAAAATAAAAAATAGATGAATAATCTGAATCCAAATTCAATTTTTAAAATCTCTTTTAAATAATCTTTCAGAAATATAAAAACACTTAGAAATACCACTAAATTCAAATAACTGTATTAAAATTATTACTTCAATTTCCTTTTTTTTTGAAATTTTTTTACACAGGATTTGGATAAAGATGAATATTGATTCAAAGGCAAAGAAACTTTGTAAAATTAGTTGATCTTTGGAATATTCTTTGCAAAGAACTGTTTTCAAAATAAGAGTTGATAAAGTTAAAAATGTTGAAATTGAACTAAAAGGTTTTTTTAATTTATTTGAATTTATCAGTAACATAAAACAAAAAATAAATTTATACTTTACTAATAAATTATCGGTGTGTTAAAAAAAATTGATATGTGGTGGGTACTAAAATTTTGAATTTTTGATTTTATGTTAAGAATTAAATGTTTAAAAGAAACACTTTATCCATTAAAGAGAGAATTTTGAGGTGAGTAAAATTGTGTCATATAATTCAAAGTCTAAATAAGCACAGTTGACATAAGTATTTGGAACTTAATTTAGAATACTATTAAAAATTTTAGAATCTTTTCAGATTTTTTTGAGTTGGTCGGAAAAAAAATTTATAATACTTTACCAAATTTGTTTGCCTAATAAACACATTTTTTTTTATTTATTAGGTGGTGTAGTAAAAATACAAAAGAATATAGAAAGAGAAGAAGAAAAATGCACATATAAGAAAAAATAAATTTAAGAAAGAATAATACATAAAAGGGAATCAAATTAAAGATTATTCATATCCTGAAAAAAAAACATTTTTTCTTTTTCTATTTAATTTACTTTTTTTTTACAAAAATAAATAAAAAAATAACTTTCAATTTTAATTTTCAAAATAACGAAAAATTAATTTCCCTTTTTATGAAAAAAATCCTTTTTATTAATGTATTTTTTTTGAATCATTAAAACAAAAAAAAAATTTATAGAGATATAATTCGTCTTCTGGAGGACAAAGAGAGGTTCAAAGAACTATGCTTGAATTATTAAATCAATTAGATGGATTTGATTCAAGGGGGGATGTTAAAGTAATTATTGCAACTAATAGAATTGAAACTTTAGATTCTGCATTAATTAGACCAGGTAGAATTGATCGTAAAATTGAATTCCCCTTGCCAGGAATCAAAACAAAAAGAAAAATTTTCCAAATCCATACAAGCAAAATGACTTTGTCTGAAGATGTTAAACTTGATGAATTTATCATGACAAAAGAAGATCTTTCTGGCGCAGATATTAAGGCCATTTGTTCAGAAGCTGGTTTATTGGCTTTAAGAGAAAGAAGAATGAAAGTTACACAAGAAGATTTTAGAAAGGCTAAGGAAAAAGTTTTGTATCGAAAAAAATCCCAAGTTCCTGAAGGTTTGTTTTTTATCAATTTGTTATTCTTTTTTTTTTTTAATTTATTATATTGATCTAAAATAAATAAAATAAATTATATTTATTATTATATATTATTATATTTTTGTAATTATTTAATTATAGGCCTATATTTATAAGTGGAATAATATTCTTGAACCAATATAAACAAATCATATTTAAATATTAGCAAAAAAAATAAACAAATTATCCCCTCAAAAATAAAAAAAACAAAAAAATTTATTTATTTTTTTTTTTTGTTTTCAATTCTTTCTCTTTTTTCTCAAAATAATAATACCTTTTCCTGATTTTTTTGAATTTTTATTTTTCAGTTGTTATTTTTTATTAAATCATTTTAGGGGTTAAATATATAATTATATTTTCAAAATACTTTTTTGAAACCTAGAAAATTTGACTTACAGTGATCAAAATAATTTGTGACCAAAGATTATAATCCTTGTTTCAAAATATAATTGGTGATTTTTTTTATTCTTGTTTCAAAGTTAAATATAATTCACTACTCAATAGTAATATACCCAAGTTCAAATCAATTTTGAAAGTAAACTACTTGATGGTTTGAGTAAATTTTTAAATTAGGAATGGAATTTGAAATTTTTTTATAATTTACTCAGTTTTTAATAAACTTTTTTATTTTTTTTTAAAGAAATAAATTATATCAAACATTTACTCTATTTTTTTAGAATTTCTATTTAATCCTTCATTTTTTGAATTTCTTTTTTAAATACTAGAACTTTAAGAACCCAATATGATATTTAATTAGGGTTTATTGTTTGTTTCTTTGATCGGTTGATGTATAGCTCTTCTATAAATAAAAAAAAGATGCTTTTTATTTTGAAATATGGATTATAATTTTCTGCACACTTTATTTTGACAACAGTATATTCAATCTATTAAAATTGAGATGAAGTTACAGATCTGGTAACCAAGAACCAGAATAACAAGACTTTTCATTCATACACAAGGTTATGGCTTTGTTCCTTTCCAAGAACTGTCATCCTTAAAAATTACTAACTCTGATGTTTGGTCAAGATCTAAAAAAAAAAAAATGAAATAAAATTCCTTCAAAATACAAATACCCTCACCTGGAAAACTGTTTTTAAGTTTCAAAATAATAAATTTTTTGAAAAACTGTATAAAATCTAAAAATTGTCAAAAAACACTAATTACGATCAAATAACCCGAATCAAAAATCAAAAACCTTCATTTATTTTTCAAAATTTGTCAAAGAACATTTCTTATTTTCAAAAACACAAATAATTCCCAAACAAGGGATTGTTTGAGGTTTTGTAAAATACTATTATTTGAATTTTAAAAGGGAAAAACTTCAAAGAAAACAAAGTTAGAATTGTGGAGGAAAGTAATGTAACAACTTATTTTGCGAGTAAGGTTTCTTATTTTGTAAAAATATGATAACAAAAGAAGTCAAGTTTTATTTTTTTCTTGCAATGTCAATTCTCAACTTTTTCTTTATAACCTTAATTTTATTTGGAGTTGCTTACTCTGTCAGGTGGGAATTCTGTGATCCAAACGCTGATTACAAAATTAGAATTGAGTCAGCGCGTATTTATCCAGATCCAATCAAGATCGGAAAAAACGTTCTGGGTGTTTTAAATGGAACACTTTTGGAAGAAATCGATGGTGGGACACTTAAAATTCAGCTCAAATATGGTGGCCAACCTATTTACAAAATTGAAGATCCAATATGCTCTGCTCCACAAGTCTTTCTGTGTCCTCACAAACCGGGGTTTGTTTCTTTGAGTAAAACGGTGCCCATTCCTTCTTTTACACCAAGGTACAATTCTATTCACTTTAGATATTTTTTTGTTTTTAATTTGTAATTACCAAACGATCAATTTTGAGAAAAAATAATTCTCACCACAATTTAAGAATCTTGCATCAAAATAAAAGAAAACAATGAATAATTTGGTTTCACTCAATTTAGTCAAAAACATTCGATTCATTCAAAAGTCATTCATCAAATCTCCTCGAAATTACCTAATTTTAAGAAAAACCATCGTGTACTTTTTTTTGGGAATTGGTTCTTTTTCAAAAATAATTTTAACCGAATCGTTGTAAAAATTTGTTTCGTTTTTTGGAAACACGTGTTCTAAAATGCCTTTTTTCATTGCAGATTCCGAAAAAAACAAACAAAAATTTAAACTTTTTCTTTGTTCTTGATTTTTTTTCTTTTGCCGTACTTCTCTTTTTTTTTCTCCAATTTTAGTGGTACGTATACTGGCGAAGTGACAATATTTGATCAAAATATAGAAGTTGTTGTTTGCATTAAATTTACAATGGACATTATGAAATAATAATTTCTCTTTTTTACTTTTCAAGAAAATAAACAAAATAAAAGTTAATAAAAGCTTTTCAAAGATGCCTTTCCATTTTTGTGATCTATTTTTTTTTTTCACCTTGGTTGTACAACATAAACAATGGCAAATTCTAGCAGACAATACTGTGGGTTAAAAAAGAAAAAAACACCCAAACTTTTGGATGTGCTCTGTCGAGAGGGTTTGGTGAATACATTCAAGATCTTGAATTTTTTTATGAATAAAAATTATTTATATTTGTGGTCTTTGCGATTTACCAAACCCAAGACTTGACCGAAGAACCTTCTTAACTATAGGACAGCAATTATTTTTAACCAATAGAGATCAATTATAAAGCTCTTGGATATCTATTGTATTTGACTGGTATTTGAATTACTGTTGTCAAAACAATAAACAATGTAGAAAAATTTAATCCTGTGCTTCAAAATAAAATACTTGTTTCTTTTTTTTTATAGAATAAATATACATTAACCAATCAAAGAAAACTGCAATAAACACAAAACGAATATGGTGTAGTTTCTTAAAAGTTCTACTATTAAAAAAGAAGTTCCCCAAATTAAGGATCAAATTGGAAAATTTATCTCAAAAAATAGAGTAAATTTATATAATTAAAAAAAACAACAAATTTCATTAATATTGGAATGCTGAAATATTTTAAACAAGTCTAATACCTAATTTAAAATTTACTGAAAACATCAAAGAGTTTACCATTAAAATTGATTTGAACCCAGGTATACTATGTGGTATTCTATTGGATGTTGCCTTGGAAAACAAGAAATAAAAAGCACTCACAGATTATATTTTGAAACAAGGATTATAATCTTTGGCAAGCTTTATTTTGTTCACTGTAAGTGTATAGTGCCTATTGTGGATATACTTCAGATCCCAAAAGTAGTAATTATTTAAAAATAATATATTTAAGGTGAGATTCTTTTGGTTGAAAAAATTCAATTGGTAATAAAAAAAAAGTTTCATAGGATATACTTGAAAAAATTCAAATTAACAAAAAAAATACACAAATAGTATTCATTACAAAAATTCAAATAACAAAATAAAATAAGTTCAAAGAATTCTCAATGAAAATTTTCAAATTAACAAAAAAAAAAGGGATCTCAATTACAAAAATCTCAAGAAAAAAAAACAATTCAAAAAATCACCTCAATTTCAAAAATAAAAATCTTCTAAAAAAAAAAAATTCAAAGTCATCAATTGCAAATATTCAAAGAAAAAAAAAAAGTTTCATAGAATATACTTGAAAAAATTCAAATGAAACAAAAAAAAATAATTCAAATAGGATCTCAATGACAAAAAATACAAAATTTAACAACCAAAAAAAAAAGTTCAAAGAATCACCTCAATTAGCAAAAAATCAAATCTTGTAAAAAAAAAAATTCAAAGTCATCAATTTCAAATATTCAAAGAACAAAAAAAAATAAGTTCAAAGGGTTCTCAATGAAAATTTTCAAATTAACAAAAAAATTTTAGTACGATCTCAATTACAAAAATCTAAACAAAAAAAAATAATTCAAAGAATCACTTCAATTAGCAAAAAATAAAAATTTTGACAAAAAAAAAAATTCAAAGTGATCAATTTCAAATATTCAAAGAACAAAAAAAAATAAGTTTAAAGAATTCTCAATGAAAATATTCAAATTAACAAAAAAATATTTAGTTGTATCTCTATTTACAAAAACATATAATAACAAAAAATATAAAAGAATCATCATTCTTTAAGAACAAAAAAATTCAATATTTTTTAAAAAACAAATCTTCGTTTTTGTTATTTTATATTCCCAAATACTTACATTTCTTCAATTTAAAAAAAAACTTGTTTTCTTTAAGGGAGTAAGTACATTTTTCCAATTTTGAGTACCACAGTTTATTCGAAACCGAATTATTCAAATCATTCCTTTAATCAAATACATTAATAATTTAATAAAGATGAGAGTTGGATGTATACTAGCATACGATATTTACATACCAACTAAAAAAAGGACAATTACAAAAAGGTAAAAAATTGATCAAGAAAAAATCAAAAAAAAATCATTTATTTCTCTATCTTATTGCAAAAATTTGATACAATTATCTTTCTTTGATTGTTTTTTTTTTAAAATTATCTTCAATGGAAATAATTTTGATTGAAAAATTTTTGATTAATAAATTATTTTCTCATTTAAAAAGAATTTCCAAAATGAATTTAAAAATCCTTTTTTCATTACATTCATCTAATTCTAGTTTTAGTTTAGAAATTAGGATATTTTTTGAATTCTTCACTAGAAATAAAGATTTATTAGACGAATTTGTTTGATTTGAAAATTGTTTATTTACTTTTAAATGGAAAACTCAAAATAATTTGAATTCATGGCAATTAAAAATTTTTTTCAATTCTTCTTTTTCTTTGGGTTGAATTTTTTGAAGCCTTTTTATTGATTTCTGAAAACTATTTTCGATTTTTAAAATTCTGTTTCAACACCCAAACCTTTATATTCTTTAATTAAATGGAATTTTTTACAATTAAAAATGTCATGTTTTTTTACAAGTACCCCCCCCCCCCCCCCCGGTTGTGTGCATATTGTAAAGGGTTTTGAGTTTTGGGGAAAATTACAAATTTAGTAAAAAAACTCAAATTATTAAGGATGTAAATTCTAAATAAATTCTTCATACACACCACAAATACCACTATTAATTTGTGTTGAGACTCTTCAAATCTTTTCTATAAAGATTAAAAGAGTGTTTTTTTTTTTACAAAAAAAGGTATTTTTTGAGTTTTTATTGCTTATTACATTGTAAATACCCACTTACAACAAAGAAATACTAAAAAATATCATTGAATTGAGGAGGTTGTAGAATTTTACAGGGTTAATAGTTCAAAAGTACTAATAACTGACATAAAAGGAAAAACCAATTGGATTACTATTTCTTGCTCGATGTATTTCTAAGGGCTTGATTAGTGAGTTTTTAAAGATAATAACAAAAAAATAAAAACTCGAAAAAGTACCTTTAAAAAAAAAAATAATTTTTTATAATATTGGACAAACTATTGTAAGAGTCTCAACACAAATGAAAGTGTAGTATATGTAGAGTGTCTGAAGAATTCGTTTAGGGTGTACATCTGTTTTAAATCAATGTTTTGAAAATTTAGACAGGAGCCAAAATTTAAGACATTCAATAAAGTGTTATAATTATTTTTACAGATGAATTAAAAGAAATGTAATTCCATTTTTTCAAAAACTTGTTGGGAACATGAAAGAGTTGACAAAACAAATAATTATTTTTTCACCTTCAAAAAAAAAAAAAATTGTCATATCAAAAGATTTACAAAAAATAAAATATTCTGGTATTTATTTGGATGATATTTCACTTATAGTTTATAATTAAAAAAAATCGAAAGAAACATATAACAACTGTATAAAACTAATCCCATACCAATTCTCAGAATAATATTTTAATAATTTAATTATTTAAATCTTTTATAATTAGCCAATTCACATATCGGTTCGGAATATATAATTATGAAATAAAAACTATAATTATTTAAATTCATGGATTAATTCATGCTTTACTTGAATATGTAAAATAAACAAAAATACACCAATTCTTATTTACAAAAAAGAATTTAAAATCGAAAATATGATGATTTCAGTAAATAAAAAGAAATTTAAATTCAAAAAGAAATTAGAAAAGTTATCTCTCCCTAATTTAGAAAAATTAATAAAATTTAGCTAACGAATAAATAAGAAAATCAATTGGAATTCAAAAGATATTATCGAACTAAAAAAAGAAATATATAAATACACATATAATTAGTAGCTAAATTCGAAAAGTTGGAAGTTTCATTAGTTTTTTTTTAATTGAAGAATGGAGTAAATTCTTTTATTTTATTCAATTCTTTTGAATTTTGGAAAACCACCATAGTATTTTTGAATTCAAGAAATAAAAAGAAATTTTCAAAAAAAATATTTTTATTTCTTATATTAAAAAGAAGCGCCGTTAAGTTTTCTTGAGTTTTCTATTTATTTGTGAAGTGTTCTAGGTTTTTTTGAGGTTTTCTATTTTATTTTTGAAGTGTTCTAGATTTTTTTGAGATTTTCTATTTGTTTTGGAAAATTTAAAACAATTTTCGGTTTATTTCAAAAAGTAAAAAAAAACCTAACGAAAATCTATTGATTAAACAAATAAAACAGAAAAACTAATAAAAATGCCTAAAGAAAATCTATTGATTTTCGAAATAAATAGAAAACTCAAAAAAAAACTAATGAAAATCAATAGATTTTACAAATAAAATAGAAAACCTCAAAAAAAAAAACAGAATACTTAACAAATAAATAGAAAACTTCAAGAAAACGGCCTTAAAGTTTTTTTTTTAAACAAATAAACCCAGGCACTCCGCGGCACTTGATGGACACTTTCGTTAGTTTTTTTTTTTATTAGAAATAAAAAGAAAATTTCTATAATTTTTGTTTCAATTCTTCTGGATTATAAATAAACCTTTGCACTCTACGACACTACAGGATAAATAAATAAAAAAAGTTGAAGATCCTTCCCCAAAATTCACAGGGGGGGGGGGTGTAAAACCCCAATAAATGATTTACAAAAATAAATCTGAAATCCAAATCTGTGATTAATAATTGGTATTCGGCTGTCTTTAGTTTTTTTTTTTTTTTTGATATAAAAGAATGGTATAAAACCACATATTTTACTCAGTTCCTTTCAATTAAAAAAAAAACCTAGAGAATACCTCTAAGAGTGTGTAACTAGTTACCAAAATTTCTAAATATATCTATTATTTTTTTCAAAGTATTTTTTATTTTCAATTATAAATTCTTAATTTTTCTTTATTGCCTAAAGTTTTCTAACTATAAGAACTTTGATGAATGACTCTTGGAAGTTATTTAATCTGATTAATCAAAATTATAAATTCATTGTTCTTTTCGTGATTTTTTCATCATCGTTCTTAAGGTTAGAAAACTTAAGTTCATAAAGAAAAATTAATAATAAAAAATTGAAAATACAAAATAAAGTGTTCTAAATTCAAGAATAACCAAACTATTTTTCAAAAATATTGTTTCACTTTATAATGTTAATGGAAATTGTTTTGAGAGTTTATACTCTTATTCTTATCACAAATAAATTTTCAATTTTTAGAGATCAGAATCATTTTTTCTAATTTTACAAATTTATATTTTGGCTTTTTCTTTTTTTTTGTTTTTCTTTTTCTTTTTCGATTTCTTTTTGAAAAATTTTTCTTTTTTTTTTTTGCATTGTTTTCTTTTTTGATTATTCTTTTTTTTTGCAAAAGATCATGTGGAAATAAAAAAAGATCTTAGAAAAGACCAATAATCACTATGAAAAAATTGAGCTATCTGTAATGTATTTTAAAACGAATTTAATTATTAGCAAAAAATCTTGTTGTTTAAATTTTTTTTCAGTGAAAGTTCAGTTATAAAAAATCTGTAATGCTCATTTCAAAAATTGTGAATCACTTTTTTTATGTTTTTGGTTTTCTTTTTTTAATTTTTAAAATATCAGGTTTTTATAGATTTAGAAAGTGAATTAAAAATCATATTTAATTATTTGTTGTTCTTGAATACTCAAGGATATTTTTTTTTTTCAATTTATTATTTCAGTTCAGTCACAATTTTTGAAATGGAGTTTGCTTTATGTAAACAAGATTTTTTTTATTATTTCTGGGATCTAATACATAGCTTTCAAATGAATCTTTATTTTTGGATGAATGAGAAATGAAATATATTTTGAGATCATTTTTTTCAAAAAATAGTAACCACAAAAACATTATCATTTTTTCAAAGTTTTTCATATCATATAATTCAATTTGTATATTTCTGTTAATCACAATTTGTCGATCACCTGTATTGGTTTCCTAGGTTGTTTGGAGTTACATAAAATGTTATTTTTTACTTGCTCTATTCACAAGATTTTCACAAATAAATTGCATATTGTTAACAAAAATTCACAAAAAATGAAACGAGAGTTGAAAGTGGGTAAAATTTATTCTGTTATCAATAATTAAAAAAACTCAACTATTTAATTTTTAATTTATTTATGTGAACTGTGGTGAAAAATTATTTTTTGGTTACAATTTAAAAGAAAATGCTATGATCCTTTTTTTTTTGAATAAAATAATCAAAAAATAGATTTTGAAAAGGCAAAAATTATTTCCGAATTGAGATTAAAGTCTGGTTTTGTTTCTTCTTTTTACTGTTTCACCCTACCAAAAATTCAGAAAACGATTTTATTTTATTTTGATGATCAATTCATAATATTGTTTAATTGAGTATCCAACCCGCAAAATTTGTTTAATTTATAGTAATCAATTGCATCTTCTAATTCTTCTGAAATTAATACTGGGTCATCGTCTGCGATCAATTTAATTTCGTTTGTATAAAAAAATTTAATTAAAATTTCTATACTTTCAACCGTCTTGCCAGAATAATCTTTAACTTTATTGAAATCTTGATTGATGTTTTGGAACATTTCCCTGAATAATCCAGATCTTACAATTAAAAGAAATTTATGAACTGGAATTTCAACATCATTTTCTTCTTCTTTTTCTTCGTCATTTGTTACAATAATTGAAAAGTCTTTTGAATTTTCATCAGAATAAAGATTTTTTAAATCTTGAGATAGTTTTTTTTTTGGAAATTCTGGAATTCCCATTTTGGTTGAAATGTTGGTAATTTCCTTTGAATTTGAATTTGACCCATAAATTGCCCTTAAAAAGTTTTCTATTTGCTTTTTATTATAATTCTCTTCTAAATGTTTTTTCACTTCTTCGGGGGATTTTCCAGTTCTAAAACTAAGAATAGATTTATGGCAATCAATTTCTGAAATTTGATAATCCGAAAATGTTCCACTTTTAAAAAGTTTTAAAAATTCCTCATTAATTTCATATGAATATGAATTGTAAAGAATTGAATCGCAAACACCACAAAAGATTTTTGCACCCATCTCAAAATTAAAATCAGGTATAGTAACGACTGTTGGTAAATCTTTTGAACCCATAGATCCAAGCCCCAATTGACCTATACATACACACATACAGAATTGATTGAAAGATATAATAGAAAAATGAAAAATAAATAAAGAAAGAAATATACTAGTTGATACATTTGGAATTTTTTTGAAAATTTTAATAAAAAAAATTTATAAAAATTTATTAAATGACCGCGAATTGAATTAATAAAAATATTTGCAAAAAATTTCACAAATTTGGTGATAATTTCTGAAAAACGTAAAATGTAAAACTTGTTTTATTTTGATTTTGGTTTTTTTTTTTCAATAATTTTTTTTGTTTCTGAAAAGAAGCACATTTTGATATTTTTTGAAAATTTTCATTGTCAGAATCTTGTTTAAAAAAAAAATGTTTAAAAAAATAAAAATTTCAAGTTTCAACACCAAACCAATTTAGTTTGGGTTCGCTTTCTTTTCGCAAATGGGATAATTAATGATATTTTGTCTTTAAAAATTTAAATATCTCATATTACTCCAAGTAAATCATTTTTCAGTAATATTTCGCAATTACGCCTATCAAAAAAAAAAGGGGGGGTGAACCCACTTCATTAAAAAAAATGTAAATGATTAATGCCGTCATTAAAATCAAAAAAAAAATATAAAAATAATTTTTTTTTTATGTGTTTGCTTGGTTTTATTAAAATTTGTTTTGAATATTAGAAATGTTCCATAGAAATACTTGGAATTAATCCAAGAATAAACCAAATAAAAACAGACATGAAAAGGTGTGTATTAAATACAAATCTTTTCTTTCTTATGAATCAAAAACAAGAAAAATCTCCTTTCCAAATAAATTTGTTGTGAAATCAACAAAAAATGAAAAAAAATAATTCAAAGTATATTTTTAGAAGATTTGTTTCAACTTTTTCTTGTTTCTTTTGTAAACGAGAATAGATAAGAGATTAACTTTGAATTATCTCACTCCATTCTTATTTATTATTATTTTACACAAAACATTTTTTTACAAATTTGCTTTTCAAAATTCTAATTTCAAATATTTTGAATCAAATCAAACCAAAATAAAGAATACTATTTCAAAAATTAAAATAAAAGAATTGAATTCTCTGAATCAAAAAACAGTTACAAAAGATTTGATCCAAAATAAAAGAAAAATTTTGAAAAAAATTCAATCATGGATTCAGAATTATTTTGATTTCTCATTTTTAATCGAGAATAAATAATTATCAAATCAAATAAATCACGTCCAATAAATATTTATTTCTGAGAAGAATTTAAAAATTATCACTTTAACCAAATCCAAATCTAGAATTAGATAAATTAAATAAAATGAGGATTATTAAATTCATTTTGGAAATGCTTTTTAAATGAGTAAATAATTTATTAATCAAAAATTTTTCAATCAAAATTATTTCCATTGAAGATAATTTAAAATCAAATCTAATAGAAAAAGTGCATCACAATTTTTGAAATAAGCTTAATTTCATTATTTATTACTATACTTTCACTGAAAAAAAGGTTTACAAGAAGATTTTTTTTTTATTAAATATACTTCCTTTTAAAGGCACTAAATAGTCTCAATTTGCTTTAAAGATTATTGGTATTATTCAATATCTTTTTTTTTCAACTTGAGCTTTGTTAAGAAAAAAAAAATTAGATTGAATAAAAAAAAGAAAAAAAAAAAAAAAAAGAAAAGGAAAAATTTTTCAAAAGAAAAGAGAAAAACAAAAGTCTAAAAATTAGATTGATGATAAGAATTAAAATAGAATTCAAAACATCAATTTTAGCAACATTTAATCATTTTTAATGTTTAGAATTAAAATTCAAATTTTAAAAATTGGAGATGTTTAAGGACGACGTTTTCAGGTTAAAACAGCGAAATAATGTAAAAAAACCCTCTTGAAAGGGTTTTGTAATGTCAGTAATATTTGTACACTGAGAATTTCTTTTGGAAAAAAAGAGAAATTTTCACAATTTTCACCTTTCTTTTATCCTACAAAAATTTGATTTCAATATTTTAGAATTTCCATTTCAACTTTCTATAAACACAAATCTAATTCCTTAGGTCGCTGTTTTACATATTTTTTACAACATCTTTGATAAGTTTGGAATGTTCTCAAATTTGAACTTTTACTTGAAAATCACCAGAAAGAGATTTTTTAATCAATTATTTTAATTTGATATTTTCAATTTCCTTTTCATTGAAAGAAAAGAAAAAAAGATGTTTGAAAAGGTAAAGATGGCAAAAAATGTTTTTTTTTTTAAATTTTTTTTCGAATTTCTTCAGATTGAAAATTTTTTTGAGAAGTGAAAGTGAAATAACACAATTCCTCAAAACTCTCAAGGGTGGAAACAGAGTCCAAAAAATTTTGGTTTTATTTGAAATTGTCTTTAATTTTCCTATTCATACAATATTGGCTTTAAGATTATTGCAATAGTCATTATTCCTGTTTGAGGAATTTTAGTTCCAGATCTCTCGAATGATCGTGAAAAATAAGTATAATAAATATTTGGAAAATTATCCTTATAACCTCTATTTTACAATTAAAAATTGATATGAGAATTTTTTTTGTGGATGGTCCTATTTGAATTTTGGTAATATAAATTATGAGAACCTTTTTTTTACATGAAGGTTTAATTTTTTCAATGGAAAGATGTGCTCTTTCGTCATATGATTTTTTGAGAGTAACTCTTTTCTTGTGTACGAAGGAAATTCAGGGTTGTAACTGGAGACTTAAAACGACAAAAAAAACAACAAACAAATAACAAACAAAAAAAAAAGAAAAAAGCAAAATTTCTCAAATATTGTTACCTTCTTCATTTCTCCCCCAAGATTTTAAAACGTATTTGTTCTTGTCCAACATTAAAAGCAAACTATGTGCAAAGCCACAACTAATTTGAAGAAACTTTTGATCTTCAAGTCTAGGCATTCTTGTAAAGACTAACGGGGCTTGGTTTAGACCACAGGATTGGAATGATCCGGCAGTATACAGTTCCCCATCGTTCATTAAAATCAATGTATGGTTTACGCTGCACTCAATCTCGGAAATGAAATTTGTATCAAAATTTGGAACAATTGTAGGCCGGTCGGCTTTGATCTTGTGATTTAGGCCTAATTGACCATATTTGTTCCTTCCAAAGGCATAAAGCTTTGAATCAGTTGTTGCGATAAACATGTGATATGCATTTGAACCACCCCACATGCGATCAACTTGGCAAGGCTGTTTCCCATGCGGCCAGATGGTGTAAATCAACCTTTTTTTGTCTAAAAACGATTCTGGTTCGTCTGCAAATGGTTTGCCCATGGCATACAAAATCCCTTCAGAGGAAAGAAAAAGCGCTTTATCAAACGCACATGCGATGTCGGTGATTGTAATCTTATTTTCCTTGAAATATGTAATTTCTTTGGGCTTTTTTGAGGTTTGGGTAACGCCTAGCCTGTTCATAGCATGAGCCATGGTCAGAAACAGTTCCCCGTTTTCTGATAAATGGAGCATATGTGAATATCCCGTGCATAACTTTTTGATTTTGACTTCTTCGTTCTTGTAAGAGTATTGAAAAACTTGTCCGTTTGTTATCTCTCTTCTAATTCCCGTTTCATAGACTTCTCCCTTCTTGGTTAAAAACGCAACCCGATATTCATTCGATACAATTTGAGATAAGGAAATCTGTTTTGGAAGAAATTTCGCTAAGTTTGGGTTATGCAAATTTTGGGTCGTGTTTGACGGGAATTGTTGATAATAATTATACCCCCACCAGTATACTTTCTGTTCTTCCATTTAAAAAAATAATATAGAAAAATCAAATCTTTACAAAAAATGAAAAATGAAATTCAACTCTATGAGAGTTGGTTAAAGACCAATCCTAAACTTTTGAAGATCGAATTCTAAATATACAAAAACACATCAAATTATCTTTTAACAAGATTTTCCAATAATAACTGTTGTCAAAATCAAATGTGAAAAAAATTTAATCCGTTTTTAGAAAATAAAAAACGTGTTTTTTTGATCTCGAAAAACTAAAAATTACACAACCAAAGGAACTGATAATAAACAAAAAGTAAATATTGTATTTTTTTCACTACCGGTATTTGAATAATAAATAAGTACACTTTTCACTTCATATCAATATTTTTCTTTTTTAAAATAAAATAACACAAATTACAACTGGCTTCATTGAAAACTCAATTTGTAAAAAAGTAAATATTGAAAAGGAAGTGAAAAATTTTTCCCATTTAGAATTCAAATACCAGTAATATAATCTTGATTTTAAGGTTCTAGTCATTTACCCTGAAGATGCACCATACTCAAGGGGTGACCTGAGACCTAAAAAGGGTATTGTGAAATAGCCCTTCTTATGGTAGACAAAATTCAAATAACAAAAAAAAAAATAACATTATATCTCTTTGAAAAAAAAATCAACAAAGAAAAATAAGTTCTCAATTTAAAAATATCAAAATTTAAAAAAAAAAAATTCATCTTTTCTTTTTTTATATTTCTAAATTGTTAAATTTCCTTAATTTGTAACAAATTACTTTCTTTCAGTTATCAATCAATTTAATTCGATTTGGTCTGATTTGTGGTTATTTCGTAACCCGATTAAATTTGACCAAGTATGGATTATATAATATTCTTTCGTTAAAAATACTCATTTGAAAAATGAAAAAATTCTAAAAAAAAAAATCGCTGAGATCTCAAAAAACGACAAAGAAAGACACTTCAAAACGAACACAGTTGTTTCAAAATTGTATATTCTAACCATTCTAATTGGAAATTGAATGTAGATTTTTGGCACTTTTTTCTAAAAATGTTTTCATTTTTTGTTGTTGTTTTTTCGAGATCGATTGTACATCATAGGTTGGTTGGTTTTTGATTGGTGTTAGGTCCTCATAAAAATTACTAAAAAATTTCACTGTAATGACTCGACCCTTAAAAAGAAATTCTAAAAATGAAAGATCAAATATAATATTTTTCTTCAAAAAAAGAGTAAAAAATTTTGAAAAAATTGAGATTATTAGGATAAATTTTCAACTAATTGCATTAATAGTTTAAAAATTTACTTGTAATATCAAGTAGTTTACATTTAAATTTGATTTTAACTTAGGTATACTTTTAGTAGCGGCTGGGTGTTGCATTGTAACAAGAAGAAAAAAAAAAACACCGATTTTATTTTGGAACATATGATTATAGTCTTTGGACATAAATTATTTTGACCATTTTAATTCAGTTTTATTAAGTGGTTACAGTATTTTCAAAAATATTAGTTATTATCTTTCAAAGTAAATCTCTTCAAGTTGAAATAAACTAAAATTCGCCATTTTGCTTATTTTGAAATTTTTAACCTCCAAAAAAAAACAACCTTTTTTTCTTGACCAGAGATTTTTAAAAAACCTAGAACGCTTAATAAATAAACAGAAAACTCAAAAAAACCGAACGAAAATCAATAGATTTAACAAATAAAACAGAAAACCTCAAGAAAACCGCCTTTAGGTTTTCCATAATTGAAAAGAATTGAATTAAATATCAAAGATTTTGGGCAATTCTTTTGAATTCTGGAAAACCTAGGCACTCTACGGTACTCTATGTCACTCTACGGAACTTGATGACGACACTCAATCAAAATATTTCACAATAATAAAAATCAAAATTATTTATTTAAAAAAAAATTTAAGTTATCCCTCAGTTCAACAATTCTAAAATTCAGAACATTCCTAACTGGTTAAATTGATATTACTATGCATTCAATAAAAACATAAATAAATTTTGTCATTTATGTATAAAGTATAAAACAGAAGGGAATTATAGAAAATATTGATTATCATTTATTGGTTATGTACTTCCGAAACAAAAGGTATTTTGATATTTGAAAATAAATTATAAGAAATAAATCTTAAGGGACTAGCTTCTATTATTTTTTTTTTTTTGATCAATTTCTAAATAAGGATACCTTATCTAGAAATATGTTTAATATTGAAAATAAGCAGGCTTTTCAAATAAAAGTAATTGATAAAGAATTCTCTCAATCTCTATTAAGGACTATCTAAAATCGAGCTACCATGGGGATCTTAGAAATTAAAACTAAGATAAATTAGACTCTTTATTTCTATAGATCCAGAAGAATTATAAAATTTTTGGAATTGCAATTTTTTGATAAGGAATTAAAAATTGTGAACTGGTAGTAAAAAACCAAAACCCAACCCTTTTTGTTCTAATTGAAGTATTATTGAGTTTCCAATAAAAACCTCTGAAAAACTTGAGTTGGAATAAAAATGATTGGGTTTAGGATAACAGTACTCACTTACATTGAAGAATCTGATCAGGTAAAATTTCCAATTTATAAAAATTTAAAATATAATTGTTCTTCTGGATCTATAGAAATAAAGAGTCTAATTTATCTAAGTTTTGATTCGTGAGACTCCTGTGTTGCTTTATTTTTGATAATCCTTAAATTAAGGTCAAAAAATTAATAGAGATTAGTCCCTTAATGAAATAATTTAAAAATATGATAGTTTAAAATTATTATCATTAATTAATAATCGTGAAATTTATGATTTCACTCTTAAATTTCTGAAAGTAAATTTAATTCTAAGGGTCACTAGAGTGTAATTTACACTTCTTCATCAATAAAAAAAAAAAAGATAAAGTTTTTTGAAGACCCTTAATTATTTCCAAACGAAAATTTGACTTTTTTACTCCTTTTTTACTTAACAAATGGGAAAAAAGTTCATTTCTTTTTCATTTTCAGTTTATTGTTATTTTCCGATCAGAGTTTTCAAAGAAGCACGTTGTAATTTATGATCTTGATTGCTAGATTTGTTTTTTTGACACTTTTTTTATTATAATTTTGGACAACTAAGAGCCCAAAACGAAAGTTAGATTCTCGAATTGAAAAAGGAAAAGGATAACAAAATGAAAATTTTTATCTGAATAGATCTTCCAATATCTGAATGAGAACAGTTTGAAAGAAGGAAAGAATAAAAGTTTTCAAAAGTATTGCTCAAATCGCTCCACAAACTCTTTTAAACAATTTAAATAACAATTTATAAAAGTTTTTGTTCTGACTTTTTAAAAAGGTTTGATTGAATTTTTTTTTTTTTCATTCTTGAAAATATTGTCACAAATAAACAAAGAAAAATACAAATTCATTTCCTCATTTTTCGCAACGATGTCAGTTTTTAGAAGTTTCATTTCGCAAAGAAAATCAACACCCCTCAAACAAAGAGATTTCTTACAAAATATTTTTCTATTCAAAAGAATAAGATCAAGTAAAAGAAAAACAATTTGCGAAAAAAACAAAGCCAAAAAAAGAAAAAAAAAGATTTACGAGAAAATTATAATTTTTTATTTAGAAAAGAATGAGTGTTAAAGTTTCAGTTTTGTTTTTTTTTCCACACAAAAGATCAAAATCAGATTTTAAGAATTAACAAAAAAACCTTTTTTTAGAGATTTTTATTTTTTTTTTGATATTTTACAACTTTGTTTTCTTCAACATAATCGACAAGAGATTTTAATTTGTTCATGTTTTGTTTCACATTTGGATTCTTTTTTAAAAGAAAATAGTTTTTTTTTTTACCAATCTTTAATTGCTTTTTGATTTCAAATCCACATGATGCTGCAATTTCTTCAATGTTGGTGTTTGGGTGTAGTTTTACAATGTACTCTTGGGTGCCTTCTTCGGTGTTTTTTTTAGTATTCATTATTTTTGAAAAATTAAAAGAGAAAAAATGAAATCCAAAAATTTACTCGAGTTTTTGATGAAGTTTTGTAGTTGTTTGATGACATGTAAAACCTATAATTTAAACATTAGCCTTTGTCTTGGTCGATTTTTTTTTTGGGGGGGTTTATAAAATCGTTCTTTTGAAACTCGAACTGTTTAATTTTCTCATTCTTTCAAAAGAATAGACCTTCTTGTTATATTAAAATGAGACTTCTTTTTGATATTTTGTTACAGATTTTTAGTTTCTTTAGAACAAAAGTTTATGAGTTAGATTATTTCTGTTCATTTTTCCAAAGTTCAAAAACAAAAAAACAGCTACCAATAATCGATTTCACAACAAAACACTTTACCAATAAAACGAACAACAAACAACTACCGACTTGAAACTAAACTCCATTTCACTCAAAGGAAAGCCAAAAATGAAAAAGTCACTTTATTTTTAAGAATCAACCAAACTTAGATTGTTTAGAAACACGAGAAATAATAAACTTCTTATAAGAGTCCATAATTATAAAAGAAACCCCTGAACAAACCATAAATTTCAAAAAAAAAAAAAAAAATAAAAAATTTTTTGGGCCCATTCATTGGAACGTCTGGTGCAAAATTTCTCAATTTCTTTAGGAAATTAAAATGGTTGATAATAAGATTTTTTATTTGTAAATGTATGAATTTTAAAAGAACATACAAAGTTTTACTTTTCTTATGTTTTATTTCGTTTTTCAAACTTTTTTTTTTTCAAAGTTAATTTTTAAAAAAAAATAAAAAAAAAAAAAAAAAAAAAAAAAAAAAAAAAAAAAAAAAAAAAAAAAAAAAACAAAATTTTACAAAATGAGAAAAATGATGTTGATCTAAAAATTGAAAATTTTAGTTTGATAAGAGTAATGAATTAAACTCATAGAATGTCTTCCATTTCTTCAATAAAACTGGGCCCCTTTGACTGAAAAAGAGTTTATTTTTAAATTGTTTAAGTCTTTTTTTTGAAATAGAATCCAAAATTTCTAATTTCAAAATAAGAAAAAAGGTTGATAGATACTGTTAATTGTAAAATAAATCGGACAAAATTTTCATTCATCATTCCAAAAAAAATCTTTGAAATAATCTTTGAAAATCGAATTATTTTTCAACCATATAACGTGTTTAACGTGGTTAGAGGATCGGGACTATCAAAATTCTGTTTTCAAAGGATTTTTGAAATCATAATTTAATTTTGGAAAGATAAATGAAAATTTTGTCCGATTTATTTTTCAATTAATAGTATTTTCAAACGAAAATGAACAAAATTATCCTTTAATTTTCAACGATAAAAACAAAATAATAGGAATTGAAATAAATCTTTCAAGTACAGTCGTTTTACAAGGGAAAATAGCAATATAAGTTCGTTTAACAGAATTCAAAAGCTGGAATTTGCTTTTGATTTCTGTTGGCGATTTGGAAATAAGAATGATAATTATTTTTTATTTATTTTACAACAAATAGTATTAAAAAACCTATTTTTCGATAGAGAGTTGAATTGCTGCGGTGTTTAGTTTTTGATTTAAAACATATATCTATCTTTCAAATTGTTTTTGAAAAAAATTGAAAATCTCATAGAAAGGGGGGTTGATAAAATTGTTCTTAACTTTAAAATATAAAAAAAAAATTCTCACTCCATTAGCTTTTATTTAATCTAAGTTTTCAAAAAACGCATAACCAAAGTCGATAACCCTTGTTTCAAAATATAATCAGCTGTTTTTTTTTTCTTCTTCTTGTTTCAGTGTATCATACAATTCACAACCCGACAGTAAACCTAAGTTCAGATCAATTTTAATTTTAAAACCCTTGATATTTTCATTAAAATTTAAATTATGGAATGCAATTTTTTTGAAATTATTCATAATATTCCCATTTTTTTTAATATTTTTTCGTTTTTTTTGATCTTCAGAATTTTATCAAAAATTAACTTTATTATTTGAAAAAATTTTTCCTATTTTGATCATTTAGTTAAAGAATTATTTATTGTTTATAGTTAGTTCGATTTTAAGACACAAACTTTGAACAAAATTTAAGGTACAAAAAAAATCTCAAATTAAAGTTTAAAATTTAAATTCTAGTAAAATAATTTGTATAATAAAAAATTCCAAAAAATGTGAATTAATTTAAGATTTTTTTATGTTGTAAATTTCATTCAAAGTTTGTGTCTTAAAAGTGAAACAGAATCTATTAGAATTTAAGAAACCAATAGACTATATAAATATTATTTATTATTGATTTATATGAACATTCTATATATAAAACCATCCTTTTTTAATAAAAAAATATGACTTTTAACTTGTATCAACCCCTTTTCAGGTGTTCTATTGACATTATTATTTTAATAAATAGTTAGAAGTAAAAAAAAAAAAAAAATTAAAACTACTTTTCTCCCAACTTAAATTCCCATCCCCACTTCCAACGTTTATAGATTTGCCTTTTTTAGAAAAGTGAGAAAGAATTATTTTTTAAGCAAAATAGTCTGAACTATTTTAAAATTTTTTTTTTTTTAAAAGTTTTCAATTTTAACAAAAGTACCAACTTTTTTTACCAGAACTGAAATTATAACAATATATAGTTTAAATAGTAAAAACTTTATAAATTCTGGTAGATAGTGTCCCCAATTATTTAAGTCAGTACCTAGCTTATTTTTTTTTTAATTTTTAAGAATTATACAAAATATTCGATTTTACTCAATAATTATAAAATAAAAAAAAAAAACCAAACTATTGAAGAAAATAAATTATTAATCACAGACCATGAACTTTCTATTTCACATTAATTACCTTTTTATTGTGTATTAACACCCCTTTTAATTCTCGGGTCATGCCACTATTTACTCTAGAGTGTTAGTTTTCTTGAGTTTTTTACTTCATTCTAAAATCTATTGATTTTAGGAAAATAAACCGAAAATTTTAATAAATTTTCTGTTTATTTCGAAAACTCAATAAAATCTATCGAAAATCTATTAATTTTCCAAATAAATACAAAACTCAATAAAACCTAACGAAAATCTATTGATTTTCTAAAGAAATAGAAAACTCAAAAAAACCTAACGAAAATTTATTGATTTTACAAATAAACAAAAAACTCAAGAAAACGTAACAGCGGGTTTCCATAATTTAAAAGAATGAAGAAAAATCAAAGATTTAACTCAATTCTTTTGAATTCTGGAAAAGCTAACGGCGAATTTTTTTAATTTGAGAAAGAACAAAAAACAAATTTTGAAAATTTGTATAGTTATTTTATTTTTTTAAAAAAGCTTATTTGAATTATCAAAAATTTAAAAGAAATTAGTATAATCCTTATTTTGACTCAATTCTTTTAAATTCTGGAAATCCTAAAGACAGTGAATAAAATTTTACATTGATAATGCAAATAATATTATAATTCTTTTATTAATATTTTAATTATTTTTCTTCATCTCTTTTTTTCTATTTTGATAAACTTTTCTTCCAGTACACCATTCTTTAAATAAATAACAAATTAAATTATTGTAAAAATTTGGTGTTTCAAAAAAGTGTTGGTCATCAATGGTTGATAAAAAATCCATTTAGTATTTGAAGTAAAGCTATAGATATGTTCTCAAATTTTTGTAAGAGTATTGTATAATTATTTTGGAAATGATATAATTAAGGTTGAAAAAATTCTTTTTCATTTAAACTTATTTGAATACCAAAACAATTAATTAATTGTTTGTTTAATTAAACAATCAACAAAGTTTCTATGATTGATTTGAAATAGAAAAAAATGAAAATTCAAAATAGCCAATATTTAAAATCGAAATTATATTATTTTTAATTTATAATCCTTAAAAAAAAAAAATACTAAAAAGTGAATTAAAGCAAAGAAAATAAAATAAAATAAATTAATAAAGCAATAAATAATTATAATTATTTTGTCGAAAGGTTTGAAACATATTTTACCGAATTTGCAAGAATTTTATCCCCGTCCGTTGAAGGATCCCATCTGTAGCCATCTTGTTCGGTTACAGAATCTGAAACTGGATATAAATTAAGTATAACCACTTTTCCCCAATTTTTTTTCCTTCTTGGTAAAATTATTAACGGCAATCCATCATTCCATTCACATAAAACCTTATAATCATTCAACACCCTCTTCTTCTTCTTCTTCTTCTTCTTCTTCTGTTGTGTTGGATTTGTATTTTTTTTCTTTACAAAAATATTTTCTTTTGTAAATTTTTGAACAGAATTTGTATTATTTTTTTTCTGTAAATTGGTTTCTTGATTGACTGTTTCCAATTCAATGTAATTTTGGTTGTTTTTTTCATTTCCATTATCTTTGAAAAACTCATCTTTATCATTGCTATCATTATTTTTATTTATATTTATATTTTTATTATCTATATGATCATCATTATTATTACTATTATTTATTCGAGAAATATTACTTTCAATTTCAATACCTTCTTCTTGTTCTTTTTCTTTACTCTTGCCAATATTATTTTTATCGATAGCATTGCTTAAATTTAAATCATTGTTATAAATGATATTTTTATCATCTTTTGAATGTTCAGAATTGTTAATAGATTCTTTATCCATATTAGTATTTAAACTTGAATTTAAATCCAAGTCATCATCAGAATCTAGGAATGATGACGAAGACGAAGAAGATGAAGAAGAATGGCTTTCTGCCAAATTGGTAGTTGACAAAGATGTATCAGTTTCATTGCCCATTTGGATTTGTTGATTCTTTTCAAAATTAGAATTTTTTTCAAAATCTACCCTATATGAATAATACCCCCCATTGAAAGAATCAACGTCTTTCATTAGTTCATGTTCCCGATCTAAAAAACGATTTAAAAAGGCAGGTTTCCTTTGAATCAATTTACCTCTGGGGATTTGAAGTAAAGATAGCCAGCTACGCTTAGGCTTATTATTTTTCACATCATTCGGATTTTTTACTAAGGCAAATACCGAACAAATGACCAAACCTTTCCCCATTTTAACAAATTTTAATAATATTTTTTGGATTGCACGAGAATCTAATAATGACGAATTGGAATATAAAAAAATTACATCATAATTTTTTAAGCTTTCAATTGTTAAAATGTTATGAATACAATTGAAGTAATCGACAACACCAATTAATGGATCTAATTTTAAAATCCCCTTTACATTTTCAGAATGTTCTTCGTTTTTTTGAGTGGTTAATAATAAGACTTTTATTTTTTCATTTATCAAACTTTTATCAATTTTTAATTGCTTTTGTTCTTTTTCGTTTGTTTCTGTGATATCGTTTTTTGATCCTAACCAAAAATTTTGTAAATTGGATTTGGGAGTAAAAGATAATTGTGTTCCGTCTCTTGATATTTTTGGTTCAGTAACAGGATTTTGTTGAAAAAGAGAAGAAAAGTTTTCATTAAAACTATTTCGTTTTTTTTTTTTTTTTAGGTTTTTTTTTTTTTTTTGATTCAATATTAAATTAAATGATTAAATTATAAAAAAAAGAAAAAAATTAAAATAAATAAAATTCAGAAACCATCAAAAGATTAATAAATATCAATCAAAATTAAATAATTAATGTGTTTCAAGAAATTTTGGTGAGATGATTTATTGTTAAGGGTTAAATGTTTAAAAAGTAATTGATCCGTAAAAGAGAGAATTTTGAATTGAATAAATTTGTGTCTTCTAATTCAAATAGTGTCCAGACCTACAGACATTAGACTGTCTAGACTCGGCAAAGTCATTACGAAGTATTTGAAACTTAATTTAGTTTTCTTAGATAAAAATTTTGGAAGAGTATAATAAATTATCGGTATGTTTATTTTTTATTTATTTTTGAAGAGAGAAAATTGCTTTTCTCCTGTGTACCGTTAGGTTTTTTTTTAATTTGAGAAATAAAAAGAAAATTTGAAAAATTTTCGGTTTATTTCTCAAATTAAAAAAAACCGCTGTTAGCTTTTCCAGAATTCAAAAGAATTGAGTAAAATCTTTGATTTTTCTCTATTCTTTTGAATCTTGGAAAATCTAGGTACTCTACGGCACTCACCTAATTTCTAAACTTTTTTTAGAAATTTTGTTAAAGAATCACAAATTTTATTATCACTTACTAATGATAATAAAAATGATGAATTTTTTTTATTAATAATATCCCTGATGTTATTAATTTTTTTATTTTTTTCAAAAAATTCAGATATCCAGATTTTTCGATTTATTTTCTAGGCCGAATGTCGTTATGTTTTTTTTACTTTATGAAATGTAAAGAAAATTTATTTAATTTTCTTTACATTCCAAAAATTAAAAAAAACCGCCATTAGCTTTTCTTGAGTTTTCTGTTTATTTGGAAAATCAATAGATTTTCGTTAGGTTTTTTTGAGTTTTCGAAATAAACAGAAAATTTATTAAAATTTTCGGTTTATTTCAAAAAGTAAAAAAAAACCTAGAACACTTCACAAATAAAATAGAAAACCTCAAGAAAAGCTAGGGACTCTACGGCACTCTACGGCACTCTCCTAATTTCTAAATTTTTGTTAGAAATTTCAATAAAGAATCATAATTCTCTTTATCATTAACTAATGACAAAATAAATAATGATTCTTTATTTCGAATAATACAAAAGATATTATTCTTAATATTTTTATTAATTTGTATTAAATCTTTAATCCAAATTATTACGATTATTTTCATAGTCTGGACAGTTCCAAAGAAAATTTTCCAAATCTTCAATGACATCTAAATTATTTATTTTTTTGCATAATTCACAAGATTTTGTTTTGATTTATCTTCGTTCATAAAATAAGAATATCGGTTTATATAATTTGTGAATGTTCTAAGTTTTAAAATGGAGGTAGAACCTTTCCATTTTAAAATTTTTTGTCGTTAGTTTTTTTTTTAATTTGAGGAATAAAAAGAAAATTTGAAAAATTTTCGGCTTATTTCTTTAATTAAAAAAAAAACCGCCGTTAGCTTTTCCAGAATTCAAAAGAATTGAGTTAAATCTTTGATTTTTCTCCATTCTTTTAAATTATGGAAAACCGCCGTTAGGTTTTTTTGAAGTTTTCTGTTTTTTTGTAAAATCTATTGATTTTCGTTAGGTTTTTTTTACTTTAGAAATAAATCGAAAATTTTAATAAATTTTCGGTTTATTTCTAAAGTAAAAAAACCTAGAACAATTTACAAATAAAACAGAAAACCTCAAGAAAACCGCCGTTAGGTTTTTTTTAATTTTAGATATTAAAAAAAATCTAGGCACTCTACGGCACTCTACGACACTCTGCGACACGACTGATTATTAATATTTCCTTGAATAGTAATGATTTTTAGATATTTTCGTAGAGTGTCTAGGTTTTCCAGAATTCAAAAGAATCGAGGAAAATTAAAAATTTTACTCTATTCTTTTAAATTCTGGAAAACCTAACGACATTTCCAACTTGGGCTATTTTTTAATTGATTAATTCTGTATTTATCTAATTCTAATTCCAAATCTTTTAATGTTTTTGATTTCCAGTTAATATTTTCAAATTATTTTTCTCTAAAAGGAAAAATTTTAATTAATTTTTCAAATCCTAAAAAATTTAATTTTTGAATTAGTTTATATTTTCTTTTATATATTGTTTTCCTTACTGAATCAATTTTAGCTTCTGTTTTATAAATATAAGTCTTGGGGAATGTGGATTAATTTTTAAGAGAAATTTAGTAACTTTTTTTATTAATCCAAGTGTCTATTTCTTTGGAATAGTTTTCGGTTAGATCAAATATTTCTAATCCATATAATAGCTGACTATGTTAAAACTTCCTTTATAGAATTGAATTTTTTGTCCATTAGTAAATTTCTTTGATGTAAGATTTTGTTGTTAGATTTTTGAAATTATTTTTAACTTTATCTAGGTTAAACGTTAAATGAGTTTTTTTATCTAACTAAATCCCAAGATATAAAATTTCCTTTGGAATTAAAGTTTTTATCGTTTTTTTATTATTCGGATTCATTCCAAAATCTTTTATAATTTTAAAGATTTTTTCTAGTTGAAAATTGATTTGTATCATTGATCCTTTCATTATTAATATCAAATTATCAGCAAACATTTGCACATGTATTGCTAATGAATTGTTTTTTTCAAAATGAGAAATAAAACCAAATAATAAAGGAAATAATGGATCTCCTTGATAAACACCTATTCCTTCTTTTGTAAAAAGTTTTATAGTTTTTGAAAAAATGACAAATTTAGTAAAAAAACTTAAAATATTTAGACATCACTTTTTACATATGTGAAACTTATTCAAAATCTATGAACAAAGCAATGAAAATTTAAAATACTTTTTTGTTAACTTCTTGGCCACACTGGCTTTAACTACATTTACACTATTACCATCTACTCGAAAAAAAAAAATAATAATAATAATATGCCACGGGAAGTAAGTGAAACAAGAGAATTTTGAGATCTAAACCTTTCCAATTTAAATTTTAGGATTTGTGAAAAAATGGTTTTTTAACTTTGATATACTAACTTTCGAAAAAAAAAAAAAATTGAACCATAACAAGATTTCTTGACTCAACATTCCTTAAAGTTAAGAAATGTATTTTTAGTCAGTAAGGTAATCTGAACCGAATATAAAATTCAGATAGTTCTTAATAGTGCAAAAAGGAAAAAAAAACAAAAAACAAACCTTTGATTTTTTCTTCCTTCTGATGTGGATCGAAGATTTTCTTCATGTATTGGATTATTTGTAATCTCTTTAGCACCATGGTAATTATTCCCGACTTGATCCAGTGGATTTTTTGAAGAATTAAAATCGCCAAGTGGTATTGAATTATAGCCATTTACTGCAATTTGATTCTTGAAAACATTCGTTTGATCATGATTAATGTTGTTGTTGTTGTTGTTGTTGCTGTTGTTAACACTGTTATTAAAACCATTATTAAAATTATTTACCCCAAATCCGAGTCCATTCCCATTTTCCATAAGTTCGTTTTCATGCAGTGAAGATTGGTGTTTATTTGAGTCAGTTCCATGAACTCTTGAAGTGATTAAACGACGACGTTTTGGATGAGATCCTTTCCAATTTTGAATATAATAATTTTTATTATTTTTTTTTACATCATGAAACATCTCATGAAAATTTTTATCAAAATTATTCCAAAGATTGTGCTGATGTTTCTGAGGTAGGTTTAATTTCGAAATGCCCTTTGTGGATTTTATTGGGTTTAATTTGCTTCGAGGTACTAATGGGCATTTTAAATATAAATTAAATAAATCGCAATATGGTATAAGCCCCGTTTCGGCAATTTCAAGAAGATCATTTGTTTGGATGTTCGAAAAGCCTTTATTTGGTAATTGGTAGACATGGCTTTTAAAATGCTCTAACAACGAACTAATGGATCTCCTTAAAAGCTGTGGATCTTCAGAATTGCCTTTATCTTTGGCTGTTAAATATTTGGCTCGTTCATACAATCTTCGGAATGTGATAATTTCAATTGAGTTCTTTGGGTTGGTGCATATCTGTGGATCCAAAAATGAAAGAAGTTCAATAAAAAAGATAATACTGCGCTCACTTACAATATTTAAACAATTCTCAATTTCTAATGCATCGTGCAGATATGTTTGTAAATATTTTGTGATTTTCTGTAAAAGTGGATGGCAATTTGGCTTTTTTTTGAATTTCACATCTCCGCTTGCTACTTGGTTTTGTTTTGTTTGGATTCTGATTTTGTTATTTTTGATTTGAATTTTTTTTTCTTTTTCTTTTGTTGTTTTTGTTTTTGTTTTTGTTTGATTGGGTAACTGTAATTTTGATAATGCGGATGATAACCTATCATAAATTAATAAGCATGTTTCTTGAGTAATTACAGGCAGCAAATATTTTAAACACTGCTGTTTGAGTGAGAGGATCTCAAAGTGGTGTGATGCAACAAGTAAATGTGGCGCATTGAGAAGTGTTAATTCAATAGGGACACAATAACAAAAATCTAAAAGCAAGGAAAAGGTTTGAGCTGAAATTCCCCAAATAAAATATTTTTCCCGAGATCCGCCATGATCATTCACATTCTCATTCTGATTCTCATTCTCATTCTCAGTAACGTTAGACTCTTCGTTTTGTAAATACCCCTTGGAGTAAAATTCATTCCTGAAGAATGGCGAATTGCGTGACACTATTAGCTTGTGTGCTTGAAAGATTTTTGTTGGTTTTCCGCTCAGAAAAAAATCAATATCGCTTGATATTTCATCGTTTCTTAAGTGTGGCAAAAGTGTTTTTAGGTCCATAATAACCTAATTTTGTTGAAGACTAAATTATCTTTTGGGTTTTGTTTTGTTGGGATACCGATTTGAGAATTTCTTGTTTTAAAAGCAAACAAAAAAAAAAAAAAATTATTTTTCAAAGATCTTTAGAAAAAAATGAAAAAGATACAATGTGTTTGGTCGACTGACACTCGAAAAATACAATTATACCCAATTTACAGTTCTTTTCAAGACTAACTATTTGTTCCAAAATTGTTGAAACAAAATTTACATCATCTTTACAATAAATCAGATTTCACAATCATGTAACAGTTCAAATTTTTAATTCTGAAAAAAAGAATCTTAAAATATTCAGTTTCCTTTTAGAATTGGGAACTTTTGGTGGTTTATATTAATTCTTGGAATGTGTGTTTTTTGAGAAAGCGAAGAGTAATTAAGGTGGAAAAAAAAATAAGTGTAATTTTGATTAGTACCTCCAATTTAATCTAAAATCAATTTTGAAGTATTCTCGATCTCATAAAACAAATAATCAAAAAAGAGCTCATTTTAAGAAAAAAATTACAACGAGAGACATTCAATTTCTAATTTGAATGGTTCTGAATTCTAATTTTGAAAACAATTTTATTAAGTCAGAAGTGTCCACTTTTTGGAACTTTATAAGTTCTCTACTATTTTTTTTTATATTTGTTATTTTTTGAAATGAGTTTTTTTTTACTAAAGAATGTTCTAAAACCTCTACTAAGTAAAAATTTGAGGGTCACAAAACAACCACAAATTGGATTAATATGAATTAAATTGATTTTGTTTGTGGGGTTATACCATTTGTTTTAAATTGAAGAAATATCATCATTTGAAATATAAAATTTGAAATATTAGATTTTTTTTTTTAAAATTTGAATTTTTTCAGCTGAAAATTCTTTGAAACTTTTTTTTAATTGCTATTTGATTTTTTTGTCAATTACAATTCTTTTAAACTTATGTTTTTTTAATTTGTATTTTTTGTTTATTAGATCCTTTAAACTTTTTTTTTGTTCTTTAAATTTTTGATGTTTGTTTTGAGGATCCTTGGAAATTATTTTTTTGTTGTTTAGATTGTGAAATTGAAGAATTCTTTGAAACTTTTTTTTTTTTGATTTTATTTTTTTGCAATTGATGACTTTAAATTTTTTTTTTTTTCCAAGATTTTTCTTTGTGAAATTTCTGTAATTTTTTAACTTTTTTTTTTTTTTTTACTTTTTGTCATTGATAATCCAATTTTTTTTTTTGTGTGTTATTTGAATTTATATTATGAATACTATATATTAATTTTTTATTTGAATTTTTTCACAAAGAACTCTTGAAAACTTTTAATTGTTTTCTATATTTTTCTCATTGTGATACTTTGGTTTTTTTCTTGTTATCGGAATTTTTGTCTTTAGGATCTATCTTGTTTTTTTGCTAATTTAATTTTTTCAGCCAAAAGAAGAGAAAATTCACAAGATCTTCTTAATTTCCAAGCCCCCCCTTGAATATGGAGTAAATTCACAGGAATTTGGCTAGACCTTTAAAAGATATTTTTTTTGTAATTGGAAAGCCATGAAACTTTTTTTTTGTTTTTTGGATGAGGGTTTGAAATATATCCAAAAATACCCGAAAATCGAAAATACTTGAAAATTTTTTAACCACTTAAAAATACTTTTTAAAGAACTTTTAAGAACCCATAGTGTAAAATAATAAATTTTAGATGGCTAAATAACAATATTACATGAAAAAAAGTTTTTTTTATATTTTTCTTCCTTAAACCCTTTAAAGAATTTTTGGTACCTTTTAAATGTATTTGGGTATTTTAGTACTTGTTAGGGTAGTTACACAGGTATTCCAGAGTATGTTTGGGATCAATTGTGCAAGTTTAGTCCGGATTAAATCAATATCTTTTTTTTTTTTTTGGGAATGATAAGTTAAATCAGGTTTGGATTGTACTAATTGGGTAGGACACATGTATTTATTGTACGATTAGATATTAATCGGTTATTTTTGGATTGTCTATAAGATTACAAAATTATGAGTAATGGTATACAATTAGAAATTGTATTTGCAAAGACATATTTTCTCATTTTTTAATACGAATTTAGAAATGATAATAAATGTTACAGAGATCTAAGGTTACAATTTTTTTCATACAAAAAGGGTTGAATACTATCCCTAAAAAATTGTACAATTTTGATGTTTATACTTTTCAACCACAAAAAAATAATCTACAATAAAAAAAACATCTCTACCATAATACCAAGTGTTATGTTACTAGAGTCTCTGTATAGTTGTTCAAAAAGTTTTTTTTATTTGTTATAAAATTTTTGAGTATTTTTGATTTTCGGGAACATTTGATAGATCCTTTTTGGATTACAGAAATATATATCATTGAGATCCAATATTTTTATTTTATGATAATGACATTTTTTACTATTAAAATTAATGAAATTGTTTAGACATTTAATTCAAAATTTTTAAATCTGCTACTTTAAAAACAGTTTTAACAAATAATAATGTTGTAATGTAATTAAAATAATTTTTATTATAGTCCTCTATCTTTGAAAACCAAAAAATTAAAAAATAAAAAATAAAAAATAAATCAAAATAAAAAAAATATACAAAATTTAGTCAATTTTATTCAAGTTTAATTTTATTAATAATATTCCCTTTTTGATGTCTTTTTTGATACCTTTGGAATAATAATTTATCTTTCGAGTATAATTTTTTTTTTTCAAACCCATTAGATCTTAAATACTTGACCAAACTATTTTCATAATCGATATATTTTTTCTGAGTTATTTTTTTATTCGATTGTTGATTATTACAAATCGAAAAGTCGATAATTAGTTTGATTGTTTTCTTGTGAATAATGATTTTGGTGTTTTTATTTGATTTTTTTTGTTTATTATTCTTTTGTGATTGTTGATAATTGATAATTAGTGAGGGGTTGTATTTTTTGATCATTTCTAATTTTTGGTTCCACTTGGGTTTTGGTTTAGAATTAAGAAAATGTTGCAGATCACTTTTGGTAATTTTTTGTTGTTTTTTGTTTTTGTTTTTCGGCTTTAAAGTGATTGTTTGTCTTTCAATTGTGATTTTGGGTTGAATTAATAATTGCATGGGTTCTCTAAAGGGAAGAACATATTTTACTAATTTTGCAATCTCATTTCTTTGATGAAAATTTAAATTTGTCATTATCATAATCAGTTATTTTCTCAAAAAAAAAAATTTAAAAGGTAATGAAAAAATTATGAAGTAGGTAACTTTTATATTTTCTAGTTTGAGCTTGACAATTTTTTCCTTTTATTGTCTTGTGAATATTTCGAGATTGAAAATTGGTTTTAAGTGTCATATTTTTTAAATATGAACAACATTAGAGATCAGTATTAATTTATTTTTTTTGCAATTCCAATCCATTTATAAAGTGATCATTTGAGAGTTCGTGGTCTTGTTCTTGAAACTTTTTGTGAATCCTCAAAACTAATTTTTTTTTTTAAATTTTCATGTTCAATACAGCTCTTATTGGATGACTCTAAAGTAGTTTTACAAAATTTTTCAATTGTTCAAAGAGAAACAAAAAAAATTCGGAATTTTTATTTTTTTCTCAAAAATTTTTTTGGATCTTGATCTAATTGAAAGCCTATTGTCAAAAATCCCATTTTATTTGAAAATGGAAATATTAGTCTTTTTTTTGTTGTGGTTTTATATATATTTTAGAATAGAAAATCATTTACTCAAAATTTAATTGTGATCTTTCTTTTTTTTATTTTTTGAAAAAATTAAAAAAAAAAGAAAAAAATTTTTTAGACAAAATTACAAATTACAATTTTAGGTTTTCTTGTCTTTGAAATTCAACACTGTAGTATTTAGAATAAGAGAAAAAAAATGATCTTTTTCTTGAATTATCTTTTGGTAATCAATATTCTTTAATTTTATTTTTTACCCTCTCATTTTTTAAAAGAAATCAACAGTATTTTATAAGTAAAGTTTCCTTTTTATTTTTGGCAAGATCAAAAAGAGAAAAATACTTTAACATAAATGATCAGCAAATGAGTTAGAATCAGAGTTTATTTGTACTTATTCAGATATTTTGGTTCTTTCTTTGTTGAAAAAAAATCTCATTAAATTTAAGAAATTTAAAATACACAATCTTTTAAATAATTTATAAAGTTGTTGCAAGGAATTGAAAAATTAAAGGTTTGAAACAGCCCTCTAAGAGCAATTCGTGTCTTCAAAAGAGGTTATTTTTAGGGTTAAATTCACAACTTTTTTTTAAAACACTGTATTTAATCGAATTAGAAAATTTTCTATTAGAAAAAAATTCACTTAACTTGATTAAATAATTTTTATTGAGGTTTTTAGTTTAATCATATTGGTTATGTGACTCAAAATGTAATCTTTGGAAACCCCTCAACCATTAAAAGTTTTATTGTTTTTGTAATTGTTTTGAAAAGTTAGTGAAAGCTCTTTGTGAAAAGGAGCAACCCAAATTTTAATTATAAGAACCACACTTCTTAAAAAGTGAATTAAGTACCAAGTTTTACATTTTTAAAGATTTATTGTGAATTTTGTTAAAATAAGTGTAATATTTGGAAATTCTTGTTATAATTTTCGTTTTGGTAAAGACTTTCAAGAAACTATATCATTCTTCTCGGCAGAAAAGGCACTAGTGACACAATTTGAAATGTTTTGAAAAAGTTAATTCCAAATAGTGATTTTTTATTTGCTTTTTGTTCAATTTGCAAAATTAAGAAAAGATAATGATCAAATAATTATTTTAAAAATAAACAAGACTATTCTTTACGATACGGAATTTATTAGATTAGTATTGTTTCTTAAAAATTTACCAGTAACAAAAATTAAAGTTGGTATTGAATTTTGAAAAGGGACAATTTGACTATATACTTTTTATTTTCCAAGTTTTTATGATAAATTTATGCTTTTACAATTAATGGTGATACTTTTTCTATTGGCTCATATGAAAGAGGAAACTTATTAATGTATTTGATGAATTTAGCCATACTTAATTTTATTTAAAATAGAAATGAAGCCCTGATAATTTTTTGGTTTTTTCTTTTTGGATAGATTTTTTTTTCATATTAGAAATTTCTGTTTCTATTCCAAACTCCTTGTTTTGGCAACTAAAAGAATTAAATGTTGCTTTAGAATACAAATTCAGGTGTGTGGTTAATTGTACTTTTTTTTTTTTTGAGGGTCTTTTTTTTTTAACAAGGAAATCTATGATTGTTATTTCTTTTCTAAAAGGATTTGGAAAATTAATAAGTTAAAGCCAAAAAAAACTTTTCCAAAGGAATAGGATGTAATATATTTTGGTAGGGTTCTTTTTTGCCACACCTGTACCGAAGAGTCAGCACTTTTTCTTTTGTATACAAGTCGAAAAAATTCAAAGTTAATCAATAGAAAATAACAATTTTCTTATAAAAAACTTTGAGAATTAAGGTCAACTTTCCCACCATTAAGAGTGTTAGGTTATTGTGTTATTTCACTTTTAAATTCTCAACAAGAATTTTCAATCTCAAGAAATTGCACGACAATAAACGCACAATCCTTATAAATATTTTCATGACTTTTTGGAACTTTCATACTAACAGTATTCAAGATTTTAGTCTATGATATTTTTTCAAATTTTTTTCTTTTTGTAAATACTTGATATAAACTTTTCTAAGCCCAAAAAAAGTGTAAAAAATACTAATTACCAAAAAAAGCCTTTGAAATTTAATTGAAATTTTTAAAAGTTATCTCAAAGAAAAATATTGGTTGGATCTCAAAAACCTGAACTCTTGTTAAGAAAATCTAAAAAAAGAAAGTTGTGTACATTAAAAGCTTTTAAAAGTTTAGGTTGTAAAAACTTTTAAATTGTCAGATATTTAATTTTGATCTTGTAATTTCTTTCAAAATTTGGAACAATTCCACAAAAACAAAGTGTTATCAAGTAAAAAAAGTAACCACAATTTTTGTGCAATTTTTTTTTCTAGGCAAAAAACAAACATTTTAACTTCTTCCTTTTAGAGAAAAAGAATTTGTAAATATTCACTAGAATTCAAAAACATTAAAATATTTAGAAATTGAATTAGATAAATACTGAATTAATTAATTAAAAAATAGACCAAGTTGGAAAGGTTGTTAGGTTTTTTTTTAATTTAAGAAATAAATTGAAAAATTTCAAAAATTTTCGGTTTATTTCTTCAATTAAAAAAAAATGCCGTTAGGTTTTCCAGAATTTAAAAGAATTGAGTAAAATCTAAGATTTTTCTCTATTCTTTTGAATTCTAGAAAACCTTCATTAGCTTTTCTGGAGTTTTCTGTTTAAAAGGAAAATCGATATATTTTCGTTAGGTTTTTTTTAATTTTTGAAATGAACAGAAAATTTTAATAAATTTTCGGTTTATTACAAAAAGTGAAAAAAAACTTATGACACTTGACAAATAAAACAAAAAACCTCAAGAAAACCTAAGCACTCTACAGCACTCTACAGCACTCTACAATACTCCATGAAAATATCTAAAAATCATTACTATTCAAGGAAATATTAATAAACAGTCGTGTCGTCAAGTGCCTAGATTTTTTTAATTTTAGAAATAAAAAGAAAATTTCAGAAATTATCTTTTTATTTCTCAAATTAAAAAAAGCTAAGGGCCGTTGTACAGAATTCAAAGGAATAGAGAAAAATCAAAGATTTTATTCAATTCTTTCAAATTCTGGAAAACCTAACGACAAAAAATATTTAAAGTGGTAAGGTTCTACCTCAATCTTAAATCTTAGAACATTCACAAATTATTTAAACAGGTATTCTTATGTTATGAACGAAGATAAATCAATCTTGAGAATTATGCAGAAAAATAAATAATTTAGATGTTATTGAAAATTTGGATGATTTTCTCAGGTACTGCCCAGCCTATGAAAAAAATCGTAAAATCTGGATATCTGAATTAAAAATAATCAATATATCTCATATATTAAAAAACGATAATCTGTTTAATATTATTAACAGAAAAAGACTCTATAACTTTATTTAGCTCTATTGAAAAAAAAAGTTATCTTTGGTTCTTTAAAAAAATTTCTAAATAAAAATTTAGGAATTAAGGTAGTGCCGTAGTGTGCCTAGCTTTTCCATAATTCAAAAGAATAGAGAAAAATCTAAATTTTTTCTCAATTCTTTTAAATTAAAAAAACCTAACGGCAAACAAGAGGAACTAAAATTCGTCTCTTAAACAGCAATAATAATAAAAAAAACAATTCAAGATTTGAAGATATAATTTATACCTGTTACAAAAAAATATTTACAGTCAGTTCCATTTTTAAGGCACAAACTTTCAACGAAATTTAAGGCAGAATAAAAATCTCAAATTAAGGCACAAAATTCAGATTCTAGTAAAATAAATTGTAAAAAAAAAAATTACAAATTTTGTGTCTTAATTTAAGATTTTTTTGTGCCTTAAATTTCATTGATTGTTTGTGCCTTAAAAGTGGAACTGACGGTATCATAAAATATCAATTATATTATTATTAAATATTTTTTTGAATGTTTATTGGCTTTCGAAGTAATTTTTCCAACTATTAATGAAAACCAAAAAATTTTCTCAATTGATAACAAATTTTGTTTTAGAGTAATGTGAAGTAGCCGATTTTTGCGACTTTTTAATATTATGAGAAATATTTTTGATTTTCAGTAAAAAAAATAAAAAAAATTTGTGATAATCAGCATTAAGGTAAAAATATAAAGATACCAATTACTAAATTGTCAATTTGTAATAATTTTTTTAATATTTTTGAAAATCCCTATTAATTTTATTAGTGCTGAAATTGTAATTTTTTGAATTATTGTCTCATTTTTTACAAATTTAGTTGATACATAATTTCTACATTGTGTTGATAATTTTTCTAAAAATTGACATCATTAAAAGATCAATTTATCAATAATTGAGTCAATTTAGAAAAAGTTTCAATAGAAAACTCTATAGATCCTTTATATTCAAACTTTTAAAGAACAATTTTGTCAACTTTTTCAAAAAGGTAGTAATTTTTTTTAATTTCTAAATATTATATCCTTTTAAAATAATATGAATCATTAAGTTTTCATGAATTTGTGATAAAACTACAGACAATCTTTGATTGATCTATTCCCATATTTTATTTTTAAAAAAAATATGTTCATAACTTTTTAAAACGACAATATATTATAAATCAATTTATTAGATACATAAAATAAAATTCAAAATGTTTCACGTATATAAAACGTTCCAAAAAGCCACTATAATACAATTTTATTCAAATTGGAAATAATTTTGATTGACCAAAAATATTACAATCATTTTTTCATTGTTTTGTTATTTGTTTTCATTTCATTTTTTGAATAACAAAATTTGTTTAAATTTATCAATTTTTTTAAAATGATTTATATAAGGTTAAAGTTTTTTTGTTCAAAATAGAAGAACTCAAATAAAATTGGTTGATGGTATCTGATAATTTGGTCGATCAATATACTTAATAAAATTTTGTCAAATTTACCAATACCTTTTACTGTTTTACTCTCTCCAAAATTTTTGAACACATTCTTGATTTATTAATTTTAATTGATAATTATTTATTTTATTTGTTTTTTGAATATTGTAATTTATCAAAAAGTGTTTACATTTCAATTTATGATTTGGTTCTAATTTGGTATTTGTTCTTGAATTGATTAAATTTGATTTTTTTTTAAATTGCTAAATGCAAATCTTAATCAATTTAGAGAAAATTTAATAATAAATAGCACTGGGTGGAAAGGCCAGGAATATTTAAAAATTATTAGATACAATAACAATATAAACACAAAACAAAAATATTTAAAATGGAAGGGCTCTACTTCCATCTTAAAACTAAGAAATTTCACAAATTATCTAAATAGATATTCTTATGTTTATGATAAGAATAAAACAAAAACAAAATTTTGCAACTTATGCAAAAAAAATAAATTAAACCTAGATACAGATGAAGATATCGATCATTTTTTATGGGACTGTCCATTCTATAAAGAAAATCGAATAATTTGGATTAAAGATTTAATTCAAATTAACAAAAATAATAAGAATAATATCTTTGATATTATTTCGAAATAAAGACTCATTGTTTATTTTATCATTAGTTAATGATAAAGAGAATTATGATTCTTTATTGTGATTTCTAAACAAAAATTTAGAAATTAGGGCTGTAAGAGGAAATTGATTTCCTCCCTTCAAAATAAAAGACAAAAAAAAAAAAATTTGATTTTTTTTATAAAAATTGAATTTTTGTATGTTAAAAAAATTGAATTGGGGTTTATAAATCTAGTGGGTTTCAGTTTACAAAAACAACTTGAAGATCTATTTTTTCCTCTATTATTTGAGTTTAAATTTCAAACCTTCAAGATCATAAAATCTCACGATTTTGAACTAAAAAAAAATAAATTAAGATTTTTTAAAATATTTTTAAGTTATCGTATTCTTGGGAGAAGGGAAAATTAAAAATAATTCATCCAAATTGAAAAAATAATAAAAAAAATAATTTAGGGAGTCTTATTTTTTTTACAATATATTCAAATCTTATAAAGACATTGAAATTTTTTTTTTGTATTTTGTGTTTCGACTTATGAAATGGATGAGTTAAACGATCCCAACAATTTATTAATTTAAGTCTATTTTTTGAAATCTAAAATACACATATTTCCAATAATAAAAGAAAAAAAGTAACCTATTATTTTTTACTAAACAATTAAGTTAATTCTTAGAAAATATATATCATATTTTTAGTTTTAGGTTGGTAAGTTTTGATTTTGAAAGCTGGTTTTTTATTTGGTTATTCTTTTTAATTTTTATTCCAATACAAATATCTACCTTTAAAAACTAATAGAAGTTGAGGTATACGTGATTCAATAAATGAATATATGATAGAAGTTTAATCAAAGTTGCTCAATGAAATTAAGATCTATTAAGCAAAAAAATTTTATCCTTTAAGGTTTTAAAAAAGTTATTTTCTGATTTTTTTAAAATCAAAAAAAATTGCAAAAAAATTTCGAATTTTACAAAAAAAAAATTTTTAACAAATTGTTTGAACTTATTCACACGAAACCTCATAGCAATTTAAATCATTTTTATCGAAAAAAAATTGAGTTTGTTTTTTGAGATATAATTCCAATATTCCAAAATTTCTTTTATCAAAATTACATTGTCAAAAATCTAATTTTATATTAAAAGTAAAACAAAATTTTGGAGTAGGATTTTTAAATTACTTTCAAAAAAAACATTATTACAACTACCCTTTTTAAATAAATTCAATTATCTTTCAATTATTTCTTGTAATAATTTTTTTTATTTAACCAAAAGAATTATCTCAGAAAAAAAAATCTTTATATTAATATTCCTGTCAATAAAGAATATCTATTATATTATATAAAAATTATCGAAATCGCAATAAAAAGAGTAAAAAAGTTTAAATAATGTGTGAAATTAAAAGAATTTAATATGTTTTTTTTATCTTTTCAAAATGGAAATAATAATATTGATCTCATAGAAAAATATACTTTTTTGGGTTTCTTTGTTGATGAGAATTTTTTGAAACTCAACACAGACAAAATTTGCTAAGTAGAGAATATCACAGATAACATATTTTAAAAATTTTACCTTGTTTTCGAGGATTGATCCATTAAAATATTTAAAAAAATACTAATAATATTATTTGCCTGATCAAATTAAAAACTATCCACGTCCTGGATTCGCAGTAGTGTTAAAATTTTATAACAAGATTACCATAATAAAGAACAAACCCATAACCTGGGATTATAAATAATATATTGCAAACTCAAAAATTTATTTTCAATTAGTTACAAATCTTGACTTTATTTTTATTATTAGTAATATCTAAATATCCCATTATTTCTTCTTGGTGTAAAGTGTTGAATGTCACTATAGTTTCAACAATATTTAAAATATACTCTAATTGAGAGTAAATTATCATTTTACTCCTTAAACAAATGTTTCGAGCAAATTCATGTAAAATATTATGGAAAAATATTTAATTTTAGATTTTTTACTTACAATCACACTATCCAATTTGTCATTATATTTTATGATATTGATTTTTTTTTACTTTTCTCAACCAAAATATCGAAACCAAAATTATAATATTTCAGTACAGAGTTTATAAAGATGTCAGCTGATTTTAACAAGTTTTTTGAAGTTTTTTATTTTAAAAAAGTGTAAATTATTATCAAAATTAAAAGTTTTTAAACATTTTGTGTTTTAATAAAGTGAGGTATCGACCTTTAAATATGGTGTAGAGATTAATATCTAAAGGAGAGGACTTTTTTCAGTAAAAATATACATTTATTAAAACAGAAAACCATAAAAATATTTTAATTCTGACAATTTTTGAAAAAAAAAAGTACTCACATTTAAAAAATTGCTCTATCTATAATTTTAAAATTTAAATCCACCCCAAATTAACTATTGTTTCATTTTTTAATTTCACAATTGACTCGATAAATATTAAGAAAAAAACACCGAATACAGGATCTTTTTTGTTACCTTTTTGGATTTTTTTCTAACACCAATTTTTTTCCAAGGTGTCAGAAATAATTTGATAAAATACTCAAATAGTAAATTATTTAATTTTTTTAAAAAATTGAATTTTTTGAGCAATTAATCTACATTTCGCCATAAATTTAAGAAAGATATTTTGTGACTTTGTAGTCTGAATATTGATAATTCAATCTTTAAATTTATGGCGAAATCTAGATTTATTTCTGAAATTAATATTTGTTTTTCTAATATAAGTAGCATTTTTCATTGGCTAGATTTGAAAATAGTACTTTTTTATGATCCAAATTTTTTAGAGACATTTGAACCCTGACTGACAAATATGTTTTACACTCAATAACAAAATATATAAATTTTAGGGTTCTCCTTGGTAGAGGCTAATCCCTTAAATTAATTTCATTTCAAAAAAATCTTTTTTGTTTTTGTTTTAAAATCTTCCCCTTGCAAAAATAAGATGAATTAAAGAGTTAAAAAAATATTAAAAATCATTCATTAATTACTATAAATTTAATGATAATTATGAGAAGTTATTCAAGATTATAGCTTGAAAAAACTCGGAAAAAAAAATAGAATTTGATCAAAAATTTTTAAAGAATTATTTTTTTAATCTGCTTATCAGTTAAGTTAGGTCATTTAATTGGATTACTAAAATATCTTATTAACTAACATTCTTTAATAAAATAAAATCGGAGAGGGTATTATAATTTTGATCTTTGAAAATTTTGTTGTGATCCAACACAGAATCATTCAACAACAACTTAATAATAAAATGTTACTTTTTGAGGATTCTTATCATTTTTTTCAATAAAAATGAAATAAATTATCGCCAAACAAAATTAAATTTTGAAGAGTTGAGACTAATTGAAGCATTGGATATTGTCCCACAATTAGAACTTAAAAAGTAGATATTTAATTTATTATTATTTTTTGTTCTTTTGACCTTTTTTCCCTTACAAAACATTTATTATTCTTCTTAATTTTGATGCAATTTAACTCTGATTTTATATTAACTTTTTCACTTTTGTTAATTATCATAAATTTGCCTCTGAATCAAGTCAACACTTCAAAGGTATGTCTTTTTTTATTGATATTTGGAAACTTTTTTTTTTATCTTTGTCATATACTTTTTAAGTAATCATTTCTTTCTAATTATTGTTTTCTAATTGAAAAAGAAAATCCCCGTTGAGAGAATAGAACACAAAAGTGTGATTGAAAATGCTTCGATAAGAGTCTCTGATCAACAACCAAAAAAACCTATAATTATAATACCGGGTTTTGGAGGATCAAAAATTGAAGCAAAATTGAATCACTTCCATTCAAAACACTGGTTTTGCAGTTCAAATAAAGACTGGTATCTGTTATGGATCTCACTTGACGATTTTTTACCAATCATTTCCGAGGTAAACTTTATATTTTTCTTTTTTTTCCCATTTTGATCGTTTTTCAGATTGATACCAACACCACAAAAACAAGCTTTTTCAAAAAAGGAAACTCTTTTCCATTTGAACACTTTAAAAGATCTCATGACTTTTATCAAGCGATCAGCTTTTTCAAACTTTCAAATACTTTCAAAGAATTTACAATGGAACGAGTTGTAAAGTGATAAAGCTTTTTTAAAGTCTTAAGTTTTTTTTTAGTGTAAAGAATACAAATTTTTCAAATCGATCAGTAGATTTGGATAAATCTTAATATGTTTTTGGTGACAAATCCTCTATTTTGAAAAACAAAATTACTGACAACTCTAATCTTGTTTCAAAACTCTTTTACAGTATGATATTTGATTTTTAAAATATGTTCTTTTGTTGAAAATTCCTTCTCTGATTAAAAAAAAATATACCTTTTGTGACTTGATTCTCTGTAGAACTTTCCCTCAAGAAAATTTCACTTATTTTCATAAGTGATATCAAATCTTAAACTAAAATAATTTCAACATGGAAGTAAAAGAACTTATGTTTGAAATTTTTGAGAATTTGTTAAAACTTTATTATTGTAATTTTAGCAGTTGTATTTTGATAAAAAAATCTTTTATTCAAAAAAAAATCTTGAAATGGTATTCTTGATCAAATCAAATTCATTTTTCGATTGTTAAAGTAATTAAATTGTTTACCTGTATTTTTTTAAAATACTTTTAAGAATAAATTTAACAATAAATTCTTTTTTTTTTTTTTACAACTATTTTCCCCATGCTACTATCTTTTTTTCTTTTATTAAATTGAATTAATCTTGAAATAAGTGTGTCATATGTTTTTCCAAAAAAAAATACAGAAATTGGTTGGTAAAGACAGATAATCCACTCAAATAAATAAGATTGTTGTAAAAAATAGAGTTTTTACAATTTTAGAGATAAATAAAGATTTCCATGCCTTTATACAATTTTTGGTAATATTAAATATTATATCTGATTATCTTAATAGAATAATAATAATTGTAATCAAAAAATAGTTTGACAACACTAGTATGAAAAAATCAAATTGAAAAAAAAAAGTTAGACAAAACTACAATTTCAATTATCATTTCAGACTTGTTACTTGAGCTTATTCACAATATAATCAATATCCCAGTTCTTAAAAATCTTGAGACTATTGTATTTAATGTTGTTAATAGTACCACGGTTTTTAAAAGTCTCTTGTCTAGAAAAAAAGGTCTATTTTGGGGTAAAAAATTTTAAATGGATGTGACAATGAATTTTCTTTAAGCTCAACTTTAGAATATTTTTTTGAAGAGATAATAACTAATAGTTTTGAAAACACTCTTATCATTTAAAAAAACTCAAACACAGAAAAAAAATAACTGATGATAAATATTGAGAGTGTCCTAGGTTTTTTTTACATTTTGAAATAAACCGAAAATTTATTAAATTTTCTGTTCATTTCAAAAATTAAAAAAAACCTAACGAAAGTGTCCGTAGAGTGCCTAGCTTTTTTTTAATTTAAGAAATTAAAAGAAAATTTCAAAAATTTTCTTTTTATTTCTCAAATTAAAAAAAAGCTAACGGCGGTTTTCCAAAATTCAAAAGAATTGAGTAAAATCCTTGATTTTACTCTATTCTTTTAAATTCTGGAAAACCTAACGGAAAATCAAAGAAAAAATATTTTTTCCAATTTAAAACATTAAATTATTCTTTAATAGTCCAAACAATTGGTTCCCTATTTGAAATATATTCATTAGATTTAAAATACTTCTACTAGATTATAAAATGACCTCTTATCTTTGAAGAAAAAAGTTTTCAAATTTTTTACTATTAAAATCTGAAAAAAAATATTCATAGAACCTGGAAAATTGGATTTTTCAACTTAAATTGTAAAATATCTTTAAAAATATTTTTTGATCAAAGATCTTTTTAACCAATAGTGTTTATTCTAATTGAAGTTGGTAAAAAGGGTAAAATTAGTTAATATTTAATTTTTTTTTGAAATAATTTTTTCATGATTGTGAAATATCAATCTTTCAATTTTCAAAAAAAAAATTTTTTCAAAAAATGTAATTGGTATTTTTCAAACGATTTTATATTGAAAATCCCTTTGAGCTTAAAAATAAAAGTGCTTGTTTGGTTTTCTATTATCAGAATTTGGACAAATTCATGTAAATCTTTATTGATCTCTATAATTGTAAGAAATCTATTTTTTACAACATTCCTTTTTATTTACACTTGTGTCTTCCTTGCAAATTTATGTGTTTTTTTTTATAAGAAAGGACTTTGTTTAAAATTGTTGAAGAAATAAGATTTTAATCACTGTGATTGTCGAATTAAGAAATGAAACTTTTTTTTTCTACTGCTATTTGAAAATTAAATGGGAAAGATTTTCACTCAATTTTCAATTTCCTTTTTCAAACAAAGCTACAAATTACTACCTACTTGTTTGAGAACTCTATTTGATATTAAAGGAATCTAGAAAATGAAGTGTAAATTCTTCACCATTTATAATTCAAATACAAGTAATTCCAATAAATTTAGAAATATTGGTAAAGTCATCGTAAGTATTGAGAAAATAAATTAGAAATGATGTATTTCAAGATTTTAACAACCTTCATTATTACTGCTATTTGAAAAATAAATTCGAAAAATATAACACTTCCCTTCTCTTTTCATAATTCAAAAAGAGACACAAATCACACCCCGCTTCTTTGAAAACTCAATTTATATTAAGAAAAATATAAGGAAAAGAAGATGAAATTTTTTACCCATTTTTTTTTTAATTCAAATAACAGTATATTTTGATCTATTTTTAATACATTTAATTTGGTTTGAAGGGATTAGTGTGTACAACAGTAAAACCTAAAATTAAAGTATGTTGTTATTGGGCGTCAATCTCATAAGTTCTCCATTGGTTTAAATGTCTCTAAAAATTTGATTAGTCAAAAATAGTAATATTTTTGTTGATTGCATCTATAAAAAATGATCCAGTGTATTAGTAAAAAAAACCAACAATTTAGAAAAACATCTGCATTTAGCCATAAATTTAAAGTCAAACCAACAAATTTAAAGATTGAGTCTACAAAATCACAAAATATCTTTCTTAAATTTGTGGCAACATGTAGATTAATTGCTCAAAAAATTCAATTTTTGAAAAAAATTAATTAATAAGGATGTTCGTTCTAAATGAATTCTTCAGATAAACCACATATTCTATCTTTTCACATTGGTTAAGGCTCATAAGATCTTTTATTCAATGATTATATTAAATTATTTTTTTCAAAAAAAAAGTTGTTTTAAAGTTTTTTTTTGGTTTTCTACTCTAAAACCTCACTAATCAATGACTTAGAAATAAACCTAATAAGATATTAATTTAATTAATTTTTTTATAAAGTCAATTTATATTTACAAAAGTACTAATAGCCCAGTAAAATTTCATAATTTCCCAAGAAACCAAGTCTATTCTTCATTAATTCTTTGTAGTAAGTTTGTATTTACAAAAGAAGAAAAAATAAAAACTCAAAAAAACTCAATTTTTTTAAAAGTAATTTATATATATATCTTTGGAGAAAGGATCTTAAGAGTCTCAACCCATCTTAAAATCTTAGAATTTGTGGTGTGCCCAAATCATTCATTTAGAACCTCCACCCTTAACGATATACATTATTTTGTCCTATTCTTTCACCAATATTGGAAATATATTGACTTTACTTCCCAGCTTTATTAAATAAAAACAAAACTAATTAGTTTTCGATTTTTTATGTTGATGATTATTGGGTCAATTATTTAAAATTAAAAATTGAAAAAAATAGTTACTTTAGGAAGTTCTAAAACGAATTTTATACTGAAAGAATACAATATTTTGTTTTTCTTTTTTTAAGATTTGGAAAAGGAATTAAAGAAAAATTTCATAATGAAAGATTTTAATTGTGATCATCAAGTCAAAAATCTAATAATTAATTGTGAAATGAATTTTATAATAGATATTTTAGATTCATTTGAAATACCGCAGCACTAATATTATAAACTTCCAATTACAGTCATCTTTATTATTTACCAATTTCATTTGAATTTAATGACTTGAAAATATAATTCACAAAAACTCGACAAAACATAATCATCAAATGTATTCACCAAACAATCAATAAAATACCCTTTTTATTTTAAATAATAATGTAGATTCTCTCTTTTGTTCAATCAAAAAATATAATAATACTTTCCCATTTAAAAATCTTATAAAATCAATAATAAATAAATAAATTAAAAATTATCTTCCAACTATAGTGTTCTATTGATTATTTTACATTGTTTTGGAACGGAAATCATGTTGAAAATAAAAGGGGTGCCGAATTTCGAGTCGTACCCAGTATCGATGGAATTGTGTATTTAGAACCAACTTTTCATTTTGAAAATTATTTTCTAAAAATGGTGGATGGCTTTAAATCGATAGGCTATCAAGAAAATTTTGATTTATTTGGTGCACCCTATGATTTTCGTTTGTCGCCTCGTAATTTGACACAATATTTTCATGATTTAACTGGTCTAATTGAATACACATATGGAATGAAAAATGAAAGGGTAACTCTGATTTGTCATTCAATGGGATGTAAATTAAGTAGCTATTTTTTATCCAAGAAATCACAAAAATGGAAAGACAAACATATCGAACAACTAATTACAATTGCCCCTGCATTTAGTGGCGCCTTTGAGGGTCTTCGTTCATTAGTAATGATTTTTATTTAAATATTTTCTTATTTATTTTATAGATAATTTTTCATATTCGTATTTTTTTTCTTTCTTTAACGCATTTTTTCAGGAAACAAAATTAATAATTTGAAATACTAAATTGAATGAAATAATTTCTTTTTTATATTACATTTAAAATTTTTTTGTTCTTTTATCTGGTTTATTAAAATTTTAATACATATTTAATATCAATGAAAAAGTTGTTTGGGAATAATTTTGGGGATGATTTTATGACTGACAGATCTTTCAGAAGCTTGATTTTAAGTTGGCCTGGTATATATTTTGATTTGCCAAGTAACACTATTTTATGGCCTGATCCACTGGTCATCTCTGACACCAAAGACTATTATTCAACAAAGGATGATTATCTTGGTCTATTATATGATCTTGAGTTTACACAAGAGTCAACTCAAATATTAAAATCAATTTGGAATGATGTTATTATACTTGAACCCCCGAAGGTAAAAACAAGAATATTTTTTGGATATGGGACAAATACACGTGCACAAGTTGTTTTTAAGGGTGATTTAACAAAACGCAATTATTATTATATTAATAAAGATGGGGATGGTGTATTATCAAAAGAATTAATTTTACAATTCTGTAAAGCATGGACAGATAATAGTGAAAATAGTTGTCAAGGGTTCCCTGGTATAAAACATCAAGAACTGGTATCTAATGAATATGTAATAAAAAATATAATTGAATTAATCACAAAGAAGGAGCTGTAATCTTACAATATTGAAAATTATGAAAGTTCTTAAATATTAACGAATCACAAAAATTTTTTTTAAAAAAAATCATAATAAACTCAATTCCAAAAATTGGGGTACACCTTCAAAATCAATTTAATTCCAAGAAAAGTGATATTTGACTCTTAAATAGAAACATTAGATATTAACAATCAATGTAAATAATTTTAAAGTTAATTATTTATCATTTTTTTTCATTATTTTTTGATTTTTGATTTTCAATAATTGTTTTAATTTTTTTTGAATTCTTTTTTTTTCAAAACTTTTCGAAAATCTCAAAATCACTTTAAAATGAAATTTAAAAGTTTTCATTCTGATCACAAAAAATAATTTTTTTTTCTCATAAAGAAAAAAGTTTCTTTTTTTATCAAGAAAAATATTTTTTGAAAAAAAATCATGATATGGTGTGTTAGGGCACATGGCCTACAAACAGAACTTATTATTATTAATGGAAGTGTGAATACTGAATGTATTATTAATGATATTATCAAAAAAATTAAAGGAAATTCAACTCGCTAATACAGAATATAGTGAGTTGAAATGGATTTTCCAAAAGGATGGAGCTTGTCCACATACCTCAAAAAAAAAAAACTCAAACTTACTTAAATCGGGGATGTAATGTTCTGGACCCTTGACCCCCAATTCCACAGATTTAAATCCAATTGGGAATTTATGGATACTAAACTGAAAAATTGTAACCAAATAACGAAGAAGAATTTATTAAAATTTTCACTAATGTATGGAATACTTTGAGTTGGGAAACCTAAGATAATTAGTAAACTCTATATTTAAAAGGATAGATTTAGTTATCAAAAGACAAGCTGAATCTATTAATAGTTTTTATTAATTTTTCTTTCAATAAAAATGGATTTTTTGGTAACCGTGTTCCAAAAATAGGGGTACACTTTTTTTTATTTTTTCTTTTTTATTTTTCGAATTGAATTTTAAATTTACTATAATATATATAAATAGTATTAATTAAATATTTTCGGGTCTTTTATTGTTTTTAAGTTCAAGTATCATGTATTTTGGAGTATATTTTTAATACTGTGATTTTTTTGTGTGTCCCATTTTTTGGAATTGAGTTTATATTTTTTAATTTAATTCCCTAAATGTATACTTTTTTCTTGGTATTTTATTTTGTTTATCCTTTTAATTAAATTCCTTGTATATATATATATATATGTATATATATATATATATATATATATATATATATATATGTCCCCTAACGTCCCGGATTTGCCCAAATTTCATAATGTTTAAAATAAAAGATTTTAACTGAGAATGGTCTGTTTTAACATATTTTTTGTTATTTGTCTTTAATCCAGATATGAATTAGAATAAAAACTTTAAATAGTATAAAGATAAAGTAGTTATGTTATAATTTTTTTTTTTATTTGATCTTGAAAAAACAAAATAATTAGTGATTGTATGCGATTTTTAAAAAAGATTTTAATTTGTTTTTTTAAAAAATTAGAAATTATATTGTTTTAATAATAGTAATTCAAAACTCAAACATTTATTTATTGTTATTAAACATTATAATATGTTTATAATGTTATGATAAATAAACTCAATAAAAAAATATATTTCTGATAAAATTCCAATAAATATTAAATCAAGAGAAAAATGAAATTCATTTCTTTAGGCCAAAATTAAAAGTTTAATATGAATAATTTTCTAAAACTTTTAGTTAAGAAATATAAAAATTAAAAACAATAAAAAAAAAAAAAATTGTAAAAGAATTTTATTTATTACATTGGAGTAAAATCAATAAAAAATTTTTTACTATATCAATTAATTGATCTCAAATAAATGAAAAATATAAGATAATATTTAAATATTAATTCACAGAGAAAAAAAAAAATCCATGGAATAAAAAAAAAAAATATTGTTTTGAATTTTGTTGTGAAAAAGTTGAAAATAATTTTTGTAAAATTGAATTGTTCAATCTAGACTACAAAAGATCTTGAAAAATAATTATTGGTCAATTGTCTCTTCTTCAATAATATCATTAAATTGAGGTTTAGATTTCAAAAATCCAAAAATTAAAAAAATTAAAAAAAATTATCATTAATCTGACTCAAACTATTGGCCAAATAATTTAAATATAAAAAAATTTTTGTTGAAAAAACCTCTAAATTTTAATAAAATTAAAAAATATTTTATTTTAATTTCAAATTTCTATATTTTTTTAAAAAATAATATTTCTTTCTAATCAAAAATCGATGGATATTGAATTTTGGATCATTAGATAAAACAAAATTTTTATAAAAATAAAAATTGTGATTTATGTAAAGAAAAGTTAAATATTGATATCATTGAAGATTTCGATCATTTTTTATGGGACTGTCCGGCCTATAAAATAAATCGAAAAATCGGATATCTGAATTTTTTGAAAAAAATAAAAAAATTAATAATATCGGAGATATTATTAATAAAAAGAATTCATCATATATATTATCATTAGTAAGTGATAATAAAATTTGTGATTCTTTAACAAAATTTCTAAAAAAAAGTTTAGAAATTAGGGCACACAGGAGAAAAGCAATTTTCTCTCTTCAAAAATAAAAAAAAAAAATAAAACACAATTTTTTATGCAATGTCAAAATATCTTAGAGAATCAATAACTGTCGTTATTTGTTTGAAGTTGAGAAAATAAACAATTTATTTTTCTTGGTAAGGTGATATTTATAGCACCTATAAAAAAAACTATTTTGATTGTTGTTGAAACAATGAGTCAAATTACATTAGTTATTATTAGTTGAAATGTGAAGATCTTTAATCAAAAAAAAAATTAATTAAAAAAATAATAACCAAAATTAATAAATAATAGAAAAAATTCTTTCAAGTTTTATATATATATATATAAGTCTACAAAGCTAGAGGAATTTTTAAATTATAATAAAAGTATTAAAAGTAATTACTCTCAAAGAAAATATTAAATTTCCCGAATTATATATTTTTTAAAAAAAGTATTTTCTTCGCCCTCTTTAAACCCCAAAAATCAAATAACACTAGCCAATAACCATGAATTTTGAATTCCATTTTTTTTTTTTTAATAAAAAAAAATAGCTGGGACATTTTAAACTTGAGAAAATTGAGATTTCTTCTATTCATATTTCTTTTTATTTTAATATTGAGAGAATTAAGCCAAAAACTCAACCATTAGTTTCTCAAAAAATCATAAAGAAGAAGAAAAAAATAATACCTATAACCAGTAAAGTATTATCTAAGAAAGATCTTTTTTAGAAAAACAATTATATATATTACTAGAAAAAAGGTTATTTTTTATCATTTTTTTGGTTTAAATTTCAAAAAAAAAAAACAACTTATTAATAAGAAAAAAATTATGTCATGCCAGGATATAAAATATTGAAAATTTTTTTCGTAATAGGAATGATGTGTTCTAATCTTTAAAACTTGAAAATCTTTGATGTTTATATAAACTTTTCAAAAAAATAATAAAAGTTTTTTTGACAAAATTCTGATTGAAAAATAATAAAATCACAATTATCATAAAAAATTGTCAAATGTTAAAAAAAAATTATTAACTATTGTTTTTGTTGTAGTATTTTATACAATTTTTTTTTTGATAATTATTAAAAATTCTGAATCTGAAGATCTTTTTGAGACAATTGATTTAAAAAATTTTATATCAAAGAAAATTAGGTTATTTGAGGTACGAGGTGTATATAAACTCTTGTTCAAACAAAAGAGAACACCTCTCAAATCACCAATACCATCGAATTTGATTGTTAATAAGATAATTACTGTTTGGTGATTTTCATTTTAATTGATCATTTTTTTATTTTTTTTTTTTTTAATTTTTCGATATTCAATAGTTGAAAAATGAAAAAGCAAGATAAGAGAAAACCAATTTCGAAATAACCTACCAGTGAGTAAAAATGGAAACAGTTTAAGTTTTATTTCGAATGAGCTAGATGTAGGAATTAAGAAATATCATTATTGGATTGATGTATGGAACAAAAGAAAAGAGAAATAAAGAAAAAAACATTCCAACAAAATATGCAGATGAATTGAGGCTTTCTCTTTAAAATGAGACTTTCAAGAACAAAAGTAAGACGTGTAAAGAGTTATCATTAAAATGTAGAGAACTTTTTCTGAATTAACTTTGTTCAAAGGTTTTTATTGATTTTAGTATTTTTTTTCTTTACGATTTGCAAAACGAGATATCTCATTTCAAAAAAAAGGGCACATCAATTTTTAAAATATTGAATTTTAATTTTTATTATTTTGTTTTATTGGGTTTTAAAAGATCTATTTCTGTGTTTTTTTATGTTTTAAAGTGTTTATAAAATTTTAGAATGATACTAGAAATAATTTGATTCAATTATGAATAATTCTTGGATTTTTTTGTGCCCTTTTATTAGAAAAAGAGTTTGTGTGTGTGTGTGTGTGTGTATACTTAAGGTTTGTTTAGTATTTTTTTTTTTTTTTCAAAGATCAATGAGTTTTATTTATTAACTCAAATCAAATCTTCAAAAAATTCCCAAATTAGGAAATGTAATAAATTTCATTTTAACAATAGGGAATTATTTTTAGTATCGAATCTATTTTATCATTTTTTAAAAAGAGATATTTTTACCCTAGTAAAAAACCTGAATAAAAAAATTAATTTTTTAAAAAATAAAAATCCAAAATATTCGAGTTTAAGATAATTTCAAAGGTTTTTATTTTTAAACACCCTATGAAACTAATTTAGATTTAGTAAAGCACCAAAATGAATGAATGACTGGAGAAATAAAAATCCAAATAATTAACAAAATTTGTGATTAGCTTTTTCCAAATGAAAGGAAATGGTTATGTCTTCTTTTCAATTATTATAATGGGTGATCTTACAGGATCTTTTCTTTTTTTGAATATTTAGATGTGTTCGTGTCAGCAAGTTTCTTTAAAAAATGAATCAAAAAAAAAAATGATTTTTAATAAATATATTATTTTTCTTTTTTTCAACTTCTCTAAAGAATTTGTTAAGTTATAATTTTTAATAATATTAGTACTTTTCAAAATTTAATGTTCTTTGCTGATTAGCGCTATCATATATTCATCTATAATTAAAGTATGTTGTAAAATATGTCTATATAATGTTACTTCCTAATATGCAAATGGCTCGAAAAAATGATTTATAAATATTATTGATCACTAAATTATTTTATTTTTTACTCATGACCACAATTACAATAAAAATTATAATAATTAAAATAACTTTTACAATGACAAAAATGGAAACTCAAACTAATATTACTGAAGTATTTAAAAATTAATATCCACAACTCAAAAATTATATATTTTTTGATTTTTTTCATTATAAAGTTAACTCAATAATCATCAACTTAAAAACCTAAAAGATTTGTTTTTTTTTCATTTTAAATGTTATTTCTAGCACCAATATATTACCAAGATTTCAAAAATAAATTGTTTAAAAGAATCTATTCGTTAATTATTTGTGTTTAAAAAAATTAATTCATTTGGACAACTGATCTACATTTAGCAACAAATTTATGAAAGATATTTTGCAACTTTGTAAGTCTTTTAATATTGATGTTACAATCTTTAAATTTGATTCAAAAAGCAATTTTTTCTCAAATTATTAAATTTTTTACTAATAAAAGTATCATTTTTAATTTGAAGAGGTTCAGCAGTTAGTTCTACTTTACTAATCGAAATTTGGGAGACATTAGAATAATAGACTAATAATTCAATTTATATAATAACAACACACTTTTCATTTTACACTTAACAAATTATCTATCCTGTACCCTTAAACCCAAATGAAAAATAATTATTAGGAAAATTTCATTTTTTTATCCTTTTTCCTTTCATTCAAATCCAATAATGTCCGAGATTCAAGAGACACTAGTCAATAGTCCAGTGTCCGAAAGCGATTCTGAAGATGAACGTGACGAAGACATTTATGGAAAATTAGTTTCTTCAATGGAAGGGATCGATAGCATTACATTAAAAAAATCTGAAACTCGTAAACAATTTCTTTAAATTTCATATTTGCTTTAGTTTTCTAATTATTTTTTTTGAATTTCCAATTCAATTTAAAAACTGTTAAATATCTTTCAAAATACATTTACCCTTTGTCCTTTCAAAAACACAATTAGTCACAATTGGTAGACATCCATCCTGTTCTTTTGTTTTGTCAAAAAACACAATTAGTGGCAAACATTGCACAATTGAAAGAATTGACTTAGAACAAGACAGTTCGACATATGAAAGCTATAAAATTATAATTAAAGATTTTTCAACAAATGGAACCTATGTCAATAACCAGGTTTGTGTTGTAGTCAGACCAAAAATAAATGGAATAAATTCAATTAATTCCTTTTTTTTTTTTCTCTTAATTTTTTTTTTTCCCTTTAACTCCTTGTTACATTCTTAAAATTTAACATCACCCTCAATTGCGGAATTTAATGATTCAATTCCAAAAAACAGAGAATTGGAAAAAATAACCAATCAGAACTTTTTCATTCTGATCGTATCACACTTTCTGCGCCCAAAGGAACGGTTAACCAAGCCAAGCCGACAGCAGAATTCATTTTCCGTGACTGGAGTGTGATCCCACCTGAAAATACAAAAACAGGGATTTATACACAATATGACATTAGGCATCTCCTAGGGGAAGGACAATTTGCAGAAGTCAAATTGGGCATCAACAAAAAAACAGGGGATCATTATGCCATCAAAATAATCGATAAAAAAAAATTTCTTGGACCAAAACTGTCAACTGGGAGAAATAAATTAATGGATGAAGTCAAAATCCTGACAAGGATTAGACACAAAAATTTAGTTTGCCTTGAAGGCATTTATGAGTCTGAAAATTATTTGTATCTAGTTTTAGAACTGTAAATAACTTTTTTTTTTTCTATTATTTATTCTTTTTTTTTTCCTTTTACTTTTTTAATTTTACCATTTTTTTCAAATTTCAGGGACTGTAAACCTTAAGGGAAGAGTCATTAACGAGAAAAATAAATTTTTGAAATAGAAAAAAAAATTTTTCGCAATTGTTATCAGAACCTAATGCCAATCAAAAACTAACCAACCTATGAAGCGTGATCGATCTCCAAAAATCAAAAATCAAAAACGAGGACATTTTTAGAAAAATGTGCCAAAGAGAGACACTCAATTTCCAATTTAGATGGCTTGTGAAATATTATTTTGAATTCAACTATGTTAGTTTCGAATGTGTCCACTCTTTGGAACTTTTTGAGATCTCGAAAATTTTTTTTTTTCATTTTTTAAATGAGTTATTTTATTAGAAGAATGCACCAAAACCCTTACTTTGTAAAAATACAGACGGTGACAAAACAACCACAAATTAGATTAAATTGAATTAAATCGATTTTGTACTGAAAGAAAACAGTTTCTTTCAAATAGAAGAAATTTAAGCATTTGGAAATATAAAGCAAGATCAAGATTTTTGTTTTTAAACTTTTTGTTTGAATTGGATTTTTTTTTATACAAATTTGAATTTTTATAATTGAATATGCTTTTCAACTTTTTTTTTGTTTATTATATTTTTTGTTGATGAGGATCATTATCAAATTTTTTTCTATATTCTTTGAATTTTTCAACCAAAACAATTCTTGAATTTTTTTTTTTTGTTATTTGATTGTATTGTTGTTATTGATACCACTTTGAATTTTTTTTTTTATCTTGAGATTAAAAACTGGAAAAATAGTTATAAAAAAAAAAAACAAAAGAAAAATATTTCAGAAGACTCCTCAAAAATAAGATCCAAGATTGAGAAGTAAAATCTGAAATAAAAAAAATTTTTTAAGAGGGTTATATTTTTTAAAAATAAAATGAAATCTTGTCGATCTTCTGACAATTTTTTTTTTTATAATTTGTGTTTTGGCTTATGAAATGGATAGTTAAGATCGCTTAAACAATTAATTAATCTGAGTATTTATTTTGAAATCCAAAATTCGCATATTTCCAATATAAAACTCAAAAAAGTAACCTATTTTTTTTTAATTAAAAATTAAGTTAATTCTTGAAAATGGTAAATCACTATTTTTAGTTTTATGTTGGAAAGTCTTGATTTTGAGAGAAAATTTTTTATTTGGGCTATTATTTTTCTTTTATTAATATTTCAATTCAAATCTCGGCCAACAAAACTAATTGAGGTATAGGTGATTAAATAAATGAAATTTTGATAAAAGTTTAACAAAAGTTTAACAAAAGTTTCTCAATTAAATTGAGATCTATTATGCAGTAAAATTTTTTTATTCTTTAATGTTTGAAAAAAGTTGTTTTCTAGTTTTCCAAAAATGAAAAAAAATTACAAGAGAATTTTCGAATTTGAGAAATTTTTTTGACAAATTGTTTGTTCTTATTCACAAAAATCATTTATACAAAAATTAAATCATTTTTGTCAGAAAAAAAAATTGAATTTGAATTTTTAGGATAAAATTACCTTATTTCTCAAATATCTTCAAGTAAAATTTATTTTGAAAAATCAAATTTTATTTTAAAAATAAAAACTTCATTTTAAAAATAAAAACTTCATTTTAAAAATAAAAACTTCATTTTCTTGGTAAAAATTTGTAAATGGCTTTAAAACTTTAATGGTTATAACTATCCTTCTTAATGCAATACAATTATTTTTCAATATGATGAATAAATCAATTTTTTAGGCAAATGGGAGGTAATTTTGTTGAATCGCCTCTCTTCAATAATAAAAAAAAAAATAAATCAATTTTTTAGGTTCACCAAAAGAATTATCTCAAAAAAGAAAAAAAACCTTTAAATTAATATTCCTTGCAATAAAGAATATATATTGTGTAATAATGAAGGAAATTGTAATGAATAAGGTAAAAACTTTTTATAATGTAAGAAATAAAATGAATTTAATTTTTTTCTTTTTCAGAATAAAAAATAGAATAAAAAAATTGATCTCACTAAAAAAATTATCTTTTCTGAGTTTCTTAGTCGAATCAGAATTTTTTGAGATTTTGTGTCTATAAAATTTACAAGTAGAGAATATCGCTAATAAAATACATTGAAATTTTGTCCTGTTTTCTAGAGTATTGATCCCTTAAAACTCTTTTTTTTTTTTTTGTTGTTTGGGTATTTATTGAAACCGTTTGAATTTTTTTTTAAAATTTGGATTTTTATCTTTGTTAGATCCTTTTTTTTTTTTGTTATTTATATTTTTGAAATTGAATCTTGTAAAAATTTTTTTTTGTCAAGGAAGTAGGTACATTTTACCAATTTTGAGTGCCTCAGTTGATTCGAAAGTAAATTCTTCAAATCATTTCTTTAACCAAATATACTAATGTTTTAATAAAAAAAACAAGAGTGTAAGATACCCCATTGTAATATATTTACATACCAATTAAAAAATGGGAAATCAAAATAATTTAAAAAATTGATCAAGAAAAAATACAAAAAAAAACATTTATTTCTTTATTTATTGAAGAAGTGTAAATTACACTCTATAGGTATTTTTACTTAAATTTCCCAAAGGAACTTTAAGTATAAAATCATAGATTTCTAGATTATTCAGGGGTGATATACTCATATTTTCTTTATGGCTTAAAAAGAAAAAACAAAAAATTAAAAAGAAAAATAATTTCAATTAAGTAAAAATATAATAAATTAGAGTCGAATTTATTATAAATGGAAAATTTTATTTTGGATTCCCATATCATTTCCTCAAATGTTGATATATTGACTCTAGCAATCAAAAAAAAATTGAAACAAAATTCTTTCTTAAAATATTTTATAACTATTCGAGATTTATTAAAAAGATTTAAAAAATACTTTTTTTTTTCTTGAAATTTGTATTTTAAGTAGTTTTGGTTTGATATCTATTTTATTTTTTTCTGAGAATTCTGAACAATGGTTTGAGTTTAAAAATTTATTTTGTTTACTTTAATGAAACATTATTTTAAACAACCTATTATTAATTTCAAAATGAGAAATGAAAAAAATCTCATTTAAATTAATAAAAAAATAAAGAAAAATTATCTACAAATAACTGTTATTATTCATTCGATCGCGAGGAAAAGTATATATATTATTTTTATGTGTAGACCCAACATCGGAGATATTTTTTCTTTTTGTCTTGAGAGAAATATGAATCTTTACGAGAGCTTTAGCTTGTTTTTAAAGATTACGATTTCTTGAGTGAAAAGAAAAAAATATATATCTGCACTTTTGGATCTCGAGTGGGGATAAAAGAATGTTCAAATTAGAGGAGCAAGAAAGTGGCGAATAAAATAAGATATTTTATTGAACCCAGCCAAACAACAAAGAAAAGGCAAGAAGTTACCAAGAAACAAAGTAAAATTCAAATCTAATATTTTTTTTTTTCTTTTGTTGTATCAAATTAAAAATGTAGAACAAAAAAAGGTTTTTTCAAAGAATCTGTAAAACAGTTGAAAATTGTTTGTTGAACTGTTTTCTGAACTGTTCATAAAAACATTTTTTTGCACTATATTGTTTTTTACATTTCTTTAGGATTTCATTTTTGACAGTTTTTGAAAGATCATTTTTAAAAAATTTTTACTTCTGCCCCTTTGAAAATTATCTTGTGAATTATGTAAGATAAGCTTCTTTAAAAATTTTTAAGATCTTTAAAAAAATATATAATCAAACAAGTGTAAGTAATTTTTAAAAAAAATGAATTGGAAAGGGAACTAGGATATTTTCAAAAGATATCTTATGAAATAAAAAATAAAATAGAAAAAACAGTGAACACAGAGTTAAGCCTTAGTTTATTTTTTTTTTTGGGAATCAGAGAAAGTCACCAAAAAAATAGTCAATATATTGTTTTTTGACAAAAAAACAATAATGTGATCAATAATCAATCAGAAGTTAGTACTGTTATAGTCCTAATTTTGGCTAGAGAAAAATTCACCAATATTTTTAATCTCGCCTTTTTAAAAAATACTACTTTTTTGCGAAGAAATAAATATCTCTACAATTAAAAGTTTTATGAACTATTTATGATTATTTTTTTTTATAATTATTTCTTATTCTTTAAATGTTTTAACAGCCATTAAGGGATTAACAATAAATATAAATTTATAAAATATTTTGAAAGAATTTCTAAATAATTGATTTTGTAAAAAGGTTTTTACGAAAACTAATTTTTAAAATAAATATAATAATAATCCCAAAAAAATGTAAAATGATAATTTTGAGGAGAAAAATTATTTTTATCAAAAAACACCTAATGTTTAAAAAAATTACCTTGTATTTTTTTAGTATTTTTCAAAATTAAATATTTTTTATCCTCGAAAAAACTACTAATTTTATATATCTCTCTATATATATATATATATCTATATGTGATCAATCTAATAAATTTCTATGAAAAGTGTTACTGGTGGAGAACTTGGTGACAAAATCATGAGCAAAGGGCATTATAATGAAGATGAAACAAGGATAATATTTAAACAATTATTAGATGTTTTGCAATATTTACATTCTGTGGGGATTGTTCACAGAGATTTAAAACCCGAAAATATCTTATTGTCTACTAAGGAAAGTGATACAAATATAAAAGTGGCAGATTTTGGAGTTTCCAGAATAATAGGGCAAGATCAATGTATGCAAACTATTGCCGGTACATATTATTATTTAGCACCCGAAGTTCTTTGCCAAACGGGGAAAGGTGGATATGGCAAAGAATGCGATTATTGGTCATTGGGTGTTGTTTTATATGTCATGTTAAGTGGGGGCATGCCATTCACCGATAGGCCAAACCATACTAAATCATTAGTGCAACAAATATCCACTGGTGACTTTTCTTTCCCCAAGCAATAATGGTCCAAAGTTTCTCTTGCTGCAAAAAATTTAATTAAAAGGCTATTAACTGTTGACGTTAAAAAGAGAATTAATATAGACGATGCATTGAAGCATCCTTGGATGTTAAACGAAAAAAATCTTGTTACAGATTTATTACAGACAGATTATGAAATAAGTATTAATAACAAAAATAGTTTGATTAACAAAAATATAAGAATAGACAAAACCGAAAAGGATGAATCGAAAAACGAAAAAGAAAAAGAAAATAATGAAAAGAAAAAAGAAGGGAATCAGAATGGGTTGGAAAACAATCAAGATACGGTTTGTGATAAGGTTGAAAATGAAAAAAAATATAAAAATGAAAAGGTAATCCCAAATACAAAAAAAATAGATATACTACAATTTACAAAATGTGGTACAAAAGAATTATATCCATCAAAAACAAAAAATAATAATTCTGTCCAAAAAAAAGAAATAAATATTCTATCTGTTAAAGAAGACCAAAAAAAAATTGTAGTGAAAATGGAAGGGGGGAATAAAGAAGAAGCCAAAGGGAATGAAAGGAAAAATGAAAATGGCAAAGAAAATAATGAAAGAAAAAGAAAAATTGAAGAGGACGATCAAGATGAAAAAGATGAAAAAATCAAAACAGAAAAACAAGAATTAAAAAAAAAAAAGATCACTGCCAAAAACTAATTAAAGTCGTTACAATGAACATAATTCAAATAAACTAAGTTTTGTAAAAATTTCCGAATGTTCAATCAAAATATAAATAATTTTTTCAAATTGTATCTTATTGAACGTGTTAAACGGTAATAACATAAATCTTTACTTAAACTAAAATTCAATTTTTTTTTTTTTTTTTTTTTTTATTTTGAAGAGAGGAAATTAATTTCCTCTTACAGATAGTTAGGTTTTTTTTGAATTTTTGTTTTGACTAGAAAAACAATATATTTTAGAAACAAAAATAAGAATAAAAAAAACTTTGGACACTTTTCATTGGGTTATTTTTTTTTAATTTAAAAGAATTGAGTAAAATCAAGTCTTTTTCTCTATTCTTTTGAATGGAAAAAAAGTGTTTATCTTTTCAAGAATTCAAAAGTATGGAGAAAAATCTATGATTTTAGTCGACTCTTTTGAATTTTGGAAAAGTGCGGTTAGTTTTGTTTTCTTGAGTTTTAGAAATTAAAAGAAAATTTATTAAATTTTCTTCTCGTTTCTCAAAGTAAAAAACACCGCTGTTAGGTTTTCTTGAGTTTACTTTTTATTTGGAAAATCAAAAGATTTTCGTTAGGTTTTTTTTACTTTAGAAATAAACCGAAAATTTTGAGAACCGGTATGGGTCAGTGGCAACACAACCCAGTGTACAATCTGAAGGCCGGGGTTCTATTCCCTTAACCATTATTTCTTATTATTTACCATTTTCTCAAATAGCCACCACGGTGTAATTTTAATTAAAAATCGGGCTTATGCTTCTTAGAACCACTAATTCTTTGAGGAAATCGTTTGAATGAATTGAATCTTTTTGACTATTATAAAACTAAAGGGAATTGGAACAAAATCCCTCTTAATTTATGGAGCGGATCCGATTTTTGGGAGAAATGACCAGCTCTCACTTGGTTCAGCAATATCTCTAATTCAAATTAGGGATTCGGGCAAACAGGTGGACTTTTAGTACCCACTCTTTAATGGAAAAAAAAAAATAAACCGAAAATTTTAATAAATTTTCTGTTTATTTCTAAAAGTAAAAAAAACCTAGAACACTTCACAAATAAAATAGAAAACCTCAAAAAACCCTAACACACTTAAGAAATAAAATGGAAAAACTCAAAAAAAACCTAGACACTTAACAGATAAAACATCAAGAAAGCCATGATTAGTTTTTCCAAAATTTAAAAGTCTCTAGAAAAATCAAAGAGTTTACTCTATTCTTTTGAATTCTGGAAAAGATATGCACTCTACTTTATTTGGTAGCACTTGAAAACATGACTGTTTTTTAATATTATTATTAGATCTAAGAATTTTTAAATATTCTTGAACTTTCCACCAAGAGCTCTTTATTATTAAGTTTTAATCTCTAATTGATTAAGATGAACATTGAATAAATTGAAGTTTTCTACTTTCCTAATTAATATTTGGTTTTTTTACATTTAATATTTAGATTGGTCTGAAATGTGTTCAAACCCGAGAATTTCTCATTTCTTTTTGAGTTTATATCTTCATTTGTAAATTGAGATCCTGGCTTGGTCAATTTTTGCTTCAGTTCTATAAACTTTTATTGGAGTATGTTGATTAATTTTTAAAAAATTTTATTTTTTGATTTATCCAAACATCAATAGAGTCAAAAGATTATTGATTCACAATAAAAATTATTATTATATGGAATAATTGACTTATACATATAGATTTTAACCATTGTAATATTACTCCATTAGCTAGTTTTTTTTTTTTTTTTTGGTTAAAATTTTTATTATTTTTTTAAAACAATCTTTTTTCTTTTTCAAATTTTTTTTTATAATTATTTTTCTTTTTCTAACCAAATTTCTATATATTTAATTTTTGTTAAAGTTTTTGATTATAATGGATTATCTATATTTGGATTCATTTCAAATTTATGAATAATTGAATAAATTATAACTAACTTTTTATCAATTTCTGAAATTGTTCATTCCATGATTAAAATCAAATCATTCACAAAATTTTTCAACAAGTTTAGCAAGATGTTTAATTTTTTTTATTAAAAACAACTTCTAAATCCAAATGGTTAATGAGATAACGGGTCTATTTGATAAACCCCTAATCCAACTTTATATCATAATTTTTTTTTCTTATTTGATTTTCATTTTCTTTTCTGATTTATTTATCAATTCCTAGCACATTAAAATCTGACTAAAAGGGTCAATTATTTTTTTATCTATTGTCTCTAGAGAGTAATTATTTTTTTTGATAATCAGTTTAAAGTTTTTCTAATGTAAAAATTCAATTTTGATAACAATTATTGTCTATTTTTTTAAAAAAAAATCTGACTTGAGAATGTGATACTAAAATCCAAGAGATTTTTATTCCAATATAATTAGTTTTAGAAAAAAAATCTAGCTCATGCATTATTGATTGATAAGAATCGATAATGTAATGGAATTCCAAAATTCAAAATTTTCAGTACAGCGAAAACAGTTAAAAGAATCACAATAATACAATTTCATTCAAATTAGAAATAATTTGGATTTTTGAAAAATATTTAAACCATTTTTTCATCTTTTAATTTTTGTTTTCCTTTCATTTTTTGAATAAGGAAACTTGTTTTTTTTGAGAAAAATATTTTCGAATGGTTGATATCTTATAAAAATTGAATTTTTTCAAATGGAAGAACTCAAATAATATATGTTCATGATATCTAACTCTTTTTTTCTATCAATAATACTAATAATTTATCAAACAAATTTACCAATCCGTTTTTTTTTTTTTTTGCTACATCCAAAATTTTTAACACAATGATGATTTATTAGTATTGATAATTATTTATTTTTTCTTTTGCGAGTATTGTAATTTATAAACAAATGTTAATCATTTCAAAGGGTGGGTGGTTCTAATTTGGTATTTTTAGGAGAGTGTATTAAAAAAGAGTTTTTTTTTCAAAAATTGAATTTTATTGTGTTAAAAGTTTTGAATTTGAGTTTTTTTTATAGTATCCATCTTTGTATTTTTTTTTTTTTTTTCTTTTTTTTTCCTTTTTTATTTTTATTTAATTTAAGACTGTATGTATATTTTACAAATTCTGAGTGTCATAATTTATTTCAAAATTAAATCACATAAAATGATTTATTTAAAAAATAAATCGGGGGTTTGAATAAATAGGTGGGTCGAATATAACCAATTATCAAATATGCACAAACAAATTAAAAAAATGGAAATCAAAATAATGAGCTTGAAAAAAATAAAAAAAAAATATTTATTTATTACTTGGTCTTATCTGTAAAATTGATACTGTTTTTTTCTTCTTTCTTAAATTTTCTTTTTAATTGTTGAAGGAAATACAAAATTATTTTTTGAAAATTTTTTGATTAAAAAATTGTTTTTGATTTCTTAAGAATTTAAAAAATAACTTTTAATTCCTATTTTCATTTAATTTTTCTAATTCTTGATTGTTTGCAGAAAATCGGATTTTTTTTGAATTTTTCTTGATAAAATAAAGATTTATTGGATATATTTGTTTGATTTTATAATTTATTTATTTTATATTAAAATGAGAACTGAAAATAATTTTGAATACGATTGAAATTTTTTCGATATTTTCTGTGGATTGTTCTTTTTGTTCTGTTTTTTATTTTGGAATTGAAAAATCTTTATTTTAAATCAATAATCTTTTTTTTTTTTGGTTATTTTTTGAGAAAAATATTTGAAATAAGAATTTTGAAAACAAATTTGGAAAAAATAGTTTTAGCAAAATAATAATAAATGGTGGTGGGGTGAAAAAGACAAGGTAATTCATTAGTTGAACTCTAAAAAAATTCAGTAAAATATACAAATCTACCTAAATAGACTTAAATTGAACTCTTTTTTTTGATTTTTTTTTCAGAATTTATATTCAAAAATGTGATTTTAGTGTTTGGATCATAAAAAGAAAAGCTTTGTTTAGAATATACAACCGCCCAGTTCTATTTTTTGGTATATTACTTGATTAATTTCAACTCTTGAATGAACATATTTCAAGGACCAAAACCTAATTTAATAAAACCAAAATTTGAATCAAAAAAAAAGTTGAAAAAAATTGAAAAATCAAAGATTCAAATCTGAATTATTTTGACTCTTCTTTTCACAGATAGAGTAGTGGATGACATTTCGGTTTCAAAGTTTCAAACTCTCTTAATATTCTTAAAATCTTTTTTCTGTCAGGTTCAGACAATTAAAAATTTTCAAAAATTAGAAATCATAATTATTTCCATACTTGTTGTATTTTGATTATAAGTCAATAACAACTCTCACAATGGAAGGTTATCCAACAAACTATTCTTACCTCTAATATTGAAATCTATATCATTAATAATAATACAACGGATCAAAAAAAAGCATAGTTCAAAGTATAAATCCTTGTTTCAACTAAAACCCTGTTTTTTTTACTTACCCTTTTACAAAACCTAGTTTTGTATTAAATCATACACCAAAGTTCAAATCAATTTTGAAAGAAACCCCCTTGGTATTTTTGTAAATTTCAAATTAGCAATGGAATTTTCTTCATACTTTTACCAATTTTTTAAAACGATCTTTTTTTTTTGTAAAATTAACTTTTTTAAAAATTTTTCTCTATTTTTTTAGAAACATTTTTACTTTTGATCCTTCTCTTGTTGAATTTTTTTCAAGATAAAGCATAAGAAAGCAAGGCCATATATTACTTGAGTTTTATTATAAGTTTATATTAATAATTAATATGTATCTTTTCTTAAAAATGAAACAAAACTTTTAATTTGCAACACAGATTTTCCAGGTCTTCACAGTTCATTGGAAAAACATGTGATCGATATATTTTTTATCCTCTTTCGTATAACGTTCTTAATTCTGGACATTTACCTGGAATAAGACAACAAACAATAACTATTTGAATAAATTCACTTTTTAAATGAATTAATTTTTTATTTCCCTTCAAAATTTCAAAGAAATAAATAAACGTTAACAATTTCAAAGAGAATTTAAAAGAATTCTTTTTTTCTTCTCATAATATGACAAAAATTTGATATTATTTTAAAGGTGAACTTTCTATTTTTATTTGGAAGACGCAAAAGAGAACATTTCTTAAAAATTCAATTTTCAAGAATACATTTTAAAATCTCATCTTGGGGTGTAACCAATTCTCCTTTCAAGAAAAAAATAATTCGCTGACAGATAAAAACAAAGTCATTTTTTGTTGTTAAATTTTTTTATTAATTTGGTTTGTTTCAAATCAAATTAGCACTTCAACCAGTTCGTAACAATCAAAAATGAGCAAAAAAATAAACAAAAAAAAAAAAAAAAAAAGTAGATTAAGAATAAAAAACAAAGTTCAAGGAACAATTAGCAAAAAAGATCCAATCCTCAACCAAACGTTTTTGAGAAAAACCCCAACCAAAACCCCAAATAAGTCACCAAGAAAAAAAAAAACAAAATTTAAAGAATACTTTGGGATAAGTAATAAACCCTTGAAAGGAAAATCTTTTTTATCAACAAGCCAAAAAAATTTTTTTTCTAGTTTTCACCACCACCACTTTTTCAAACTTTTCTCTTTCTCTTTTCAAACACCTATCTTTTATCAAAAAAAAATAAAAAAAAAAAAAAAAAAAAAACAAACACATCCTAAAAGATGGAACTTATCTTGGACCACCAATCATAACACAAGAAGTTCCACCAAGCCCAAGAGAACTTTCTCAAACTGTTCAGTTCCCATTTTATCTTGGCTCAAAAGGAGAAGTTTATGACAAATATTATTTACCAATAAATGAAAAACTTAAATATTCTGACCAAACCGAAGAGGAAGAAGCAAACACCCAGAAACAAAAAAAAAAAAATGATCTTGAGGAATTCGCATCAGTAGACATCAACGAACTTCCTAACTTTCCAGATCCTATAACCTCAACAAATTATGAACAAGTAAATCAAAAAGTTTTTTCTTTAACTTTATTTTATTTATTTGGTTTGATTGTCCGAGTTAAATACTAATTCACAGAAAATCAAATTTTGAAAACAGTTTTTTATAACAAGACTAAAGTCCTGTTAATTTCAAAATTAACCAATCAAAATTTTCCTTTAACTTTGCAGAAAAATTTCAAAAAACCACTAAAGTCATTGACTCTAAAAGGTGAAACTTACAACACAAACAAGATTTAAAATCTTAAAGAGTTGAAATTTTGTATTTGATCGTTAATAAATATTTTTTTGGAAAGTTGAAAGAAAATTTTATTCGATTTATTTTTCAATTGACAGTTGCTGAAAAAAAAAAAAGAAATTTTGCTCCAAAGTCCTCAACCAAACATAATTATTTTACTTTTCTTTTTATATATTAATACTCTCATTAGTTTGAAAAAGATGCGTTAGAATGGGGCGACAAGATCCAAAAATTACTTGGATATCTTCGTTTACCTGATATTATTGGATCCTATTATAATCTACCAACTCAACAAACACTTAACGTAAGAAAAAATCCATCTCTTTCTCTTGTTTTTTTTTTTTTTTTTTTCGCCACCTTCCAAGTCTTCGCCAGTATTTAAATCAAATGAAAAATAATCATCAACAACAACAACAAAAAAAAAAAAAAAAAAAAATTTAAGGATGAGGATTTGGCGACTTCTGAAACAACCGAATGGGATTTAATCAGTGGGGAAATTGAAGAAGGGAATTCTGTCTCACTTTCTGGAAATGAAGATCAAGAAATTCAAAAACTAACAAAAGAGAAAAAAACTAACCAACAACAAAACCAAGAAGAAACAAAGACAAAACTGAACGCTACACGTGAGACTTCAAAAGGTAATATCACAAAAGAATCTTCTTTTAATCAAGACAATTCTTGGGGAACACAACCACAATTTGAGCCTGATGAGTCCTATTTTCTTTCTTCTTACCAAGAAACTGCTTTATATAAATATTTGTCAAAAGATCCAAACGAGAAGTAAACATTTTCCTTTTTTATTTTTTTACAAACTTTTTTGGTGTTGGCATTCCTGGAACAATTGTTGTTCGGAAAAAAAAATGGACAAATCGGATTTTAGTTGTCAAACTTTAATATAAAGGAATATTTTTCTACTTATTTTTTTCGAGATCAATCAAGATATTATGAAAATGAAATCCCACAAACTGGATTAAGGGAGTAGCCACGGTAAAGAAAAATTTTTCACTTTTTTGCAATTCTGAAGAGGATCAGAAAATAACATTTTTTACTCTGGTTGTACCTCATCGATTTTTATTATTTAAAGTACTTCATTCATTTAATTTTTTAAATTTTTTTTTCAAAGTCTCAAAGAAATTGCCACAATAGAATCTTGAGTTGAATTACTTAAAATAGTGTTTTGAGTGTTGAATGACTTATCTTTTATCCTTCTCTCAACATTCTATTGTGGCATTTAATTTTTTCATTTTTTATTTTTTCATCATTTTTGAGATTTTTTTAATCCTGACAACATAAAGCAATTAGAAATATTTTTTTATTAGTGGCATTTGGGATTAATGGATTTTGTTTAAAAAGAACAACAATATTACAATTGAGAGAATCATAAAAGGAAACATAAATGGGACTTAAATAGCTAGAAGATTCCAAAAAAAGAATAATTAAGTCAAATTACTACTTGTTAGGGTTTTAAATCGTTGGGTTTAGTGGAATATGAGAAGTGAATATGATTATATGTTATCAAAGTTTAAACCACAGAATAGCTATAAGTTTTATTCTAAGAATCTGAAATTATCATCCCCCCCAAAAAAAAAATTAAACCCCATTCCAAAAATTTGGACACATCTAAAATCAAAAATAGGGAAACAAAAACTCAATTTATGATATTTTTCCAAACTTAATATAAAACCACATTTAAGTAACATAGTATTAATGGTTTTTTAAGTAATCATTTTCATCCAAATATAAGAAAACAATATAAAACAAAAAATCAAAACAAATGTGTCAAAATAAGGAAACGAGCTGAAATGAAAGAGTTTGAACAAAAAATATATTGGTAGATTTGTTAAAATTACACCAACAATGGTTGATCGATCAAATGATAAGATAGCATGCACCGGTTGTATGTAGATTTTTCTATTTAAGAAACTCAAATGTAACCATCTATCAACCATTTATAAAAAATTTTCAGATCTAACTAAACCGATTAAGTAACTTCAGAAATAGAAAATGAAAACAAAAACAAAAAAGACAAAAAATGAAATAGTTTGTTGAATTAAAATTAATTTCCAATTGGATGTAAATCATGTTATTGTTATTTTTCCAACTGTTTAAACTGTACCCAAATTAATGGAATTAAGTTTATTTTAATAAAAAAATAAAAAAAAAAAAAAACTATTTTATCAATAATCTCTTTTTTTTAATTGTTGAACATTACTAAAAAAAAATATCAAATAATTTTTTTAAAAAAATTTTTAGAGAATCTACGATCACGCGCCACTAAAATAAAATGTTCTTATCTCATCTCTCTCAAATTTTTATCATGCCTTATGGTGTAGCTACTCCCTTAAGGGACTAGTCTCTATTAAATTTTTTTACCTAAATTTAATAGAGATTGAGAAAATTTTTTGCCAATTACTTAGATTTGAAAGACCCTGTTTATTTTCAATATTAGACTTATTTCTAGATAAGGAATCCTTATTTTGAAATTGGTCAAAAAAAAAAAATAATAGAGACTAGTCCCTTAATACCTATTGTTAAAATCTTTAACGCAATTTCACAAGAATAGAAAATTCATATTAGCAAAAAAAAAAAAAAAAACATAAAAAATTCAATTTTGCCAAGGTTTTAAATTTAAAATCTCAAATTTTGGTAAATTGAACAATTCTTAAATTTTGGTTTAATTGTGTTGATTTGAATCCTATTTGAATTCAAATAATCAATCTAATTTTTGGATTTGGTTTTTCGTTTCAAAGTAAACGAAAAAATAGATGTAAAAAAAATCTTTGAAAATGAGAACGTTATGTGCCATTTTAAAATTAAAATCGATTCTGCAACTTTTTTCCAGAATGGTTAATTATTGTTTTTCACATGTACAAAAATGATTTCTTAATTTTTCCTGTTTTTTGTTAAAATTGTGGTTTTTTCATTAACCATGATACTTTTTTTGGTATTCCCCCTCAAGAGTCAGGAAACTTGTCAATATATTTGATGTTTTTAACAACGCTCTGTAGTATTTAAAAAAGAAAGAAAGCGATTTGGAGTAGAAACATCAAGAGAAAATCGAAAATACTTTTTTTTCAAATTCAAACATCTCCAATCGTTTTATTAAATGGAATTGATTGTCATATTTAAAACATCAAATATATTGACAAGTTTCCTGAATCTTGAGGGGGAATACCAAAAAAAGTATCATGGTTAATGAAAAAACCACAATTTTAACAAAAAACAGGAAAAATTAAGAAATCATTTTTGTACACGTGTTGGAAAGAGTATTCAACTAAACCCCATTCCAAAAATTTGGAAACATCCAAAATCAAAAATAGCTAAAAAAAAACCCATTTTATTATATTTTTCCAAACGTAATATAAAACCACATTTAATTCACAGATTATTAAGGTTTTTATAAGAAATCGTTTCCATCCAGATAAAAGAAAAAAAAAACAAAAAAAAAAAAAAATTGTTCTGTCCAAAATAATGAAACGAGCGTAACAAAAAATGTATTGGTAAATTTGTTGAAATTTCACCAACAATTGTTGATCGATCAAATGATAAGATACCCTCGACCAATTGTATGTGATTTTTCTATTTAATAAACTCAACACTAACCTACTATCAACCATCGAAAAAAAATTCCAGATCTAAGGAAACAGATTACTTAACTTCAAAAAAGGAAATGAAAACAAAAAAAAAAAGATAAAAAAATGAAATAGTTGGTAAAATCAAAATTATTTCCAATTTGAATGTAAAGTGTGGTATTGTTATTATTTCAACTGTTTAAACTGTGCCCAAATTTTTGGAATTTAGTTTATTTTTAATTTTTTTTTTTGATTTCAATTTCCAAAAATTTAAAAGAATTGGAAAAGAAAAAAACAAAAGAAAATCAATCTCAAAAACTAAAAAACTATTGTAACTTCAATTCCAAATAATTTGAATAAGTTTTTCGACTTAATATGTAACCAAAATTATCTTACCTTGATGTTAAGTGATTAGGGTCTTGTACGGAAAAGTCAAAAATTATAATATATTGTAATTGAAGGTAAATCATATTGGTTCAAATGCCTATAAACATCTGATTAATAAAATAGGATAATAGTTAATCTTATCACATCAATTATCCTTATTTTTGTAAATAAACCCAATAATTTTAGAAAAAAATTTGAATTTCGAGACAAATTTAAAGGCTGAACCAGCAATATTCAGAATTCAAAGTTGAAAAAACAATATAGTTTTTTTTAAGAAAATATTTTGAATTTTGATAAAGTTCTAAAATAAAACAAAATTTTTAAAATGATTATATTTTAATAACAATTAATTTTATAATTTTCAAATGCTTACCTTTTATTTTATCAAAATGTAATGACTAAATTCAATAATAATAATAAAAAAATAAACAAATAAATATTTTTATAAATTTAATTTAATTAACAAAATAAAAACAAATTCTTAAGCAATGAAAAACAACTTGACCAAAATATTAGTAAATTTTTACTTGAAAAAGAACAATGGGGAAGTACACTAGTACCAATGGAACCATCACCAGATTATTACGAAACTTTTGAAGAATTTGAACGAGCCTATCGGAGATGGACACAAATTGTATCAAAAAATATTACCACAGTGCCAATGCACCCATTACAACTAAAAAAGCAAATTAAATTAATTCCATCCAAATTAGAAAATAAAAAAAACAACCATTTTATAAATGATCGCCATCATCACAAGAGTAAAAGCATGACCAAATCAAAAACACATGATTATCTTCTCGAAAACAATCAACTGGAAGAAATTTTATATTCACCAAAATTCTCACCTTTCCAAAACAGGAAAAAAAAAAAAAAAAAAACAAACAATGGTTCCTTTTTAAATTCTATACAAAATAGAAGAAAGAATAATTCGAGAGTTGAATCTTCAAATTCACCTATTTTAGAATACCATATCAAAAATATGAAACTCAAAAAACAGAAAAAAATCAAATTAATTAACAAAAATTCTAATTCTAAAAATGTAAAACTTATGAACACAACAAATAGAAAAACGAAAAATAAAAAAATTGATTCAACAACAAAGGTAATTTTTTTGTTTTTTTAATCATTATTATTGGCATTTATTTTTGAATTCTAATATTTATTTTTTAATTCTAATATAAATTTTGAATTCTCATATTAATATGTTTATGAATAATATTAATATTTTTATGAATAATATTATTTTGAAAAAAATAATTCTTTTTTTTTTTCCTTTTAAATAGAAAAATTTAGATTATATCTTTCGTAGATTATATAAAAAAATCCAATTTAATCAAAAATACTATGGCTCAAATTCATGTTTACTTCTTGGAAAGCTTCATGGTGTAATTAAGGTAATTAATTCATTATTTTCACAAAATAATTAATAAACAATATTTTTTTTTCTTTTCAATTTTTTGAAATTCGGATTAAAGTACGAGAACAGTCGTTATTATCCTAATAAATTTAATAAAATTCTTTTAGAAAAAAAACATTATTAATATCACACCATGATTTAACTTGATATTTGAATATTTGATTTTAATTTCGTCAAATAATTATTTCGAAAGCATTGTATTTAAATTACAAAGATCACTTATTTTTTAATGTTATCAAAAGAAAAATCTATAAACAAACTTTTAAGATTTTATTTCAATAAAAAAAAATAAATTTATTATTCTTATTGAAGAAGTGTAAATTACACTCTAGATGCCATTTTACTAAAATTTCTCAAAGGTGATTTCAGCGTAAAATCATAGATTTCATGATTGCACAAAGGAATTACATACCCAAATTTTTTTATGTTTAAAAAAGCAAAAACTAAAAATTGAAAAGAAAAAAGGAACAAAAACAAAAAATCGAAAAGTTGAAAAAAAAAAACGAAAAAAGAAATTTAAAAAGGGTTTATAAGAAGAAATTGGTAAAAAATATAAAAAAAAACAACCAATGTTATCTTTAATTAAAAACACTCAAAATCACAACCAAGATGCTTTTGGTTAATTTAATTTAGTTTGATAGTTTATCATGAATTTTTCATTTGTGAGGTTTCGTTATTTAATAGTTGTAATTACTGTTCATTTCTTTTTTTTTCTTTTTGATCTCATTTGCTTGCTTTTAACCTTTGATATTTTTTGACTTTGCTTTTTTGTTTTTATTTTCAAGTTACTCATACTTTCGTATTTCAGAATCTTGGTATTAGCGAATAATCAGTTGATCTTTTTCACTTTGTAACTCTTCTTCCCAATATAAAGAAAATTGGGGAATTGTCAAAAAAGCCGAAAATATTCGAAAATAGAAAATATTCATTTTTTTTTAAACAAGTCTTAAATAATTGAAAATAAACTTTGACTGGTGTTTGTTTTTGTTTTTATTCTGTAATATTACTAATTATTAATATTTAGGTAAAATTTTAAATTTTTTTTCCAATAACATAAAAAAAATCAAATTATTTTAAAAGACATTCAAAATAATCTAATATTTTTATGATTTTCTTTATTTGTTTGAAAAAAAAGAAAAAGAGAAAGTCAAATTTACAAAATATCTTTTTAAATTAAAAAATAAAGCCCACTTTTGAATTATGTTAATCTAATCTAGCAATCTATTTTTGAGGAATTTTGATTCAAAAAATTTTTTCAATTGATGGCTTTTTTTTATTTTTTTAGGAAAATTTAATTTAGATTCTTTTAAAAACAATTCATTTTACAAAAAAAAATCCAGACCCGTTACCGGCGATTATTGTACTGATTCTTTTTGTTAAATTTGTTAACATTTAATGCTTTTAAAAGCCAATAAAGCTATCTAAAAAAACAATTACCAAGAGCATTAAAATAATGAAATAATTTTTTTTTTCAAGATTTTGGAACATTTAACAGTTTTTTTCCTTTAATGATAAAATTAAATCGAAAAAGCACGTGCACTATTTAAACAACAATCTTTATGATTTAGGATGTGTTTGAAAAAATCAGAATATTTTCCATTTTCGAGTATTTTCGGCTTTTTTTCAGGGATTCAAGAAAATTTAGCCAGGCAAAAAATGAAAAAAAAAAAATAATAAAAAGCTAATTTCCTCATCAATAAAAAAAAAAAAAAAAAAAAAAAGATTTTTTGAATCTTTTATATTCAGCCAATTAACATATTGATTAGAAATTTTTAATTATGAAATAAAAACAATAAATTGCTTAAAGAACATTTCCTAACTGCTTAAATAGATATTACTATATAATAAATAAAAACTCAAATAAATTTTGTCCTTTATGTTTAAAATATGAACATAAAGAGATAATAGAAAATATTGATCACTTTGATGGTGTGTTCTTCCTTTACAAAAGATAGATTGATATTTTTAAATAAATTAAAAGAATTAAATTTTAATGAAATAATTCAAAGTCAAGACTGCTTAAAATTATTTTTATTAATTAATAATCGTAGAATCTATGATTTTACGCTTAAATTCCTGAAAGGGAATTTAAGTAAAAGGGCACACTCGAGTGTAATTTACACTTCCTCATCAATAAAAAAAAAAAAAATAAAAAGATAATTTATTTCTGATAAATAACAAGTAAATTACCAACTATAATAATTTTTTTTTTTTTTGTGAATCAAGAGATGAAACTTTAATTATTTTAAACCATTTAAAGAACATGAACTTTAATTTGATTTGAAAATAATTAAAATTACATCCTAAGTATATATATATGACAAACCAATCAGCGAACTAACTTATAATCTATGTCTCTTAATAATTTTTAATTTTTTCTTTTCTATTTTAATTAAATTTCCAAAAACTAATTTTTAATAGGGTAAAAAATATAAATCCACTCAATCGACGGTCTTGTCATCTTCAGCATTATTAATTTCTGAATTGGATAAAAAATCTGAAAGAATTCGAATGGATAGTAAAAAGAATATTGAAAATGCAGAACTTGAGTTTCCTGTGCCAGAATATGATTTAAGAAATACAATTGATTTCAAAATAATCAAAACAAATAAAAATCTGATTAAAGAATACGAAACAGAATTAAAAGACCAAATAATATCTTATAAGAATTGTTCAATATATTCATGGTATAACCCAAAAAAATATCCACCAACTTATCATACTAAGAAATTAAAATTAGCATTATATTTATCAAGAAAGTTTCCAAATTTCACAATTTTTAGTATTAAAAAATTAATTCAAATTGAAATGTTTTATGATTCTTTTCAAAAATTATTAAAATCAAAAATTGGTAGAAGATTGAAAACTAATGTCGGATCTAATATTGAAACATATTCTGATTTATTCTTAAGTGTAATTAATCCAAAAAATTTTAAAACAATTTTATTTATGCTTGAGGAATATAATTCCAAATTAATTTATTCCAAAATTAGTTTATTAATTTCCTTAGTAATTAATTCGAAAATTTGTACAGAGATTTTGACTTATTATTTGAATCACAAAAAGTTAAAGGAATTATATTATTTAATTTTTGGTTTAACCAATCAGAATCCAATCAATCATAAAGTTTTTCCTTTTCAAAGACAATTAGAATATTTTTTTGAAAAAGTAATTTCTTTTTTTTTATATTATTTTTATTCTTTTTCTTCTTCTCCTTCTCCTTCCCCTTCCCCCTTCCCTTCCCCTTCTCATTTCCCTACTTCTTTTCTTCTTCTCCTCCTCCTATTATTCTGATTCTGATTCTTTTTATTCTTCTTATTTATTAATATTAAATACAATAATTAATAAAAAAAAAAAAAAAAAAAAAAATATAGTACTCATTAAAAAATACTCAATTATTAAATTTTAGTCACAGAATTCAAATATATTACTATTTAAATACTTTGCATGATACTATTATTGAAAACGACAACTTAAATAAAAAATCAAAATTAGTATTAAAATTTATCGATACAACAAATAGAAAAATTTGTTCCAAATTATTAACTTTATTAAAACAAAATCCAGAAATAATCGAGAAACACATATTTCAATTTATGTCACATTCAAACAGCCAAATATCAACATACTTTTTCTTTATTTTTTACCAATTTATTTCAATAAAAAATGAAAAATTTAATAAAATTTTAGAATCAAATTCGGTGAATTTAGTACAAAAAATTAGGAATTTAACAATATCAAAGTTTTCTCACATTCAAAAATTATCGCAAACTTTATGGGAAAAAATGTTAAATTCTAGTTTTGTTGATTTCTTTGTATCCGTTTATACTCATAACCCATCGATCATTTTAGGGGACTTATTTAAAGAACTAACAAATTTATTTGAAAAAGATCAAAAAAAAATAAATTCGATCAAAGAAATTTTTGAAGAAACCAATAAGAAGAAGAATTCTAAAAAAAAGAGGAAGAAGAAGAAAAAAAATAAAAAAAATAATGATAATGTTAAGATTATTGATCAGAAAAGCAAAAATAAAAATAAAAATGATAACAATGGCAATATCCAAAACGTTGAATCTAATGATTATTATGATAATAATGATAATGACGATGACAACGATGATAACGATGGAACTGAAAATGGTGATGATGACGACGACAACGATGATGATGACGACGATGATGATGATGATGATGAAACTGAAAATTATGATGATGAAGATATTTATTTTGGATACAAAAGATTCAAATTAATAAAAAATCAATCAATAGATAAAAAACCATATTTTTTAACAAAAATCACATCGAATTTTTTTACCAAAATTTATAAAAAAATCCCACAAAATATTCAAATGATCTCTTTAAAAGGATCATATTTATTATCAGAAATTTTATATCAAAAAATAATCTCTAGAATTGAAATAACCTTACGTTATCAATCATCGTCCTTTCCTTATATTAGTAAATATGTATTAAATATGATCAAATGCTTATATAAACTCGAATTAATCATAGGTATCAACGAACAGCAAATATTAACAAATAAAATTGAAAATCAGATGATTAAAAACAATACAAATATTTCTGCGATTAACATCAACAAGCAAGATATAATGAAATTATTTATGATCATCGAAAAGGCAAATAATCAAAAAAAGCAATTTGCAAGGGATATGCTAAATTCAATTCGATATTTAGTCAAAGTAAATTCCGTGCAAGACTTAATTTATAATGATCCAAATTTTCATTCAAATTTATCAAGGCTATGCTCCAGTGATGACTTTGGCTTAAATAAAATCGCTTGGAAAACCTTTTATCAAATGGTTGCAATAAATCAAAAGTTTGCTCAATTGTTAATCAAAAAAGAATTAAAAACTTATATGGAAAGTTTACATAAAAATTTCATTAATTCTTCAAATGGTTTGCATTATTTATCAAAATTGTTTCAGATGTCCCGAATTGAAAAGCATCGAATTGGAAATCTAAATTTGCCACCGAAAAGGAAAAATGCGAAAAATTCAATTAATTCTTTGAAAAAAGATGAAAAAAAAATCATAGAAGCAATTGTGAAAAAACATTTTGTAATAAGATTCAATTTGATTGTGAAAAAAACAATACACGAATATAGAGACATCAAGACCTCAGAAAAGGTTTTTTCAATACAAAACAACCCAGGTATTCCCTTTGTTAAATTAGCACATTTATACTATATAATAGCTTTTAAAAAACAATGCAAAAAGATTTTTGATTTTATTAAAAAAAATGAAGATTATAATGAGCCATTTGTTTTTATTATAAATTCTCTGCCGTTAGACGATAATGTTAGAAAATTTAAAATACAGCATTCATCAAAAAAAAAAAAAAAAAACAAAAAAAAAAATAATTAAAAGTTAATAAATGTGGTCATTAGTAAAAATTTTTTGTTTTAATAAAATTTTTAAATTATCATCAATTTTATTTTTATTTATTTTTTTTTCGAAAAATTTTTTACTTTTTATTTATTGAAAATTCAAAGCAGGAGTAAAGATATCAAAGTGGTAGAATCACTCTTCTGTCAAAATCATTTTTTATCAAATGAATTATTTTCAAATTCAGTTCAGTATTTTTTAACTTGATTAAATTAAAAGTGAAGAAAAATAAAAGTTGGTTGTCATTAAAAAAATCAAGATTTACATTTTATTGAATTTATGTTTTAAATAGTTGGATCAAGAATAATGGTTTTTTCATTTTTATAAAAAAAAATTTTTTTGAAATAGGTAAAAAAGAAAAAAATACAATAAAAAAAGAACAGTGCCTCTTATTACCAGATTTTATAGATATTAATCAAAGGTTGAGTGTAAAGTTTTAAGTTTTTCTTTTCAAATTATTGTTGTTTTCTTATTCATATATTTTTTTACTTTTTGTTTATCTTTTTTATTTATTAATTCTAATAAAAAAAAAATTTGTTAATTGGAAATTAATTTTATTAATAGAAATTAAAAGAATTTGAGACTAAAAAAATTCCAATAAAAAAACTTAACACCATTTCAAGAAGTGGGACCTACCTGAAATAATGAATTGAAGAAAAATAATTTTCTTTTAGTATTCAAAAACAACTAATAATTAAATTTGATTTGTAATTCACTTTTAAGTCATTCTAAATCTATCAAAACCCGATATTTTAATAATTAAAAAAAAAAAAATCAAAAACTAAAAAAAAATGAGTCACAATTGTTGAAAAGAGTATTACCGACTTTTTATTACTTAACTTTCACTTAAAAAAAAAGCTAACAACATGATTTTTTGTTAATAATTAAAATCATTTGAAAAGACATTACACAGTCGAAATTTTCTTTTTCTTTTTATTATTTTATACTCTCTTATTTATTTCTGGCTTTTCTCTGTCATTTTTCTTGACTATTTCCAAAAATTAAAATATATTTTTTCATTTTTTTAAAAGAACATTATTCTATGTGTTAGAATTATGAATATATGAAACTAGGATACAAATAACCTTTCTTTTTATTAAAATTTCAACATATTAAGATCAAGAAAGGATTCTTATTTCAATTTTAAAGACACTGATTCACTCAAAAGTTGAAAAACACAAAATTTTTTTAATGAATAATTAAATATTATCTCAAATAAAATCTAATAAGAAAGAATAAAATACAATAAAGATTACATATAATATAAATATATATAATGAATTCTTTATTTATTTTTTTTTGAAAAATTTTTGATATTTTTTTCGATTTTATTTTTTTGGTGAATATATTCTACTTAGATAATCCATTTGTCGGCCAATGGTGACAAGTTATGGAGAGTGAATTTAAGATTGTTAAAGGGTTTGAATGGAGATGAAAAATGAAATTTATTTTTGGAAATTTAAAAATTGAAATCATTTTTTTACTTTTTTTGATTTTTCTTTTTTTCTTTTTTTTTTAGAAACTCCTATTTCATTTGAAAATTTTTTTTTAATGCAAGATCGATAGTATATTGGTAAAAACCTGTTATTCTAATGTTACTAATGAAGTGAAAATGATTTCAAAGAAATCTTGTTTATTTCTATTGCAATTCAATTCGATCTTTGATCTTGATATTTGTTTAATAAATGTGAAAAATTTTCACTTCATTTTCATTCACTTTTTCAAATAGAGACCACAAATACCAACAAACTTCGTTTGGGTGACTTGATTTCTAAAAGAAAAGTATGGAAAATCAAGTGAAAATTGGGATTTTATTTGATCTTCAAATACCAGCAGAAGTTCAAAATGAACATTGTTGTTTTTCTCAATAGGATTCCCGAAGAATTCGAGTTTTTTTTATTTTTAAGAAAATCTATTGATTATTAGTTTTATTTCAAATGGAGACCAATTATCCTTTGTTGTGTATTATTCTACTTATTTCATATTTGTTCTTTAAAATAGCAATTATAAAGAATAATTGATATAGGAAAACAATGTTGGGCTTCTTTGTCAGAAACAAAGTTTAAATCCCTAATTTCGTTTTATAAATAGATTAATATATTTAGATAAAGAATAGATTCGTATTACACTTCTAAATACAAAATTTCACTCAAAAGATGAAAATATGCACTTACTCCATAAATAAATTATTCACTCTATAACAGCTGTTTTTAAAAAAGTGGGGAATAAAAGTTTTCTAAAGTATTACTTCAAATCCTTAAAATAGGTGAATTAGAAAGTTTGGAGTAGCACTTGATTAAAAATTTGATTCCTCGCCATAGTAAAACAGCTGTTTGAGAAAATTATAAATTCTTTTGATTATTCCTGGTAAAAAATTTTTATTTTGTAAAAAACTCTAAAGCAAATATTTTCAAAAAACAAATAAAACAAAAAATTAAGCTTCAAAAATAAAATTTAAAAGAAGATTTGAGATTTATTTATTTTAAAAAGTTATGAAATGTATTGAAGAGTAACTCAAAATTTTAATCGAAAATTAATGAGATTAAAGTAATTTCGTTCTTTGCTTTTGGCTTCTTAACCAATAAATGATAAAGAGTATAAAGAGTAATTGGGAGAAACTAAAGAAAATCCAAAATTTCATACTGGTTTTTTTTCTAAATTGATCATGGATCACTTCAGTATCACTTTCAAGTTTGATCTGAGTATTTTGTTGTGACTTTAGAATTGATCTAACATCACCTCTTAATCTATTAAAACTAGTTGAATAGTCTTTTAATTGTTGTGAAATTTCTTTATTCTTTTTAAGAACCTATTTAAATTAAAAATAGAATTTATAATTAAAATAAAAAATAAATAATGGATTAACAATAATTATAAAAATAAAATAAATAATTTGCATTATCATAAAAAAAAAAAATAAATATTTACTTGATTGACTAATTTGTCTCGTAAATTTAATACATCAGAACGAATAGAATCAATTTCATTTTTATTTTGAGTCATTTTTTCTTGTAAATCTTTTACTAAATTTTCCACTTTATTCATATCTGGATCTTTTTGGTAAATATTTTTCAAATCATTAATATCGAAAACATATGTTTCAATTAATTTATTTTGTTCAATCAAATTGTCTAACATTTCATTAAGTTGTTTTTCTGTCAAAATTTTTTTTAAATCTTCAATTTGTTTTTTTTCATTTTGACTTTCTTTTTTTACCTTTTCTTCGTCTTCTTCTGGTTCCTTTTCTAGTTTTTCATTTATTTTTCTACTTTTAATGCTTTGTCGAATAATATTATCATTTTTTCCAGTTGTTTTTGGGTTTTGTTTATTTTCTGAATTTGTAGAAAGACCTTTAAGATTAAATCTAATTAATTCATGGTTATCTTAAAAGATTATAAGAATTATAAAATAAAAAATAAAAAAAAAATTTAGTTTTAATAATTTTTTCGTATATAAAGAATAAATTATCTGGATTTAATTAAAGAACAAACCAACTTTTGCGGGTTAATTTATGACAACATGATTTTTGACATTTTTTTTTATTTTTCTAATTTTGGAAATTTGCTTTTATTTTTAAATTGAAATCTAATGTATTTTTCCAAATGTATAATGATTTTGCAAAAGTTTTGTATTTTTTAAATTTCGAGTTAATTTGCAAATTTAATTCAAATAAAAAACTAAAAAAAATGATTAATTCCCCAAAACCTATTTATTATCAAAAGACAATACAAGATCAATTTAACTCGATTCAAGATTCAGTATATTTTACCTTTGTTTTATAGAGTAATAATTCATTTAAAACATCACACACCTTAAATATAATTCTTTTTCCTTAATTAATTCTATTTACTTTGTATCTTATGTGATTGTCATTACTTGGGTTGATTAAATTCTTTAAAGATCATTTATCAAAAAAACTAGTTTCTAATAATTTTAGCACAGTAATAAAGTGAGAAATGTTATTCAAATATTTTAACCCTTTTGTTTTGAATTTTTTTGTAATTTTTGTTTATATAAATAAAATAAAAATTGAGTCACTATTTTATCAAAAGAGATAAGCCTACTCAAGATTAAAATATTTTCTTATTTTTAAAAACATGATAAAAGAAATTTTTTTTTTTAAATGTTAAAATCAAAATCTGTGTGGTTGACAAAAAACCCTGAACTTCACTTTGGATTTTTTTGAAGTACAATCAAAATCAAAATCCTGATGGTTGACAAAAACAGGATGTTAATTGTTTTTGATCAATTGAAAATATTAGTAAAAATCACAAAATACCGTTCAATTTTAGAGATAAATATAAAAATTATCAGGTGATCATTAACCATTCTAAATGGGTTATTGTTTAAATATTATCAATCTGTTAATTTGAACCCTTTGGTAAATTTAGAAAAAAAAAAAATCCCAAATCTGAAAAATTAATTTAACAAACTTATTGAAAATTAAAATCTAATTTTGGTATTAAATTTTATAATCAGAATCATTTTTATCAATTTAAAATATTTGAATGTGTTTTAATCTGAGAATTGTGTTTGATTGTTTTGGATTTACATTAAGTTTTTTAAAAATATTTTGTAAAAAAATTTTCCTCAAAGTTATTCAATTTAAATTTAATAGGAAATTAAAGAAAGTAACCATCTAAATAAAATAAAACTCTTGTTTTATGTATCTAAAAACAATTTAATTACCATAATAGATATTTCCACATAAAATTAGAATTTATCTAAGGAATAATCGAAAATAAATTAGATTCTCATTTTGAGTGACTGTTATGAAAAAAATTTGTGATACGTCAAAAAAGTGTGACACTTATTTTTGTCAAAAATTAAAATTTAATTGACTGTTGTGGAAAAAAATTGGTACACATAAAAAAAATGGGACACTTATTTTGTCAAAAATTTAAAATTTAATTGAGAACATTTATAAAACTGATCAAAACCACCAGAATTTTTGGAGATAATAAGAACCCAAATGGGGATTAACGCCTTTTAATAAGTATAGTATCTAACTTAGATTTTCTTCATTTCAATTTCATCAAGTTTGGTCCAAAGAAGAATGTCTTGAAAATCAAATTCTTTATTTTTGATTGTAAAAAGTGGAAAAAATAAGTCAAAAGTAGATTTTTTGGACAATTCATATCGAGTAAATTACGACTTTGAGAGATAACCCTTGATATTTAATCTGGATTATTATACAAATACTTTTTGAAAAACTGGAGTTTCTTGTTAAAAAAAAGTAATTGTGAAAATGACCAATTCCTGATTTTTCGATTTTTCATTGTAAATCTTAATCTTATTGAAAACTTTATTTTTTGAAAAAGAGCATTGATTCTCAAGATTAAGGACTAAATGTCCGAATAAATTGATATAAAATTCAAAGAACTAAACTAAGAAATCCTTATTTTTAAAATAACATTTAAAATGGCAAATATAAAAAATAGTGATAATTCTTCATTTTCAGGTTCTATTAGGTTTAGTCCTCTTTAGAATAAAATATTAAGTTTTTTACAGCATTCTTCTTTGGATCGAACTTGATGAAATTGAAATTAAAAAAATATAAGTTAGATACCATTTTTATTAAAAGACTTTAATCCCCATTTGGGTTCTTATTATCTCCAAAAATTCTGGTGGTTTTGATCAGTTTTATAAATGTTCTCAATTAAATTTTAAATTTTGTACAAAATAATCTTCCCACTTTTTTGACGTGTAGCAATTTTTTTTCCACAACAGTCAATTAAATTTTAATTTTTGACAAAAAAAAGTGTCACACTTTTTTTACGTATCTCACATTTTTTCCACAACAGCCATCTCAAAAGTTCCATAAGGAAAAGATTAATTAAACAAGATAGTTTTCTTTTTTAATTGTTGCACGGGGGTGTTGTGTCTTTAACTTCCAATGAGATGAAACATGATTTTTAGAGAAAACGAACTATAATTTTTCATTTTTAAATTGGAAAACAACAGTAAAGAAAGTTTTAAAAAAGTTTGACTCAAAAGGTTTTTAATAAAGTCCTGAAAATAGGTCTATTTAAGTTTTCCAATATTTTCGAAAGAGATTTTAAACAAACTTTTTTTCAAAATGGCTTTAGTATATTACAGATAAAAAAAAAACATAGAAAAAAGAAATAAAGTGTAAGATATTGAATAACAAAACATACCTGACAAAAACCCAGTTTCGGCAGAAAAACCAAAATAATTTTCAGTAGGCAAATCAACATTTTGTAAAACTAAACAGTTTTGATAAACTCCAGAATCCGTAAAGTCTGTTAGGATTGTTAATTCATCATTTTCATAAATTATTTTAACTTTCGCTGGCCCCTTTGTATTACGAAATTTAGCTGGGCATTGACCCAAACTTGTAGTGGATCCGTCTTTGGAATGTTCATATTCAATTTTGCCATTGCCAAGCATCACTTGGATAAAGGGGTTATCTTTATTCCCATTGTTGTCAAACGAATCAAAAAAGACACCCAACCCATCAAATTTATTTTGATTTCCAAAAACTGGTCCAGGTTGTAGTCTTTCTTTTGTGTACCTTTACAGTTACAGATTAAAAGTAAAAAAAAAAAAAAGAAAAAAAAGAAAAGAATGTATTTTATTATTGAAAAAACGATCGTGTTTTTTTTTTTTTTTTTTTTTTTTTTTATTTTTCGAATTATTTTGGCTATTACAAAAAAAAATGAATTGAAGTCTTTTTTTGTATTTTAAAAAAACCTTCTTCTCTATTCTTAAAACCTAAACACCGAAAAAGAGAAAAAAAAAAAAAAGAAAAGAAAATAAAGGTGATTGAAAAACAAACCAAAATGCAAATCCTTCTGCTCCCATTCTTGCTTTTCCTGTGATCTTGAAATGGATTTCTGCTTCCCAAGACTTGAACGAGTTCTTTACCTTCCCCCACAACGATCCCCTTTGGCTTCTCGTATTTGTAGTCAAACTTACAGAATCAGACAAAATAAGTGCACTTTCCCCAAGTTCATAGTGACGTAGACTTCCTAAAAATGGAGGCCCAAATGAATGGGTGTAACTTGAAGTTTGTAAAAAGCCCGTTACAACGAATTTTGAAAAGAAAAACTGACTGCAAATTATTAGAAACAGCAGGGTAAGAGAGAATTTTGACTTTAATGAAATTATTTTCATAACAAGTGAAAAAATAAAAAAAATGAAAAAATTTGGTTATATTTTTTTGCTCTAAAAAATTTATTTGTGAATCATTCCGATTGAAATCCCTTTTCCCTGTGTCTATTTAATATTTATAAAGTAACCAAATTTTATTTCTCTTTGCTAGTCTCTGGAAAATAAACGGAATAAAGAGTAAACTATATTTCCCTTTTTTGTCTTTTACTATGAAGAACTAAGAGATTGAAAGTGTTTGTCAGGATTTGTTTTCTTGGTTCTTTTTTGTGTTCTATATTACAGTGATCTTAGAATCCAAAATGAACAGATCTGTTTTGAATTGAAAAAAAAAAGAAAATCCAACTAAATTCTTATCCAATTTAAATTTCAAATAAATCACTACAAGGAAAATTTTTTCAAAAAAAAATCTCTAAATTTTGTATTAATGAAATACACTCATATAATAAACATTATTATACATAACAATTTTCAATGAGGTTTACAACTTTAATAGATATTAATAGGAATTGAAAAAAAAATGAAATTTTTCAGTAATATTTTTTCATTTTTAATTGTAAAATTTTTGAATTTTTTAATTGACTTAGTAGAGAGATAATTTTCAAGTATTTTTTTAATGGTCTAAAATAAAACATATTTTTCAATTTGAAAATAGCACAAAATATTCCAATCAAAAGATATCGCTAAATTAAATTGAAAAACTCATTTTTTATCTGTTTTTGGAATATTTTTTATCATTTTATTTTTTTCCATGTTTGAGTTTTTATATACGTTCCCGTTTTTTTCTGCAAATTGCTTTAACATATATTCTTTTTTCAATCTTAATGTTCAATCAAAAATTAATTCATTTCAACTTTTTCCAATATAAAAATACCCTGAAAATAGGTGTTTTTTTCAAAAGTCGGTATTTTTGAAAAGGGGGGTATTCAGATTTTCAAGAGTTTAATAGCTATCCTATTTTTATTACATAAAATTATGATAACTTTGAAAAAATAATTTATAAAAGAAGTATAACTTAAATCCAATGTATAGTTTTGGCTAACTTTAATTTTATATATTTAAATTTTCCTTGTAGTGATGTATCTCGAAATAGGTGGCCTAATGAAAATATTTCCCTATATTCAAAAAAGAATGTACAAATAACAATTTTATGTTACTATAACTTTTTCTGTTGTATGTGCAATAGTTACTCTACTAAAATTGTTCTTTCTCTTCAACACAACACTACAAGGAAAATTCAAATATATAAAATTAAAGTTAGCCAAAACTATACATTGGATTTAAGTTATACTTCTTTTATAAATTATTTTTTCAAAGTTATCATAATTTTATGTAATAAAAAGTAGGATAGCTATTAAACTCTTGAAAATCTGAATACCCCCCTTTTCAAAAAATACCGACTTTTGAAAAAAACACCTATTTTCAGGGTATTTTTATATTGGAAAAAGTTGAAATGAATTAATTTTTGATTGAACATTAAGATTGAAAAAAGAATATATGTTAAAGCAATTTGCAGAAAACAACCGGGAACGTATATAAAAAACTCAAACATGGAAAAAAATAAAATGATAAAAAATATTCCAAAAACAGATAAAAAATCAGATTTTCAATTTAATTGAGCAATATCTTTTGATTGAAATATTTTGTACTATTTTCAAGTTTAGAAATATGTTTCCTGTTAGACTAGTAAAAAAAATACTTGAAAATAATCTCTCTACTAGTTCAATTAAAAAATTCAAAAATTTTACAATTAAAAATGAAAAAAAATATTACTGAAAAAATTTCATTTTTTTTTCAATTCCTATTAATATCTATTAAAGTTGTAAACCTCATTGAAAAATTGTTATGTATAATAATGTTTATTATATGAGTGTATTTCAAAAAATACAAAATTTAGAGATTTTTTTTGAAAAAAATTTTCCTTGTACACTACAAGGAAAATTTAAATACCAAAAATTAAAGTTAGCCAAAACTATACATTGGATTTCAGTTATACTTCTTTTATAAATTATTTTTTCAAAGTTATCATAATTTTATGTAATAAACAAAGGATAGCCAATAAACTCTTGAAAATCTGAATACCCCCCTTTTCAAAAATACCGACTTTTGAAAAAAACACCTATTTTCAGGGTATTTTTTTATTTGGAAAAAGTTGAAATGAATTAATTTTTGATTGAACATTAAGATTGAAAAAAGAATATATGTTAAAGCAATTTGCAGAAAAAAACCGGGAACGTATATAAAAACTCAAACATGGAAAAAAATAAAATGATAAAAAATATTCCAAAAACAGATAAAAAATCAGATTTTCAATTTAATTGAGCAATATCTTTTGATTGAAATATTTTGTACTATTTTCAAATTGAAAAATTTGTTTCTTTTTAGACCATTAAAAAAATACTTGAAAATTATCTCTCTACTAAGTCAATTAAAAAAATTCAAAAATTTTACAATTAAAAATGAAAAAAATATTACTGAAAAATTTCATTTTTTTTTCAATTCCTATTAATATCTATTAAAGTTGTAAACCTCATTGAAAATTGTTATGTATAATAATGTTTATTATATGAGTGTATTTCAAAAATACAAAATTTAGAGATTTTTTTTTGAAAAAATTTTCCTTGTACATTACAAGGAAAATTTAAATACCCAAAATTAAAGTTAGCCAAAACTATACATTGGATTTAAGTTATACTTCTTTTATAAATTATTTTTTCAAAGTTATCATAATTTTATGTAATAAAAAAGGATAGCTATTAAACTCTTGAAAATCTGAATACCCCCCTTTTCAAAAATACCGACTTTTGAAAAAAATACCTATTTTCAGGGTATTTTTATATTGGAAAAAAGTTGAAATGAATTAATTTTTGATTGAACATTAAGATTGAAAAAAGAATAAATGTTAAAGTAATTTGCAGAAAAAAACCGGGAACGTATATAAAAACTCAAACATGGAAAAAAAATAAAATGATAAAAAATATTCCAAAAACAGATAAAAAATCAGATTTTCAATTTAATTGAGCAATATCTTTTGATTGAAATATTTTGTACTATTTTCAAATTGAAAAATATGTTTCCTTTTAGACTATTAAAAAAATACTTGAAAATTATCTCTCTACTAAGTCAATTAAAAAAATTCAAAAAATTTTACAATTAAAAATGAAAAAAATATTACTGAAAAATTTCATTTTTTTTTCAATTCCTATTAATATCTATTAAAGTTGTAAACCTCATTGAAAATTGTTATGTATAATAATGTTTATTATATGAGTGTATTTCAAAAATACAAAATTTAGAGATTTTTTTTTGAAAAAATTTTCCTTGTAGTGTAGTGTACACTACAAGGAAAATTTAAATACCGAAAATTAAAGTTAGCCAAAACTATATATTGGATTTCAGTTATACTTCTTTTATAAATTATTTTTTCAAAGTTATCATAATTTTATGTAATAAAAATAGGATAGCTTTTAAACTCTTGAAAATCCAAATACCCCCCTTTTCAAAAAATACCGACTTTTGAAAAAAACACCTATTTTCAGGGTATTTTTTTATTGGAAAAAGTTGAAATGAATTAATTTTTGATTGAACATTAAGATTGAAAAAAAGAATAAATGTTAAAGTAATTTGCAGAAAAAAACCGGGAACGTATATAAAAACTCAAACATGGAAAAAAAAAAAAAAATGATAAAAAATATTCCAAAAACAGATAAAAAATCAGTTTTTCAATTTAATTTAGCGATATCTTTTGATTGAAATATTTTGGGCTATTTTCAAATTGAAAAATATGTTTCCTTTTAGACTATTAAAAAAATACTTGAAAATTATCTCTCTGCTAAGTCAATTAAAAAATTCAAAAATTTTACAATTAAAAATGAAAAAAATATTACTGAAAAATTTCATTTTTTTTTCAATTCCTATTAATATCTATTAAAGTTGTAAACCTCATTGAAAATTGTTATGTATAATAATGTTTATTATATGAGTGTATTTCAAAAATACAAATTTTAAAGATTTTTTTTTGAAAAAATTTTCCTTGTAGTGTAGTGTAGTGAAGTGTAAATTTTTTTTTTTCAAAATTTTTCCAAAATCGAAAATTTTTTAAGAGTGAAAAACCATTTCACAATATACCCCCTAAAGGAAATATGAAATCTATTTTCCAATATCTTCAAAAATAGGGTTTTTTATTCACAAAAAGTGAAAAAAAAATCATATTTTTTTCCTATTAAAATTACTAGAAAAAAAATGATTTTTTTGATTTATATATATATATTTTTTTTCATTAATTTTTTTTTTTAGTGCATAAAAATTCCCCAAAAGATATATGTTTTATACAGTTATATTTAGTGATATGTTTTTTAAAAAATTAACATTGATTAACAAATTATTAGGAAATATAAAAATTATTTTTTTTTTTAAAAAAAAAAATGAAATTAAAAAAAAAAAATATTTTAGTCAATATTTGACTTTCTGAATATAAAGTGATGAAAAAAAATCATTTTTTTTTTTTACTAAACAGGATGTTTATTGTGATTTGATATTTTTTGTACCTAATTGGAAGAATTTTTTTTTTTTTTTTTGTACTTTTCTAATAAAATTAGATTTTTTGATTTTTTTTGTTTTTAAGCTCCTTCTAACTTTTTTCACACAGACATTTTGATGGTCGCCCCAACGGGACAGAATAACTGGAATATTTATTAAAAAAAATGCCAAAAAAAAATTAAAAAAAACCTAAAATAAACTGATTTGGCATCGATTGAAATTTTGATGAAAAAAATCTACTTTTTTTGGGCAACCTTACCCCCTATTAATTTATAATTCTCAAAATTTCCAATTATTCCTAAAAATTACTCAAAATTACTCAAAATATCATAAAAAACATTTTAAAATTATTTTTACTAAAAATTTATTGAATTTTTGAATTAGATGAAGAAAAATATTAATACTGAAAATTGTGAGCAATATATATATATATATATATATATATATATACAGTCAGTTTCACTTTTAAGGCACAAACTTTCAACGAAATTTAAGCACAATAAAAAATCTCAAATTAAAGTACAAAATTCAGATTCTAGTAAAATAAATTGTAAAAAAAAAATTACAAATTTTGTGCCATAATTTGAGATTTTTTTGTGCCTTAAATTTCGTTGAAAGTTTGAACCTAAAAAGTGAAACTGACTGTAAATAAAATGTTTTATCTTGCCAAATATTTTTCAAATGGGTTGAAATCACTATTAATGAAACGAAGAAATAGTGTGTGTCCAAAAAATACCAAATTCTTACAAAAACAATTACTTTACTAAAAAGAGATAGGATAAAAAAAAGAAAAAAAGAAAGTTAAACCAAAAAAACCAAAAAAATTGAATTAAAAAAAAGAAAAAACTTTTTTATTCAAAAAGAAAGTTTATATTAAAAATATATTTATTCAAAATTAAATTAAAAAAGACATTTTAATTAAAATTATTCAATATGGTTATTATTATTTCATTGAAAAGTTCAGAAACCAATAATTTGTCTTTTAAATACTTTAAATTATTCTTCATATATCTTAACTATAAAAAATAAAAAGTTAAATGAAATTTTCAGAAATGAAAATTTATCTTTTTTTTTTTTTTAATATTTTATCAATTTATGGAAAACTATTTTTAATAACTCAATTAGAATTTTTTTTTTGTGACCTATTTGAACGAAAATTTGATGATTCATACCCACAAAAATATCATTTTTATAAAACGGTGATATTACAAGTTATGTATACGATTATCCTTGAATCTTCTGTGAAGTCAAGAGGAATTAAGATACATATAAATTGATAATCGATGTTATTTAAGTCCAATATCTTTCGAAAGTATCACAACTCAAAATGAAAAATTCAATTTTTTTTTAAGAATCAACTAATATAAGATTAATCAGAAAAATGAGAAATAACAATCTTCACAACAGTGTTGATATTTATAAAAGAAATACCTTAATAAATTTTAATTTTACGTCACAATTTGAGTTTTAAAAAAAATATAATAATCGAATTTCGGTCTTAATTTTTTTAAATATATATCATCAAATAAAATCCAAAAAATGAAAATGAAAATGATATAATTTATATCATAATGATTAAAATAGCAAAATTTTTTGATTCAATTAATTTTAAAAAAATCAGAAAAAAAAATATAAAAGTTTATTTTAAATCAAATTATCTAAAATTTTTTTATTAATATATTATTAAGGAGAAGGACTTGGTATATTCCAAGGGGATCCTTAATCAACTACTTTATTTTCTCTTATTTCAAATTTTCTTTTTTAAATTTAATATCATTAAAAAATCATAATCAAATGTTTTCAGATGATTTAATTTAAATTAGAAAAGGAAATACAAATCAATTAAATCAGAAATTAAATTGAATATATCAAATAATAATTCAATTTAAATTTAAACCTAACAAAGAGAAAACAGAAATATCAAAAGTTTTTAAGAAGATTAAATATTTGAGAATTTATTCCGAAAAAATTTCTCATATACAGTCAGTTTCACTTTTTAGGCTCAAACTTTCAACGAAATTTAAGACTCAAAAAAAATCTCAAATTAAAGCACAAAATACACAATCTAGTAAAAATAAATTGTAAAAAAAAAAATTCCAAATTTTGTGCCTTAATTTGAGATTTTTTTGGAGTCTTAAATTTCGTTGATAGTTTGTGCCTTAAAAGTGAAACTGACTGTAGTATCTAACCTAAAAAAAGCTAAAGAAACATTTAATATCTGCAAACAATTATTTAATAACAATTCCCTCAACAAATAATTTAAAAACTAGAGTATTAAAATCTTGTATGTAAAATCAATTAACATATGGTTTAGAAATAGATAACTATAAAATTGAAACCCTGAATTATCCAAACTCCTGCTTTAACACAGGTACTACCGAAATATATAAAATAAACCGAAATAAACGAATTCTTATTTATAAAATAGAATTTAATTGAAAAATTTGGTTATCTCAGGAAATAAATTTCAATTAAAATTCCAAAAGAAATTAGAAAATTCATCCCCCAGCTTAATTTGGAAAAATTAATAAAATTTAATCACTGAATAAACAATAAAATCAATTGAATTCAAAAGATTTAATTAAATTGAAAAAATTTAAATTCAAAAATAACTTAAAAAAATTATCTCTTACCTATCTGAATAAACTAATGATATTTAATCAAAGTATAACATTAAAATTAATTGGAATTCAAAGAATTTATAGCTTTTTAAAAACGAAATTTATAATTATTATAATTATGAGTTGTTGAAATCCACCAGTTGGAAAGTACAAGAATATTTTATAATAATTAAAAATCAAAAAGAAAATATTTATTAATCAAAGATACTTAAGTTATCCATCAAGCTCAAGAATTCTAAAATTCAGAACATTTACTAGTAACCGTTTAAATATATATTACTATGTAACAAATAAAAACTTAAATAAATTTTGAACTTTATGTTTAATATATAAAACATAGTAAGTTAATAGAAAATATTGATCACTTTTTATGGGTATGTCATTCCTATATAAAAGATAGATTGATTTTTTTAAATAAATTAAGAGAATTAAATTTTAATGAAATAATTTTAAGTAAAGACTGCTTAAAATTATTTTCATTAATTGATAATTATGAAATCAATGATTTTACGCCTAAATTCCTGCGAGGTAATTTAAGTAAGATGTCGCTTAGATTGCAATTTACACTTCCTCATCAATAATAAAAACAAATAACAAACTTTAATTTTCCCTAAAAAATAAAATGTTAAAAAAACATTGGAACTCTTTCCTTGGAATCATCACATTCAACAATTTCTCAATTTCTTTGGAAAATTAAAATTTTTAATTATAAGATTATTTTAATAATAAACCCATTCGATTTAAAACATATTACATAACTTCAATTGTATTAACATTAATTTGGATTTAGAATACTTTTTTTTTTCAAATTGACTTTTCATAAACAAGAAAATAAATAGAAAAAAAAAATAGAAAAAAGCGAGAAAATATGAGAAAGTCATTTGAAATTTGAAATTTCCAAAAATAAATTTTCTACTAATATCGATTAAAATCCTTTAAAAACATACAATCCACTCGATAAAACTGGGCCTCTTTGACTGGAAAATGGCAAGTATATCATGATTAATTTTTAATCTACAATATTTTAACATTTATCAAGCTACTTCAAAAAATCTCGAGATTTTGTAGAATCACGATTTGTAATTTAACAAGACTTTTGTCTTGAATATATCCGTTTTTATCAATATATCAATTTTGTTGATAATAGAGATTTTATATACTACCACGATTTTTTAAACTTTATCGTAAATTGAAATGTAAAACTACAATTACTTTATTTAATTAAATATTATTTACTTTTTTTTTTTTTTTTTTGATAATTTAAAGTAATAAAAAGTCAATATTGTAAATAAAAGTATTGTATTAAACAGAAAAAAAAAAAAAAAAAAATATGAGAAATTAATTATTTGTAGACCTTTCCAGTATAATTGGGCCTGAAATATTTTGATCCGAATTAATGTTAGATTGGTTATTATTTGGATCTGGAATATAATTATAATTAAAAGCCATATCTGCGGTTACATTCCCGCTTGTAATTGGATTTATATTAGTATTCATGCCCGTATTTATATTATTATCCATGTATGGAATTGTATTTTGATTGATATTATTGGGTAATCCACTATCAAGCCCAGTTCTATTCAAATATTGAATATAATTCTCGGTGTTGTTAAAATTATTATTATTGGGGAATTGATCGATATTTAAATCTCTTCTTTGAGGAACAATATTATTTTGGTTAATGTTGTATATACCCTCAACATTGATGTTATCGATGTTATTGCGATCCATTAGTGGTATGTTATCATTGTCATCATCTAAACTTAATGTAAATTCCATTTCACTGGAATCTTCATTAGTATTCTCCAAGGTATAATTATTGACGAAATTGTGATTGTCCGTAATAATTCGCCTTCTTTTTCTTCGGCAACATATGCAACAGCAAATACATACCATCAGGGAAATAGTTATTATAGTTGAGACAGCAGTAGTCGCAATTATTGATATTTTATTTGAATTTAAAACGGTTAATTGGAAATTACCTGAGACTTGATTATTACACTTATCAAATGCGACAACCTTTATTTTTATAATTTTCTCAGTGGCTCCATTAAGATCGGGATGGACTCCTTCAAAAGTTCGATCCTTACAATCAAAATTTAACCACTCGGGTAATTCGGAATTATCCTCAAGTATTGCATTATAATCTAGCAAATCGTTATCTGGATCAAGAAAGGTGTCCAGATCAAATTGATAAGAAAATTTTTTTAAATCCAATACTATTTGGTTGACCAATTTTCTATTTAAATATGGTTTTTGATTAAGTTCATTAAAAATTATAGAAAATTTGTCTGATACTGCTTTGTTGCAACTGTCTTTGCCAATTACTTCAATTTGAATCGATTCTTCACAATTATTTGAAGGTACAATTCCAGAAAATCTTCTATTAATGCTATCAAATGTCAACCAATCTGGTAAATTACTATTTTTAGATCGTGCTACTGTCGATGAGAATGATGGTGATATTGATGATGATGATGATGATGATGATGATGATGATGATGATGATGATGGCAATTCAAGATTTTGGGAAATTAAATTACTATCAAAATCTAAATTTTCATTGTTTGGATCAATAAAAAGATCTTTCGAGAATTGATATACAAATTGTTGGTTTTTAAAAACCAAATGGTCTGCTAACGATTCAGATTTATTTAAAAAAGGTGGGATATTAACATTATTTGGGTTTAAAATCTGTCCAAAAATACCATCCCCGCTTCCATCTTGGAATTCACTTGTCCAGACAACAATAAAATCATTATTCTTCTTATCAATATTTTGAACAAGACCGTTTTTTTGATCATCAAAAGTTTCATTGTTTATTTGAAATTGCTTACCAATTTTCTGTATTTTGTTGTTGGCATCTGCTTTTGGATTAAAGTGAAATAATTGCCCAAAAATACCTTCAGAAGAACCATCTTCTTCAAGACTTGACCAAATAGCCGTAAAGGAATTGTAATCGTTATTATTATTTGGCAATTCACTAACAGATGGCGAGCCTTTCGAAAATGTATTGTAGAGATCATTAATGATAAATTCTTTTCCTATTTTGCTCGCATCAGTTGAATCGTATATTTGTGCATAAATTGTTGAAGGGGATGTTTGATAAACAATAATAAAATATTGATAATTTAAGAAAGATGTGGCTTTAGGAGAATCTTGTGAATAGTGGTTCATATTTTGAGTATTAACTTGTACTGGGCTTCCTATTTTTTCAATACCCTCTTCATTTTGTAGTATCTGAAAGTTTTGGAAATAAATGTTGTTCATGTGATTATTCGCATTGTTATTCTTGTGATTATTATCATTCTTATCATTTTGAATACTAACCTCATCCAAATTCTTCTGATAAACAACAAGAAACTTCTCGCCATCTTGGTTGGTTTTGGTGATGTCTGGAAACAGTTCTTTATTTTGAACAAAATCATTTATTGCAATTTCTGAGGATATTTTCTTAAAGAAAGTGCCCTTTGTGTCTCCGTTAATCGCTAGTAATTGCCCACGAATTTGGTAATTATTATCGTTGTAAAGCTCCCAAACGATCATAATATGTTCTGCATTTAAAACACAATTGACCAAATTCTTTTGTGTTGTCAGTATAGACACATCTGTTGTGTTTGTTATTTGAAACTCGTTACCAACTTTCATTATTTGTCCACCATACCTATTGCTCTCGTTCATTTTGTGCTCGTACAGACTAATAAAAACCCCTAAAGTTGTCTCTTCGTTGACCGCCTTTGTATAAGCAACAACAAAATGTGTTTCGTTAATCACACCAACTGTTAAGTCTGCATATTGGCATCCTTCAAAAGATTCAGATAGCCGGTATTCACCACTGATGGCTTCTCCTTTTTCATTCAATATTCTTCCATAAAGACTAGTAACACACCCTTCTCGGTTCCAACTTCTCCAAACAACCAAAATGTTATTCCTTTCAGGAAAGACTGCCATTTTTGGTGAGTCCTGTGTATCTTCGTGATAATCATTGACTTGGAACTCATTGGTAATTTTGTCTGGGTGATCTTCACATTTTTGTTCCTCACAAAGACATCGCTGCTGTAAAAAGAAATTAGATGAGAAAAGAATGAAAATAATTACTCCAAACTTGAATCCAAATTTTTTCATTTTCTTTTTTTTTCGGGTGAGTTGAAGCTAAAATGAAAAAATGATTTTGGTGTACAGAAATTTCTCAATAAAATATCTCATGAGCTTTACCAAGCTTTTTCCCCTTTGAAAAGTGTTGAAAAGTATATTGGAATATAAGTAAATTGTATGAAAGTTTTCAAGATTACTCGTGGCTTTTTTAAAGTTCACCAATTTTTCTAAATATTAGTCCCCAAAATAGTGAAATTTTAAAAAAAAAAATAGTATAGTTGTCTTTACAACATTTTGATCTTCATGTATAAAAAGATATATTGGGATTCGAATTATAATAAAGAGAAAAAATTTCGATTAATTTCGTTTTTTTTGTACCAATAGAATTTACAAATAAATAGATTCTGGCTTGGTGATGATAATGATGATGAAGATGATGAACGACCATTTAAAACAAATGAAAAAATGAAAATTTCTTTATTATTATCAAAAATAATAATATATGAAAATAAGATCGAAAAACCAAAAATATTAGTAAACCAAACCCTTGAAATGCTAGAAAACAAAAAAAATTCCAATTTCAAAACATTAAATATTAAATAAAATTTACTTCTTGCTGAATTGTATATTAGTGAGGGTAATTATTCATATTTTATTAAAAAATATTGTTGCCTAATAAAATTTTATTTCTTTTTTTTATAAATATTTTATTGTTTACGAGAAGAGCTGATTATTCCTCTTGTCTATCCAAACGACATATTTATTTTTCTTTTTTTGTACATTTACAGCTGTTCCAAGGCTACCGTGGAATTTTATCAATATCAAATTTTGATGTTGATATAAATTTTTAAAAAGTTGAATATAAGAATAAGAAAGTTTATATTGGAAATATTTTTTAATAAATCAGTTGATATGAAAAATATTTTTCTAATGTGATCGAAAAATAAATTCATTTTTAAGAGGAAATTTTATGTAGTTTCTTTATGAATTTTTGATGTTTAGAGCCATTCTGGATTCTGAAAATTTATTTTTTGAATATCAGTAAAAATTCTTGGATATTGGCTAATTTATGAATTTTTTTTTTTATAATGAGCTTTATTATTCTAATATTGAAATTTTTAAAAATTTATATCAACATCAAAATTTCTTATTGATAAAATTTCACGGTAGCTTTTATTGACTGTATTAAAGTCTCAAAAATATATTTATTATTCATAAGTTACAATAAAGTGCTACATTTTTCTTCTTTTTTTGGATTATAATCTATCAAAAATAAATCTAAATTGAAAATGTATTATTATTGAAGGAAATTATATTAATTATGAGTGGATATGATGTCTCAAAAATCTAATATAAATCTTATTGCAAAATAAATTATTATATTTTTACTTAATGATCAAATTTAAAATTTATATTTATAAAATATATTTATTTTAATTCCTTTTCTAAATCTCAAAAAATTGAAACAGAAAATTATATTAATCTGGTTTTTAATAATTCATCTTTAGAGCACATAAAGTAACTATTATATTTTTCATTTTTGTAATTTCAAAGATTAGCTCAATAATAATCAACCTTAAAAACCCAATGGTTGGTTATTTTTATTTCGTTTTTATAAAGTCATTTGTGTCTCCAATATGTTTACAATGTTACAAAATAATTCAAAAATAATTTAAGAGTTGATTATTTATGGTTTTGAAAAATAGAAATTTTTTTGTCTATGAATCTTCAATATGAGACAAATTTAAGGGAGTAGACTCTACCCCTGAGAACCCTTAGATTAATGTTTGCTGAAATTCAGGTAAATCACATTAGTGTGTGAGTGTTTAAATGTCTATTAAAAATCGATTAGCCAAGTAGTAATATTTGTTGATCTCATCAATTAAAAATGATTATTTAATAGTAAAAAACCCCAGCAAATTCAGAATAAAATCTGCATTTCGCCATAAATTTTATGATTGAATTATCAATATTCAGACTACAAAGTGATAAAATATCTATCTTAAATTTATGGCGAAATGTAGATTAGTTACTAAAAAATTCGTTTGTTTTAAAAAATTAAATAATTAACGAATAAAGTTTTTTGTCAAATTATTTCTCAAATCATGTGAATATATTGATACTATAATTAGACTTATCAAAAGCAAACAAAACTAATCAGTCTTTGTACTTTTATGTTGATGATTATTGAGTTAATCTTTGAAATTCAAAAATTCTAAAAATAGTTACTTTTGGAAGTTCTAAATCTAAATTATTAAATACCAGAATACTGTATTTTGGGTTTTTATTTTTAGATTTGGAAAAGGAATTAAAAAAAATTCCAAAATGACAATTTTTAAAATTGATCTTTAGTAAAAAATGTAATAATTTATTGTGCAATAAGATTTATAATAGAATTTTAGTAATATTAAACCACTTATCACTAATACAATTTACACCCAGTTACAAAATAAATTAATTATATAGAATATATGGTGATTCTAATCCAATAAGAAAGTATATTTTTAAATTTTAAAGTCTTTATGATTCATGGTTCAACCTTGAAATTTATCTTGTATTGAAATTTTTTTTTGGAAAATGTGGGTTTTTTACAATTAAAAGGATCTTTTCTAAATCCAGGAGATCAACAAAAATGGTATTCTTTTCCCAAACAACTTTTTTGAGAAATTTGAACCATAGAACACTAATATGATTTACACCTACTCACAATCAGAACATAATTTAATCTTAGAGTATCCTTGATAACCCTCAACTTTTTGGGGTTGGTTAGTCAAGTGGTTATTGTGTGTATAAAATTATCAATTGAAAAAATTCTGGCAGGTTGTCATTTTTTTTTTTGATCTTTTTAAAGATAATATCCTAGAGAAGAAAGTTTTAATTTGTAATCTCGAGTTGAGAAAGGAAAAAATACAGGAAGTGAAATTTTTATTCCACATTTTTTTTATTTAGAACAAGAAGGGCTGATACAAAAAAAATTTTTAAAAATCCTTAAAAACCAATTGAATTCTACTTTTTCACAATTTTTTTGACTTGTTTTTAAAAATGTTTTTATTCACTAAAATAAAATACTATTTGTCGCAAAATAAATGGAACAAAATTTTCATTCAACTTTTCAAAAAAAATTTTTACATAATGTAAAATTTCATATTTTTCATTTCTTCAAATCAGCTTAAGGGACTAATCTCTATTAACTTTTTTTTACCTAGATTTAATTACGATTGAAAATTTTTTTTGTCAATTACTACTATTTGAAAACACCTGTTTATTTTCAATATTAAACATATTATAGATAAGGAATCATTATTTAGAAATTGGTCAAAATATAAATAATAGAGACTAGTCCATTAAGAGTTGAGTTATTACGGTTAAAAATAATTTTCTGAAATCTAAAAAAAAAATTTATTAACTTTTATGAGTTACTAATAGCAATCAAAAACTAGTCAACATGTGAAGTGTGATCGATCTCAAAAAAATCAAAAAATCAAAAAAGATAACCATTTTTAGAAAAATGTGTCAAAAAACATACACTCAATTTGAATTTAAATGGTTGTGAAATATCATTTTGAAAACAAAAATGTTAGTTTCGAAGTTTCTCTCTTTGGAAAATTTTGAGATCTTCAAAGATTTTTATTTTTATTTTTTTCATCAATCAAATAAGCTATTATATATCTCAAGAATGTTACAAAATCCTTACTTTATCAAATATAGAGAGTTATAATCTAATCACAAATAGGATTAAATCGAATTAAATTAATTGTATACTTTAAAAATAACAATTTGTTTAAAATTGAAGAAATTTCACCCTTGGAAATTTTTAAAAAATGCAAGTATTTTTTTTTAATAAATTTGTTTTTTTGAAATTGATAATGATTTTATACTTTTTTTTTTGATTTACAGTGATCAAAATAAAGCGTGCAAAATGACTTAATCCGTGTTTCAAAATATTATCCGTGTTTTTTTTATTCTTGTACCAAGGCAACATCCAATCTACTAACAAATAGTATAATTAAGTTCAAATCAATTTTGAAACTAAAGGTCTGGTTATTTTCAGTAAAATTTTAAATTATTCATGCAAATAGTTGAAAATTTTTCAGAATATTCTCATATTTTTTTGAAATTTTTTGTTTTTTTTATGATTAAAATTTGCTTAAAAATTAACTCTATTTTTTGAGATAAATTTTCCAATTTGATCCTTCATTTTTAGAATTTCTTTTTAAATAATAAAACTTTAAGAAACCAATACCATTTTTTTAGGGTTTATTATTGGTTTCTTTGATTGGTTAATTTATAGGTCTTCGATAACAAAAAAACACGCTTTTTATTATGAAACACGCATTAAATTTTTTTGCACTCTTTATTTTGACTACAGTATATTTTTGAGAATACTTTTATCTTTTTTTTAGATTGCCTTTTTAAAATTGAGAATCTTCTTTTTAACTTATTTTTCTTTGTTTGAATTTTTTGTCAAAGAGATATAATGAAATTTTTTTGAAAGTTATTGAATTTTTTCAACCAAAAGAGGTACAATTTCACAATACCCTTTTTAGTTTTCAAGTCACTCCTTAAGTTTTGAGAAAATCGAGTATAAATGACTTTACCCTTAAATTATTAATTTCTTTTTTCGAATTGAGGATTATGATAATTTTTTTTAATTCTTGGAATATGATTATTTGGAAATACTTCTGAAAATATTAATCTTTTGATTAGACAATTAATGGTAGCTTCAAAAATTCATTTTTGTTCACTACAGCACTTTATAATTTCTTACAGAACTCATTAATTGTATTTAATTTTGAAACAAATAAGTGACACAAAGATCATTTTTTCTATTTTCAACCCTTTTTTTCAAATGAGTAATCCAAATTTGGTTACAATCAAATGGAAGAATGGATGAGTGTATGAGTGTTCTTCCTTTTTTTTCAATATTCTTTCTGTTGTCTCTCTTTTAAATTGATATTTTCTTTTTTCTTTCTTATTTTGTAAACTAAAAGTGTTCGAGGAAAATACTTTAAAATGTTTAAATTTTTACAAGAAAATGGATACCAAGTTGTTGGAGAAAAAGTAGATGAATGAGATGCAATGTATATCTATATTGGGGACGAATTACTGTTTTCTCGTATTAAGGAACATAGGTTCCCGAAATGTGAAGAAATAAAGCAAATGTTGGTTGAAAGAAATATTAAAACCCAGCCTTTCATCAAAAAGTTACCAGAGTTAACAGGATCTTCATCTTCGTCTGATGTTGAATCGTCTTCGTTATCCCTATCTTCAAACTTGGATTCTTATTCTTTGTCTTCATCCTCTTTTTCTTCGACTTCGAGTTCTGAAACAGAAAAACAAACCAAAAAAAAAAAACAATCAAAAAAACCTCACAGAAAAAAAACAAAAAAAAAAAGATTTCAACAAAGAAACAAAATTGTCTTTAGCGATTAGTACTCAATCTGATTTCTTTTGATGAAAAACACAGAGACTTGACTTGAAATGAAGCTTCATGTTTATTTTGAGCTGTCTTACTCAGATTACTTTATTTTTTGTCTAATTGATCCCTTTTTATGACAAAGCCCATGGAAATCATTTTTGAGGGTGAGCTTTTGAACAACAATATGGATCAATTTTGAGAAAAATATTGTTTTTTTGATCAATTCTTATCCAATAAAAAAGTGTTTTTGTATTTTTTTAGACTTTTTTTTTTTTCTATTGTTCTTTGACCATTTTCTAGCAATCTCTTTTCCAATTACCACACACTTTAAAATAAATAATACCAATTAATTTTTCACATCTTTTGTGAGTGATGAACATTTCATTCAGCTGAGGCTATAATCAATTACTAAGGATTATTGAGAATATGAAAAACTGTTAAGGGACTAATCTCTATTTCAATTTTTTTACCTAAATTTAATTGAGATTGAGACCCTTTTTTGTCAATTACTTAGATTTGAAAACCCCTGTTTATTTTCAATAATAAACTTTTTTCTTGATAAGGAACCCTTATTAAGAAATTGGTCAAAAAAAAAAATAATGTAGACTAGTCCCTTAAGCTTTGTTCAATTTAGTTGTTGAAAAGTTGATTCTTTTTGATCTAAAAGTCAGAGATCTTGTATAAAAAAATTTAAAAACAAAAAAAAAAATCCTAATTTAAGGTCTTTTAGGAGCAGAATTATTTTCTATTCTTCAAATTTTTTCGACAAGTAAAAAAGTAAAGAAAGTTCATAAAAAAATCAGAGTGATTTCAAAGGATAGATTATTTCAAAAAAGATTTTGTGAGGTTATGATAATTTTCTTCTTGTTAAAAAAATTTTTAAAAACCTTTCTTTATGAGAAATGATAAGACTAAATATTTGGTAGGTTTTATAAAATTTAATCATCCAAATTGGGAAATAATTTCAAGAAAAGCACTGGATAAATATAAAATGATTTCAATTATCCGTCTTGTGATTAAGTGCCAATGGTGTTTTAGCCGGCTTTTGAGAAATTGTATTGTTTTTGATGGGAAGTTATCCCTTTTTTTGGATTTTTCACAGGATTTCTATAGGATTGGAAAAAATAAAGGATCAATGAGTTACCTTTTAATAGTTTTTTCCCAAAAAGAGAATCTTACAATTATTACTATTTCATTTACATCCCTGAATGAATTCGTCAATTTAATTATTTATAATGATAAAAAACAAACCTTTTTATTATTTTTATTTTTAATATTTTGAAATAATATTTTTGAATAAGAAAAAATTGATTGAGAAAGAATTTAACTTTTTTGAACAGGAATTGGAAAATATTAACTGGCAATCAGACACCCTAAAAGAATTAGAATTAGAACTTGAGAAATATCCAATTAAACAACTGAAAAATAGTCCCAGTTGGAAAGTTCAAAAATAATGAAAAATAATTTCTATTCAAAATAATAGTAACAAACAGATGTGTCATCAAGTGCCTCGTATTTTTTTAATTTAGAAATAAAAAAAAAGCTAACGGCGATTTTCCAGAATTCAAAAGAATAGAGAAAAATCTATGATTTTATTCAATTCGTTTAAATTCTGGAAAACCTAACGACAAAAGATATTTAAAATGGAAGGGTTCAACTTCAATCTTAAAACTCAGAAATTTTACAAATTATTTAAATAGATATTATTATGTTATGAACATGGAAAAATCAAAATATTGTAAATTATGCAAAAAATCAAAAAAAAAAAAAATAGATATCATTGAAGATTTGGATCATTTTCTCTGTGATCGTGTCTAGGTTTTCCAGAATTCAAAAGAATGGAGTAAAATCAAAGATTTTACTCAATTCTTTTGAATCCTGGAAAACCTAACGACTGCCCAGCCTATGAAAATGATCGTAAAATCTGGATATCTGAATTAAAAAAAATTAACATTTCTAATATATTAAAAAATAATATTCTTACTATTTTTGATATTTTTAGAAAAATAGATTCATCATATTTATTAGCTTGGGTGAATAATAAATTTATTTTTGAGTCTTTAACAAAATTCCTAAATCACAATTTAGGAATTCGGGTAAATAAGAGGAATTTAAAACTCCTCTGTTAAATAATAAAAAAAAAAAGGAAAATAACTTTTTTTTTTGTTTTTGAAATTAAAATTTCTTTTTTATTTACTGAAATTTCAATATTTTTAACTTAAATTCTATTTTATATATAAGAAACTGTGAATTTTTGTTTATTTTGCATTTGTTAGAAATAAAAAAATTAATCCAAGAATTTAAGTTGTTTATTTGTTTATTTATATATTTCTAACACATATATTAATTGTTTTAATATAAAATATTTAAATAATCTAAAATTTAAACTATTATTGAGAAGTAAATTGTTATCAAATATTTTTTTCATAGTTGTTTTATTTTTTTTTGTTTTTTTAAAATAATAAACTATATGTAGAATTTTATCAAAATGCAGAAATAAATATTTGAACATTTTTAAATCCGTTGAAATGATTATTTTTTTTTAATTACAACTGATCCAAGGCTACCATGAAATTTTATCAATCTCAAAGTTTGAAGTTGATATAAATTTTCAAATCTAAGAATATAAGAATAACAAAACTTATATAAGTTAATAATGATAAAATCAGTGAATTGAATTCCCATAATATCAAGAAAAAAGTATTTATTTTTCGATCACATTAGAAGTTTATTTTTCATATCAACTCATTTCTGAAAAAATATTTTCAATACAAGAGACATGACAGGAATAAAGAAATAAATGAAAAAATCCTTGGTTTATTACAAAAATATCAAAACCGTAATACAATTATCGGGGGAGATTTTAATTTGAATGAAAATCAAATAAATTATTTTTCAAAATTCAACTTTAAAATTATTTTAAATACTAAGCCAAGTAGAAAAAAAAATAACATTGATTATTTTATAACTAACTTTAATAACCACAAATTTATCAAATCAAAAACCATAAAAAATAAAATTAGTGATCATAATGTAATATTAAATAAATTTAATATTAATAAAAACTGGGAAATTAAAAATGTCTACAAAATTAAAGATATTGCAAAGTTTCATGTTGACTTTATAAATTTTTATAAAAATAATAATTATCAATTAAATGGAAAGAATTTTAAAATCTTTAAAAAACAATTTAAAGTAAAAGAGAGAATTATATTAAATATACCAAAAAAAGATTTAAAATTATATAATTTAATTAATAAATTATTTGAAAATAATGAATTAATTAAAGAAATTAAAGATAGGAATAGTAAACAATATTTTAAATTAATAAACCAGATTAATATTGAATTTAAAGAAAATCAAAACTTTTGGAAAAAGTTAAATAGATTAAGAGAAACTTCGAGTAAAATGATTCTTAATAATGAAAATATGGAAACTTCATATTTCGGGTTTGTCAAATCTATTAGTAAAAAAACCAAAAAAAATATATTCTAAATTTTATTAAAAATTTCACATTAGATAAAAAATAATTTATTAAATATTAAAATAGAAGAAATATTCTCAATTACTAAAATCAAAGAAATTATCAAATATCAAAAAAATAAATCTGTCAATAAATTTGATAAAATTAAACAATATAAAAACAATAAAAAAATCAAAGTAGTGAATTTTATATAAATTATGAAAACTTTATAAAAAACAATCCAAAAAATATTTTTTAATTGGATTAATGATATTTCTCAAAAAAATATTAAATTTATTAAAAAAAGAAATTTATTATTCATTCATAAATCTAGCGATGAAGGTATTCCACTTAATTATAGACCAATTTCAATTAATCAAACTCTCCCAAGATTTTTTCTTAAATTTTTATATGCCGGAATTCAAGATTCTTGGGACTTAGTTTCAAAAAACCAATTTGGATTGAAAAAAAAAATTAGATACTAGAATTGCAGTTTTAAACTTATTGAATGAACATCAAAAAATAAAAAATAAATTTAAAAAAGAAAATATTTATATTGTTACAATAGATATACAAAAATGTTTTTGACTCTATTCACCATTCACTTATTTATTATTCAATTAAAAAATTTATAAAAAATGAAATTATTGTAGAATATCTACTTGCTTATTACTCAAAAGAAGGAATTGGTGTTTACCAAGGAGATCCATTATCTCCTTTATTATTTGGATTTATTACCCATTTTCTCTTAGAAAAAATTAAATCACTAGCGTTATATATTCAAATGTTTACAGATGATCTGATTTTACTGATGAAAGGATCATTAATAGAAATCAATTTTCAATTACAAAAAATCTTTAAAATAATAAAAGATTTTGGAATGAATCCTAATGATGATAAAACTAAAAAAACCTTAATTCCAAAAGAAATTTTATATCTTGGTATTTGGCTAGATAAAAAAACTCATTTAAAATTCAACCTTGATAAAGTTAAGGCCAATTTTAAAAAGTTAATCAATATCTTACAACAAAAAAATTTTTCTAATGGATTAAAAAATTCAATTTTTTAAAGCTGTATTACATAGCCAATTATTATATGGTTTAGAAATATTTCATTTAACAAAAAACAGATTTTAAAGATATTGATACTTGGATTAATAAAAAAATTACAAAATTTTTATTAATCAACCCACACTCACCAAGGCTTATTTATAAAACTGAAGCAAAAATTGATCCCGTAAGGATAACGATATATAAAAAGAAGATTTAAGTTAATTCAAAAAATTAAAAATCCTCCATTATGATGAATTAATTAATTATCTCCCTTTTAGAAAAAAAAAGAATCAAAAATATAAATTGGTACTCCAAAAATTTAAAACAATTGGAAAATGAACTAGAAAATTTTAGAATTAAAAACTTAGAAAATAGTCCAAGTTGGAAAGTTCAAGAATATCTAAAAATAGTACAAATCAATAATACTATAAATAAGCAGCAAAGATATTTAAAATGGAAGGGCTCAACTTCAATTTTAAAACTTATAAATTTTACAAATTACCTTAACAGGTACTCTTATGTTATGAATAAAAACAAATCAAAACTATGTGAATTATGTAAAAAAATAAACAATTTAGATATTATTGAAGATTTAGACCATTTTCTATGGAACTGCTCAGCCTATGAAAATAATTGCAAAATCTGGATATCTGAATTAAAAAAAATTAATATATCTAAAATATTAAATAATAATAATATTTCTAATATTATTATAAAAAAGGATTCAAACTCTTTATTAGCCTTAGTGGGTAATAAACTTATTTTAGAGTCTTTAATTAAATTCCTAAATAAAAATTTAGGAATTCAGACAAATAAGAGGGGTCAATACCTCCTCCCTTAAATAATAAAAAAAAAAAAAAAATAAATACTTTTTTTAGAGTAAATTTAATGTAGTTTCCTCATGAATTTACGATGTTTAGAGTCATTTTTGGTTCTGAAAATTTATTTATTGAAAATCAGAGAAAATTCTTGAATATAGACTCATTTAGGAATTTTTTTTTTAATATATACTATATTATTCTCATATTGAACTTTTTGAAAATTTATATCAACTTCAAATTTTGGTATTGATAAAATTTCAGGGTATCTTTGGATTAGTTGTAGATTTTAATTCAAAATAAAAAAAATTTCCATAAATTAACCTTTATTTTTCATTTAAACCTCAGTTATCCTTTTAAAATAAAAATATCAAATAATCTACAGTATGTTCGACTTTTAAGGCACAAACGTTCAATGAAATTTAATGCACAAAAAAATTTCAAATTAAGGGATAAAATTTGAAATTTTTTTTTTTTACAATTTATTTTACTAGAATCTGATTTTTGTGACTTAATTTGAGATTTTTATTGTGCCCTAAATTTCGTAGAACGTTTGTGCCTTAAAAGTGGAACTGGCTGTATATATATTTGACAATTGTTGGTTAAAGGCAAAATTTTTTTATAAAATAAATTATGAAAGAAGAGCAAATAGAATATGTGATAAAATGTTCCTTTGAAATCGAACAAATCTTTCTCTTGATAATATTTTAAGAAATGGATTTTGATAATTTTAATAAAAATAAATTTTTTTAATGTTTTTTTCATTATTTAATAATTAAATTCAATCAAAGAATTTAGTAATATCTATCATAATAAGAGATGTTATATCATCTTTTCTTTCATTACTTGATTTATCTCGGCTAATATAAGTATTTAAGAAGTTTCGTAATGCATTACCAGATCATATTTTTTTCTAAAACCAAATTGAAATTTAAGAATAAATTCCCAACATGGGTTTGATTAGTTTATATATCATTTTTAGAAATAATCATTGTCAACTGTTATTAATTATAATATATATCATTCCAATCTACTCCTTTATTACTTTTTTTATGGATAAATAAAAAATTCCTTTTTTTAATGTATTCAATCTTATTCTAATTATGAATAATTCAAGATAATCAGTCAGTTATTAGATATATTCTGAATTGTAATAAGATAATTTTTTAAAATTTACATTTTCAATTGTGTAAAATCAGTATCATTTTTATTCTAAAAGGTTGGAATACTAATAAACTCTTTAATTTTGAGTTAATTTGTGAAATTAGCACTAACTAGTTCCTCTAACTTTAAAAATTCAATTATTTTTTAAAAAAATAAGAAAAACCAATTAACAAATAAATATAAAAAATGAAAAATATTTTTGTTACAATTTATGTTGATTTAACAAAATTTTAATTCTAGTTCTTAATTTCAGTATGTATATCAAATTTTAATAAAAAAAAAAAAAAAATGATAAAAGCATTAATATTAATAAGTTATTTCTTTTTGTTTTGCGGTAAATTTTTTTGTTTTTATTAATTATTTGAAGATCCAGAGCTTAATTATAGAATGAATCCAAGCTCTTTTCAATTTATTTAGTTTTGCTCTTCGAGCCATTCTATAAATTCGTCTAATAATGCTGGCCAAGCTTCCATTGGATCATAATCCTCAACACTTTTAATAGTTCTTGAGAATTCAGATAAAGTATCCCATAAATCTTCGCTAATAGTTTTTTTTTTATTCTCTTCTAATTTCCAAAATTCTAACCATTTGTCTAAAAGTTTAAATTTGTCCTTATATAAGAGTGGCCACAATGCAACTGCAATTGTGTTATCGACTATTTGGGGTCAAAGTATTTTGGTTTTTTTGGTAAAGAAAATCAATTCAAAAAAAAAAAATTTAAGAAACAGATCAGAAGAACGGTTAAAAAGAAAGGAAAGAAAAAGAAAAAGAAAAAGAAAAAGATAAAATAAAGGGAAATTACAGAAAGAGAAATGGAAAAAAAGTATAAAAAATAAGAAAAATATTGAAAACTACATATGGACTCGATGGTTGGGATCTTCTTTTGCAAATTTAAAAACAAAAGAATTAAAATCGTCAAAGGTTGCTTTGTCTTCAAGTTCATTTTTTAAGAAAGGAATTCTCTCCTTAAGATCTTCCAAGTTCTCACATTTGATTTTGAATAGCCCGTCACAAAATTCTTTTTTTGAATAAGCACCCATGATTTGTGCATTCATGTGCCATCTGAGAATTAAGGACTCAACAGCCATTAAATCAACGCCACAATCTGTGAGGAATCTTTCTACTCCATCGTATTCTATTAAACCAGTTTCTTTGTCTTTAAGTGCATAAAAAGAAGAAAAAAAATTTGTTATTGATTGTTTTTCAAGAGGAAAAATGTTCAAAACAAATGTTTGTTTTTCAAGAGAAACAAATGTTTCAAAAAATTTGTTAGTGTTGCAGAGAAAATCCGTCAAATGTTCCCGATAAAAGAAATTGAAAAAAAAAAGAATGAAAGAAAATTAGGAAATAGTTTAAAAAAAAAAAATTACCCTTGTACTTGTTAAGGGACTAGTAACTCTTATTTATTTTTTTTCCCAAAGGTAATAGAGTAATTATTTACATAAGGATACAATTAAACCCAATAAGAAACTTCGTTTATCAACTTTAGAGAAAGGAATAATCATTTTTAAAAGATTTCATTTTTCCAATTAAATTTTCAGTCAAAAGATCTAGATCCTTTTTTGTTGGGTTTTTGGATCAAATTAGAAAAACTAAAAATTTGCAAAAAAATTTAATTTTGGAAGAAATATCACTTTTAGTAATTTCTGAGAGTCGTTATGAGCAAGTAACGTTGTGACTTTAATATTATTTTAAAAATACATGAAAAATAAATCAAATATTGTATCCTTGAAGATCTAAAAAATTTGAACATTTATTTTATTCACAAATATTTATTCAATTTCTTGAAATTTAAAAGACTTGCCAATATACTTTTTCAAATTCCAAGAGTATAAACAAGGAACTGTTTGTATTAAAATCAGTTATTAGATAATATCTATTATTTTTTTTATTATTAGATATATGCATTTGAATTGTTTTATTTGTTGCAAAATCTTGAAAAAATTGAGAAATAAATGTAAAACCTATTTGATACATTTAATCATTGGGTTGTTAATGACTTACTGAAATAATTAAGATTTGGTTTAAAATTATTAATTATAAATAATCAAATTAAAAAGTATTTCTTTAGATAATAAGTTGAATTTTATAGGTTTTAAAAAAGTATTTCGGGAGAATTTTTAATTCGATTCTTTGGTTCTTTTTCTGAGATTTTTTCATTTAATCCCTAGAAAAAATAGATTTGGTCTGTTCTTTGAATCAAAAAATTATATTTTTTACAAGTTTAAAATAAATAATGTATTTTTTTTGAGATTAAGTAGATTTTTTAAACTTGGTTATTTTAGAACTTAGTGGTTTCATTTTTAAAGTGTATTTTTGTACACTTCCTTTACAGGCAATAAGATTTCAATCTTCTTTCAAAGAAAATAATTTTTTTTAAATAATTCTGAAATATGTTGGATTTTGAACTTTTCAAAAATGAGAAAAAAGGTATCAGACTTTTTTAAAAAAATAATTCATTTCTGAAAATAGTATTAAAAGTAATCGATCTTTGTAGTTATCAGATTTTTACTTTATTTTTCAATTTCAAGATACGGTAAAATTTTTTTTTAATTTGTGAGTAAATTTACTTGAAGATTTTTTTTAGTTTACTAGTTTCTTAAAGAGCACTTCAATTTTGTTTCGATCAACCCATGTTTTTTTTGGTTTTTGGTTTTTTAATTGCTTTTGTTTTTCTAAATTCTTTTTTCTTTGTTGCTGGTATTCATTGAAAGATGTACTTTTTTTTTCTGTTTGATTAAAAAATTCGTCAATTGCTCGATCAACATTCCAAGAATATGTTTTTAACATATTAATAGCCCTCTTTTCACTGTTTGTTTTTTCAAAGTATCAAGAAAATAGTCAATGTGATGAATCAAACAAAACATTTTGACTAAATAAGTAAAAAAAGGTTGTAAAAAAAAGACAAAAAGTTCTTACCTTGCATTTGTGATCGAGGTAAATCTATTTACTTTGTTTCTTTCTTCATTTGACAAATTGCTCTGTTTCAAGGAAAGACAAAATAAGTTTTGTGTTTGTTTGCAAAAAAGACAAAAGAGGAAACCAAAATAAGAAGTCTGAAGAAAATATTTGAAGAAAAATTACCATATTGTTTTGAATAAAAGCTGAAAAAAAATGAAAACTTACAAGTTGAAGACGAACGTTGTTTACAATTTGTTTTTTTGTTCTAATTTGGTTTGTGTCAATAATTTACCTAAAGTAAAGGTTTTAGTAAACTAAAAAAAATCTTCAAGTAAATTTACTAACAAATTAAAAAAATTTTTACCGTATCTTGAAATTGAAAAACAAAGTAAAAATCTGATTACCAAAAGACCAAACTTTCTTTTCATGCTTATTTTCAGAAATGAATTATTGTTTTTAAAAGTCTGACGATTTTTCTATTTTTCCAAAATTGTTCCAAATTCAACATATTTCTGAATTATTTATAAAATAAATTATTTTCTTTGAAGAAGAAATAAATCTTATTATCTTGAAAGGAGAGAGTGTACAAGGTATGCTTTCAAAATAAAACCAGAAATTTTTTGAATAACTCTGAAATATAAAAGCTACTTATTTTCAAAATAATTACAATAATTATTTTAAACTTAAAAAAACATAATTTATTTGTGAAAAGAACAATTCAAATTGATTTTATCCAATTGCTTAACAAAAAAATATAATAAAAAAAACAGAACCCTTAAATTACGAAAACTCCCCAAAATACTTTTTTAAAACCTATAAAATTCAATTTATTGTCTAAAGAAATACTTTTAAATTGAATTATTTATAATTAATAATTAATAAACCGATTTTAATTTTTTCAGTTCGGTTGGTATTAATCAAAAGATTAAATATCTCAATAGGTTTAAGTATTATTTCTCTATTTTTTTAATTTTTTCAAATTAATAAATTAAATTCAAATAAAAAATTCTAATAAAAAAAAAAAAAAAAAAAAAAAGAATTCCACAAATAACTGATTTTAATAATAATACTTTGTTCTTTATATGCTCAATATTTGAAAAATATAATTTCGTTAACCTTTTAAATTTCAAGAAATTTAATGAATGTTTGTGAATAATACAAATAATCATTTTTTTACTGATCTTCAAGGATTCATTATTTAGGTTTATTTTTTTTTTTTCAAAAACAAGATTAAAATTTTAAGGTTATTTGTTCATATAAACTCACAAATTAATAAAAGTGAGATTATTTCGAAAATAAAAATTTTTACAAATTTTTCTTGATTTTTTGATTATCAATTCTAAAAATCCAAATAAAAACGGTTAGATCTTATTAGTGAATGTTTAATTGAGAAAAAATGAACTCTTTTAAAAATGATAACTCATTTCCGAAAAGTTGATAAAAGGTGTTTATTTATCAGGTTTATTGTTATATATATACACAAATAAGTGTTCTATTACCCATTGTAAAAAATTAATAAGATTTAATCGTTCCTTATACATCAAAATTTTATTTTTGAACAATAAAAAAAACTGAAGAGGTTATTTATATATTCAAGAATTAGTTATTGGTATTTCAATGTTAAATGGGAAACAAGTTGCATCATCTTTATTTTTTTACTAAAAAAAGGATTTTTCTAAAGAAATGGTTCATAATTTCTGTTCTCTATTTATAAAAGGAAAGTCAATAGAATTTTATTTACATTTAATAAAGAATTCCCAGTAATTTTCTACTGTAAAAAAAAATTATTATTATGTATTAATTTCATATTTTGAAAAGATTTATCAGAATGTGTATCGATTTAAATATAATTTTATAAGTTGTATTTTTTTTGTTCAAAACACTAGAAATTAACAATAAAGTACAGTAAAGAAATATCTGAAATAAACTCAAACAAAAAAACAAAAAAAAGACTATAGATAAGTTTATGAAAAAGTAAATTCTTAATTAGCAAGATCTCTTAATTTAAAAATATCAAAAAAAAAAAAAAGATATTTATTAAATTTCATCAGACCAAAAATCTTGATTAATAAATGATAAATTTCGATTTTGGACAAATTTTATTATGAAAACAAACTTTTATCAATTATTAAGGAATTTTTGAAATGAAAGTATTTAATATTGTTGAACCATTTACATTAATTCAAGATCTAATTTCAAAAGTTCATTTACATTTGAACAAAGTATTTTATGTATCTTTATTCTTATCTTCACTTCATATACCTGAAAAAAAAAAAACATTGGTTAAATTAGAGTATCTTTAAAATTTATCAAGATTGGTTCTTATTATCACTATTATTTCAACTATATTAATAAATATAAGTAATTGTATCGCCAGTTAAATCCTATAATTAATTCTTCTGTTTTTCTTTTAATAATTACAATTTTCAAAATTTTAAGCTCAGAAAAATTTAATCTGTGTTTCAAAGAAAAAAAAAACATTAATTTTTTTATAGAATATGAAATATATTAATCAATCAAAGAAAAAGACAATAAACAATAGAATCATGTGGTACCAATTTTTAAAGTACTATTATTAAATAAAAAAATTCAAAAAATAAACAAATAATATTGAAGTATTTTTTTCTCGAAAAAATAGAGTAAATTTCAAGAGAAAATTTTTTCGTCTATCAAACCAAAAAATAAAAAATAAAATTATGCAAAATTTTAAACAAATTTCAGTTCTAATTGTAAATTTACTAAAAAGAGATAATAATTTACTTTCAAAAATGATTTTACCTTAGATATGCTATTGAGTAGTGAATTAGATGCCCCATTGGAACAAAAAGATAAAAAGAATGGATTTATTTTTTGAAATCTGTTTATTGGATTTTAGAACACTTTCTTTTGATCAGATTACCAACCAAAACTTAAAATTAACAAATTCAGAAAATATTTACTTTTGGATGGTTATATATTAATATTTTTAAATGCCGAGATATTCTTATTTTCGTTTATATCTTTGAATTAGAAAAAAAATTTAATAAAAAAAATTTCTAATTTTTATACTTTGTAAAAATATAATAATTATTGGTTCAATTATATTTTTATTAGATTTTTTAGATTAATTCAACACTAAAGAATAAATATCCTTTATCCCTCAATTACAAAATAATTTAATTATAGAACATTCTTTTAAGGGACTAATCTTAATTAAATTTTTTTACCTTAATTTAATAGAGATTGAGAGGATGTTTTGCTAATTACTTAGATTTGAAAAATCCTTTTTATATTCAATATTACAAATATTTCTAGATAAGGAACCCTAATTTTGAAATTGCTCAAAAAAAAAATAATAAAAGAGACTATTCCCTTAAGGTTTATAATCCATGAAATTTGAAACAAGATAATCTTGAGTTGTGTATAGTGACTTATTAATTTGGTTCGTAGTGGATCAATCTTTGGATTTGGTATGAGTTTTAATAGTGGTTCAAAATGTCAATTTTTGACAATTTATTTTTTTTTTTTTTCCGAAATCCAAAATGGAGTGTTAAGATTAATTGGCTGGAACTTTGTTATAAAAAAATGTGGTTTTGGGGTTGTTGATTGAAATTTCTTATTAGATTTGGTTTTATTAGGTGCTTTTAAAAAACAATTTTTTTTCATAAAGTTAATTGACAAAAAAATGTTAAAAAATTTTCTTCGACAACCCATGAATTTAAATTTATTCTTAAACACCTACCAATCTATTAATCTTACACTCTCCATTTTGGATTTCGGAAAAAAAAAAATAATAAATTGTCAAAAATTGCCATTTTGAACCTCTACACAAGAGTAAATATGAATGTTGTAAAAAATAGATTTTTTGCAATTTTAGAGATAAATAAAGAGTTCCATGAAATTACCCACAATTTAGTAATAGTAAACAAAACACCCATTTTTGATTTTTGGGATCAAACGGGAATTTCAATATAAAATCGTTTGGTAAATACCAATACATTGTTTGAAAAATTGTTTTTTTTTTCAAAATGAGAAGATTGGTGTTTACCAAAAGATTTTTTGATTAAAATTCTTATTAGTCTATTAATATAATCAGATATTATGTTTAATATTACTTAATTGTGGGTAATTGTATAGAACTCTTTATTTATCTCTAAAATTGCAAAAAATCTATTTTTTACAACATTCACATTAACTCTTGTGTATTAAAACTCATACCAAATCCAAAATCGATCCACTACTAACCAA